>JAYEPQ010000007.1:39720146-40920146 GCA_036321105.1 Dracaena cambodiana
GAGAAAAACGGGCTGCATCAAGGTCAAAATCGGGTATGAAGCTGCTGTACCTGCACTGCTGATGTTCTGAAAACACTACATTTCTAGTTATATTAGGACTTTATTTTATTCAGATTTGAATATTGTTAGATTAGGATAATATTTAGAATATCTTTAAGAGATTTGGATATTGTTAGTTTAAGATAAGATTTAGAATATCTTTAAGAGATTTGGTAGGTTTCTAAAACTGAATTAATGTATAAAAGGGGGAGAAACCATGAGACTTGGGTGGCCTCTTTCCTCTCCTTTTCTCTATTCTCCTTCGAGTTTTCATCCATGGCCCTGCGTGGCTAAACTTTCATAATTGGTCGAAGGAAACGGAAGCATCGGAATCAATAAAACTATGAGATCTAATTTTTTTTACTGTTCAATTTATACTTTGAGTATCGAATGTTCTTCTGTTTTTATTTTTTATGATTGTCTCATCTAATTACTTGGAGGCCTACTAGTTTATTATTCGTTGCAATCTACTGCTAGGTTAGATATCAAACCCGTAATTGTTTGATACCTCTAATTTGTGAAGCAACTAACATTTAATGATTTGCTGCGTTAGAAATTATTAGATCTTAGGAAGAACACTAGACTAAATTAAATGCAACCGCTTGTGTTTGTGTTGTTTAGCTTCATCGATCTCTCTAATTCTTAAGGCTGCTACTAGATTAAATCTTTAGCGCTTGTTTTGGGTTGTTTAGTATTTACGGTTAATTAGATCGCTTGTTTTCTAATTAACTATGACTAAGGAGAGATAGGAAAAAAGTTTCAACGGTGAATATTCAAAGTATGAATTGATTTATACTTGCATCAATGATCAGTTGAAAAATTCCGATGGTGGATGTTGACTTAGACCAAGGTTTGTTCTTTTGATTGATTTCAATACCTTAATTTGAATTGTTCCTAAAAATTTTTTTATTGTTTTCATTATACTCAACACCCCCCACCCCAATCCTTATTCATGTAGCATAAAACTAGGCTAGCTACTCTCTATTGGAACTATCCTTACTCTCACTACTACATGTATATATTTTTTATTTGGAGTATAGGTTTTATTTTTATTTTTTTGGTTGCCTGCAATCGCGCACCACAACTAAAAATCCTATTTTTCCTAGAAAGCAATTAAAGATTTACACTAGAAAATAATTAAATCTATCTTAAAATATCATCATTTGTTTTGCAGCTAAATGGCAGCTATTGCCACCATTTGGCGGCAAAATAGTGACCATGTGCCTTCTGGATTTTTCTGAATGAAGTTCTAGCCTTTTCGCTTTGATATGCAAGACTGTATTTGACTTTGGCTCTTTGCAACTTCATGTTTTTGTAGTTTTATTCATTTTTAGCTCTTTTTGTACTTGGTTTCCTAATCCGTCTCTGAGTTTAAGCCATCTCCTTCTAGGAATAGGTCTAATATGAAAAACATACTAAAAATACCCGAGTAGCATTATTTACATACAAAAATAGATAATATGGAGGTTATAAATATGCAATATATGACACTTATCATACCCCCACACATATTTTTTGCTATTTCTTGAGCAAAACCTAGACCTAAAAAGAAAAACAATTCTAAATCACTTTTGCAGGAATTGCGGTTGCACTTAGCATATGTAACAAGCTATTAAACTCCTAGGTTACCCTAGTGGATGAGTTGTATCTCGTGAGGGTTTTCAGTATTGTTACCCACAAACATTGTGAAGAAGATAGGTTAAGGATTAAAGAAATGAAAAGTAAGGATAACCAAAAATAAAAAAAATAAAAATTTTATACAAAAAAAGAAAAATTATTTTGATATTCTCTACAATTAATCACACTAATATACAAACTCAAGAATGCATTTAGATTATCAGTTCTCAAGTCAAGTATCATATCAAATACACCTATCCTTTTAATCAAAAATTCAAATCTTATATTTTAATACTCACTAATAAATAATTTATTGGCTCCTATACATCTACGTGAACGTGTGATAGTCTACTTCGGCTTTGGACTAAAACTCTAACTCATGATTCATTTCTTTTCTCTAAATGATTTTTTTATCTTTTTTACTTTTCTTTTTTTTCTTCTTTTTTTTGTGAATATTTCACCTTTCATGTGAAGATTCATGCTTACTTAGGTGCAAATACCTTATTACTCGGATCATACTCTGAATATTTTACCTTTCTTATGAAGATTCACATTCGCTTAGGTACAAATACCTAATTACTCGGATCATGCTCTAAATTTATTATTTTTTTCATTTCTAGAGGATCATTTGTAATTAGGTTGATTTATTGAAGAAAATATTTTTTTTTCCTTTTTATTTTTAGTTTTTTTTAAAAACTATCCAAAGTGTAAAATAAATAAATCCAAAAATCTAAAAATAAAATAAAAATCCTAGATAAAACTAAAGATCCTAGAAAAATACAAAAATCTTCTAACCCACTCCCCCATACTTAAACTCATGTATGCCCTTATACATGAACCAACGGTAGTAAAATAAATATGAAAACTATTGTACAAATACTATATAAATAATGAAAGTCGTGAAAGGTCACAATCTTAATAACGTCACCATATTAATGCATGGAATGCGGTTAAGACCTCTCGATCATTTCCTATTTTCATAGTGTGTGCATTTTAAATATGAATGGGTGCATTGTTGTGTCTCATCATCTTTCTATAAGTTACGAAATTACCTTTTTGCTTCTTATGTTGTCGCTTTTCTTTGTCTACATAAAAGTATTAATAATTGGATTAAAGAATTCCTCATTATAAACTTACCGATCATCATTAGTAACAAACACACATATAGGAATATCATGAGGTGTGAAGAGTGCAACATGATCAAGTGAACTAACTATGAAATCTGGTGGCCCTTCTAATCACGAAGTAATGCGAGCTCCTTTGTAAACAAATCCTTAAAAGTTTGCACATAAATAAATGGCATACTTGCACAAGTGTCATCATACATAAAATTAGTATGTGCCAATTCATTTAATAATATGAGCTCATCTTCGAAAATTTGCTCAAATGAGGGTTCATCATTAGCACAAGAGATAGTATGAGAGTGCAAACTCTAAATCATGTTTACCTCAATGAGGGAGTTCGTTGTGTACTCATCCATATTGAATATGTTCAATGCCATAGTTATATTCCCAATTGATAGCTTCATGAGGCCACTCCTGTAATCAATTAATGCATTTGATGTTGTAAGGAATGATCTACCTAAGATAACAGGAATTTGATTCTGTAGATTGGAAATCGGCTCAGTTTCTAAGACAATGAAGTCTACAGAAAAGATGAACTCGCCAACCTTAATGAGTACATCTTCAACCATACCCAGTGGTTTCTTGATCGAACAATTAGCTAGCTGTAATGTGACTTTGGTAAGTTGAAGTTTTCCTAACCCCAGTTGCTAATAAACAGTGTATGGAAGCAAGTTGATACTTGCCCCTAAATCAAGTAATACCCTGTCAAGTGTAGTGTTCCTAATGGTGTATAAGATTATGGGAGAACCTGAATCTTTATATTTGATAGGTAAGGAGTTAGAGAGGATTTACAATATATTTATAGTAAGAAAAACTTTCTTAGAAACGTTTCTTTCTTATTTCTAGCTTGCCTGGATGGCAAGATGGGCATCTTGCATTGTTGAATAAGAATATTTTCAACCGCATAGCTAGAAAGTCTTAACTAGCTTTTAACTTAGTTGAACTTGTGGAAGATCTCTTGCCAAGATAGATGTTTGTCTTGGGATAAAGCTATGTTGGTTTAGTTGATTGCTATGCTGTGAGCCTCATGAATGATATGAGAAAATGAGAAAGCCTTGGGAACTTCATAGATCTCATTCACCACCACTAGTTGAATGCTGATTCATTTCTTGATGCAGAGGAAAGAAATAATTCTTTGGTGATTTGCTTAACCTATATTAGGCTGAAGTGTCTTCAGAGACTGGGAGGAGAGCTGTCCATTTTTTAAGCCATCTAGATATTGTTGCAGTTTGCCATATTGGTTGTTACTTTGATGATGGATATAGCTTCATATGGCAGAACCAAATTTGTTGCTTTTGGAGGATTTTGTTCGCCTTTCTTAGACATGAGAGCTTCTTTAAAGTTAGGAAAGAGAGCTCTTTTCTTAGGTTGGATTGTATGTTCCATTGGATGGGCCTTGATAAAACTTATTATATTAGACCCTACAACAAGAATAAGTTATTTATACCTCTCTCTTCATCTGAGTCAGCTGTAACTTTTAGCCTTTCTATGTGGCTGAGCTTCATTAAGATTTCATGCTGAAGCTGAGTCTGACCAAAGACTATAAATTTGATCTGCATGTTTACTTGTAATAAGAGCCCTCCTGAAATACGGACATAGGTCCTGCCCCCTGGGTGGGCCATATGAAAGCAAAAATCTTTCTGAAACACCGGCCCTACCCCTTGGTGGCCCATGCAAAATTCCTTGGATTGCAACATATGAGAATCATGTACTAAGTGATTTATGCAAGATTAAGCCCTATGTCTGCTTTGGCTCACATGAGCTTAGCCTCTCATCTGATTTGGTCAAGATTGAGCTGAGTCTTATGCATAATCTGATTCATACTAGGCTGAGCCTTACATCTGATTGCTTGAGCCTAATAATTAATACGGGCTTTACAAGTTTTGCATCATCTCTAAGGATCATGGGTTCATTGTTGACTTCAACATGAGCTTTGTTTAATCTCTGTCACACGGGCAGCAAGAGTATCATCGTGCACTATAAGCTATGAATTTTCATTAGAAATAATTTAGTTGGATTTATTTTCAATCGATGTGTATTCTGGACATATTTTCTGATCTCGAAGATAACTGTCCCAAAATTAAGATCCTTCTCTTCTTCGAAAACATTTGAATATATACATAATATATGAGATTGATGTTTTGAACATAATCTCCTCCATTCCTCTTAATTGCCAGGAAAATATTACATATCCAATATTGATAATTAAATTTGCCTCCTTCGAACTATGTTGCACGAGTTACACAGGGGTCGAGCTATCCGGATAGCTTGTCGAGGGTGCAGGGGACAGTACGCCCCTACCAGGGGTGTAGGGGATAGTGCCCCGACCAGGGTTGCGGGGGCGACACCCCCAGAGTAAAATATTTTAAGAGGATTGGCTATTAATTTTCTAATAAATTTCTTTAAAACTAGGTTGCATAAAGCTTAAGGGCGGTCATGCACGCACCCATCAGGACTGCATGGGCCCCATTGCATGCCTCTAGTGCACGCCCTAAAGACTGTTTCTGTGGAGTGCACGCCTCAACTGTTGCACTCTGATGAGCTCACATAGGGCACACCTAAAAATCTATGCTAAGGAATTGTTGTGCTTCATGATCTGCACAGGATTAGGGAATAGTAGCGCATTAGGCGCGTTCATCATTAGAAAAGTATCTCAGAGTTACATGCCCTGCACGCATGCCTAAAGAAGCACATGGTCTACCCAAGCACCTAACAGGGTGCATGGATGCGCACACAGATACACTTGCACATATCTCATTGTGCACGGATCTGCGCTTGGTTGGTTCTTTGCACGTGTAGAACTGGTTCTGCACGCGGCTGGTTCGGTGCGCACATGGAACTAGTTACGCATGTGGCTAGTTCTGTGCACACGCAGAGCTAGTTTCGTGGACGTGCGCAGAACTGACTCCGTGAGAGCAGGCGCGCGCGAAATTAGTTCTTGGCATGGGTGTGCCTAGTTCCGCACACAGGCACGTGTGAAACTGGTTCCGTACACGGACGTGGCAAGTTACACGCGCGTACCTGTACATGGCTGCGGGGGTGCGTAGGCGCATGGGCCTACGGCCAGATGTACGTGCAGGCGCCGTGGCCTGATCTACTCGTAGCAGTTCTGTGCGTGGGTGCTCGTGGCCAGATCCACACGTGCAGGCATGCATGACTAGATCCGCATAGGCGCAAGGGCATGCATCCAGTTCCATGCGTTTGGCACGCGCCCAATTATGTGCACGCAAGCGCGCATGGCCAATTTCACCTACGAGGGTGCATACGGGCGCACGTGGGTGTGCGGGCATGGGCGTGTGCGGGTGCAACTTGTTCTACACATGCGAGGCTATTTCTGCGTGTGGATCATCTCGTGGAGCAGCATGCTCCGCACATGACTGAGATCGTGCAGTGTGTGCGCCTAGTTCTGCATGTGCCAATTCTGTGTGCGAGCGCTCATGGCCAAATCCACACATGCAAGCATGCACGGCTAGATCCGCGCGGGCATGAGGGCATGCACCCAGTTTCGTGCGTCAAGCACGTGCCCCATTCCATGCACGCAGGCACGCGCGACTAGTTTCGCATGCGGGGGCGCACATGGGGGCGGCAAGCATGCAGGCATGGGAACGTGCAGACCCAACTAGTTCTACATGCGCAGGGCCGGTTCTTAATGCGGATCATCATGCAGAGCGGCTCACTCCATGCACGACTAAGATTGAGTACCGAGAAGTGCATCCCGCGTGCGCTCCTGACGTCTGCTGCTACTGAGACATGTGTGCTTAGATTTTTGCGTGGGGTTGTCCTCATGTGGGCACTTCATACTCTAAGTTTTCAATGAATGCCTCTTTTGTAATATTGAGGCGCACTCATTGGGCCTTGCATTTTCTTTGACAATCTAGATTTCTTTTATGACAACGTCAAGACTGAGCTTGGCTTGGTATTAGGCAATGACACCGTATTTTTATTAAGAGGCAATAATGCCTCATGTTCAATGACAGATGATAACGTCTTATCTTTGTTTATGGGCGATGACGCCTCATTATTTTTGACAGGCAATAACACCTTTTCATTGTCAATGGGCGATGCATCATACTTTTTGGTTGTTACCCTGCGATAATGCGTGGGTTTCAAGCAAGAGGAATCGACGATAACGTCGGATTGTGCAATTATTTTCTCTTCAGTGAAGAGGGGCTCCCGCTATGGTTGCCAACTCCTGTACGCCCAAAATCTATGAATTCCCTTTCTTTGGCATTGAATTAGAATTACATCAAAATAAAAGAAAATTGCAATTCTTTAATCCGGAATACAAGGGTAGGAAAAAGAGATAACTCTTTTTCCCCTTTTAATTTTTATGGGATCTTTAGGCAGTAGTGGAAGTCGTCTGGCGTCTTTCATTAACGATTTGAACATCTTGTCACTGATTCCTCTGGCACTAAGCTCTGGCTAGAGAAGAAGCAGTGACTCCTAAAGTGCAGTAATTTTTGCTTCTCTAGATTTTCTATCTCTGGATCTCTGGATCTTTTCTTTTTTGGATCTCTAGATCTGTGGATGGAGGCTATCTCTGGATCTCTTCCATTTTGGATCTCTAGATCTCTGGATGGAGGTAGAGGAGGAGAGTCTGAAGCACTTCAAACTTCTTTTGTTTTCTGGACTTTTTCTTTTAGTCCTTCATGGCTCCTCTAGATATATTTTTTCTCCCTACGGCCTCCCCTCTATCTCCAACCAACCCTCTCTTTCTCTTTATAGAGAAGTCCTTTTATAAACTGTGGGAACCTTCAAATCTCTCCTTAATTAGAGATTGGATCGTGGAAGCACACATGGAGTGATTACAATAGACTTCCCCGATACAAAGTGCATGAAATGTACAAGGTGGAAGGAGCGCTCTGGGTGCGGGTGCGCCCTCACAGCCACGAGTGCATGAGCAGCGCCCTCGGGGGGGCAGGAACACAGTGCCCGCAGGGGCATGCACAATGCCCCTGGGCGCGCGCATAACGCTCCACAGGCACAGGGGTGCAATTAAACAAGTCCACTCATATGAAAAGTTCTTTAAGGACTTGTGAACTATCAAAAGACGTCACAACGTACAGAGAAAAATATTTCTCACAGAAGAGGTAAGTGCATTACTCCATTCTGAAATGTCTCTTAAATACAAGGATCTTGGATGCCCTACTATTTCTTGTGTGATAAGTTAACACAATATAAAAAAAGCTTTACTAGATTTGGGGGCTAGTGTAAATATTTTACCACACTCAGTTTACAAGCACCTAGGTCTAGGAAAACTTAAACCTACTCCGGCCACACTACAGTTAGCTGATAAGTCGGAAAGACTTCCTAAAAGCATTGTAGAAGATGTTTTAGTGCAGATCAAGAACTTTTATTTGCATGTGGATTTTATAGTTATCGACACTGCACCTGTAAAGAATTCACGTCTTCATATTCTAGTTGTTCTCGAACTTCCATTTTTAGCTACAACTAATGCGGTTATAAATTGCAGGAATAGTGTGGTGAAATTTTTATTTGAAAATGTCTCTTGAACATAATATTTTTAATGTTTGCAAACAACCGAATATAGTTAATGATGAATTGCAAGACATTACTTACATTGAACAAATCCGTGATGAAGGAAATATCATATCATTGTGCATATCTGATCCATTGGAGATAGCATTAACAATGAACGATGACTTCCTTGATTATCTCAAATCCGAACATATCACTGAAATCATAAAATATTTAACTGATGCTCAATATTTTAATATCATGGGATTGACCCAACAAGGAAGTGTATGAAGTGTTATCTCAAATTACAAAGAAATTAATACCATCTAATATCCAAGCTCTAGTACTTGAGCTAAACCACTTTCTGAAGATCTTAAGTATGTGTTTTTGGGACCTAAGAAAACTTTTTCAGTGGCATCTCAGTGCATCTTGATGAGAGTCAGGAAGAGCGACCATTATCGACATTGTGAAAGTGTAAAGAAGCTCTTGGATGGAATATGGCAAACATCAAAAGGTTTGAGCCCCCTTATTTGTACACATCACATTATTTTGGAAGATGGACCTAGGCCTATTAGGCAAATGCAATGAAGGCTTAACCTTCCTATGAAGGAAGTGGTTAAAACAAAAGTGTTAAAACTTCTTGACCTTGACATCATCTATCCAATCGCTAATAGTAAGTAGGTAAATCCAACCCAAATTGTTTCAAAGAAGAGTAGGGTAACAGTAATTAAAAACAAAGATGGAAAGATGATACCACTCGTACTACTACAAGTTGGCGTTTGTGCATCAATTATCATAAATTGAACAAGTAATACACAAAGATCATTTTCCGTTACCAATTCTTAACCAAGTACTTGAAAGAGTTACTGAACAGGAGTTTTATTGTTTTCGTGATGGTTATTCTTGCTATTATCAAATTGAAATTGATTTAGAAGATAAAAAAAAAAGATGAATTTCACCTGTCCTTTTGGTACGTTTGCTTTTAGAAGAATGTCATTTGGATTACGTAACGCATCTGCAATATTTAAAAGGTGTATGATAAGTATTTTTAGTGATATCGTTGAAGATTATTTAGAGGTATTCATGGGTGATTTCTCTATATTCAGAAACAATTTCAAATTTTGTTTGACTAATTTAAGATTTATGCTTGAAAGATGTCAACAGAAAAATCTACTCCTAAATTACAAAAAATGCCACTTCATAGTCACAAAAGGTATTGTGTTAGGGAACATAATTTTATTTAAAGGGACGAAAGTAGATAAGGGTAAGATTAAGTCTATTTATAAAATACTAATACATAAAACCGTGAAATGCATACATTCGTTCTTAGGACATGCATGTTTATATAGAAAATTCATAAAGGATTTTAGTACTATTGCTAGATCATTTTCTCATCTTCTTGCACAAGATTATCAGTTTGAATGGACGCAGGCATGCCAAATAGCTTTCGAAACGCTCAACGAGATGCTCATCACCATGCTAATAATGCAACCTCCAAATTGGTCACATCCATTCGAGATCATGTGCGATCGAAGCAACTATGCAATTGGAGTTGTGTTAGGGCACCAAAGAGATAAAAAGCCCTACATGGTTTACAACGCTGGCAAGACTCTTAATGATGCTCCAACGAATTATACCATAATAGAGAAGGAAATTCAAGCTGTAGTTTTTGCTCTTGATAAATTTTGTTCATATATTTTGGACTCACATGTAGTTGTTTTTTACAAATCATTCGATACTTAAATATCTTTTATCAAAGAAAGATGCAAGGTCATGACTAATTCGAGTGATATTGTTGTTCAAAGAGTTTAATCTTAAAATTAAAGATAAAAGAGAATAAAGAATGTGGTTGCAAACCACCTCTCTTGACTAACTTTTGAAAATGACAAGCTATCAATTAGGAATTCATTCCCTGATGAGCAGCTATTTTCAATTAGAACAACTCCCTGGTATGCAGACAATATTAAGTTTCATGTTGCAAGTGAAATGTCGAATCACTGGAGTGCGCAAGACAAACAATGATCTTATACGAGGTACGCCATTTCTTTTTTGACGACCCTTACTTATTTAAATATTACTCAAATCAAATCATTAGGTATTGTATGCCTGATGACGAGATTTAAAGCATAATTACTTTATGTTATACAGAACCATGTGGGGGTCACTTTTTGTATAAAAAGATGATAGCCAAAATATTCCAATGTGATTTTTGTTGGCCTACTATGTTTAATGACATATATGAATTTTGCAAACGATGCGAGTCATGTCCGAAACTAAGAAAGTTAACTAGGAAGAGTGATATGCGTCTAACACCCATAATTACATTTGAGATATTCGATTGTTGGAGCATTGACTTTACAGGACCGTTTCCTATTTCTAATGTATATGTTTATATTCTCGTAGCAGTCGATTATATCTCTAAGGAAGTAAAACTTTTAGAGAAATATATATTGCCCAGATTTGCAGTGCCTAAAACCATAATAAAAAATGGGGGTTCTCATTTCTGCAACAAGGCTTTTGAAAATTTAATGAAGAAGTATCATATCACGCATAAGATTTCTACACCTTATCACCTACAATCAAATAGACAACTCAACCTAGCCAATAGGGAAATTAAGCAAATACTAGAGAAAATGATTAATCTGTCTTGCAAAAATTGGTCGTTTAAACTAATTGATGCTTTAAAGACTTACCATACCGTATATAAAACACTCTTAGGCATGTCTCCTTATAGAATAGTCTATAGAAAAGTTTGTCATTTGTTTGTAGAGATAAAGTATAAGGCATATTGGGCAATCAAATCAGTTAATCTAGACTCAATCTCGCTGGGCAATTACAAAATCTACAAATAAATGAATTGAAAGAGATAAGACGTGATGTATATGACAATTCACGTATTTCAAAAGAGAAAATGAGAATGTGGCATGATCACCATATCACAAGCCGTGTCTTTCATCCTTCTAACAAAGAGCTTCTATACGATTCACGCCTTCATCTATTTCCGGAAAAGTTATATTCACAGTGGACATGACCGTTCATAGTTAAAACTATGTATCCGCATGGCGCAATTGATATCGAAAATTCAAAGAATTGTCATACGTTCAAAGTAAATGAAAAATGATTAAAGTATTACTTGAAATTTCCAAGACAATCGGAGGAATATCACGATCTAGTGGATTCTCGAACATCTCATTGATACAAGCTAAACAGAGACATAATGTATATTATTGTATATTATGTACTAACAATTTTGTTTTGCAGTTATTACATCATGAGTACTGTACCAAGGTAAATTCTAAGCACTCTCTCATATATTTTATTTGTTCTTGATTGAGTTAAATAGATATATTAATTCATTGAGGACAATATGTATTTTAAGTTGGAGGGATTGTTTATAAATATAACTTAGTTTTGATATCCATAATGTTTTCAACAATTTTGTTTTAAAAATTTTTCTTTTTTTCTTCAAAAAAAATCAAATTTTCAAACCAAAAATCTTTCATAGTTATTAACTTTAGAATTAGGAACTAATTTTTAGTTTAAAATTAATTTTAGAACTAAGAATTAACAACTAGATATTAGGAATAACATTAGTCTAGGAACTACCAATAAGAAAAAATAAAAATAAAATAATACAAATAAAATTTTTGGCTTGGCACAGTTCTCAATAGAGGACCACTGTCGAAACCGCTGTCAAAGCGGTTGTCGACAGTGGGTCTCTACAGAGCAAAATATGATGTGCCCGCGAGTGGCTGTCGAATCCGTTGTCAAATCCACTGTCGAAGCAACTATCAACAACGTCGACAGAGAGCTCCAATTATAAATAGATTTTTGAGTTTCTTTTGCTCCAAAACCAAACCTAGCCTCTTTTCTACAGCACTTTAGAGCCAAAATTCTTCCTTTCGATAGCCAAAATTATTCCCACGCATTTTCTTTCGAATTATCATCATTCTTCAAGCAAGCAAGTTGTCTTTTCTTTGATTTCTCTTTGATCTGTTCTTCGTAAAAAGTAGTTTTTTGTCTCAAAAACCTAAATCTATGATTTATATGAACGAATTTGAGTAAATTGAAGTTAGATCCTTACTTCTTAGTAAATTTGGGTTGCTTTAGCGAATTTATAAGGATTTTTGATGAATTTCATGGAATAATAGAAATTACATGCTAAAATCAAGGGTAAAAGAAATAAAAACATTAACTTTTTAGCATAATATTTCATGGGTTGCTTGAATAATTTTCATATATCAAATTCATGCACTAATAGTAAAATTAAAGTGGAGTTTGATAATTTTTGAAAAAGGAATTGGGAATATATGGAATTATGTAATTAAAAAAAGAGGGGGAAACAAGAAAAGAAATTAAATAAAATAGAATAGTCATATAAAATGTTTGTGTTAAATTCATGCATACTTTTTGGAGAAATAATAATATCATGTTAAGTTATATTTTTTGTGATTAATTTTGTAGAATGGGATCAAATAAGCAGACTGTTTCTAAGAGGCCATAGTGGAATCCTCAATCCCATCTTCTCCATAGAGAACAAGAGCTGCAAAAACAAATAATTTTTTTTTTTTGAGAAGTATGAAAACTTTAAACTTTAGCCTGAATGTGCAGTCGATTACTCAAAGATACATGAGAATTTGGCTTTCAGAGCATAGATGCAGGCTGCAAAATTAGAAGCATACACGAGGTATACATACACGCTGGCATGTAATGAGATTGTGTGTGAGTTCTATGCTAATATGCAACCGACACTTAGGGATAAACATAGATACTCCATAATAAGGGGAAGGAAGTGTCATTCATGAAACAAGAAATTTTGAGGACAATTTATGTACCTGATGTGCCTGAAGAGCACCCATCTTTCGTAGATATTGTGAATGATATACCAAGCAACTCCCGTAGGTTCAAAGAGCTCTGTGAGAATCTCAACAATGTTGCATTCAACGAGAGCTTCTTGAAAATGAGCTTTGTTAGAAAGGAGTACGTCTTGGTAAGCTTGTTTATTAAATATAACATTCTACCGACCTCCGCAACAAGGAAGTATACTCAAGGGACATGGTGTTATTGAATATAATTTTGGAAAGGTGCTCATTCAATGTCGCATCTATCATGTACTTCGTGATTGTTCAATCAGGGGTCAAGCCCATGAGTGTATCCAACATTCGAGGTTAGCAAAACCCCCACTTAGTTCTGTCATCTCTGATAACAAAATTTTGCATGAACAATGGAGTCCATCTATTACGAGATGACACATTTGAGACTCCCATACAACCATTTATAGATACAACCGTACAAAGAAGTATGAGTGCTCGACACGGCCAAAAGGAACAACAGGTACAATAAGAGCAACAACATGATGTTGCCCCACCTGCCGGTCACGGAGAACAAAATCAGGAACATAGAGAGTAAGAGCAAGAACAAGGAGATGCAATAGTTGCGACAGCCCGACCAGAAGAGATAACACTCGAAACGCTAAATGAGTCAATTAGAAGATTACAAACACGTTCACTGCAAGGTTGCAAGTCATCGAAGAATGGCAAGCCCGAACTGAGTGTCGTCAACAACATCACTATCAGCTTCTCACCAAAGCATTCAGACGAATGGCTAGTGAGGATGTCCCTGTTTTCGTAGCTGAAGATGAAGGAACGAGCTAGAGAACCATAGAGTTTTGCCGATATCAAAGACGCAAGCAACAAAAAGGTCATCATCAAAGGAGACCTTGATATTGGCTACTAAAGGGAGGGAGTTTTTAGAGAACCGAAAGCATGTGTATTCTAATTTTAAGCTCATATATTATTTCTTAGTGTATTATTTTCAAAGTTATATTCTTGATACACTGAGGACATTTTATAATTTAAGTTGGGATGGGATAGATACATTATACTTTACTATATCATAGCTAACTAATATATTTTAATTTAATTCTAAATTTTTTTTTCTTTGAAGTAGAAAGTAAGATTAGAAGTACTTTATATTGTATATTTATGAGATTGATATCTTAATTTTGATACTTATATGATAGTAGTCTTATGTAATCTTAATTGAGATTTTAAATCCGAAAATAAGATATATGGATACTTAAGATTAGAATCACGTATGCACTCTGAACACTTATATAATGAGTCATGAGGAGTTGATGACAAAGAGAAAACTTAAAAAGAAGGCATATATATATATATATATATATATATATATATATATATATAGAGAGAGAGAGAGAGAGAGAGAGAGAGAGAGAGAGAATGGAAAATTCACCGGTGGTGAAGGAAGTTCATTCACCGCCGCTTAGGTGACCCAATACAATTATTACACGTGACGCCACTTAAGATAACAAATAAAAGAACTCCCGTAACTGCCCTTTGAGTGGCGCCATGTGTAATAATTGTATTGGGCCACCTAAGCAGCGGTGAAGGAACTCCCTTCACCGCCAGTAAATTTTCTGTTTACTCATATATATATATATATATATATATATATAAAGAGATATACAAAAAAAAAAAGAAGTGAGCCTGGTATTAAGGCAATATACTTTGGAAATATGAAAAAAACATATATAGTAAATAAATAAGAGGAAGTAAGTGTTAAGTAGTTGGATTTGTGTGCCTCAGTAAGCTTATGTATTTACACAAACGATACTTATAAACTTTTATTATATATATGAGCGAAGTAACTGGATATTTGTGTTTTGATAAGCATGAATGTTCACATGAAAGGTAAGTGTCTATGAAAAAAAATAAAAAAATAAAAAAATGTAATAAATATATATATGAAAAGAGTTTCTATAAGTTTGATTGGAATTTGAGACTTGACAAGACTTATATACACGCTAAGAAAAGTGCATAGGAGAGGATAATTGAAAGTAAAATTATATCTACAATACGATTTAAATGATCATGATAGATATATAAGGGTATTAAATTATAAGAGATTTATTAATGTTGATATTTTCATAAATATTTGTGTATCTATCTTTAATTGAGTTTGATATGGAAGAGAAATGAAAAGCAAAAAAATAATAGTATAGATAGGTAATAATAAGATATTAATATTTTTTATTTTCTTTATTTTACACTTATCCTTATTTTTCACTTTTATTTATTTCTTCAACTCAAACATTTCTTGATGTTTGTAGGTAACATCGCTGGAAACCCTCACGAGATAACACTCATCTATTAGGGTAACGTAGGGATTTAACGGCTTGTTGCACGCGCTAAGTGCAATCGTGATTCATTCGAAAGTGCATTAGGATTTATTTTTCTTTTTATTTAGGTCTATAGTTTATTTTCTTAGTTTATAAATTTGCTGGGAACTAACAAAACTCAAGTTAGGGGTGTGATTATGCTAGAAAAGTGTAATTTTTTGGTTTGTTTTATGCAAGAGTAATATGATTTTGTTGATTAATACAATAAATTAATAAAAAATAATTTGATTAATCAAATTCCTCACTGTTATGTTTTTAAAGTGTTTTCTAGTGTTTTTGCAAGATTTTATATGCAAGGAAATCGAAGGATTAGAGTGTATCTTAAATATCAAATCAGAACTGTGAATTTACAAGTTTGACTGTCGAGAACCAATTGGTAGTTGACGATAGTCATCGACTGTATGAAGAACCTGAGAGCTGCTTTCGATAGCTCTGTCAAAGGGAGTGCCCGTAATGTGCTTTTCTTGAGGATTTTTGAGAGAATCCAGAGTTTCCTTATAAATATAATTCCTATTAGAATTTTGTAAGGGTATAAATAGCCAATGTAACTCAGATTTTGTAAATTTTTTGGAGAGAACGATTTAGAGATTTTATGGTTTTTATAGTTTTAGATTCAAGATTTAGTTTTTGTACTCTTTCATAGAAATAAATAAAAAATTCTTTTTCTTTTTATTCATGGATATGACGAGTATAATTTGCTAAATTCTTGAGTTGGTTCAGATAGAACAACATACCCTAAATGATTTACTGGGCTATA
Organism: Dracaena cambodiana; assembly: GCA_036321105.1. Lineage (NCBI taxonomy): Eukaryota > Viridiplantae > Streptophyta > Magnoliopsida > Asparagales > Asparagaceae > Dracaena > Dracaena cambodiana. The sequence continues at coordinate 39,736,363 of JAYEPQ010000007.1, forward strand.
ATTTTCTATGATTATTGATTTTAATTAGTTTATTTGAAATTAACATCTTTGATTCACCGTTATCTTTGAAAGGATTAAATATAATTTTGAGTCTTTTTTATTGTTTGACGATATATTTGTTTCTTAGTTTTAAATATACTGTAGACTTTTAGGCACAGTGTATGTTTAGAATTTGAATATTTATTTTTGTTATTCATATAGCATACTTAGATAAACTCAAAATTCATATAGGATTAATTAGGATAAGTTATTCAAAATATTAAGTTTGAAACTTTATATATTTTATGCTTCATTGATTTAATTTCCGGTTGTAGAAAAACCACGTGATCTAAGCAATTGAGATATAAAAAGTATAAATATATCCAGTAAATAATCCTATGGGGGAGTTAAGTCCATCTGACCAATAATTTTAACTAAAGTTAATTTATATCCTTGATAATTTAGTCTTAGTTTTTAGTTAATAAAAACCCAATATTTATTTCTTTTTAGTTATGTAATTTATTCTAATTGTCACACAATAATAAAACGATCCTCAAGAGAACGATATTGGGTTACTATTCTTGTACTATTTGTTAGTCTCTTACACTTGGGAGTATACGATTTAGATCGCAGTCAAAAGAGAAGGAGTTTATGAAGAACATCCCATACAACTCAGTCGTCGGAAGCTAAATGTACTATGTTATAAGTACAAGACCCGACTTAGCGCATGTTGTTGGCATGGCAAGTAGATTTCTTATCAATCCTGATAAAAAAATATTGGAATGCAGTGAAATTGATCCTAAGGTGTCGCAAAGGAAACTCCAATTTTTGTTTATGTTTTGATGGTGGCAAATTTATATTGGAAGGATACACAAATTTTGATACAGCTGAAAATATTAACACATGAAAATCTTCTTCAGGATATCTATTTACTTTTATGGGGAGAGTTGTACTATGGCAGTCCAAGTTGCAAAAATTTGTAACTCTATCAACGATGAAGCCAAATATATGGCTGCTTTGGAAGCAAGTAAGAAGCTTTGAGGATAAAGAAATTTATAAGCTAATTGTCATTGAAGCAAGGAACCTATATTTTTCATTATGGCAGCCAAGATTGCTATCAACTTGAGTAGAAATGTCACATATCACTCAAAGACAAAACATATTGATGTTCGATTACATTGGGTTTGAAATGTCTTGGAAAAACATATATAGGATGCAACTCATCAAGATCAGCACATATCAAAATCCATCAGATATTATGACGAAGTCTTATTAAAAAGAGATGTATGAGCTCTATAGGAGATTAGCAGAATAACTAGTACTTGAATTACTTACTATAAGATAGATCCCTCCTACGTTAATGGATGGGAAAATTCTTGATAACTGTAGATTTGTTATATTTCCAAAGAACTCATCTTGAAAATATTCGTAGTATTGATAACTGCAGATTTATCATTTTTCAAATAACTTATTTTGAAAATATTTATGAATTTGGTAACTATAGATTTGTTATATTTCAACTTGGAAATATTCATGATTTTTTTAGCAACCTCATATGCCTATAAAAGAGAGTTGTGTTTAAAGATGGATATCATCCAAGATATAAAAAATTGTCATCCTCTATTGAGTCTTTATGGAGAGAGTGTTATCCAAAAATATTGTTTTCTTAAGAGATATCCTTTAGTGACTTCAGGAGAGTATTTTATAATCTTACTTTATTATAGTGGAGGTTTATTCGGTGTTTGCCCCGTGTTTTTTCCCCTTTCAAATTGAAGGGTTTTACATGTTAATCTTGCCCCTTCTATCCCTCTTCTTCCCATTCTTGTGTGGTTATGTTCTCTTTGACTGCCACGCAGCACATTGCGGAAATTACAGTGTTCTTCCCAACAGCTGCATTAGCATTTCTAGTGTAATGAAACATTTTAGATTTCATATAACTCTTTTCTTGATTTCCCAAAACGTTTCCTAGTAACTTATCCAAAGTTTCCTTCCAGTGTCAGACTAGTGCATGTGTCCTGTGTGTTTTTGCCTACGCATCTCATGTCCATATTTCCCACGAATATGTATCTTGCCTGTATTCCCTACGACTACATGTCTTGTACCTGTGTTCCTTATTGATGTCCAGTATTGGCAGCTATGGTCCAAAGCAATAGCAGGTTCCGAAACCGTCAATGTGAAATGAAGAAAATTAATGTAGCCAAGCATAGAGAAGGCCTGGTACCATATTCCACAGCAGAGGGGGAAAAGAAAACGAATAGCTCATTAATCATTTGTCTAAATATTTGTTCAATTCAATTTTATATAAATTATTTAAAAGCAACCAAGTAATTCTTTTGCCTCCCTCACTTCATATGCAATGTAAACCCATTATATATTTTTTTTTTTTCCCTCGGAGAATCTCCCTTTATAAATTGAACCAGTGGTCTCTTGCATTGTACGTCAAAGTTTGCAACCTCGATTATTTCCTTACACACAAGCTCACAACATGAAGAACCATGTACAGCTACAATAACAAATTAAAAAGCCAAAAATAAGAAAAAGAAAGAAACAATAGACCGAACAATTTGAACTAGTTTCCCTGCTACGATGCACATGCAAGCATCAAAGCCATAAGAAGCTCCACCCAGATCAGCCCCTCCATGCCCAGCCTCGGAGCAGAACCACCTGCAGGCTGCGGGAGAGGTGCTCCGCCATCTTACCATTCACGAACACATAACAGTTGGAAAATGAATTAGCTTGAAAATCTGAATACAAGTACAAAAATATGCAATTGAATACAAAAAAATAAAAAAGAGAAGAAATGCTTACTGTTGCACAAAGATTCAGTGGTGAGGTTGGTGAGGATGGTGTTGTTATTGGTGTAACCAGCGTATGCGCAAACTGAGCGCTCGCAGGGCGAACTGGATGATGAGTTACCCAAGATCAAGCTACCGCAGGTCGCTGCTGGGCATTTAGAGTTTAAGCCACGGGTAGGACTGCAGTCCAATCTGTTACATCAGCCATAAAAATCGTACAAGGTATGAGTCAGTAGAATCAAATCAATGTTTTTTCATATGTACTGAAAAGGTAACAATGAATATTCAATTTTTAAGAGATCAATTTTATGTTGAACTTTTGCGACAAATTTTCTGCAGCCAAGTATGACATGGTTGAAAGATGGGAAGATACTCACTTCCAAGAGGGGGAACTGCAGCTGCATTTAACGCAGTTGTTGGCCGTGAAAATGTAGCTGCCATTTGGGACACGCATAATGTCATGGTCCTGGGATGTGCTACTTATTGAGGATGAGCATGCTGTAATTGAAACAAAGAATCAGACTGGGCTAAGTACTGGATCATTATTTCCTACGATAAGCCAAACAAATTAATCAATCAAATTATTTTTATTTCAAGACAAGGGGGTGTAGGCTGACTCAGAGAATAAAACAAATGCATGACTTCTTAAGACATCCACTCTAAATTGGATAACATTCATAGTTATGTAAAAACATCAAGAGAGAAAAGGCTCAAAATACGAGAAAAAGCTTTTGCACACAAGTTTATCCCTAAAAGAGGTTAAAACCTCTAAACTGGATAGAATCTTTCCCTTGAGGCTAAAATTTTAGAAATGTACATTATATGTTGCCATGGGCCCAAGCCACACATGGATATATGCCAAGGCAGAGCAAGATAGGGATGTAAATGGAACCAGGAAGGCCTAACCGACCTGCTTGGAATTTAGCAAGTTGGTTGTAAAATTAAATGCAAAAACTGTAGCAGGTAAGATGTAGGAACGGCCTTTCCAAACCAAAAAGTTATTTAACAATGTATGCAAAGCATTTATAGTTACACTTAGGCAAAAACATCTACATTAAAATAGATAGTGATAAAAATGTTTTTAAGAACTTAAACCACAAAGTTAACCATTTTCATGTTTCATGTAATAATGTATCATTATGAAAATTTATTAAGTGTTTATATGTGAATATAGTTCTACATCGGATAAAATAAGAGTACGCGAAATTTAAATATAAAGCAGGAGTGACCACCTGATGCGAACCCCGTCAAGAATAACGAGACCCGTAGAAGAAAAGGAGAAAATCCAGGAACGTTCTCGATCAGGTTTGGATAGGAGAGCTCGACTCGTTGTTTCAACAAAAACAAAAATCTCGGTATAATTGATATCAACCCGTTATTTAATGCGAAGTAAGAATCTTGGTATAAGGAAAACGCCACAAACGGTAGTGGAAAGCCGTTTGATAAGTCAACGCCACGGAAGAATTCCGATAAGTTCATCGTCGACTTATCAAACGGCTTTCTACTACCGTTTGTGGCGTCTTCCTTATACCAAGGTTCTTACTTCGCATTAAACAACGGGTTGAGCTCAATTATACCGAGATTCTTGTTTTTGTTGAAGCAACGGGTCGAGGTCTCCCATCCAAACCTGATCGAGAACGTTCTTGGATTTTCTCCTTTTCTTCTACGGGTCTCGTTATTCTTGACGGAGTTCGCATCATTTGGTATCAGAGCCAAGAATTTCTCGTCTCAGGTTTGCCTATCCCATTTAAATTTAGTTTTCTTTTCTTATCTAGCCGAATTTCTTTCTTCTACCTCATTCGAAATCTTGTTTTGTTATTAACGAAAGAAAGAATCTGAAAAAAAATCTGAAAAAAAAAGATCCAAAAAAAAAAGATCCGAAAAAAATAAAGGTCAAAAAAGAAAAGGAGTAAAAAAATTCTCTTTCGTTTGTTTCCAATAAGCCCGAAAATCTCCTCACCCCAAAGACCAAAAAAAACGTTTTTTGGAAATTTTGCTGAATTGCGCTTTGAAAATCTAATCACTCATATCGCTTATTTTCTTACCTTTTGAACCTAAATTTTCTTGGTGAGTTCTTGGTAAATTGTTGCTGGAATTTTGAATATTGTTCGAATAGTTTCAAAAGAACTGAAAGAGGATTATCGAGTGGAAAAAGGCAAGAGTGGTGAGCATATTAGAGGATAAAAGCCGATTATACTGAGTGAAACACGAGTGGAATAGAGTGAATCATTTTTTGAGTGAAAACACGTGAGGGAGTATGTGAGGTCCTTTCCTTTTTTTTTTTTTGTTGTTTTCTAACTTTGATTTGCAGCAATCATATCTCACAACAGTGAAAAGAGCATCACCGAAGGTGCTGCAGGGATGGCTGACCCAAAATTGCCCATGGAAGCCATGATGAGTGAGATGAGGCGTGTGATGAGATTAGAATTGGAGCAGGTACATGAGCGGATTGATCGGATGGAGAATACACGTTTGGAGCAGCCACAAAATACTCATAAGGTGCATAGGAGGGAAAGAGTTCAACGTCGGTGAGTGAGATATGAAGATGGAGAGTATTATGGAGCTGGTTTTCATGAAGAAGAAGATCGGGGTTCAGTTGTTGGTAATAGGAGATATGGAGGGCGGTTTAGAGAAAATAGGAATTGGGAAGATAACAACTTGGATAGTATTAAGATGAAGATTCCAGCATTTCAAGGAAGAAACGACCCCGAGGCTTATCTTGAGTGGGAGAAAAAGGTCGAGTTAGTGTTCGATTGCCACAACTACTCTGAGATGAAGAAGGTAAAACTTGCTGCCATTGAGTTTTTTGACTATGCTATTGTGTGGTGGGATCAATTAGTATTGAACAGGCGGCGAAATAGGGAACGACCGGTTGAGACGTTGGAAGAGATGAAAATAGTAATGAGAAAGCGGTTTGTGCCCAGCCATTACCACCGGGAGTTGTACAATAAATTGCAAACGCTCCAACAAGGTAACCGGAGTGTGGAGGATTATCATCAAGAGATGGAAATTGCTATGATCCAGGCTAATATCGAAGAAGACCGAGAGGCTACTATGGCTAGGTTCTTGAATGGCTTGAATCAAGAAATTCATGAAAGGGTGGAGATGCAGCATTATGTGGAATTAGAGGATATGGTGCACATAGCCATCAAGGTAGAGCAACAACTCAAGAGGAGAGGTGGTACACGTGCATCCCATAATTCGGGTTTTTCCCCATGGAAACCGAGTCATGTGAAGAAAGAGGAGAAACCAGCTGCAAAAGCTAAATTCGAGCCAAAACAAGAGACAACCAAGCATGACACTCAAGGTAAATCTGACCCTTTCACTTCTCGAAATTGTGACATTAAGTGTTTTAAATATCAAGGCAGGGGTCACATAGCAAGTCAATGCCCGAACAAAAGAGTCATGGTAATAAGGGGTAATGGAGAGATCGAAACCGATGACGAGTCCGATACCGACTCTATGCCACCATTGGAGGACGTAGATGAAGAAGAATATGCAGTTCAAGGTGAATTGTTGGTGTCAAGAAGACTTCTAAGCTTGCAAGTAAAAGAAATTGAAGAAGTGCAGCGGGAGAACATATTTCATACTAGGTGCTACGTCAAAGACAAGGTATGTAGTATGATTGTTGATGGAGGAAGTTGTACTAATGTTGCAAGCACAACCTTGGTGGAGAAATTAGGACTGCCCACACTGAAACATCCTAGGCCGTACAAGTTACAATGGCTGAATGATAGTGGCGAGGTAAAGGTGAATAAGCAGGTTTATGTTTCATTCCGCATCGGAAAATATGAAGATGAAGTTTTATGTGATGTAGTTCCGATGCAAGCTGGACATTTGCTATTAGGCCGACCGTGGCGATTCGATCGGAAAGTTAAACATAATGGCTTTACCAACAAATACTCGCTCGTGCTCAACCAAAAACCCATCACTCTTGTGCCAATGACACCAAAACAAGTTTATGAAGATCAAGTGAGTTTGCAAAAAGAGAGTGATAAAAAAAAAGAGTGATCAAAAGAAAGAGAGTGAGTAAAAGAAAAAGAGTGAAAATCGGAGAGTGGCCGAGCAAAATGAGAGAAAGAAAATCAAAATTCAGCAATTGAGAGAAAATCAGAGAGAAAACAAAAGAATTTCTATGCAAAAGTGAGTGAGATTAAGCGAGCAATGTTTTCAAATCAGCCGATGATTGTACTTTTGTACAAAGAGGCATTTTTAAATACTAACGAACTTGATCCTGTTTTACCCAGTTCTGTTATTTCTCTTTTGCAAGAATTTGAGGATGTCTTTCCCGAGAAAACACCACATGGATTACCACCAATTCGAGGGATTAAACATCAAATTGATTTTGTTCCCGGTGCGATAATTCCAAACCGACCAGCCTATAGGAGCAATCCCGAGAAGATAAAGGAGCTTCAACGGCAGGTAAGTAAGTTGTTAGAGAAGGGATATATGAGGGAGAGCATGAGTCCGTGCGTCGTTCCGGTTTTACTTGTACCTAAGAAGGATGGGACGTGGAGAATGTGCGTTGATTGCCGAGCCATCAACAACATAACGGTAAAGTATCGTCATCCTATTCCTCGCTTAGATGACATGTTAGTTGAGTTGTATTGTTCTTGTGTGTTCTCTAAGATTGATTTAAAAAGTGGTTATCATTAGATTAGAATGAAAGAAGGAGATGAATGGAAAACTGCCTTTAAAACAAAATATGATTTGTATGAATGGTTAGTTATGCCTTTTGGGTTGACTAATGCAACAAGCACTTTTATGAGACTTATGAATCATGTTTTGCGAGCATTTATAGGCAGGTTTGTTATCTATTTTGATGATATACTCATTTATACCAAAAACTTGGCTGATCATGCCGTACATTTGAAATCAATTTTAGATGTGCTTAGGAAAGAAAAGTTATTTGCTAACCTGAAAAGTGTACTTTTTGCACCGATAAGCTTGTATTTCTCCGATTTATTGTTAGTGCACAGAGTATACAGGTTGATAAAGAGAAGGTACGTGCAATCCGAGAGTGGCCGAGTCCCACAAGTGTAAGCAATGTTCGTAGTTTTCATGGACTTGCTAGTTTTTACCGGCGGTTTGTGAAGGACTTTAGTAGCATAACCGCACCACTTACCGAAGTGATCAAGAAGAACGTCGAATTTAGATTGGGAGAAGAACAAGAGAAGGCGTTTCAGCTAATCAAAGAGACGCTAACCAATGCCCCCTTATTGTGTTTACCTAACTTTTCTAAAACATTTGAGATTGAATGTGATGCTTCAGGTATTGGCATAGGCGCAGTTCTTATGCAGGAGGGACGACCAATTGCTTACTTCCGCGAGAAATTAAGCGGGGCAATCTTAAATTACTCGACTTATGACAAGGAGTTGTATGCATTGGTTCGAGATTTGGAGACATGGCAGCACTACCTATGGCCTAAAGAGTTCGTGATTCACACTGATTATGAGTCCTTGAAACACTTGAAGGGCCAACACAAGCTAAATAAAAGGCATGATCGTTGGGTAGAGTTCATTGAAATATTTCCATATGTCATCAGGTATAAGCAAGATAAGGAGAATGTGGTCGCCGATGCACTTTCTCGCAGGTATGCATTACTCTCTACACTTGATGCAAAATTGCTTCATGTTGAACACATTAAAACTTTATACATTGATGACCATGAATTTTGTGAAGAGTATCGGGCTTGTGAGAAAAACGCTTGTGGTAAGTTCTTTAGACATGATGGGTTCTTATTTCGAGAAAATAAATTATGTGTGCCTAACTGTTCTTTGAGGGATTTGTTAGTGCAGAAATTCCATGGAGGGGGATTAATGGGACATTTTGGGGTTGCTAAGACCTTAGCTATTTTGCAGGAACACTTCTATTGGCCATACATGAAACGAGATATTAAGCGAATTTGTGGTAGATGTGTCATATGTAGGCAAACTAAATCCAGAGTGCAGCCCAACGATTTGTATACTCCTTTGCCCATTCCTAGTGAGCCTTGGATTGATATTTCAATAGACTTTGTGTTAGGATTACCTAGGACTAAACGTGGAAGAGATTCGATTTTTGTGGTTGTTGATAGATTTTCTAAGATGGCACACTTTATTCCATGTCATAAAACCGATGATACTTCGCATGTTGCTGATTTGTTCTTTAGGGAGATTGTGAGATTGCATGGCATGCCTAGAACCATTGTTTCGGATAGAGATGCTAAGTTCTTGAGCTACTTTTGGAAGACTTTATGGTGTAAGTTAGGTACCAAGATTTTGTTTTTTACTACTTGTCACCCACAAACTGATGGTCAAACCGAAGTAGTAAATAGGACTTTGTCTACTTTATTGAGAGCAATAATTAAAAAGTACATCAAAATATAGGAAGAGTGTTTACCACATGTTGAGTTTGCTTATAATAGATCTATTCATTCTGCTACTAAATTCTCACCATTTGAAACTATTTATAGGTTTAATCCTTTAACTCCATTGGATTTATCTCCATTACCTGTTTCTGAGCGTGTTAATTTTGATGGAAAGAAAATGGCTGATTTTGTTAAGCAGATACATGAGAAGGCAAGGCTCAATATTGAGAGAAGAACGGAGCAGTATGCAAAATAAGCCAACAAGGGGCGTCACAAGCTTGTATTTGAACCCGAAGATTGGGTGTAGTTGCATATGAGAACAGAGAGATTTCCGGCGCAAAGACATTCCAAACTACTTCCAAGAGGGGATGGTCATTTCCAAGTTCTAGAGCGCATCAATGATAATGCTTACAAGCTAGATTTGCCTGGTGAGTACAATGTTAGTGCTACTTTCAATGTTACTGATTTGAGTCATTTTGATGTAGGTGATGATTTGAGGGCAAATTCTTTTCAAGAGGGGAATGATGCAAATAATGGCTTGACTATAAAGAAGCCAGTTCAAGTTCCAACTGGGTCGGTTACAAAAACACAAGGAAAGAAGTTCAAATATGCACTTAATGGGCTGATTAAAGAGGTTTGGCCTCAAGTAAATTCGTGGAGGCCCATTGAGGATGGTTCACGAGTTCAACAAAAATGCATCAATATGATTCAACTAGTAGAAGAATCTGCTTAAAATTAATTGTTTCCTTTTATTTTATTTCTAGAACTTTCCTTATATTGATCAGCAAATTAAGGGGCTGATTGTTTCCTTGTGTTTTGTTTCTATTTTTTAAACTTTCCTTGCATTGATCAGCCAAATTAAGGGGCTGATTGTTTCCTTTTGTTTTGTTTATATTTCTTGAACTTTCCTTGTAGGAAAGTTTCCTTGTATTTTTTTAACCTATAAAAAGGCGTCTAATGGAATAGAAGGGAGACAGTTTACAGATAATTGGTGAGTTTATTCTCTTTGGTTTTTTGAAGGACTATTCGAACTTATCGGAATTCTTTCGTGGCGTTCATCATCGACTTATCAAACGGCTTTCCACTACCGTTTGTGACGTCTTCTTTATACCAAGGTTCTTCCTTCGTATTAAACAACGGATTAAGGTCAATTATACCGAGGTTCTTATTTTTGTTGAAGCAACGGGTCGAGGTCTCCCAACCAAATCTGATCGAGAACGTTCTTGGATTTTCTCATTTTTTTCTACGGGTCTCGTTATTATTGACGGGGTTCGCATCACCACCTATAAGATTTTGGATCATATTGGTTCTAGTTTTGTGTTTCAAACCCATCATACTTACAAGGCGGCCTAATATTCTCCCCAACAAATGATATCAAAACTATAGCTGCGAGATCGAGTTCACGAGATGGCATAATTAATGTCAAGTCCGCAAGGGTGACTGATGGAGGCGTCAAGTGTAGCGACAGTTAGAAAAATAAGGACAAGAAAAATTAGGCATGGCTGCACGACGCGCTTGGACGAGAATGGTAGCATTAAGGTTTAGGCACCCTGGACGGCTTTGTAATTTTTCCTCATTGGGGAAAATTGTGAGAAAAGCACAAGAGACTTGGTGTCTGAACCCGTACGTATCCCAGAACATGGAACACCAAACTGATTGGATCTATGTGATGATGTGTCACATAGCTGTGAATTTATTTTGGGCTCCAGAACAACAAACATGAAGGGAGTGGTTGAAATCAGATAAATGAATTTGAGTTTAGATTGATGGTTAAGGTTAATCAAAGTGTGGATTGGTGATGCTTTATCAGATTCGAACAACCCAAGAGTTCAACATTTTGGCATTCTGGACGTGGTAGGGGATGTAGATTGAGTGAAATTCACTATCTGAAGTGATTTTGTGCAATCAACAGTGATTGTGATGGGCGAGGAGTTGGTGTTAACCGGAATGATCGATATTCAATAGTTGGTTGATTATACGACAATGAGATTTTCATATTTATGGATACATTTTATTTTTGGCATGTTATATTGAATTTTGGCTCAATTTCTAAAATTCCTATTTGACTTAGAGTTTGCAATAGACCAACACTATTTGACTAAGGTTTTGTGCTAAACGAATCCTATTTGTACCAAACATCCCTAATATATAAGGGGTTAAATAGGACTACATCTCTTTTGTATCCTTCAAAATCTTTAAAAATTTAGCAAGATCTTTTATAAGAAGAAAACCCTTTTGCATATTTTGACAATTTTTGTTTGTCTTCTCAGTTTGAGAACAATGAGTGATTTGAGAGAGATTTAAGATTTAAAATTTGCTATATTATCAATAGTGAAATTTGATTCGGTCCATAGATGTAAGACTTGCTCCAAACTGTATAAGTTCTTAGTATTCTCTGGTTTGATTTCTGAATTGCTCACTCTTAAAATTTATATTTTTAGTCGATTGATCTATTGAATCTCAATATTCTAATTCTTTACTTGGATTATTACTTGATGTGTCCACAAATAAGTGGTATTAGAGCTTCTATTATTTGCAATAAGTGGTACTAGTGCGTGCACCTCTAATTTGCAACAAGTGGTATCACAGCATGTTTGATTCCTTGGGTCTGGGAGATTGATAAAAGTGTAACTTTTTCTGATAATCATACCGGAAGATTCAACTTCAGCTTCGTCAGCACCATAATCAACTCTAAGAAAGTCTTCTAAGTTTTCAATTCTCAAGATTCATGATGACGAATGCCAAGTTCGAGGTGAAGAAGTTTGATGGACCTAACTTCTGCACATGGAAATGTGAAGTTTAAGATATCATTTTTGAACAAGATTTGCATATGGTGGTGGAGAAAGACAAGCCCGAGCATATGATGGAAGTTATTATGTTGACTAAGATGATATCTGGAGTCAAATTCCAATATTGTAAGGACTTGATCAATCTCTTGAAAGTTTGAAAAACTTCAGATTAGTTTAGCCAACCAATATCTGCATTTACATTCGTGGTGATATTATTTGTGTCTTTCATCATTTGATGGAAGCTCATTTATTATACTCCGGGTTGTTAGAATTTAAAATTTAAAATTCTGCTAAAATGGAGATTTGTTGAATGTTGGCTCAATTTCAAGGATTTCTACTTGACTAAGTGTTTGTGTCAAACCAACCCTATTTAACTTCGGGTTTTTTCCAAACTAATCCTATTTGATTTAGACTTGTACCAAAAATTACTTATCTATATATGAGGGTCAGATATCGTCTTTAGAGGCATTTTTGTTACATCCTTCAAAAAATTTTAGAGATTTAGAAAGATTTTTGTTAAGAAAAAAATTTCTCCTACATCTTTTGAGAGTTTTTATTTGTCTTCTCAATTTGAGAACTTTGAGAATTTGAAAGAGATCCTAAGATTTGTAATTTGTAAAAATCATTAATAGTAGAGTTTGATTCAAACAACAGACATAGGACTGGCACCAAACCATGTAAATTCTTGGTGTTCTCCGATTTGATTTTATGAATTACTCTCTTTTAAAATTTCTATTTTTAGTCGATTTATATCTTAAATCTCAATAAACCCTAATCTATTCGATTACTACTTGACGCTTCTGCACAACAAGTGGTATCAGAGCTACTCTAACTTGTAACATGTAGCACATGGACCATGGTAATATATAAATATTGATGTTTGTTAATGGAGATGATCACAGCTTTCTGGATCAAGGTGGTATATGGTGCAGCGATCACATTTGCTTAGTGCAAAACATAAGAAGTATTTGCTAAGATGGTCCTAATGTTTTGACCAAAGTGGAACATGGTGTAGCGATTATGAACGTTGTTGAAGAGTGTAGTTTAGTAATCATAAATATTCAATAGAGCATATTTTAGTGATTATGAGCTCTCGAGTGTAGAGATGAAGATGATTGTCTTGATTATACCCAATTTCATAGTAGGTGGAATATGATGCATGTGCGGTGGATATTTGCAATATAGATGGCGAACAACAAAGTTTCTCTAAATTGCATGGCTTATTGGATATGCGCCAAAATGGAGATTTTTGAGTTTGTATCTCGTGAGTATCCAGATATAATTAAGGATCACACTGAGTCTTAGTTGAACTTGGGATCAGATGGCTAGTAATCTACTTTATTTTGGACCACCACATAGATGAAGATAGTGCTATCCTAATAGGATTTGAATTATAGCATTATATATTCTCTTACATAGATGAAAGATAGGCTTTGATATATCATGAGTTGGGAGATGATGAGAGATTGGAGAGATACTTGGTTCTTTCTTGTAAACCACAATATTTATTTATCACAGTGAAAACTCTTATTATGTTTCCCTATGGACATAGTCGAATTTGATCGGCCGAACTACATAATCCTTGGTGTTCTTATTCTTGTTACTGTGTTCACTATCTTGTATGCTCGATGCTTTGATCTCGTGGTGCTTCAGGAGCAGATTCAGTTCCTCGATAAATGGTATTAAAATCTAGGTTGTAGCCCAAAAGGATGAAGTCAGTGTGAACCCCAGAATATCAGTGGTGACTTTAGATTTGGTTTTCCACGAGCTGCCACGTGGATGTTAGTAAACATGGCATAAAGATGGGCTCCGGTATAGATCAAAGTCGAGACTGCATATAGATGGTTAAACGGTGCTTGAGACCCATAGTTATCGTAAGATGATTGAGGTATACTTACAATAAAGATGGAGATTATTAAGTATCTATAATGGGAATATAGGCCCATATCAATAGAAGAGAAGGTCATGGTTTTAAATATAAAGATAGGCCACTGCCTATTATCTTAAATTTTGGGTCAGATTGGCTATCGGTTTTGTAATTAAATCCCATCCAGTCCCAAGTTGGCCGTCTCCCTAACAAAATTTATTTTAATTGATTGCTTACAAGATTATATGCAAATTACGAATTCGATCTTAACCCGATAACAAAGAAGAGATTCAAATCCATACCTCAATTTGAATTAAATTTCCTTAGCAGGTTAGCATTCGGGTCCAAAATGAATCAGATTCAAATCCAACCCATCTACACACTTTTATTCCTTCTTACTAAAGAATTTCCAACCCAACCAACCAACCAATTACCATCCTCTCAGACACACCCTATAAATAAAACCATCTCATTGAATCCAACATCCTATAGTCTTGATTTTTAATATCATGTTTATTGAGAAACTAGAGAACCAATAAGTCATCACGTCATTTTAACCATACTTGCAAAGTTCTGTGAATTATCAAAAAAATTCTTTAACTCATAATGAGCCGGATTTGCATATTAGACAACTGAACGTTTATCAAATTATCGTGAATTTCTTACCAAATATTATAATAAAATAGCAACTTAAACTAGGACCATTTGGGCCAAATTCTTATACCAGGGCAATCTGAACCGAAAAGATGACGTTCTTATGAAAAATTAAATAATCTAATATAAAGAATTCTTTAATTAAAAACATAAAAATGAGTATATCACTTTTATTTATCATATTCGACGATGTTCTATTCAATTTGTACTTAAGTTATCCATATTTCTTTTATATTTATATCCAGGCTTCACCGCTTTTTCTTCTCTCTATTGATTTTGTATTTGTATCATATGAATTTTCCTTACTGAGCAATATCTGTGTCTAAATATATCGAAAATGAATATGGATATGGTGTCATATCTCATCTGTTTCTAATCTGTTTGCGCACCTATTGACAAAAGCATATTATGATTGTCTAGTCCCGTACAATAGGTGGAATTGAGTTCTTTCTCCTAGTTGCACAAGTGGCCAATCATTTGAGGTCCCGAACTCAAACTAAGCTTCATGATAACTCCACCACAGAGTTATTTCATGCAGATCCGAATGGTGAATCTTGATCTACACATTTATTAATTTATACACAAATTTGCAAGTCATTTTGGCACCATTTACCCATGCATCGGACGATATCATCTTGCATGCATGCAATAGGAAACCATGAAGGTCACAAATGCTACAAATATTTCATACTTCCTTCTAATTATACAGTAGATCAATTACTATCAATATACTTATCTCTCACTAACGGGGGCTATTAGTTTTGACAATTTCATTTGGACTCAAGGGCAAATCCAAATTGAGCAGCCACCCCTCTTGAATTTTTTTAATATAGTTTCCTCTAGTTTTGGAAAAATTTTCATGACTGCCACTAAATCTTCAATTTTACAACTCCAGCTCACAAATTTTTAATTTTTGAGTTTGAAAATTGTTATTTTAAGAGATGAATGACTAAATAATTACGTGAAAATGAAATCTCGCTTTCTAAGGTTGAATACAATATCATTTAGTTAACTTTAAACTCTAAAAAACTATGATAAAATTCAGTCTCTGGGTAACAATTTCTTTTGAAATATACACCAATTTTTAAAATAACGATAATAGTAATGTAATGTTTTATCTCTATTAAGCTATATGATATATAGCGTAACATAGGCTATGCAATTTCTTATTTATTTAATAAAATTAAATATAAAACTACATATAATATTTGTTAGAATCTGGAAAACAAATTTAAAAATCCGAATAGAAGAATATGAAAACATTTTATAACATAAAAACTATTCTAAGTTTCTAACAAGTTTTAAAATAAATTTTTAAATTTATCTTTATAAATTATTTTACGTTTGCAGCCGTAATTTCAGTCATTACAAGATTTTAAATTTATTTATTTCAGTTTCAACCATCACCTAATTCTGTAATTTATATTTTATAATACTTAATTCATCTTATTCATAATTGTTCAAATGAGTTTAATTGAGAGTTTAATAGAATCAAGAAGTAAGAAATTCTAATAATTGGAAAGAAATTATAATAAGTAACCAAGTAAGCAATTTTAAATTAATAAGCTAGCAATTTTACAAGTAATCAAACAAGCAATAACAAACTCTCAAATTAAGAAAGTGCAATATCAACTTATAATCAAAGCTAATAATCAACAAGACATTAGAAATTACTCAAAAAATAATATTAAATAATATAACATAATATAAAATAACGTAATATAATGCAAAATAAAGTCAAAAACACACTTTTTACTGTGCACTGAGTTATTTTCGATTGTTAGATGGTGTTGGATTTGTATTAGGCATCATAATGGAATATAATGGGTTACATAAGGCATCATTTTCAATATTTATCTACATCCCAATATGTGCAGTGCGGGCGCATGCACCTGCTTTGCTTGTTTCGGCATTCTTGGATTGCATTAAGAATTATTAAAAGGAAACATAAATTTTAGACTATATTATTAATATCATCTAATTATATTAAACAAACATCTATATTAGTATTATGATGTCAATAAATTTGAACATGAGTTATAGAGCGGAAATTTGGTTTAGGTACTTGGATCCGCCCTTAGTTGGTCTAAAACATTATATTGTATTTTGTTTTTTAATGTTACTGTTTTTTAGGAGGACTTGGACTCTAACTTGACTTCGGTTTTTAATGTTATTGGTTACTTAAAGTAGGATTTTGAAAATTTCATGTAAGTCAAAGAATTTGTCGAAGCACGTGTACAGGAGTTTCTAAGCCCCCAAAAAAGTCCAAGAGAAAAGTCACATATTTCTCTTGAACTTGAACTCATTCTTGGACTCTCTCTCTCTCTAGTAAATGACAATAAATATTAAAGGCTAATGAGTATCAGATGACAATGCAGTGGTACAACAATTCCCACTTTTTCATGCCTTTTAATTCGGTTGGGCTTCACTATGTTGCTTTCTATCACTTAAGACTCCTGATATACCAAAAAACATGGACATATCACGACTTTAATCATGGATCAAGTGGGAGCAAAATTGATAATTCAAAAATAAAAAATATTATTATAATATAATTAGTAATTTAATGCTAATTTTGGTTTATTTAACGTGCTAGAAAATACTAAAATGATGTTGCAATATCAAAAAATAAAGAGTTGTTTTAATGTTTAATAATAATTAATTGTTAAGATACATATATTTCCATTATCATTCTCAAAAATGCTAATAAATAAATAATAAGCTACAACATAAAGGAAATATTATCATAAGATATAATTAATAGCGCTAATTTTGGTCTACTTAATATATAAAATAGTAAATAAATAATACCATATAATCAAGCTAATTTTAATAATTAATTCAAATTTTGTATACAGCCGTAATGTAAGAAACTGTTACTTCATTTATGAAAAATAATAAATGCAAGTTAATTTTATATATACACTACTATATTTTTTTAAAATTCGAAATCATAACCTAAATGCTAAGAAATTGTCTGAAAGTCCAATTGTCCAAAATTTCTAATTCTAATCTAAAAGTTCAAATTTCCAAAGATCCTAGAAAAGTCAATTCAAAAGTCAGGTTTAAATAAATTGTCCATGTGATAATTATCCAAGTACCCAAATACATCATAGGTCTAGTCAGCCATCATCAGTGAGAAAAAGTACATTTACGGAGAATCAGAGATCACTATAATCAGACCATCATAGACAACCGAGCAAATACCACATAAAACATTTTAGAACCTATTTGCTTCTACTGTTAAATTAAAAGTTACAAGGTGTCTTTGGAAAATAATTGAAATTTTGCAATCAGCTCCTCCGACTAGCATTCATCTTGACCTCCAAAATGCTAGACCCCTTCACGCACTGTAGTCACAAGACATCTAAACTACCAACTACTTATTAAAACAAATTAAATAATATCCAAAGTCCGAGTCAACCAAGCTAAAGAATTTTTTTGAAGAGGTCAACATCAGTAGGTGCTACGCAACATCAAATTTGAAGCCAATTATCAAAATAGTAGTAAGAAAATATGCAATACGATCACAATAAAGGAAGAAGTAACACTCTTTTTAGTTGTCCACACACAACAACAAGTAAATGCCAAAAGATCTCTTTCCCACTCTTTAATTGACAAATTTCCTCATTACTGAATTGAAGCCATCAGCACTCTTTTCGTTAAATATAAATTAGGATTTGGAGAAAACTGAACTTTAGGCCCCAGCACTGAACTACATAAAATTGTGAGAATTGTGATATCAGCACTCTTTTGTTAAGTAAAAATTAGGATTTGGAGAAAACTGAACTTTAGGCCCCAGCACTGAACTACATAGAATTGTGATATCACATTGGAAAAAAATTTCCTTCTTAGATCCTTAAAAATTGGGCTGTCTGCCTGACAAATGCACGCACATGTAGACCCACCCGTTACAGACGCACACCCTCACCAACATTCTGAACTATTATTTAATTGGAAAAAAAAAAAGAATCTTTTTCTAAAATAAAATAATAAAACCATTAATAAATAAATAATACCTCTCAACGGCACATCCAGGACCTGACCAGCGAGCAGCTCTTTCGGATCCTTTATCCGGTTAACCCGCATGAGCACCTCGCCCGACACCCCAAACTCCGACGCGATCCCCTCCACGGAACTCCCCTTCTCCACCACGTGAGCGTAATGCACCACCTCCCCCCCGTCCACGTCATCGCAGCTGCACGGAAGCGGGATCACCACCCGTTGGCCCACCTCGATCACGTTCGGGTTCGAGATGTTGCTAGCGGACGCGATCTCTTGATAAGTCACAAACCCGTTAAAGACGTTTCGGGCGATGTCGTTGAGCCCGTCCCCGGGCTGGACCTTGTAGACGGGTCCGAGGGCGGCGGATCCGGACCCGTTGAGGCAGCGGCAGGTGAAGCGGATCCGGACGGTGGCGGAGGGGGGGACGGGATGGGAGGAAGGGGTGGAGAGGGGCAGGTTGTTGGCGGCGAGGAGGGCACGGAAGGATTTGACCTGGAAGAGGGATTTGATGTGGAGGAGGGTTGTGGCGTTGGGGGGCTTGTAGCCTATGAGAGACTGACACGTGGACTTTGGCGGGGAGGTGCAATTGAACGTGGCGGCGTCTGAGGTTGCGAGGAGGTGGAAGAGCAGCAGGAGAAGCAAGCGCTTCATCATTCCAGTGTTGGAACCTTTTTTGGTTTGTGAAAGGAACTGGAAAAGGGGAGAGGAGAGGAGACTCGGAGAGGAGAGAGGGAATCAATTGAGTGGACTCCTGACTACTTTGTATCTTGTGATGACATTTTTATAATTGTCTGGGTACAGTTTGAGACATGGGTTGTCTTGCCACGTAGGATAGTGTCGTGCTGTGGTCTGTAGTGAAGGCCTTCTTTTGGAAGGCAGCGGGAGGTCCTCGCATCACGAGGAGACTCCAACGGACCGACGCCTTGGGGCTTGGGGGCCAGCGCCATTTCAGGGATTTTGTCCGATGTAAACAAACCTATATGAAGCTCACCACAGAATATCATACTAGGGACGAAGGAGCCAGCGGCGAACCCAGCCACTTCCCTAGTCTTTTTTAGCCTGGGGTTGTGTTTGGTTTACTAGATGCAGTAGAAGAATGAGAGAATTTGGGAGTTTCTAGATGGGCACAACATATTTCCTAGTGAGCCCACTTTAAAAGTCATGTTTTTTACCACTTTGCCATTTTAATTTTTTGTCAAAAATAACTTTCCACATCTCCTCCTTCATCCTCCCATCCTGCTTCCTTTTTTTTCCCACATGAAACCAGAAAGAGCAGCTGTAGAGGAGAAAACGAGGGGGAAAAAAAATTCAATTTCTCAAAATCTCCACTCCATACGGAAATTAAAGTCTACATTTAGTTTAAATCGGTTCTCTCATTGTCTAACCGTAGAAAATAGAAAATATAATTCTTTTGTGAGTCGATAGAGAAGAAAATAGAATTGCGCAACTTGGCGATGGTTTCATTCGACGATCAAAAGTCATTGGAGGTATGAATCGATCATCCTTTTTTAATTTCTACAATTTTTAATTTTAAAGGAATAGATTTAATTAAAATAAAGATCTGTTAGGAAGAACGGTTTTGATTTCGCAGCCCTTCAGCTTCTCATTCAATTATGTGTACTTTGATTAATAAGATAAACCTTCAACACATTGTAATCGAGGTCAGAGTGAGGTAGCTGTTGATTATAATTCGGCATTCACAACAAGTGAGGTATGATGATATAGAAGATTTTTTATATATAATGTATTATGTTTGGTGGAGATGTCTAACTGAAACACTGTGATTGTAGACTTTTTTAGATCGAGAAGAGCTTGTAAATTGGATTCGTGATACGGGAAAGACGTTAGGATTGGTGATAATTGTTTCAAAATCGGATAGTGGAGGCCATTATAAGAAGGGAATAATCTTGTTTGGTTGTGAAAGAGGTGGAAGTTCAATATTCAAAAAATTAAAGGGTGATGAAGGATTCAGGGGTAGCAAAAAATGTGGATGCCCCTTTAAGCTAAAGGGTCAACAAATATCTGCTGAGGGGTCCGAGTGGAAACTTATGGTTATATGCGGTACGCATAATCATTTTGTAGCAGAATATATTGAAGGACACTCATATGCAGGAAGACTATCCCAAAGCGAGACTTCTGTTGTAATGGAGTTGTCGAAATGTCATGTACGACTAAAAGATATCCTGACATCTTTAAAGATGAAGGATCCGAAGAATGCGTCAACAATGAAAACAATTTATAATGCATGACACAAGCTTCGGGTTAATTAACAGGGGGTAGAACGCAAATGCAACACTTGCTATTTAAAATTTCAGAGTGCAAGTACACTGAGTGGCATCGCAGCAATAACCAAACCGAAGCAGTAACTGACCTCTTTTGGGCTCATCCGGTTGGTGTGGAGCTTATACGTGCATTTTCAGGAGTTATCATCCTAGATTGTACCTATAAAACAAACAGGTGCAAGTACCCGTTACTTAAAATAGTTGGCATAACATCGACGAATATGTCATTCTGTGTTGCTTTCGCTTTTCTTGAAAGAGAACTAGAAACAAACTATGCATGGGCACTTGATAAGTTACGTGGACTATTTATTAATGAAATTTATTCAAGTGTGATAGTAACGGATAGAGATTTAGCGCTAGTAAATGTTGTTCAATCCATATTTCCAACAAGTCGGCACTTACTATGTAGATGGCATATTAATCGTAATGTCTTGGCTCATTGCAAAAATATTTGGAACAGAAGACTGAATGGGAGAAATTTTTCTCAATTTGGAAGTTGATAATGTTATCTGAAACTATTGAGGAGTACGATTCAAGTCGGAGTTTACTCATGAATAAATTCCGAGCATACCCAGATGCAGTCGAATATGTAACGAAGACTTGGTTGGATCTATATAAAGATAAATTTGTTACTTACTGGACAAATACGTGTCTCCACAGGGATAATGTAACAACTAATAGAGCGGAGAATGCCCATGCAAAATTGAAGCGGCAACTTCGAACGAGTCAAGGCAATTTCGAAAACTACTGGAGTAACATTCACTCTTTACTTGAATTGCAACATACTGAGATTAAGGTATCTTTCGAAAAAAGCCTTACAATGTTTAATCGAAATTTCATGTTGCCAGATTTTAGAGAACTCCAGGGCGTAATATCTATACATGCATTAAATCTGATTTTGAGTCAATTACGAAAAGCGGCTAGTATCGGAGTGGATCCAGTTGAATGCGGTTGCATAATTAGGCAAACGCATAACTTGCCATGCGCCCATGAAATTGCAATGTACAAAAGTGATAATCGAGCAATCCCATTGGATTGCATTGACCTTCATTGGTGAAAACTTGACATGCTCCTAGTTAAAGTGTCGGCTGTTGAATGTTTAAATTACCAAAAAGATGTGGAGGTATTTATTTTTAACTTGCTTAAATATGATAACGAGGAACGAGCTCGAAGGTTAAAGAAGTTGAACGAAATATCAAATTCAGCAAGTTCTTCACTTGCTGATCCTGTTCCGAAGGTGACACCACAAGTTGCGCGCCGGAAAAGAAGGCGCGACTACTCAACAAAACGGAATCCTTGTGCTTTTGAGTTAATTGCTTTTGAAACTGACAGTCGTTCTTCATTGATGAAAGCAGTGCTTGTTCAAAGGAAATGTTGGCCGACGAAGCTAATGCCAAAGCGGAAGCCTACACAGAAAGTAAACCATTTATGTGCAGTATTATATCTCCACTTGTTTCATATTTTTTGAACTTTTAAATTTTGTTTCTATACAGGAATCCACTCTGGGTGAACCAACATCAGTGGAACCTTCGGTGTCCAAACTTCCTCTCTTTTTGGAGCCCGAGCCCATATTCCAGTCAAAGACCAAATTTCGGTACGATGATTCGCTACCTAATTTCTTCTTTCCATATATCAATAATGTTGGTGAGGTTAAGTCGGACGGAATTTGCGGGTTTAGAGTCATCGCAGATTGCCTTGGCTTCGGGGAGGATCAGTGGGGTCAAATTCACAGAGACTTGGTAACCGAGCTAGACGAAAATGAGCTACCCTACATTACTTTGTTTGGAAGTGTCGATCGGTTTGTTGAGCTCCGAAAGTTAATAAACTATTTTAGAGAATTACCAAGTTTCGACCACCGGATGACTTTGCCTGACATGGGTCATTTGATAGCGTCGAGATTTAATTTAGTGTTATTCTTCATTTCCAATGCCCAATGCCTAACTTTCCTACCGCTAAGATCACCGCCTCCGGCCTCAATTCTCCATATAAAGGAAGTGACCATGGCTTTCATTTACGGATGTCATTTTGTCCCGGTAAATTTCGTATCCTATATAATTTACTTTTCCTTCATCTCCAACATTTGAATACAAATACAGATCCGTAATGCAACTTTCAATCATGCAGGTTAAACTAAAGGCAGGACATCCAGTTCCCAATATTGCGCTTAATTGGCACCGTCATTGTGACCCGGTGGCAACTGGATGGCAAGATTTTTATATGGAGCGAATTGAACAATTCAAGCAACTTGTGCCACCGACTGTAGCAACACAAGATATCATTGAATTATAATCAATGATATGATGGATGACCTCATTATGTGCATATCTTTTGTTTGAACTATTTAACATTTGTACTTATATGAAATGAAAAAAGTTAGGTGTCATATATGATCTCCATGATACGTAGACTGCATCGAATAATTTATAGATTTGACTTTCATATCAAAATTATTCGATACGTTCTTCAATATATGTAAACCCTGATTTTGTAAACCCTATTTGTGTCTTGTATATCGTGGTGCCAAACTTTTATTTTGAAGTTATGAATGACTAGTGTATATGTTGGATCAATGATGCCAAGTTGTTGATATGTTTTGATACCAAGATATTGATATGTTGGACCATTGTTGTTCGACATGCACGATATATTGATTTGATAACAAACTTACTATCTACCGGGTTGTACACACTGTATCAATTCAATTTCTAAAACCGTATCCGCGATCCGAGTTTACAGAATTGGATCAATTTTAGCTGATCCGGGACTGTAAACCCGGACAGAGACAAACTGTCCGGTCTGGCTAGCCTAGATCAGGGGTGCCTTAAATTTGGCCCCCTGTCCGGGCTAACAAGCCAGGATAGAGAAGACTGATCCGGGCTCACCAGCCCGGACAGAGTGTATCTGTCCGGGCTGGTTAGCCCGGACAGGGGGCCAAATTTGAAGCACTCATGATCCGGGCTAGCCAGCCTGGATATGTTGTCTCTGTCCGGGTTTACAGTCCCGGATCAGCAAAATTGATCCGGTTCTGTAAATCGGATCACGGATACGGTTTTAGAAATTGAAGTGATATGGTGTGTCGAACAACAACTTGGTATCAAAATATATCAATAACTTGGCATCATTGATCCAACATATACATGTATTGAACCGTACTGAATTTCAAAATATTTTGGATTCTTTAATTTTGGTTATAGACCTTTTAAAAGATTTGGTCGATAGAGATAACCGTTAACATATTCATTTATTCAATAACAAGCAGAGGTATGATTTTAACGTACTCATTAGAGGACAAGTAGAGGTATGATGTTAAAATGCTTATTTTAGGTCAAGTAGAGGTATAATATTAACGTGCTTATTTTAATCCTAACCGTTCAGTGACATCTAGTATGACGAATCAGGAAAAGACAAAGGTGATATTAAACGTGTCTTGGAGCTTAACGTATTCAGAGGATCTGGTCGTGATAGGGACAAGCTGACTAAACAGAGGTGACGGTTAACGTATTTAGCTTTGGAATCGGACTATCAGAGATAACTGTTAACTTGATAGGGAGATGATTTTCGTCAGAGGTGATTTTTAACTTAACGATATCAAAACACGTTCATCAGAGGTTGTAATGTTAGACTTGACGAAGTGTGAATTTTCTTTTCCGTCAGAGGTGATTTTTTTTAACGTGACAGGAGATTTAATCGGATCTTATCTCATTTGATTTTGAATTATGATGTCAGAGGTATGATTTTAACTTGACAAATATTTTGGAGTGTCGCTTGCTCTGTTGGAGCAAAATAACAAGAAAAGTTTTGCTGTCAGAGGTAAAATCTTAACGTGATAGAAGATTTATCTGATCAGGATTTTTAACAAACCCCTAGCTATCAACGGACTTGATTAGCCTTTACCAACTACCGTTTGAGTCGGGCTAGCCATGCTATTCCCCTCAGCATGGTGAGTTGTCGAAAATTTCGTTTGGGCTTAAATGCCAAACTTTTCCTCTTCCCTTTGCCTTAGCAGCATAGGGCAGCGATGTATCCTTATATTCGAATAAGGATACTGTTATGACAGATTTGTCGTGGGATTTTTAGCAAACCCCCAGGTATCAACAGCTTTGATTTTGCTTTTACCAACTACCGTTTGAGTTGGGCTAGCCTTACTATTATCCTCAACATAGTGAGTTGTCGAGGGTTTCGTTTGGGTTTAAATACCAAACTTTTCCTCTTCCCTTTACCTTAGCGGCGTTAGGCAATTCATACTTTTACCTCCAGTATGAAGGGGTTGGCGAGAAACTGGTTCTCTTCCCGTTGCCTTGACGGCATTGGGTAATTCATACTTTTTACCCCCAGCATGTTGGGGTTGGCGAGAAATTTATTCTCTTTCCGTTGCCTTGACGACATTGGGCAATTCATACTTTTTACCTCCAGTATGGTGGGATTGGCGAGAAATTTATTCTCTTCCCATAGCCTTAGCGGCGTTGGGTGATTCATGCTTTTACCCCCAGCATGGTAGGGTTGGCGAGAAATTTATTCTCTTCCCGTAGCCTTGTCGGCGTTGGGTAATTCATATTTTTTACCCCCAGTATGGTGGGGTTGGCGAAAAATTTATTCTCTTCCCGTAGCCTTAGCGGCGTTGGGCAATTCATATTTTTTACCCCCAGTATGGTGGGGTTGGCGAGAAATTTATTCTCTTCTCGTAGCCTTAGCGGCGTTGGGCAATTCATACTTTTTACCCCCAGTATGATGGGGTTGGCGAGAAATTTATTCTCTTCCCGTAGCCTTGTCCGCGTTGGGTAATTCATGCTTTTTACCCCCAGAATGGTGGGGTTGGCGAGAAATTTATTCTCTTCCCGTAACCTTGTTGGCGTTGGGTAATTCATTATTTTTTTTTATACTTCTTTTTTTTTTATTATGGGGGTTTAAATTAACCGCCCCGAGCTCGTTTTGGGAATTGTTGTGAGCCCAAGTGGTACCTTTAGACGACACACATTAGATATGTCGGAGTTAGCTCTAACTCCTTTTTTATTCAGCTTTGAGCTGAACTGCTCCAGTGTCAATCAATGCTTGAATTTTATCTTTTAAGATAAAACAATTCTTTGTAGGGTGACCTACAATCCGATGGTATAGGCAGTAATTCGGATCGTTAGTCTTCCCAATTTCTTCAGGCCTTTTGCTTTCCGGCAAGTTGAGCATCTTGCGTTTGCTGAGCAGGTTGAACATAGTAGCAGTATGTTTATCCTTGAACGAATACTGCTTTTGAAGTCTGAACGACTTTGCTGTGTTGCTTGTAGTTGGTCATCTTTTCTGCTTCGGTGTACTTTCTACCGCCATTGCCATTATGTCTTTCCCTTTGGAACGGAAAAACTGGAATGGAGGTTCATTTGTACTGCCTCCGGTTGCAGACTATTGTTCTTCGAGGCGTCGAAGTATCTCTTCAGCCTGTTCACCTTGCTTAAGCAGATCTTTCCATGATTTGGATTCGACCGAGCCCATCTTGTCTAGTATATCGGTCAACAAATTGTGTCTGCAGGTTTCCACAAGCGTGTCCTGCGTCATGCCATGTGGGCACCGAACAGAAAGCTCTCGGAACCGCTCGACATAAGTTTTGACCGTTTCGCCTTCTTCTTGCTTCGCTGCTAGCAAAGATAGTATAGAGATTTTTGTATCATCTTCAAAAAATCGGGCTAAGAACTCACGTTCTACATCGGCCCATAATTTAATTGTTCCCTGGGGTAGCTGCATGAATCAGGTAAATGCGGGCCCCCGTAAAGTGCTCGCAAATATCCTAGTCATAGTCGGATCATTCCCCATGAGATGTTCTGTCTGCGACAGGAAATAGAAGATGTGCTGTTGCGGCGAACCTTTACCGTCGAATGACTGAAAATTCAACGGTTTATATTTTGCAGGGTAAGGTACGGTCTCCCATTCTATGGGATAAGGACATACTACCCCCACCTCTTGTAGCTTCTTGCGATGAAGAAAAGCTTGTAGTTGGTTCTCCATCTTCTCTATTTTCTCTGCGTGAGGGTTGATGGTAACCTTCATTTCCTCTTTCTCTCTTGAATGAGGAGGAATTTCTTCATTCTCATCCTCGCTGTCCTCATTTATTTGGACATGCTGTTTTCCTTTCTGCCGACCAGAAACGGACGACGAGAATTGGTTCTTTCTAGTTTGGGCTAACAACTCAAGTAAAAGTTGTTTCATTTCTTCTATGGTCTCCTCTTGCTGTTCGAGACGTTTTTCTTGTCTCTCAAGTCTTTCAGAGACTTCTTCTAGAAGCGCGCCCTCTGGTTCGATAGAAACTCTTTTTGACCCTGGAGTAATTTTCTTATCCGAAAGGTTGTTTCCGACCACCTTTTTGCCTTTATTAACCATATTTGATGAGGCAGCAGGTAGATCGGTTCCAGAGTACGCCTTTTTCACCGTCCGTATTCTTTTAGGTTCGGTGATCCGCTCAAAAACTGATCATTTTGAATTGCACTGACAGTTTGATAGAACAGTTGAGATCAGCTGTTCGCATTGGCAGTAAGGAATATTTTGTGAGGAGTTCTTCTTCCAATTGAGATACTCTCTCAAATCTTGAGATACTTCTTTATCTCTATTTGCAACCTGACGCCGCTTGCGTTGCAAACTTGGTTCATAATACTGGAGAGTCTGCAATATCTCAAGGCTGAGCTCTTTTCCAGCATCAGATTGTTCCCAAACCCTCCTGCGGATTCTTCTGGAGTGCACGTTGTCCTGAGTAGTTGTGTGGGCCCCAGATGCCTCTGATAGAGAGATTAAAATTTTTGGTGCATGTTGCGTGCTCACCATAGGCGTGTCGAAGAGACATGAGGGTTGTGTTCATTTAACGTAACCCGTAGGTGGCATCTGCAGGATGCAACCCGCGGTTGCAACTGTGGGTTTATACCCGTGGGTTTGCTCCTGCAGGGTGCAACCCGCGGGTTGCCCGAAAATTGCATCTTTGATTCCATTGTAAAATTATTTGAATTACAACGAATTGAGATTACAAAATAATCCGAGGAATTACAAGAACGGGAATATTAATTTATTCCCTTTTTTTATGTGGGTTCGGGTGGTGATGGAGTCTCGTTAATGCCTCCGTTGACCGTCCAACTGGGAGAAGATGGCTCTGCTATTTTTCTTGATCTCACGAGCTCGCCCGTAATCGTCCCAAAATCTCCCAATCCCCCCAAAAGCCTCATCTCCAGTTAAATTCCTGTGTTTTATAGGCTGAAGAAGCTTCAAATCCGGCTCAATTATTCCTGAAAAATCGGATCACGGAATATTAACGATATAAAATAAATAATCGGAAAAGAACGAAAAATAACCCGCGGGTTGGCACCTGCGGGATCGCTCCCGCGGGTGGCAACCCGCGGGATCGCTCCCACGGGTGGCAACCCGCGGGATCCCGCGGGGTTTCCAGCGGGATGCAACCCGCGGGTGTGCCCACTTAGCAGTTTTCAAATTTTTTTTTTTTTTTTGGTATCTACAATATACAAGTAATTCAAAACTTCAAAATAAAAGTTTGGCAAAATTAGCTAAAATTGATACGGTTTACAAAATTAGGGTTTACATATATTGAAGAACCGTATCAGGGCATGTCGAACAACAGCGGTCCAACATATCAACAACTTGGTATCAAAACATATCAACAACAGAATAAATATCATGCATGTCGAATAACAACGGTCCCACATATCAATAAGTTCAAAAACGGTGTCCATATCAATACTTGTCCATGCTGCATACCCCTGATTTGGTATCAAAACACACAATATCAACAAATAATTCATAGTTTCAAACACATAGAACAACGGCAACTTCATTTTGAGTTTGAGACTCTTTTAAAAACAACGACAACTACAACTTGATATGTATAACATGTTCCTTGAGTACAACTTCATTTAAAAAGAACGATAAACTAAGAGGAATCTTTGTTCCACGCTTACAACTGCTTTTTTAAATTTGAGACTCATTAAAAAAGAACAACAAATTATAGATTCTTCGGAACTTCCGAGCGAGTTGCTTCCTTGTGGGTTGACGGCGTTTTGAAGAGGTAGGACGATCGGTGCGGGATTGCGCAACGGGCTGTAATACTGTATCAATATTAGTTTGTGTGCACCCGATTAGAACTTATTTTATCTTGACGAGGACATTATAGAGCAAACTCGGACGCCTCTTATTTGTGGGTTCGCCTTGCTCTAAGAAAAGATCAATAATTGCTATAACTTCTTGAATTCTCTGCATATATTATGGTAAAAACATATATAAGTTCGATTATACTTGATTAATTCACAAAGAATAAAACAACCAAATATTACCTCATTATTATTTGTCTACGGGACATCTTCAGTATTTGTCTGCGGGACATCTTGCGCCCCCTCTCGATTTGAGGCATGGGTGGATGGACCAATAAAGCGTCGAGATACCTTTTCATACCACGCCATATAATCATGCGTGCACTCACCCGGGGTACTTGCCTCTACGCCTCGATGCTTCTGTGCAAGTACATGATCTAACCAACTCAGCCACATTTCCTCAGCATGTCCATATGTCACCGAGTAGCTTTTGCTCGTAAGTCCACGTTTTTCTCGAATAGGACTGAATGGTGGAGGTGGAATGTACTGACGATGCCCAAACTGCCGTAAGACCCGTATAGAGTGATAAGGCTCGATAATTTCCTTCATTTTCAATGTACCCATATAAAAGGATACTTCCTGAAATGGATGGGTCTACCTAAAGGACCGATATGGGTCCCATGTCACCTGCAATGTCATGATATTAACAAAAACAATAGCAAAATTTGATATTATGATCGTTTGGAAAAAAACACCAAATAAATTTTCATTTTGCCTAACCTCGTTGACCGTCAGCGTATCAAGCCTATCCCTAATAGCTCTGACATGCTCCAAAGACACTTTGTTGTTACGTTTGCTCAACCACTAGTATGCTTGTGGTTGGTCAGGTCTGTATCTACCATTTAAGACTGGCATTAAAGACGGAAAGTGAGTGAAGATCCACGCCTGCAGCAATGTTAAATACCCGGACAACTGTGCCGCATGAGCTCGAGAGGAAAGACCGAGCTGTATGTAC
The DNA here is from genome assembly GCA_036321105.1 of Dracaena cambodiana. Classification (NCBI taxonomy): domain Eukaryota; kingdom Viridiplantae; phylum Streptophyta; class Magnoliopsida; order Asparagales; family Asparagaceae; genus Dracaena; species Dracaena cambodiana. The sequence continues at coordinate 39,766,164 of JAYEPQ010000007.1, forward strand.
AAATACACTAGAGCTCCAGCACCCCCAAAAGATAAATGTTCTCGACATCATGTAGAAGTGCAAGATAGTCAACAGAGACCCTTGTGCCGCTCTTGTCCCCGAATAGTGTACACCCAAGAAGATAAAGTAAGAATGCTCGAACAACACATAATATTTTCCGATCTGAATCTGCATCTGTCACACCGTTAAACCATTCCCTGAGCCAGTCAAGGCGCACTGAAGCTCCACCTTTCGTGTTCAACTCCTTTAAACATTCATTATACCCGACACCCAATGAGTCAGTTAGTTGCTCAACTGCAATGAGCCCATCTGTTCTGTCTGGAAGGCTAACGGACTTTCCTGTTACTGGCAAACCAAGGAGACATGCTACATCATCAAGAGAGATCGTTATTTCTCCAAAAGGCAAGTGAAAGGTATTCGTTTCTGGATGCCAACGCTCGACAAATGCAGTTAGTTCAACGCTACTAATGTACTGATAAGAACATATTCTGAGCGAATACAAAGAGAAATTACGGATGTATTGCACAAAACTGGTATTTGGTTATCCAGATTCTAGAGACCATGTGTTTATTTTCTCATGTGATTTATGCACCGTAATGGATCTCGTTCCTGAAATGATAATAAAGCAAAATATTTTAGATAAACAACTACTAGGATAAAATTAAATTCAAAGTTATTATGTCTGACCTCATTCTTAGATATAAAGAAAGCAACGTGTGTTCTAAAACTCTTCAAAAGAGACAAATCAATCGGTCCTCCATTTATCGGCCGCACTTCCTCTTCTTCTTAGTCTGACTCATTGATACCCCTACTTTCTTGCGATACACCTCGAGGAATGTGTAATGTAAGGGTCTCTGTAGCAGCATCAACCCGCGAATCTGGTTCGTCACGGATTTCAGGAATGTTAGGATTAACGGCTAGACGGATCCCCATTTTCTTCCTCCTATTCGAGGCTGTTGGTCGAATCCGAGATGGTTGCGCCGGATCCATGTCTAAATCACCAACGATTTTATTTGCACAATGAAATTTTAAATTATCAAATATCACAATATGCTAATTATATTTGCCTATCTAAATCTATTAAATAACATAACATAAACACACAAGATCTATATTTTAATTTATTCCGGATTCGAAAATAAAAAATTAACCATCTAATCCAAGCACAAAAAAAACAACTAATATTCACAATATAAATTTTGCACTTAACTATTACAATTTCCAACTAACATTAATCGATAACAACAATATAATCTAAACTATTTTAACCAATGAAAACTTTAATTTCACCATAACTAAATGTAAAGAAATTATTTTTTCCCCAATCTCTTTGCCCCTCAACTAAATCTACCCTCATCAACACTCATTTCCAAATTTTTTCCTAAATCAAAATACAAAAAATAACACAATAAATTAGAGTTTCATTTTTACCTTAAAATCAAGAAAAATACTAACTCCTTTCCTCCTTTAAATCTGCCTTTGTGGCAGAGTGTCAGTCGGGACGCGGGCGGCCAGAGTGGGGGAAGCGGCTGGAAGGGGGAGGAGAAATGGGTGGTCCGGCTAGAGCTCGTGGATAAGAGATTTGGGATTATTGCGAGAGAGAGTGGAAAGGAGATGAGTTTAATGAAGAAGGAGAAGGGGGGAGAGATGGGTTTGGAGATGGAGGAGTTAATTTTGAGGGGGAAGAGTTGGGTTTGGGAATTCGGTTGGAGTGAAAGAGATAGAGAAGATAAGGGTAAAGTTGGTATATAGGTGTGCTCACTAGGAAAAAACAAGGGATTTTAAAAGGAGGGGTGTGCACTAAGAAAAGTGGGCTCACTAGGAAAAAAGAGTTTTTTTTTTTATTTGAGGAGTAACTTTTAAAATTGAACTAAAATAAGAGTTTTTTTTTTATTTGTTTGCTAATATTTGAAGATGAAAGTAAATTTAAAAGTAAACAGAGTATTATTTACTTGATTCAAAATGCATTACTTATTTTATTTTATTCATTTATTATGGATAAAAGTATAACTTTTGAATAATAATGAGGTCATGCAAATTTAAAAAAAAAAATTTCTTTTACCTCATTCCTCTATTTTCTAGAGCTATTCCAAATCAAAATGTTAAAAAATAAATTTCGAAAATAAAGTGCTACGTAGACGTCACCTCACTATGTACGAAGTAATTTCTAATTTTATTTTGACCAAATAAATACTTGAAGTTGTGAAATTAGTCTTATTTTTCACTACTTCTATTCTATTTTCATGCAAAAGAAGATACCTTAGTGTCAACTAAAGCCTTCTGATATTGTCTTTTTCGAACTCCTTCTCCGGAATTTCTTTTCTTTAATCTACATAAAATAAAAACTTCATCTCTTATTCTTCCTTTAGCAGTTGGTTATTAGGAGTTATAAATGGATCGCGACGGCACGACCCATGCCTAGACACGCTCGCACTATGGGCAAACTAGGACAGGCATGGCCCAGTGCCAATTGAGATGGCGGGTCGACCCATATAAGGCCTGGTCCTTTTTGGGGGTTGGACCGAGTAAAGGCCACCCTCGCCTGAGTTGGGCCAGGGTTAGATTGGCCAGCCTATTTTTTATTTTTAAATTAAAATAAATATTTAAAAATGGACCAAAAACCTCTAGGAATTGGATTTTTCAACATTAAAATTATTAAAACATTATAGCAATTTTCTTAAAAAATGTAATAATTTTTAAAATCTGAATAGTTACTTAAAAATTTAAAATTAACAAAAAAATCTAAAATTGATTCAATTTTGACTAAATTGTATTAACAATCAAATTAAATTAAAAAAACAAGTTATATTACACTTAAAGTTTGCAAATAATACAATTTGACCCTATAAGAGCTCATTGGAATATTATACGAAGCTCAAAAGTAGAGGAGAGGATCCTAACCGTCACCTTTATTTTATTCTTCATATTAATTCCTAAAACCTTATAAGTCCTAAGTAAGATACATAGATAAAAAATTTATAAATTTATTTAAGCGTCTATATTTATACTCTAAAGTCTTTCATCTTTTATTCATCATTTGGAGAGTTCTCAATATCGGGATCATTTCCTCAACCTTAATTTCTATAGTTTGCATCAAGTCAATCATTCACATATGCTCATCTCCAACGTATTTGTCGCTATAAAACTTTTATACTCTATCAACACTTGGGCACCTGCACTAAGAATATATTTTGATGTTACTGTAGATTCCAGTGATATTAAATATCACGTTTCATGATAAAAATTAAATTATAAGTTTTTCACTGTGAATTCTCCCATGAAAAATATATCAAAATCCTTATATATCTTTGGCTTATTTGTAAGAGCTCCAATATGATCAATATAATAGTGAAACTCATTATATGATGTGTGAGAGATTTTTTTTCCCTTATGTTGATAATAACTATAGGAAGTATTTTGAGATGATGAGATTAGGAGCCGATTTCCTTACAAATATTTTTATAAAGAGTAGTACATCATATCTAAACAAGCAATAACATTGTAAATTAAACTTTAAGATCATGGTTCAAATTTCTATGAAATTCTTGAATTAAAAATTTAAGTATAACAAGAATTCGAGCAGCTCCAAAATAAACGGAAAAATTAGAAAATACTTACTGTAAAAGGTAAAATTTACCCACTGCTAAAATTAAACCAACCGAAAAAAAGTGACATGTCATCATAGTGGGCTGGTAGAGGTACAAATCAGAACAATGATCATTCTCGCCACACAAAAAATTTCAGCACTACAGAACAAGAAAAACTTCTCCACCAAACTGAGGAATTCCAACTTGCCAAATGAAGCAATATTTCTCACCAAACAGCACTAGTATAAAAGCCTGAAGAGCTAATAGACAGTCTATTTTGTAAGAGGAGACATCCCATCCCACCAGGCGGAAGGAAAATAAAACTAAAAAGGTCACCAAATGACCAAAACCAACTTTCCAGAAGAAGACGTTCCAACATCGCCAACTAAAGGAGTCAACTCCACCAACGAAGACATCCCATTGTCGTTGGCAGACGGCTATACAAACTGGTCAAATAGTGGTGCAATTTCCCACAAATCCCTCGGATCAAATTGTGGTGCAGTTCCACCACGACCTTCTACAAGTCAAGGAATAGTTATAACCATTCAACCTACAAAACCACTCTAAGTACGTGGATAAAAGAGGATCAAAAATTAAATCTGAAGGAGAGATTATGCAGAGAGAATTTGAGTTCAATAAAAATCCTTCACCAGATAGTCAATGGAAGTAAAATGGATCACTCTAATCATACTTTCATCGTTACATACTTTCCAGAAATCTCGATTGTAATTCTCTTGATTAGTAAATAACATCCTGAGTGTTGCAATTCCAAAATCTTAAAAATTCAAAATCTTGTTTTGTTTTCCAGTGGAAACAAGTTGGCTACTCTCTGGGGAGTCAAACCTCTATCCTAGAGGAATTTGTACCGCAATACAGTGAAGTGGCTACCAACGCCACTATTGACACCCTAGTGATCGAATTCAACTAAGAAAAGTATGAAAAATTTCTCTGTACCAACGCTCTCTCTCGCTCTAACAAATGCAAAGGAACCTTTCGCGTAGTAAGGAAGGTTAACTCATCTTCCTCACGGAAGGTCGTGCACTCTGGCATCACTAAAGAAGCTGGTCACTTCGGAGTAAGTTTCCGATTTAGTGTACTTGAAGAGGCTGACACCATGATTACACGATCAACCACTCTCTGACATACTTCTATTGGTGTGGCTTCACCCACTACCAACGAGAGATCGTTAAATCCTTCTATCAACCAGTCTGTCGTCCCTCTCACTAACAGAGGAAGAAAATAGGTGTTCTATCAAGCTATTACTGCCAAGTGGATAGCTAGGAAACAGAACATGAAGGAAAGTGCGAAGGGTGATAGTAAACCCTGTAGTGGCATAATGAAGTCTCTTGAGGCCAGAATTCGAGTATCGAGTGAAGCTTCAACCCTCAAAAAGTCTGACTGGACAAACAACAAAGTTTTCAAGATAAACTAAATTCGAAGACCCAGTGAGTTCTGATTGATGATCCGTTGCTCAACCAAAAATACTGAAGGAGATCATGCAAACACCAACAAATGCAAGGTGACCATGATCTCTTCAAAAATGGTTCTCGCACTAACTTTGTTCTTGAGGCAACGTCTCTGTCAGATTCATTAGACTTGACGAACCTCATTCGTGATAACAAATTTACCGACCAAACCCTTAGTGTTTAACCGGTTATCACTCGCTTCACCAACTCTCCACTCAATGATGTCGATACCTAAGAGGTCTCGATATCATTCGAAGAAACCTCGAAAGGAAACCGAACTAGCCTATGCCAAAGTCAACATAGTTGGACGCAATGATCCTACACCAGGGGGGGCACGTCCGAAGTCACCTCGTGATAGTCAGTTCACCACCAAGATCGATGGAGTCTACCACAACCCATGTTCTTGGACCAGGTCAATAACAGCAAGTCGATCAATCTCTCCACTTTGCTACAACTTGCAAGAAGAGGAAAGTAATCTGGAGGAGCATACAACATGTGCTTCTTTAGAAATAAGTTCTTCTCAGTCTCGAGGTTTCTGTCCATATGACAGGGACGAGATGAGTAGTTGGTTTCAAAGACTCAAGCATTAGGAGGATCTAACTCAACAACAATAAGATATGCTTGAGCAACAAAAGGCGACGATGGGTGTCATCTTAACACAGTTACAACTGCTCAACAGGAACTCTCCACAAGAAGAGCACAATAAATTGGGCAGAGGTTAGTCTAGGTCCGGGGATAAGATAAAGAAATAGATGGATCCAAAAAAGAGAATGATGACCTTCATCAAAGTAGGGAAACCACGAAAGACAAAGTATTGGAGGAAATCCAAACAAAATTGGACATCCTCACCCACAAGGTCACCTTGAAAAAGGTGGAGATAGTATGCCGTTATCCACCAGAATAGAATCTAATCCCTTTTTCCAAAACTTACCGAGCTCCTAACATCGATAAGTACTAGGGAAAGGGTTTTCCCAATCAACATATATATCATTTTCATTCACCGAAAATGCAATGGGTAATGATACATTGATGACTCGACTGTTCATTGGGTCATTAAAAGGAATTGCCTTCAATTGGTTAGGCACTTTACTAGTCGGATCCATCAAGTCATAAGTAGACTTGAAAACTCAGTTTCTCGCTTGCTTTGATGAGAATGATACCAGAGTATCTATACCCACTCTCATTGAAGAGAAGCAGAAGAAAGGCAAATCTATGAAGGATTTCGTCAAAAGATTCAGAAATCTGTCGCTCAGATGTTCAGAAGGTATGCATCTTTCCATGCTGCTACAAACCTGCAGGCACAATCTTCGTGCCGACATTGAAACCAACATGAGGACAGTCTGCGCCCATACATGGAAAGAATAGCAAGAACATGTTAAGATTATTGAGAAATAAATTTCAAGGCTCTCAATCGATGACAATGGAAGACAACGAGCATAAGTTACTACCACACGCAATCCCTTCTCCAAATTAAAGGGGAAGAATATGCTGGTCATAGACACACCTGCAAAACTTAAGAAGGGTTCATCGCCTCGACAAGATACAACTCTATCACAACAAGTATAGAAAAAGTACACGTTAAAGATGATTAAAGTCTTTAATATTAGTTAACAATAATAAAATTGAACTACCTGAACCCAAGAAGCCAGAAAAAATAGGATGCACAAACGATCCCAAATGGTGCCACTATCACAGGACCATAAGCCATCCTACTAATGTGAATAATCTACTGCAAGTGCACAGTATCAGTTGTAGTACAAACAGGTCGTTCTCATGAGCATCTAAGGTATTATACATTCTAGTTTCTCCTATTATTCTACCGAGCTAACTATGGGTTCTAAGTTAATTTTTTTAGTTACTCTAATTAACGTAAGATATCAAATCCACTAGTTCACAACCGAGTATTACTTATATTATCTTCTTCCTATCATAAAAACTGATCTTTTAGTTTTAATCTTTATTTAAAGTGGTCTGAGCATAGTTATCAAGTTGCATGTAAGCATAACTCATCAGAAATACAACTTTTTATAAAAATAGACTAAATCATTAGATAATTTTATAAAGAAAATAAAAATCAACAACCCTAAATCCTAACTAAGCATAGGCTATCAAGAAATTTAACCCCAATATAACCTATCAAATTATAAATCTACGAGTTGTTATATTTTAATCTTTTTATAGAAAAATTATATCTTTATTATTTTATTTTAGCAATAAAACAATAAGGAACAATTACATGGTTGACTCTTACTTTCATCTACGTCTAAGAGTTAAACTAAATTAGCTACTCATGTTACTAATTAATAAGATTATATTTTTATTACTAGAAACATTAAAAATCCTTTTTTTTCTATGAAAGCTAGTAAAGATCTAAACTAGAAAGTAATTAAATCTATCTAAAAAGAAAATAAAAGATTTCTACTCACTATAAAGCAATAAACAGCAATGGGATCACCTCTGAAGTTTGGTATGGTGGCTATCACCCCTTTGACAAAACTCTAATATTTATTTATTAAAAGTGCATCTAAAATTACATATCTATTTATAAGGATTTATGTGGTATTTATAACCTACATATAATCCTACTCCTACTCAAACTCGGTACAAAAGATATAATCCTAATCCAAAATAAACTAATCTCAAAATATATAATCCTAATTCAATCCATAGATATTAGAAACCAATGATTAAGATTAGATGGCTCAAAATACTATTTTTTAAGGCCAACATCCGAAATTAGTTCTAGTACACCCGTAGCTCACGGGACCGGATATTCCATTCTGCAACACTTCAATAAAATGACCATAACTTTCGCATATGATATCAGATTGAGCTATTCTTGGTGGCTTTTCAAATATACTTTTGAACTCAACAAATTTCTCCTATACAAAATTTTCTAATTCAAACTTTATCTTTGCTGAAAATGCTCTTGAAATTGTTATTGTTGCACATGAGTTTTTATCTTCATCATGATTGACTTTCTTTGCTCATATTTGGCCATAAAATCACTCTTTTTGTTCTCTTCCTTGCAAATCCTTTGTTATCTATAAAAACACATTAAATATAACCGAGTAGCAATTATTTATATAAAAAAATAGACAAAATATGGGTGGAAATATGCAAAATATAACACTCATCACACCCCTACACCTATCTTTTACTAGTACTCAAGCAAAACGTAGACCTTAAAAGAAAAAGAAAAATTCTAACTCACTTTCGTAGGAATAGCGGTTGCACATAGCATATGTAAATTATCCTAGTAGACGAGTTGTGTCTCGTGAGATTTCCAGCGATGTTACCTACAAACATCGTGAAGAAGATAGATTAAGGAATAAAGAAAAGAAAAATAAGGATAACAAAAATCAGGAAAATTTTTTTTATACAAAAGGAATTTTTTTTAATATTGTTTGCAATTAATCTCACTAATACGTAAACTCAGGAACGTATTTAGATTATCAATTTTCAAGTCAAGCATCATATCAAATGCACTTGTTATTTTAATAAAAAATTCAAATCCTATTTTTCAATATCCACTAATAAATAATTCATTTGCTCTTATACATCTACGTGCACGTGTGATAGTCAACTTCAGTTTTGGACTCAAACTCTAACTCATGATTCATGTTTTCTCTCTAAACAATTTTTTTCTTTTTTACTTTTTTTGTTATTTTTCATTTTAGTGAATATTTTGCCTTTCATGCGAATATTCACGCTTGTTTAAGCACAAATATCCAATTACTCGGATCATACTCTATCTCTTAAAAACTCCATTTGTTTGAATATTCATGCTTATTTAGGCGCAAATACTTAACTACTTAGTAATTCTTAAGAAATTTATTTTTTTTATTTCTAAATGATTATTGTCTTAAGTACCTGGCTCATCTCTTTATTTTTTTCCCTTTTTTAGAGAGAAAAGACTATTTATTTATTATCATCTTTGTTCTTAACCTAATAAATTTTTGTAAAGTTAAAAATAGATGTATACTTACCTCAAAATTACTATTAAGGGTATTTATTTTTTGAATTTTAATTTTTTTATAAAATTCTATGTGTTTTTCCAATCTACTCTCCTATCAAATTTCAAATCTAAATTTATTTTTTTATTTATATTTAGATTGATTTATTGCAGAAAATAATTTTCTTTACTTTTTTTATTTTAAGATTTTTTTCTGCTTCTTTTTTTATACCCTAAAAACTATCTAAAGTGTAAAACAAAGAAATCTAAAAATCTAAAAATAAAATAAAAGTCCTAGAAACACTAAAAATTCTAGAAAAATATATAAATCTCCTAACCCAGTCTCCTACATCTTAACTCATGTATACCCTCATATACGAATCAATGGTGGTAAAATAAATATGAAACATATTGTACAAATACTATATAAATAATGAGAGTTATGAAATGTCACGATGAAAGCAGTTATGACCTCTCGATCGCTTCCCACTTTCATAGTAAGTATATTTTAAACGTGAAGTGAGTGTATTATTATGTCTCATCATTCTCCTATAAGTCACAAAATTACCTTTTTGTTTCTTATACCGTCCTCACTTTTTCTTTGTCCTCATGTAATCATTAATAATTGGATTAAATAAATCTTTAATATAAACCTGCCAATCACCATTAGTAACAAACACACTTGTAGAAATATTGTGAGGTGTGAAGAGTGCATCATGATTAAGTGATCATGAACTGTGAAATGTGGTGGCCCTTCTAACTTACAAAGTAATGTGAGCTCCTCCGCAAACAAATCCTCAAATATTTGCTTATTAGCGAATTGCACACTTGTAAAAATATCATCATATGCGGAATTAGTATGTACCAATTCATCTAATAACATGAGCTTTTCTTCAAAAATTCGCTCAAATGAGGGTTAATCATCAACACCAGAGGTAGAATGAGAGTGAAATAGTGAATCATGTTTACCTCAATGGAGAAACTCATTGTGTGCTCATCCATATTGAATATGTTCAATGCCACAGTTATATTTCCAAATAATAGCTTCATGAGGCCACTTCTGCAATCAATTAATGCATTTGAAATTGCAAAGAATGATTTATCTAAAATAATGAAAAATTGACTCTGCGGATTGGAAATTGGCTCAGTTTTTATGATAATAAAATTTACAAAAAAGATAAACTCATCGATCTTAATGATCACATCTTCAACCATACTGAGTGGTCTCTTGATCGAACGATCAGCTAGATGCAATGTAATCTTGGTAGGTTAAAGTTTTTCTGACCCTAATTGCTGATAAACAGTATATGAAAGCAAGTTGACACTTACCCCTAGATCAAGAAACACCCTGTCAAATATAGTATTTCTAATAGTGTATGAGATTATGGGGGAATCTGAATCTTTGTATTTAACAGGTAAAGAGTTAGAGAGGATTTGCGATATATTTGCAGTAAGAAAAACTTTCTCAGGAACGTTTCTTACTTATTTTTTAGTGTACAAATTCTTGAGAAACTTGGCATAAATTGGAACCTGCTGTATAATATCAAGGAGTGGAATATTAACCTTCACATGTTGAAATATTTTAAGAATCTTCTCTACTTGCAGTGAAAACTTCCTAAGCTGATTGGGATATGCTGCTTTCGGTTTAAAAATAGGTTCTTCCAAATGAGTGTGTGATGATAATGGAAGTGATGGAGATAGATGTGGAGAAAGAGATGGAAAAATAGTGTAGCCTGCGGAATAGTAGGAGTGAGATTAGGGGCATAGTTATATTATTGTCCACTTGCTTGCTAGATCTGAGCATGTGAATGTCATTGCATTGGTGAATATGGGATGAAACAGGCTGAGATGAGTTGAATTTGGGGCTTATTATTGGTTGGCTCGGAAAGGTACCTAGCTCTCGCTCACTCAGCTGTGTGGCTAACTGTCCAACCTACTACCTAGTTGATCGACTGAGAACTTACAAGAAGTTGTTGGTCGGTCCGTTGTATAAAGTCAGTAGTCACATTTATTAAATTTTACATTTGTATGTTTAAATTGGACGTTGTCTTGAAAAGGTTCTCCACATTCCTCTCAAATGTAGTTAACCGTTTATTATAATCATTATTAGATCCCTATTGTGGATATGATTAATTATGTACAGGTAGTTTATTCTGGTTGCTCCCTTGATTCGTAGCATTTGGATATTGATATACACTCATATTAGGTCTAGGAAACTGATTAGTGGCTGGAGGCTGCATATTAGGATTTGGAGCATCCTGATATTGCCCATGACCCCATGAGAGATTTGGATAGTTCCTTCAGTCCGGATTATATGTAGAAGCATAAGAATTATTCATGGGTCATTGATACAAGGCGCTAGTTTACTCAAGTGTTGGACCTTTGAGATTCATTAATAATGGACACTCCTCCATAACATGATTCAGATTTCCATAGTTGCATGTGGGAACTTGTATTGATTAACTTGACCCACCGGTGGAGTGCAGGAGTCTCCAATGCCTCAATTCTCCTCACAAGGGCTGCAATCTTAGCCTTGACAGCTATCGAGTTGTCGATGCTATGGATCCCACCCTTATGTGCATGAGTTGAGGCATTGAGTTTTTCAGCGGGACTCTCCCACTGCATAGTTTTTCATGATAAGTCTTCAAGAAATTCCAATACCTCATCCTCATTCTTTCTCATGAACTCCCCCTGACACATGGACTCAAGAAGAGTTTTGAATGTATAGTCCAGTCTTTCATAGACTATTTGACACAACCTCTATTTTTTAATTGCATGGTGAGGGCACTGAGCTAATAGGTCCTTAAACCGTTCAAACTACTTTTAGAAGGGTTCTCCCGACACTTGATGGAATTGATTAATAACATTATATATTTTAGTCGTCTTACGCGTAGAATAATACTTCTTTAGAAATACCATAATGACTTCATCCCAAGTAGTGATTGATTTAGTAAGCATGTTGTACCACCTCTTCTTGGTATTATCTTTGAGAGCAAATGAGATAAAACAGAGTTTAATTGCAACCTCCGAAAGATGTTGCAGTTTAATCATTTTGCATACTTTCTGAAATTCACTAATGAAAAAATATGTATCCTCAGAATCTGATCTAGTGAATTTTGAAAGCATATAATTTGTAGTTTTTACATGCTACTGGTGGGAGCTTTATGCACGATGGTAGTAAAGTACACAGCTGATAACATCGATCTTAAAAGATCGGGATAGGTTGGTCCATCTTGTCCCCCATGAATAAATTAGATCTCACAAATCGACCAAATTGATCATAGGTCCAATGTGGCATGAACCAATAACTGTGAGTTGATGCGTGAATTTTCTAAACTAATGTAAGAAGTGAGGTGTGGTGAGACGAGTGGAAGAAATATGATCAAAGAAAAATGAGATGTCCTATAGTTTCTAATTTTTTTATTTTTTTATTTTTTTACAGAACCAAAGACCCAAAATACAGAACTGGAGAAAAATAGAGGGAGAGGCTCACTAGAGTTGCCGCTGTTTGGCGGCAAAATTAGAGATTTTGGCTCTCTGCTTTTTGTAGTGCACTTCTAAGGCTTCTCTCATCCCCTTTTATTTTCTGTATCTGAATGTCCAGGTCCCTATGCACTCAACATACACTGTTAACCCGTAAAATGTTAGAAAAAATAAGAAAATACCGTCGATCCCCGACAACGACACTAAAAACTTGTGAATAATCTACTGCAAGTGCACAATATCGATTGTAGCGCAAACAATTATTTTCCACGAGGATCTAAGGTATTTTACATTCTAGTTTCTCTTACTATTCTACGGAGCTAACTATGGATTTTAAGTTGATTTATTTTTATTTATTCTAATTAGCCTAGGATATGAAATTCACTAGTTCACAACCAAGTATTACTTTTATTTTCTTCTTCCTATCATAAAAACTAATCTTTTAGTTTTAATCTTTATTTAAAGTATTCTAAGCATGAGTTATCAAGTTGCGTGAAAGCATAACTCATCAAAGATACTACTTTTCATAAGAATAAACTAAATTATTAGATAATTCTATGAAGAAGATGAAAATCGATAATTCAAAACCCTAACTAAGTATAGGTTATTAAGAAATTTAACTTAAGTATAACCTATCAAAGCATTAATCTACGAGTTATTGTATTTTAATGTTTTCATAGAAAAATCATGTCTTTATTATTAAATTTTAGAAAGAAAATAATAAAAAGCAATTTAATGATTGATTCCTAGTTTCATCTACATTCTAGAGCTACATTAAATTAGCTACTCATATTACTAATTAACAAGATTATATTTTTATTACTAGAAAGCATTAAAAATCCTATTTTTTAATGCAAGCTAGTAAAGATCTACACTAGAAAGTAATTAAATCTATCTAGGAAGCAAATAAATGATTTTTACTCACTAGAGAGCAAATAAAAGATTTCTACTCACTAAAAGGCAAAAAAGATATTTCTACTAACTAGAAAGCAATGAACACTAATGGTATCACCTTTGGAGTTCGGTATGGCGGTCATCATCCCTCGGTAAAACCCTAATATTTATTTATCATAAGTGAATCTAAAATTACATATCAATTTGTAAGGATTCATGGGGTATTTATAATGTAAACACAATCTTACTCCTACTCAAACTTGGTATAAAATATATAATCCTAATCCAATACAAATTAATCTCAAGATATAAAATTCTAATTCAATCCATGAGTATTAGAAACCAATGGTTGAGATTAGATGACTCAAAATACTATTTTTTAAGGCCAAAACCCGAAATTAGTTTCAGTACACCCGTAGCTTGCTGGATCGAATATTTTATTCTACAGCACTTCAATAAAATGGTCATAAATTTTGTATACGAATTCGTATTGAGTTGTTCTTAGAGACATTTTGAAGATAATTCCAAACTCTACAAATTTCTCCTACACAAATATTTCCAGTTCAAACTTTATTTTTGCTGAAATGCTTTTGAAATTGCTGCTGTTGCACATGAGTTCCTGTCTTAACCTTGATTGACTTTTTTTGCTCACATTTGCAATAAATTTGCCCTTTTTGTTATCTTCCTTGCAAATTCTTTGTTACCTATAAAACTTACTAAATATATCCAAGCAGCAATTATTTATATATAAAAATAGATAAAATATGGGAAGAAGTATGCAAAATATAACATTTATCACCTACCAAGGATTGTTTCATCCTGAAGGATAAAATTCAAACTCTGGTCGTGGTAGGGGTACTCTGCCTAAATGAAAAAAAGAAGGTGACCACAAATATAGTCTTTCTCTAGTTTGGTCGTGAATTATCAAAAATAGAGATACCAAATGGAGTCGGGTCCCAAAGGTGTTTACACAGATAATCAATATGGGTCTACACCCTCCGCAAATTCAACGTTTAGAACATGTTTCTACTCCAAATGGAGAAATAATGTGGGTACACCCTGACCTTGTTGAAGGGGATCAGTGGACCATGGTAACCTCCAAAAAAAAGAAAAGAAGAAGACTAATACCTCCTTCGTGAGTACCTAAACCATCTCTTAACAAGAGTAAGCCCAAGGAGGTTAGGTTTGACAAATCTTTGTGAAATAGAGCAGCTAAAGACTTAACTACTCCTTTTAAGTTTGACATCCTAGCATAGCTGGCAAATATCCCGATGCATATTACGATGTATGAATTATTGCGGCTCTCCAAAGAGACAAGAGATGCTCTCAGAGAAGCCCTAGCTGACTCTGAGTTACTCCTGACTCAAATTCTATGCTCAAAAAAAGTAAAGTGCCAATATTATCAATGCTATCAAGTCTCGGTCCTATCAAGCATAGCCTACACTTCTGAAGGTATCCTGGTCAAAAGCTTAGACCATGATAGACTACTCTACTATATGGGGTACATCAAGTCAACCAAAATTGAAAGAATACTGATTGACCTAGGCTTTGCTCTTAGCATCATGCTGGTCTGTCTACTGTAATTCCTTCATATCCCAATTTGAAAGTTGGTAACAACCACAACCACCATATTGGGGTTCAATGCTCAAAGTAGCAGACATGTGGGGAAAATTTGCCTAAAATGTTAAATAGGCAATCTTAAAATGGAGGTGACTTGCCATGTCATCTATGCTAAAACTTTCTACAACCTCCTATTGAGATGACCATGGATTCATTCCAACTTGATCATCCCGTCCACGCTTCATCAGTGCTTAAAGTACGTGGACAAATAGGGGGTGTTTAAAGCAGTATATGCAGAAAAGAAACTATTCAAGGGAGTGAAAAATTACTTCAATGTTGCAATTCTCTGCCAAGAAGAACCAGACGATAACAATGAGGCAAACTCAGTGCTAGACGATGGCTTGGATAAATCTTCAGTTGAAATAGATTCTCTTATATTTGATGTAAGTAATATAAATATTAACCCAAATATAGATGATGAAGGCGAATGGGTTCTTAATAAATATATTGCTTTTGAATATGTCTTATCATACAACTGAAACTGAAAATATAATAATTAAGAAACTTAATAAGATACTGGAATTACATATACCAGTTTACTCAAACTTAATCAATCAATGCATTGAAGAGGAAAACGGTGCCATATTCGTTGTATCAGTAAGACATAACAGGCGCCCTATCATCTTTGGGAAAGCCACCCTCAGACCCAAATTAGCTTTAAGCAGTTCAAGCAAAGACTCAGACATTCCGCAGTTTGATTTCTACGGGCCAAATGCTCATAAGATGATGAAAGCAATGGGATATGATCTTGCAAAAGATAAAGGATTATGCTTTAACTGCAGGAAGAGACTTCCCCTATAGCTATGCATGCTAAGAGGTAAAAATATTGACTACTATAGCAAAACCAAGCACGGTTTAGGTTATACTTCAACCTCCCAACCAAAGATCAATGTTCTCCAAGAAGATTCCTCTGAAAGCACTCTGACACAATCGTCTTATGCATCCAACCATAATTCTGATTACGGTTTAAGGAGATTATTTAGGCAAATGACAGTCAACAAGGTGTTTACCACCCGACTAAGCCAAGACAGATCTAATGACGAAGATCCCCTTCAAGCTTAAGCGCAGAAAATGGATGCACAGTGGGAGTTTTGGTTTGAACAACGTGAACCCCCCATGAAATATCAAGTCATCCAAATGAATATGAAAGATGATAAAAATCCTAAGCCCATATTCATAAGTAAAAATTTGTATTAGGATGAATTGCAAGACTGGACCGGACTCATATGGAAATATATGGTTGTCTTCATATGGAATTACAAGGATATGCAAGGACTCGACCCAAAAATAGCACAACATCACCTCAACATCAGGCTTTATGCTAAACCGGTGATACAAAAATAAAGTTCAAACCAGAAATGCAAAAGATGATTGAAGCAGAAATAAAGAAATTAAAAGTATGCGGATTCATTCGTGAAGAGCC
Source organism: Dracaena cambodiana (assembly GCA_036321105.1). Classification (NCBI taxonomy): domain Eukaryota; kingdom Viridiplantae; phylum Streptophyta; class Magnoliopsida; order Asparagales; family Asparagaceae; genus Dracaena; species Dracaena cambodiana. The sequence goes on from JAYEPQ010000007.1 coordinate 39,782,592, forward strand.
CTACTGGTTAACCAACGTTGTACCAGTCATGAAGAAAAATGGAAAAGTCAGGATTTGTGATGAGTGCCATATGTTGCATATTTATAGCCTCATATTATCAATTTTTGTATTTAGATAATACTACTTGGGTATTTTTAGTGTGTTTTTTAGGTAAACCTATTTTTACAAATATATGGCATAAAATCATAGCTGAATTAGGAAACAAAACCCAGAAAAGAGTTAAAAGTGTGCAAACTGTAACACCCACTTTTTTCACGCCTTATTTTCAAATTTTATAATTTATTAAAAATAATTTTTTGTTTTAAAAACATATTTTGATCATATAACACCCACCTTACACCCAAATCAGGTTATTTAATGAAGTAATCATGAATAAGAAAATTATTAGGATTTATTAATTTAGATTTATTCTTATCTAACAATTAAGATAAGAATCTATTTAATTCTCTTTTACCAATAGGATTCTAAATTGACTAGATATTGGGTCTAAAGAGAAACCCAATTTAAATCCAAATTGAGGTATAAAATATATTAGTCTAATTAATGTAGGATTCAACTCTCATCCAATTAATTAGATGCAATTTAATTCCTATACCTATTAGGATTCAGATTCAAATTTATTTCCTATATCTTTTAGGATTCCTATTTGGTTTTCATATATTTTAGGATTCATATTTAAATTTGATTTTTAGGATTGCTATTTAAATTTGGAATTTCACCTTTAATTAGGATAGTGAATCCGATTAGAATTTATATTAGACTTTCCTATTATGAGTAGGAATATGATTCTTAATTTCCTATAAATAGGCCCCTCAAGCCACTTTTTCTAAATAAAAAAAGAGAAGTAAGAGAGCAAAATATGGGAGATAAGAAGAGAAATAGAGAAAGAAATATAATAGGGTTCAACCAAGGAGAGTTTTTAAGAATCTTGGAGATTTTCTTGCTTAGGCCAAAGACTTCATCCAAAATCAAGGCTAAGGTGAGTCCTCTGACTCACTATAAACATGCTAATGATTATATTTTATTTTAATGTGAGTTTTATAACTCACTATAATATGTTACTGCTTATATTTTATCTTAAAGTAAGTCCAACTCACTCAAAAACATGCTATTGATTATACTTTATTTTCTATGTTCTCTGTTTTATTTTATTAAAGATGTAATTATATACGTGGAAACTTAATGAATACTGAACAAGACATTATTATTATAATATGTGATAGGTGATAGAATATTAATTACTGAACTGTTATATTATTTATTAATATTATTACTACTGTTACTGAATACAGAATTTTTATTAATGATCACAAATCCATATAATGAAATGAATTTACTGAACTGAATAACTAACACTAAAATTGACATACACTGGGTTTATGGGGGAAATTGAGGATCAATATAATTTGATTGTTGAACGTAACTGCGCTACTGTTTCCCATTTTTGGGAAGATCGGGATAGGCTCCGATCAAAACTGTCACTATTTTCCTTTTGGGAGGATCGGGATAGGTTCCGATCAATTACTGTTCTGTTTTTCCTGAGGTACAAGGGGATGCATTCAGACCAGCCAAGTTCATATCTTACTAAATTTTCAAATACCGTAATTAAAAGACATTGACTATAAGACAAATTGATATGGCACATAATGTGTTTAAAAATAAGATTTTCTATCGTTTTAATTATACATGACTTTTTTTATAATTTAAATATATCATTGTTTTGACATATTTTGCTATATATTATTGGATTGTTTTACTGACGATCCTCGTTATATATGGCCAGACGTAGAGTGATACGTAGAAATAGAACCGCCGAGACAGAATAAGACTCAATATATTTTTAGGAGCAGACAGAGCTAAAAGATTGATGGCATCTCTAGTTTATTCTTCTTGAATTTATGTAATGAGGTAAAATATTATTATTTTAACTAAAGAAATTTATTGTTTATTTTTATATTTTGCCCATATTTCCTCTGTAATATGACTGTAATATTTACTGAGACTTATTGAGTTATTTTTCGATACCGAACGTTTTCAGCTTTTCACACTAAGGAAAGTGGGGCGTTGCACAAACCTACAAGATTAGCATGCTGCAGAGAGGTAAAGTCCAATACAGTCATCAAAATCAGAAGAACAAGGCAAGAGACTCATGCAGAAGAAAAACTAGAAGAAGATCTTACAGTTTGGCAGCTATTTGGCAGTATTAGCCGCCAATTGGCGGCAAAGTGGGCCCAATTCTGGGTGAAATTTCTGTGGGGACTTTCATATAATTTTATAGTTTTTCATTTGTATTCAAATTAGGGTGGTTTGATTTTTCGAAGCCTATATATTGGTCGTATCCTTGTAATCTAGGGCTATTATAGAGAAAATAGGATATAGTTTTGTACTCGAATTTTTAATTAATAAAATTAGGGTTTACTGAAGGGTAACGACTGCCATACTGACTCCAGAGGTATTCTTTACTGTTCTTTAATTTTTATTAACTAATTCTTTTTTAATTGCTTTATAGTTTAGATTTACATTACTTTCTAGATTATATTTCATTGTTCTCATGAATAAAAATAGGATTTTGGTAACTAGAATTATGAGTAACTAATTTGCCTTAGTCCTAGGATGTGGATGAGTTAGTTTAATAGATCTAACATGGGTTTATCTCATCTTCTTCCTAAAAAGAAATAAAATCATGATTTTTCTATAAATAAATAAAAGATAGATTTCGTAAATTATAATTCTTTAATAGATTATACTTAACTCATATTTTGAAAATGTATACTTAGATAAGATTTGGAATTCATATTCTTTGTTATTATTTATAGCATTATTAATAAGATTTTCTATAAATAAATTGAATTGAATAAACTTGTAAATCTAATTTTTTTAATAGGTTATACTTAAGTTCAGTTTTTTGATAGCCTATACTTGATTAGGGTTTGAAGTTTATTTCTTTACTTTTATTTATAAGATTTTCTACTAGATATAATTTGTTTAAAAAAAGATATTATATTTGATGATCTATACTTGCATGTCACTTAATAGGTCATACTTAGGGGCACTTTATTAAAATCAAATTAAAAAGATCATCTTTTTAATGTGTTATTTGATCGTACATAATTAAAAAGTTAGGAAGAAAGAGATAATTTATTATTTGGCTATTATTCTAATAGAATCAAAATCTTAGGCTAAAATTTAGGACTTAAAACTAATCCTCTCAATTTAGAATTTCATAATTAACTTGATAGAACTAAAGAATAAGTAAGAATAGCAAAACACCTTAGATCTCTATGGGACGACCTGTATAGTACTACACTGATACTGTGCTCTTACAGTAGAATTATCACATCAATTTGCATAGAATTCAGGAATCTGAATGATGCTTGTCCAAAAAATGACTTTCCACTCCCAATTACCGATGTGATGGTTAACAATACATGCAATTTTGAAAGAATATCCTTTATGGATGTCTTCTCTGGATATAACCAAATCTAGATGTGTCCAAAAGATTTTAAACACACATCACTCAGAATACCGCATAGGGTATACTGCTATACAGTGATGCCATTCAGCTTAAAGAATGTTGGAGCAACATACTAATGAGTTATGATGGTAATTTTTCGTGATCACTCACAAAAAAATTGTAGTGTGTTATGTGGATGATATTGCAGTCAAAAGCCGAAACAAATAAAATAATATTAAGGATTTGAAAACAATATTTGACTTAATGAGGGCTTATCAATTAAAGATGAACCTGACAAAGTCATTCCTAGGGTATCCATTGGAAAATTCCTCAGTTTTTTGGTGACGACGAACAATATTCACTTAGATCTAGAAATAATAAAGGCAACTCAAGGCATGAAGCCTCGAGAAATACCAAGGAACTTCTAGGATTGCAAGAACGGCTGGCATACATCCATCATTTTATTGCCAATTTAGCCAGAAAATGTCAATCTTTTTCTAGACTGATGAAGAAAGGCATATCTTTCATCTGAGATGCCGAGTGTCAAAGGGCTTTTGATGGCATCAAACAGTACCTCATCAATCCCCTGTTACTAACTCTCTGGTGTCCGGTAAACCCTTTATCATATACATAATAGACATGGATCATGCCTTTGGGCTCTATAATCATAGTAAAACAATAATTAGAACTAAGGACAGACACAATCTTGACGTGAAGGAATGTTTAGCTATGGTTTTCACCATTAAGAAGACAAGACATTACCTGGTGAGACAAACAATCCATGTCATACCCAGGATAAATTTCTTGAGGATACTAATGACTCAACCATGTTCATTAAACTCAAGCACCAAATTGGCATTATTGCTCTCGTATTATTGATGAGTGCCATATGTTGCATATTTATAGCCTCCATATTATCTATTTTTATATTTAAATAATGCTATTCGGTATTTTTAGAGTGCTTTTCAGGTAAACCTATTCCTACAAAGTGATGGCATAAACTCAGAGCCGAACTAGGAAACCAAGTCCAGAAAAAAGTTAAAAGTCAGCAAAGCTACAAGACTAGGATGCTGCAGAGAGTTAAAGTTCAATACATTCATCAAAATAAAAAAAACAAAACAAGAGACTCATGCAGAAGATAATCTCAGGGTTTTGCCACTATTTGGCTGCATTAGCCGCCAATTAGCGGCAAAGAGCGGCCCACTCCGAGTGAAATTTTTGCAGGGGATTCGATGTAATTTTGTAGTTTTTTTACTTATACTCAAATTAGGGCTTGATTTTTTGAAGTTTATATATTGGCCGTATCTTTGTAATCTAAGTTTCATAGAAGATATAGGATATAAGATATAATTTTGTACTCGTATTTATTAATAAAATTAGGGGTTTTGCCAAAGGGGTGATAGCCGCAATACCGTGCTCCAGAGGTGTGCCATTATTTTCAAGTTATTTCTAGTAAGTAGAAATATTTTATTTGTTTTTTAGATAGATTTAATTGCTTTCTAGTGTAGATTTATTTGTTTTGTAGTATAGATTTATCTTGCTTTCTAGGAAAATAGAATTTTTCATGGCTTTCATAAATAAATATAGGTTTTTGATAATTAGTAGTATGAATAACTAATTTTCTTTAACTCTAAGATGTATATGAAATTAGTTTAATAGATCTAATATGGATTTATCTCATCTTCTTCCTAAAAAGAAATAAAGTCATAATTTTTCTATAAATAAATAAAAGATAGATTTCATAAATCATAAATTTTTGATAGATTATGCTTAATTTATATTTTGATACTTAGATTAGATTTGGAATTCATATCTTTGTTTTTATTTATAGAATTATTAACAAGATTTTTCTATTAACAAATTGAAGAGAATAAACTTGTATATCTAATTTCTTTGATAGCTTATACTTAAATCTGGTCTTTTGATAGTGTATACTTAGATTAGGGCTTGAAATTTATTTTTTTGCTTTTATTTATAAGATTATCTATTAGATATAATTTATTTTTAAGAAAGATATTATCTTTGATGACCTATACTTGCCCATCACTTGATAGGTCATACTTAGGGACAATTAACTAAAATCAAATTAAAAATATCACCTTTATAACATGTTACTTGATTGTGCATAATTAAAAGGTTAGGAAGAAAGAGATAATTCATTGTTAGGTTATTATTCTAATGGATTCGAAATCCTAGGCTAAACTTTAGGATTTAAAACTAATCCTCTAAATTTAGAATCTCATAGTTAACTTGATAGAACTAAAGAATTAGTGAGAATAGCAAAATACCTTATATTCCTATGAGAATGACCTGGATAGTGCTATACCAATATTGTGCGTTTGTAGTAGATTTATCACATCAAGTTTTTAGCGTCATTGCCGGGCATCGACGGTATTTTTTTACTTTTTCTAACGTTTTATGGGTTAACAGTGTGTGTTGAGTGTGCAGAGACCTGAAAGTTCAGATATAAGAAGCAAAAATGGACAAGAGAAGTCTCGAGATTACACTGCAAAAACCATGCCAAACTCCCTAGTTTTGCCGTGAAATAGTGGCACTTTTGGTGAGTTTCTCCCCCTCTTTTTCTCTGATTCTATATTTTAGTCCCTGGTTCTGTACAAAAATACAAAAAAAATTAGAACTTATAGGACTTCACATTTTTCTTTGATCATGTCTCTTCCACCGTTTTATCTTCATCACACCTCTCTTCTTTTATTAGTTTAGGAAACTCACGCATCCACGGTCGCTGGTTCATGCCACATTGGACCCGTGATTAATTTGGTCGACTAGTGAGATCAAATTTGTTCATGGGAGATAAGATGGACCAACCAATCCCGATCCTTTAGGATCGATATTACCCATTGCATACATCACTACCTTCATACATAAAACTTCCACAAGTAGCGGGTAATTTCTATGAATTGAAGCCGTAGTACATCAGTATGCTTCTTAAATTTACTGGTGCTGATTTTGAGAATGCATATCTTTTTATCAGTAAATTTCAGAAAGTGGGAATGATGATTAAACTGTAGTACTTATCAGAGGATGTAATTAAATTTTTCTTCGTCCCATTCACTTAAAGATAATACCAAGAAGTGGTTGTACAGTATGTCTACTAATTCAATCACTATTTGGGATGAATTCGTCACGGTGTTTTTTAAAAAGTATTATCCCATGCACAAGACGGCAAAAATTCGGAATCAAATTAATCAATTCTGTCAAGTGCCGGGAGAACCCATCTGGAAATACTTAGAACGGTTCAAAGATCTATAGCTCAGTGCCCCCACCTTGCGATAGAAAAGTAGTGATTGTGTCAAATCATGTACGAAGGACTCGATTGCACATCCAAAACTCTTCTTGAGTCTATGTGTCAGGGAAAATTGATGAGAAAGAATGGGGATGAAGCATGATACTTCCTTGAGGACCTATCATAGAAAACTATACAGTGGGAGAGTTCCGCTGAGAAACTAAATGTATCAACTTTTGTACATAAGGGTGGGTTCCATAGAGTCAATAGCTCTATAACTGTCGAAGTTAAGATTGCAGCTCTTATGAGGAGAATTGAGGCGTTGGAGACTCCTAGTACTCCACCAGTGGGTCAAGTAAATCAAATTCACGTTTCCACATATTTTAATTGTGGAACTCCGAATCATGTTATGGAGGAGTGTTCATTATTAATAAAGACCATATGTCCCACACTTGAGCAGGCTAATGCCTTGCATCAATAATCCATAAACAATTCTTACGCTCCTACATACAATCCTGGCTGGTGGAATCACCCAAATCTCTTATAGGGTCTGGGGCAATATCAGAGAGCCCCAAATCCTAACATACAGTCTCCAGTCAATGGTCAGTTCCCAAGACCAAAAGTTGGTATTTATTAACACCAAAATGCTTCAAATCAAGCGAACAACTAGAATAGACCACCTTCGCATAATCAATCATATCCATAGTAGGGGTCGAATAATGATTATGATAGACGGCTAATTACATTTGAAAGGGATGTGGAGAACCTTTTCAAGACGATGTCAAATTTAGACACACAAATGCAAAATTTAATGAAAGTGTCTACTGAGTTTCTACAACAGACCGACCAACAACTTCTTACAAATTCTCCGTTGATAAAAAATATAGAGCAGCAGATTGGACAGTTAGCCACACAGCTAAGTGAGCGGGAGCCAGGTATCTTTCCGAGCCAACCAATAATGAACCCAACTCTAACTCATCTCAGTTTGTTTCATCCCATGTTCATCAATGCAATACTATTCACACACTTAGATCTGACAAGCAAGTGGACAATAATGTAGCCATGCCTCCTGATCTCACTCCTACTGTTTCGCAAACTATACCATCTTTTCTATCTCTTTCTCCACATCTATCTCCATCACCCCCATTACCATCACAAGCTCATTTGGAGGAACCTGCTCCTTAACTGAAAGCACCATATCCCAATCAGCTTTGGAAGCTTTCACCGCAAATAGAGACAATTCTTGATACATTTTAACAGATGAAGGTTAATATTCTAATCCTAATTATTATACAACAGGTTTCTATTTATGCCAAGTTTCTCAAGGATTTGTGTACTAAGAAACGATCAAGAAATATTTCTAAGAAAGTTTTTCTTAGTGGAAATATATTGCAAATCCTCCCTAACTCCTTACCTGTCAAGTACAAGGATCCAGATTCCTCTACAATCTCATGAACTATTGGGAACACTACATTTGATAGGGCATTTCTTGATCTAGGAATAAGTGTCAACTTACTTCTTTACACTGTTTATTAGCAATTGGAGTTAGGAAAAATTTAACCTACCAAGGTCACATTACAGCTAGCTAATCATTCGATCAAGAGACTACTTGGTATGGTTGACGATGTGCTTATTAAAGTTGGCGAGTTTATCTTACCTTTAGACTTTATTATCTTAGAAACTGAGCAAATTTTCAATCCACGAAATCAAATTCTCGTTATCTTTGGTAGACCATTCCTTACAATATTAAATGTATTAATTGATTGCAGGAGTGGCTTCATGAAGCTATCATTTGGGAATATGACTGTGGCATTGAGCATATTCAATATGGATGAGTACACAACGAGCTCTCTCATTGAGGTCAACATGATTTATAGTTTGTACTCTTATCTATCTCTTGCACTGATGATGAACCCTCATTTGAACAAATTTTCGAAGTTGAACTCATATTATTAGATGAATTGACACATACTGATTCTATGTATGATGATACTTGTACAATTGTGCCATTAATTTATGAGCAAACTTTTTTGAGGATTTGTTTGTAGAGGAGCTCGCATTACTTTGTGAGTTAGAAGGGCCACCACCACATTCACTTGATCATATAACACTCTTCTCACCTCACGATATTTTTACATGTATGCTTATTAATAGCGATGATTGGCAGGTTTATAATGAAGAATTTTTTAACACAAATATTAATACTTACATGTGGACAAAAAAAGCTAGGGCGGCATAAGACACAGGCAGATAATTTCGTGACTTATAGGAGGATGATGAGTTTCACATTTAAAACGCACACACTATGAAAGTGGGAAGCGATCAAGAGCTCATAACTGCTTTCCATGCATTAATAGGGTGACGATATTGAGATCATAACTTTTTACGACTCTCATTATTTATATAGTATTTGTATAATAGTTTTCATATTTATTTTATCACCCTTGGTTTGTGTATGAGGGCATACATGAGTTTAGGTGTCGGGGAGTGGGTTAGGGTATGTTCTTCATGTTTTTCTAGGATTTTTAGTTTTTTTTAGAATTTTTATTTTATTTTTAGATTTTTTTTTGGGTTTCTTTATTTTACACTTCGGGTAGTTTTTATGGTAACTAACTAAAAAAAATTAAAAAACAATAAAAATTAAAAAAACAAAAGTAAAAAAAATATTTTTATTATATAATGTTTTCATCAATAGATCAACTTAATTATAGATAAAAGAATAAATATAGATTTAAAATTTGATAGGAGAGTAGATTGGATAATACACTCAGAACTTTACAAAAAAGATTAATACTCAAAAAATAAATACCGCTAACAGTAATTTTGATGTAAGTATACATTTATTTTTTCCTTCACATTAGTTTATTAGGTTAAGGATAAAGATGATAAGAATTGAGTAAGTTTTCTCTCTCTAAATAAGAAAAAAAATGGGTGAGCCTAGTATTAAGGCAATAGTCTCAGAAATGCAAAAAAAAGTGAGAAGTAAAAAAGAGGGTGCGTCTGATATTAAGGCAATAGTTTTAAGAATAAAAAAAAAGGGTGTGCCTAGTATTAAGGTAATAGCCTCAAGAGTGAAAAAGAGAGTATAATCTGAGTAATCGGGTACTTTGCGCCTAAGCAAGCGTGAATATTCGCATGAAAGGTGAAATATTCTTTAAAATTTTTTTGTTATGACAGAGGAGATGAATCGTGAGTTAGAGCTGGAGTCTAAGGCCGAAGTAGACTATCACACGTGCACGTAGATGTATATAAGCCAATGGATTATCTGTTAGTGGGTATTGAAAGATATGATTTGAGTTTTTGATTGAAATGATAAGTGTATTTAATATGACACTTGATTTGAAAATTGATAATCTAAATGCGTTCTTCAGTTTGTATATTAGTGAGATTAATTGAAGAAAATATCATAAAAAGATTTTTTTTCTTTTGTAATTTTTTCTATTTTTATTGATTTTTAGTTATCCTTATTTTTCTTTTCTTTATTTCTTAATCAAACTTCTTCACGAATTTTGTGGGTATATTCACTACAAACTCTCACGAGACACAACTCGTCCATTAGGGTAATCTAGAAGTTTAAGGGCTTGTTGCATGTGCTAAGTGCAATTGCGATTCTTGCGAAAAGTGAGTTAGGATTTTTCTTTTTCTTTTTAGGTTTAGGTTTTGCTCGAGAACTAGCAAAAAATATGCGTGGGGGTGTGATGAGTACCATATGTTGGATATTTATAGCCTCCATATTATCTACTTTTGTATTTAAATAATACTACTCGAATATTTTTAGCGTGCTTTTCAGGTAAACCTATTTGTATAAGGAAATAATATAAACTCAGAGCCGGATTAGAAAACCAAGTTTAGAAAAGAGTTAAAAGTGCAAAGTTATAAGATTAGGATATTGTAGAGAGTCAACGTTCAATATTGTTATCAAAATCAAAATAAAAAGATAAGAGACTCATGCAGAAGAAAAACCAGAAGATAAACTCAAGGTTTTGCTGCTATTTGGCAGCATTAGCCTCCAATTGGCCGCAAAGAGGGGCCCACTCTGGGTGAAATTTCTGTAGGGACTTCGATGCAATTTTGTAGTTTTTCACTTGTACTAAAATTAGGATTTGATTTTCTGAAGCCTATATATTAGTCGTATCCTTATAATCCAGGGTTTCATGGAATATATAGGATATAAGATAAAATTTTGTACTCGTATTTATCAATAAAATAAGGGGTTTTGCCAAAGGGGTGACGACTATAATACCATGCTCCAGAGGTGTGCCATTATTTTCAAGTTTTTGTTAGTAAGTAGAAATATTTTATTTGTTTTTTAGATAGATTTAATTGCTTTCTAGTATAGATTTATTTGCTTTGTAGTATAGATTTATCTTCCTTTCTAGGAAAATAGAATTTTTCATTGCTTTCATAAATAAATATAAGTTTTTGATAATTAGTAGTATGAATAACTAATTTGCTTTAGCCCTAAGATGTATATGAAATTAATTTAATAGATCTAATATGGATTTATCTCATCTTTTTTCTAAAAATAAATAAAGTCATGATTTTTCTATAAATAAATAAAAGATAGATTTCATAAATCATAATTTTTTGATAGATTATGCTTAATTCATATTTTGATAATATGTACTTAGATTAGATTTGGAATTCATATTCTTTGTTTTTATTTATAGAATTATTAACAAAATTTTCCTATTAATAAATTGATGAGAATAAACTTGTAAATCTAATTTCTTTGATAGCTTATACTTAAGTTTGGTCTTTTGATAACCTATGCTTAAATTAGAGTTTGAAGTTTATTTCTTTAATTTTGTTTATAAGATTATCTACTAGATATAATATATTTTTAAGAAAGATGTTATCTTTGATGATCTATACTTGCACATCACTTGATAGGTCATACTTAGGGGTACTTAATTAAAATTAAATTAAAAAGATCACATTTCTAATGTATTACTTGATCGTGCATAATTAAAAAATTAAGAAGAAAGAGATAATTCATTACTAGGTTATTATTTTAATGAATTCAAACGCCTAGGCTAAACTTTAGGACTTAAAATTAGAATCTCATAGTTAACTTGATAGAACTAAAGAATTAGTGAGAATACCAAACACATTAGATCTCTGTGAGAACAACCTGTATAGTGCTACACCGATACTGTGCGCTTGTAGTATGTTTATCACGTCAATTATGATATGAAGTTCCTCCCTAAAAAAACAACCAAGGGACAAACCATTGTAGACTTCTTGGCTAATCATCCAGTACCGAGAGTTCTAAACTATACGAAGCGATGCCCGATGAAACAATTGAAAGAAACACAACTTCAAAAGATGGTGTATGGCCATTGTTCTTCGATGGAGCTACAAGAATGGGCCAAAGAGGAAAATTTATTAAAGAGCGGGGGTAGTTTTTATTTCACCTGAAGGTGATGTACTAGGTTATGCATACTCGTTGACAAAGCCGTGCTCAAACAATGTAGGTAAATACAATGCTCTCATCATAAAGCTATAAATAGCCGAGGAAATAGGGTGAAATGTTTAGAAGCATAAGGCAATTCAAAGTTAATCATCAATCAAGTCAAAGGTGAGTACGAGGTAAAGAATAAAGATTTAATTCCCTATCATCGAGTTGTTATTGCCAAGATAGAGAAATATAAGGGGTTCTATATCGACCATGTATCTTGAAAGGACAATATGTATGCTAATACTTTGGCCTCTCCAGTAGCCACTCAAGCGCTATCGCCTAAGGTAGAATATAAAATATTGGTTAGTGGCCAAAACTTGTATTATCTAGAATACGCTGTGGAAATTAGTAAGGTTATCAAACAAGTCACAAAGACCAAAATAGTCTATGAGACATCATCAGTATGGAGCCTAAGAATTGGCAATTCCCGTTAATAGATTTCGTACTTTATGGTATCCTCCCTGAAGATCCCAAAGAAGCCACTTCTAATATATGGAGGGTAAGCCAGTTCTTCTACAATGCAGTTACCAAACAATTGAACCAAAAATCATATGATGGAATCTTGCTTCGGTGTATATCCAGCAAAGAAGCACAAACAGTGCTATATGAAGCCCATGATGGCATGTGCGGTGCTCACCAATCCGGACCCAAACTCTGAGATAGACTGTGAAGAATAAGTTACTATTGGCCAAGTAAGATCACAGATGCCATAGCCGATGCAAAAAGATATCACGCATGCCAAATCCATGCTGATTAACGCCACCAATCTTCAGAGTACTTACACCCCACTGCTGCGTTGTGGCCATTCAAAACATGGGGTATCAATGTGGCTGGACCTATTGCTCCTTCTTTCTCAAAAGGTCATTGGTACATTCTTGCCAACTATCGATTACTTTGCTAAATGGTCAGAAGCTATGGCATTGAAGGAAGTTAAAACTTCTGATGTGGTAAAATTCATAAAGAACTACGTTATCTACCGGTTTGGTATTTCTCAAAGAATAATTCATGACAATGGACCACAGTTCATTAGTCAGCCATTTTATAACTTGTGAAAAAAATTCAATATCAAAAGTGTCACATCAATAGCCTACAATCCCTCTACGAATGGCCTGGATAAAGCATTAAAAAAAACAATGATCAAGATATCGAAGATCTCGGTGATTGTCTCTAGCCTTACCGCACTACCGTGCGCTCACCCACCAATGCCATGCCATTTCCTTTGGTGTATGGTTGTGAAGCCGTTTTACCTATGGAAATTCAATTACTGTCTCTCCGTACAACGTTAGTTTTGGAGATGACAACCAAAAGCTGTCATAAACTGCGTCCACAAGAATTAGAGGCAATGGAAGAGAAAAGACTCCAAGCTCAACAACACATAGAGTTCTATAAGGCAAAGATTTCCCAAGTTTTCAACAAGAAGGTGAACCAATGGGTGTTCAAGTCAGGCAACCTTGTCTTGATAGTAAAGCGCCCTACGATACTAACTCACAAATCATGAGGAATATCTCAACCGAAGTGGGAGAGACTATTTGTGATAGAATCTATCTACTCCAATGGAGCTTACCGGTTGACCAAACCAGATGGGGAATTTCTAGTGGCGCCCATTCATGGTAAGTTCCTCAACATTATTACCCTTAGAAATTTTCGGTTGAGGATAGTGATAATAAATAAAAAAAAGAGAGTTAACTTGCTCGGTTGGGAGTTATGGAGCAACACCCTGATACTGAATAGAGAAAAAAAGTTAACTATATCAGTTTGGCCTTGCAAATCAAAACTCCAATACCGAAGGAAAAAAAACTAAGTGCAAAGCCTTTAATGCGGCGGACAGAGAGAAATTTTGGCCTTTAAGCCCAAAAGAAGCTCTCGCTTAACTCATCACGTCGAGGGGAATGACGTGGGTAGCCCAACTCAAACTGCAGTTGGTAAAGGCATCTGAAAACCATTGATAACTGAGCATTTGCTAAAAATCCTAAAAAAAAACCAATGTAAAGCAATGTACAAATGTAAAAAAAGTACAACAAATGTATAGATGAATAAAATTCTTGTATTGATCTCTACATACAAGTATTACATCAAAAGTTTGATTCAAATTACATCAGTTATTCTAAGCATTACAATGAATTCATATGTTCTAAGTGTAACAATGAGTTCATATATTCTGAGAATTATAGTGAATCTGTAATTCGACTGGGTCAATGCAAGTCGTACAAGGAAAAATAGGATTCAAGAAGTTCAAGCAGACTACAAATTTGGCGAGGTTCAATGCCTGAACTTAAAAAGGCAAACCACTTCCTTGAATGAATTTTTCTTGGGAGAGCTTCAGTGCATACTCCGAAATGCACGCCTTCCAATATGAACAAGGCAGATGCCATCCAGAAGGATGCCATGGCATTCGAAAGTCCATAAGGATGCCATGACCTTTGAAAGTCCATGGAATTTGGAAACGGGAGCCTTAGCTGAGATACCATTGCATTTGAAACCTACTGAGCCCTTTGCACCTCAATGCAGCTGAATGACTTGTTAGGGAAAAGATTGTGGCTACCAATCAATAATGCTGCCCTAAATGCAGCATCAGACCAGAAAGGTGATCTTCCTGTCATGCCATGCCAAGGCAGCAACATCAGTTGGTTCGCTCGTTAGAAAGAAACTCATCATTTCCTGATGATCTAAAGCTTGGAGTTGCACTGCTAAGGCAAAAGCAAACAAATGTCAGAAAGGATATAAAAAAGAGAAAAGAGGGAGGAGAAGCGAGAGAAGCCTTATTCAATTGATACAGGTGAAGAGCTTGATCTGCAGATTTTTATTCAGGGTTGAAGGTTTCATCCCCCTCATCATTGGCTAGAGGTCCATGGATATGGAACCACTTCTTTGTAGAGAAGACAAGGCTAGCTATAGTTCTTCGTCCAAAATATCAAAAAAATCCAAAGCCAAGAAATCGAAAGAGAAAAAAGTTAGATTTTGGAAGTACCTAGATCACCTCGAGGGTTTTTATATCCACAGAAAGGAGGATCACTAAGCTAGAATACCAAATCTCTTGGGCATGACCAACGAAAGGGGGCATGACCAACGAAAGGATGCCATTAATACAAAGTCATTTCCAAAGCAAAATTTTGGCGCGACACTTGCTTCGAAAGTGAAGTGACTCTTGATGCTTCGAATTTTGAAAATACCATAGGTGATTCGATCCTTTGGTATCTAAAAAAAAAAAAGAAAGAATAAAATTCAGTGCATATCTCACCTGGCCGCCTTCGCCAAAAATACAAATTTTGGCTATCTAGCGAGGTAATTCTCAAAATTCTCTAAGCCTATCAAGTTAATACCAAACCTCTGAGAAACCTAAAATTTCTCAAGCGCATCAAGTTCAAAATCAAATTTCTAAAAGGCCCAAAATATCTCAAGTTCAATACTAAACCTCTAAAAAAAGCCCAGGCAGTAAATGCACAGGTTAATATTGAACCTCTGGGATAATGTAAATTAGCCAAGTCTATCAGGTACAGTATTGAACCTCTTTAGATTTCGCCTGTTGAGTGAAAAGAAAACTATAAGTTTCTTAATAACTCAAAGTAGTTATCAAGTCTGAAGACATACCTCTGGTAGCCAGTATAATTCTGATGACTAGTTGTTCATTACACCTCTATCAAATAAATCCTACAAAGACTAAGTTTAATACAAAACATTTAGTCTACAATATCAAACCACAAGTTCAATATCAAACCTCTGGCCAACACGACATTGAAATATCAAACCAGTCCAAGTTCAACACTAAACATCAAGTACCACCAAATCAAACCAAAAAAATGCTTAAGTCAGGTTAACCTCGCCGAAGCAAATCATGGGCCGCATGCATAGAAGTCAATATGTGATACAACCACAAAATAAACAAGTCAAAGAGTAAACGCCTAACAAAAAAAAAAAGATGACGATGGATGAATGAATTGAGAGCTTAACTTAATCATTGTTATCAAATAAAGATATAAGTGTTTAAGGTCGTTTTAATGACCTACGGAATTTTTGAGCTCCTCTTGAGCAGCTCGGACATTCTCTTCAGTCAACCACCTTAATTCCTCCGGTGAACCCTATGAAATATGGCTTAATTTTGTCTTGAGAGAATCATGCTTGGTCTCCAACTTTGCTGTGAATTCCCAATGATGCTGAATCCTTCCTTCAATCTCGAGATGTTGGGTGGACAAGTTCTGGAGTTTTAGCTTGCTGGCATGAATCTCCTCCATCAATTCCTTTAGAGTTGCCTTCATGCTAGAGAGATTATTGGTTTGCTGTAACAAGCTGTGGCCAGTCATTCTTGCCTCAGATAAGAAACTTTGGCCTGATAATCTGACTTCTACCAAAGATCGAGCCAATATCGCCTATTCTTCCAAGAGATCCCGAGCTCTTCCTTCAGACTCTCGCATGAGGCGCTGAACTCTGCTTCCAGTCTACTAGAAGAAAGAGTACAAAGAGAATTCTTTCAATCATGGCTATCTAGTAGAAAATCCACAACTAGATCTTGGAGTGGTATTGATTCTTCCAGGCTCATCAAATTTGTAGCGCTGGACATTGAAGATAACATCTTTGTCGAAGCTTCGCTGGGGACATGTTCATCAGTCATATAGTGTTCACATAGTTCCTCAAAGTCTTGTAGAAAGTGGCATCCACACTTTTGATTAAGTTGGCATGGATAGACCTCAGTGGTCCTGATTCAATTACCTGCCATCTGACTTTGGAGGGTATAAAACTTCTGATATCAGGTCATCCAAGCTAAAATTTAATGATGAACTAACGGGCAATCCTAAAAGTTGAATTGCTCGTTTGGATGTGTGAAGAACCCACTACGGGTGGCATCGCCGGTGTGATAGGGGGCAAGCTTCTCTTTCGAAGTCAGTTTGTTTGATGTAAGAGCAGAACCCATCAGGAGAGTCAACAACAGGTTGAGGCGCGATGGGTATATCTAAGGAAGAAAATAAGCAAAAGAGATTTAGAGCATTAAAACCATGACATTTTGACAAAGCAACGAAGGTATAGGTCACCAATAATCGATACCCGAAGCCTTAACTACTGCGTGCATGACAGCGGGCTCCAAAGCAGGTGCCTCGCCTGCGGGAGCAGCGTGGATCACCATTACTATCACTATCTTTGATTAGGATAACATTCCTTCATTCATTTGTAGGAACTAAGACTGTCAGTTCCTTCCTTCTCAAGTCATTTCCATCAAAATGCATGGGCTCCCTAGTATCTTCGTCGGGTATTAAAGACTCCTGTGGAGGACTGCAAGTCAGCGCAATAAGTACATCATGAGTTATGGGAGAGGCATCTGAATAAAATTGTAAGAGATCACTGAGTACAACCGCACTTGTGTCTCCTAGAACTGCAGTCATTGGAAGAGCAAGGAGAAAGTGGCAAGGGATCCAAAGTCATAGAATTTAGGAGAGCTACCATCTTCTTCCTAGTAGCGGCATTGGCTTGCGCACTTCCTCCAAAGCCTTATCCATTCTTGGTTGAGTGGTTGCAGCAATCCTCCAAGATGTTGCAATTGTAGCCGACATGGAAGGTAACTGAAGGCCTGACATGATGCACGAATCGTTCGCTTCTTTTTCAGTCGTGGTGGTGGCAAAACTACAGTAGTTGCAGCCGTCGAAACTTGAAGTAAAGGTTGAACCGAAGATGGCAAAGTAAGGCCACTACTATCTATAACCTGGGTCACATTTCCAGTAAGAACTGCGGGTACGTCTCCAATAAAGGCAATTGAAGAGAGTAGATCATTGAGATCAACAGCCCTCTCCTTCCTCTTTTGGACAGCTAAATGCACTAAATGAGTATCATCTAGATCTTCATCTTGCGCATCACTCTCACTGTCCCCAATTTGTTGAACTATGAAGATGAATCTTCACCCTCCAGTACCTCCTCTTATTCTTTGCCCTCACTTGAACTTTCTTCAAGCAGTCTAAGAAAGAGTAAATTCTTCAAGTATTCCTTGAACCCCACAATTCTAGAACTTTTGGGTTTAGATGCAGCATCAACGAAACGCCTACGAATGCAAATCAACCTAATATGGGAGAGATTATACTCTTACTCAGTGATATTACTTTGGTAACACCATCAGTAAAAAGCCGCAGTAGTCAACAGTAAAGGATCCCTGGTTGGCATTCGGAAAGTAACACCAGTAAAAAGCATGATAAAATACCTCAAAGCTCTAGCACCATTGATCAAGCTACTGCTATATTCCAAGGCCCTGTAAGGATTGCTTATATATAGTTGGTCATAGCCAAATTCCTAAGCAAATCGACTAAGAAAATATAGAGCTAATTCACAAGCAAGGTCGCTGCGATACAACAAATATGAAGGACGGATACTTTGCAGCCACCCAAAAATCCATCAGGTAGCAAACCTGTGTCACAAAAGACACACCCAAGATCCATTGCCTCCAAATCGAGAAAAAATTGGAAGAATCTGTAGACGTTGTACCGATCTATAGCCTTCCTTGATTCCACATTGGTGTTTCCACTGCCTTCCTTCAAATTGACAAAGAGTGGGAAGACTCTCTTTCTTAGTATCGATCCCACCTATCATCAACCCTTCATAGTGTGTCGCACATCATGCCATCAAATAGCTATACGACATCTTAACTCGAGTGTTCTCCTTCTGCCCCCCAATAAAATACTGGTAGAAAGCCCTGAATCCCTCATAGATCGTAGAGATCAGGGCTTGAATTAAGCCTAATGATCTTCCACTAGCCAGCAAAATAGTAGGGTAAAGATCCTTCAAAGTCAGACATTCTCTTGGAGCAGAAGGAACTACAGACGTTTTGAGCCACAAAGCCAAATAACTGGCTAAAATTACACCAGGCATCAAACTGACACTGGCCCAATGATAGTAACTGAGAAGGACCATACCTGCGGTAAGACCTTCTGCGTTTTCATCAAGTATTCTATCTGAAACATCAAACTCTTCCAAACACTTCTTCAGCTCCCCAGCCGAAGGTGGACTATTGATAGCAATGGGCTCCGGTCCATCAAGATTGGCAGAGACATAGTCTGCCATTTCTTATGCCAAATGAAAGCTCCCTTTGACCTAGTCATGTCGATACCAATGTGAAAGTGGTAAACCAATTTCCATAGCATCATATAACGAGCTCTGATTTTTAAGCACTTCCAATTCCTGTGGCATAGGAAATACTCTTCATAAGGATGATCCTCATTGGTAGCCACAAAACAATCCATATCTCATGGAGCCCAATGCCAAGCTCGCCATTAGGTGTGAAGAAAGTACAAAAAGATGGAGCATATATCTCCAACAAAGCAAAACACTATGCAGAATTGTTACTAATCTCATACTAAGAGCTTGTATGGCTCGGTAGAAGCCCAACTCATGCAATCTGGTCTCATACCTGTCCGAGATAAAGCCAGTAAGACATGCCTACCAATCAGTTTTTCTAGCGTTATTTCACCAAGGTGTGTGGAAATGTGCTACCAGATAATTATGCCTTGATCTAGTTAGTTCATTCTTAAAACTTCTAACCATCAGGGTTCTTCAGTCACCGGTATGTCATAGGTAATTACTCTTGGGAGTAAGCTCATCACGTTGATCAGATGACTGCTCTAAACAAAATCTCGTCCCCTGCAGTGAATCATTTGACTGGAAGGGAATCTTGCATCGGTGTAAGATCCCATCTCATCAGTCGCTTTTTGTGCAAGTCCTGAAGTATGACAGAGAGTGGTCGCATTCTAAAGGAGCCGATTTAGTGCCCTCTATGTCTTCAAATTCAACTGCATCACCAAAAATAAACTAAGGATTATGAAGTCTTCCGCCATCAGAACCGGCGAATTTCGTGGTAGTGATGATCTGACACAAAGTCATAGGATCATCCTGCCTAATCAAGTTGATCCTATCTGTATCACTGGGGTCATTATACAAAGATATGTCCCCTTCGAACTACATTCTAGCACTACTGCTCGATCCAGCAGGAGATTGATATCAATGGTTTAGAAAAAACCATTTAGTTCATTCAAGAAATTGATATCAATGAAAAAGAAACCAAAACACTTACAAGCAAAAGGTGGGAGACAACAACTATCTATGCATGAACCATTTTCTTGTCCTTGGAGATCCTTTACATCGCCATGAAAACAAAAGACCAAAGTTTATGAAAAGCTCCAAGAGGCCAAAGAGGAACAATGGCAAAGAGACTCCAACTCCAAATAAAGAGAAACAAAGTCACCACTCAGAGTTCTTATACTTTCTGGGCAAGATTTAGAAAGGTAATCATCTCCCACGGTACCCAAAATGATCGTAATTAATACAGAACAACTTTTTAAAACTGCAATGACTGTCATTTCCCATCAAAAGAGAAATGACAGATCTGAAGAGCCTCTTGTTAACCCATAGTAGCAATCTGAAGCTTGGAGAGGAGATGGGGCCCACTAAAAAAGAAATTTTAAAATATCATTTAGGAACTCCATGAAAATCGGAAGAGATGAGATTCTAAGTATTTTGAAAGGCAACAAATTTTATACCTTTCCAAAACTTTGAAGAGGGTCTTGTAGGAGGTAAAATTTGCCAACTGCTAGGGTAAGACATGTTATCATATTGGGTTAGCAGAAATAAAAGTAAGAGCAATGACCATTCTCGCCATATAAAAAATCTCAGCACCACAAAACAAGAAAAGCTTCTCCACCAAACCAAGGAAATCAAACTTCACTAAATGAAGCAATATTCCTCATTAAACAAGACAAGCTGAAATGCCTGAAAAGCCAAGAGACAGTCCACTTCGTAAGCGGAGATATCCCATTCCTGTCAGACTGAATTAAAACAAGCCCAAAAGGGTTGCCAAATGATCAAAATCAACACTCCAGAGGAAGATGTTCCAACCTCATCAGCCAAAAGAGTCAGCTCCACCAAGACACCCCATCGTTGTTGGCAGGCAGTTATACAAACTGTCAAATTATGATGCAGTCCCACCATTATCCCTCAGATCAAATCTTGATGCTGTACTACCATGATCTTTTGCAAGTCCAGAGACAGTTACAATCATTCAAGCTATAAAACCACTTTAAGTATGTGGATAAAAGAGGATCGAAAATAAAATCTGAAGGAGAGATCATGCAGAGAGAGTTTGAGTTCAACAACGATCTTTCACTGGAAACCCTCCTCATGTTTATAGTGCCTCTTCGACGCTCTTTTATGGGGTCTCCTACCGACGAATGGCACCTCTCAAATAGGTCTTAGTCAATGGAAGTAAAAAAAAAAAAGTCGCTCTGATCATACTTCCATCGTCATATACTCTCCAGAAATCTCGATTGTAATTCTCTTGATTAGTAAAAAAATATCCTGAGTGTTGCAATTCCAAAATCTCAAAAATCCAAAATCTTGTTCTGTTTGTGCAATGACCGCACTCTCAACTAATGTTACAAATTACGGAAACATTTACTAAATTTATGTTCGATAGGAGCAATAATTTTTAAGAAATTCATTTTCTCTAAATTCTAAAAAACTCCATTAATTTCAGTTAAAACATAAAGTGCTAATGAGTAATTAGATAATAGATTGCAAAAAGAACTTTTGTTACATTTCAAAAATAATCAAAATGACATTCAAAATACTTTCTATACATTCTCATTCAACATCATTAACAGTGCACATTTGTATTTCATTTTAGAAATTAATTGTATTCCAGTTATTAAGAAAGGCATTCACTCAGCATATGATATGTTGAGTTTCAATAGGTCCTAACATACTGATATAAAATCTTGACTTTCAGGTTAATATCCAAACAAATTTCATTGAATATTTGCTTTCTTGGATCGCTAGATCTCATGAAATAGATAATATTTTTTAGTTTTATAATATAATCACTAACTACTCTTAATTTATCTTAGACACATAAGTTTATAATATGGCAAACATAATGCGCATAAAATAATTTTCCATCCAAAATTAGTCTTATATAATTTTTGAAATAATCAAATGCTGTAGTATTTTCAGAATATTATCCAAAAAAATTTAAAAAATCTTTTTCAAAATTCCGAATGTAGTAAAAACAACCATAATAGATTAATTAAGATCTGAAGAAGTATGGGTAAACTCCAATTCTTAAAACCAATAATTCCTCTTTGTAAATATCATTATTATCAATATAATGAGCAGCGATACAATGATAATAATTGCCGTTTAGACTTCCCAACAATCAGAAGTAACAAAAGTTGTATAAGGTAAAGAAGAAAATATAGCAATTTAAATTTATTTTCATTCTTCATAAATCATGTAAATATCTTATTTGCATGTACTCATAGAAACATTTTAAATTTAAGATTATATGTTAACTTTATGTATTTTTTGAAAACGGGGTACACGGCCATACTAAAATATTGTTCAGTTTAAATGATGCACTAAACTAAATTATCTCTACTATTAATAGGACTGCGTCTAGATATTTCTATTTTGCTTGTATTAGTGCTAATATGAGCTTGTTGTTGTTGATTAGGTGGGTGTATTTTTTTTCGTATTGTCTCCTTAGATTACTTGTTTCATTATCTTTAAGAAGTGAACTTTTTAATAATACTTTTTCTTTGGCTAAAATAAGTCCTCAATGAAAACATCATATCATATACGAAACCAGAAACATCTTTTAGTGCACACTTCAAAAGCTGTTGAGGAAAATCACCTTTCCATACTATCCTCGTATGCATTCTTGTGGAATAGATAAGATCTTCTCCACTAGAGACGGGTAAAGACACTAACAACTTTCACTCTGTCCCACCTGCATTCTTATGTTATAAATTGACTGACAGTGCTGCCCGAGTCAATTGTTGTAATATAAAGTAGAAGGGGGACTTGCAAAAAGGAAATCCAAAAAACTATGGATCCTCTTATACTCGAATAGAATGGCCATTAGCCATAGGCCACTGCATACCAAGCTTCAAGGTCTCTATACTACCTGAGATTGCCTACCATGCCCAAGACGACGCACGTGTCTTATGTAGTTACCAAATGAAATTTGAAATTTTATACTTGAAACGGATCATTCTCATCGAAATGGAATATGATCCATCAAAATATTTTGCTAGCTACTTAATATGGTAAGCTTCTGTAAGATGTCCAACTATTATATCTCAAAACCTCCTCCTTATGAGACTGACAGATTCGAGACTAGCTAACCAAAGGTAAACTCCGAGACCCATCACTCTTACCCCATAAGAAGTGACGAAACTTCTTATCAAGACTGTAAAGGATGGCCTTTAGAATCCATTGTTCACAAGCATAAACCTCAGCATTGCCATTAGGACTGACTGGAGCAACACTTTCCATGCTGCCAAAGATACCAAATTACTCTTCTAACCACTTAGCTTAGCTCTGACTTTAGAAAGTATGTCATTAAAGTATCTCAGAGGAACTCGTTTACCACCAACAAAGATGCCCACTTAAAAGGCATAGTACCAACAAATATGCCAAAGATGCCCACTTAAAAGGCATAGTACCAATCTTGATTGACATGAATTTGGATATTCTCTGATAAATCCTTACATCAACCCCTTTACTAAAGTAAACTACAGACTTGCTATAATTTATAGACTGACCACTTGCTACACATTATCACTCTATATCTCACAGCAAGTTCTAGGCTTCAGGCTGAGTAGCTCGAGTCACAATAAAATAGTCATAGGCAAATATGTGATGTGTCACTGAATGCCCAACATTATTTAGACTATCACCCATCAATCTACCCATCATCTCCTCCTGTTTCAATGCTCTAGATAACACTTCTGAGGTAAGAACAAATATGTATAGTGATAAAGGACACCTTTGGGGCAAACCCATGGTCAATGAAAACCAAAAGGCTCTCTGACACAGTCAATAACCCAAGAAACAAATTATTTTTGGAAACTAAACTTCTTCAATACCAATTCAACAAAATCCCAACTCATACAGTCATAAATCTTCTCCATATCTAATTCTCATTTTGCTGAATATGACATAAAATGAAGAATTTTTTGCACCAACAAGATATTAATTAGTAGAAATGCTCCTCCCGAGTAGAAATGCCCCTTGCATCTTAGCAATCAACTTAGATAAGGACTTCTTTAGCCTTCTAACAAGAACTTTTGCAGTCAACTAGTAAGAAAAATTGTACAAGCTGATGGGTCTGTAGTCTTTATGCAAATTCAGGTTATCCACCTAAGGTATAATTATAACAAATGTTGCCATCGATTGTTTTCGTTGAAAGATATTTTTTCTTTCATTGCCATGGATTAATAAAAATTATAATAAAAAATATCCAAGTTACACTGATAATAAAACAAAAGAAACAAACGAAAGAGACTGATATATCACATCTTTCTTTTTTACAGAAAGTAGTGGCTTCTAGTGTGGCTATGGAGCATTGCCATTATGCTCCGTTGATGATCTAACACTCAAAAATCGGTCTTGAATGTGGAGAATAACTTCTGCACTGCGGTCTTTCATTGCTGGATGATGGCTCTGCAGAATAGCTCTGGTCTCTAGATCTCCCTTCTCTCTCTCCCCAAAAACCCTTTCTTGGATCCTATTTATAGATTTCGGAGTTTCCTCTGAGATAAGGATGGAATCCTAATCAAATCTATCATTAAACTCATACTTAGATACAAAATCCTTAATTTCAAGTGATTAGATTTGATTATAATCAAAATTTGGATTGAAATCTAGAAGGAAACCAAATTTAGAAACTGAAATGGCCCCACGTGTGTGAGGCTATATCCCCGCACGAGGCTAATAGCCTCGCGCGGGGCTTCTTGCCTCGCGCGGTGCTATTAGCCCCATGTGGGACAATGTAGGCTCGTGCGCATGAGGCTAATAGCCTCACGTGTGCAAGGCTATTCTGCCCCGTGTGGCTTATTTTTTGCTTTGCGATTTTTCCCACCTACAAAATTCCTTTCAAAGTTTTCAAAATCTCGTTTATTGATGCTGAACAAGTTTTGAAAAACCTTGGACCTCAAATTCTTGAGTTTTTATCATCCAAACGTTTTTAGAATTTAATTACACAGGGCTAATAGTTCTTATTTAAAATAGCCTTGCAAACAAATAGTAACTGCCCCCTTCTTGGCGCCCTCTTTTCTTTAAATACTCTCTCTCTTCTTTCGTTCTTTGAGTTCCTTTTGGGTTCCTCTTCAAATTTCCTTTGATTTTTTCATCAAATCTTCGTCAAATGACACCCAACAAGTTTGTGGCGAGTCGTAGTGGTGTCGTCTCTGCTGTTCGATCGCCGGTCACCGACGTTCGATGGGTTTCCCTGTTCTTGGAAGTAAAACCCTCTCTAATCTTCTCTAAATTTAATTTTTCTTCTTTATTTCGAGTAGAATCTTGATATGAGGCCTCTCTAGAGGATTCTAGCCATGATTTTGTAACAAATCCAGAGTTCAAAACATCAAATCACCACCGATGGTGGCTTTGTGCCACCTCGCATGGGACGCGAGACTGTTACCTTGCACCACACGAGGCTGCTGCCTCGCGTAACATGAGGCTACTTCCTCGCATGCGCGGGGTTGCGGCTTGTGCTTTGCCCTTCTACTACTTTGCATTGATTTAAATAGATTTTTTTTTTCAGATTTTCTTGATAATTCTTCTAACTCTTTCCTTTGCTTCTTTGGCAGTGAATTTTACCCCTTCCATGTCGAAACACCATCATTTTGATTTTCGAGGAGGTCTAGACGGTAAGATCCAACCTGGGTTCCTTGGTCTCATTCCCATGTTTACTCCAGGTAGCAGTGACGATCGCAGAAACAAATTATCCAATTATAGTCCATCAACTCTGCAGGAGCTAATGAGTGATGCTCCACTTGAAGGTGCTAGGAGGGAAGAACTCGAGAAGCCAGTTTTTTTTTTTTTTTTGGGATTCAATACCCGTATCAGAGGAGCAGCTGTATGAGAATGAATGCAAATGGCTTCATGAAGCAGGCGATATGAGGATGTTTCTTTCGGATATGGTGAGAAGTTGTTCATTGACCTATCAGTAGAGTTTTTCTGTATCCTGCCAGATGGAGAGGAATCTTACCAAGAGTCAAGATGGCATCCCTATAGGTAACTTTAGTAACCAAGGTTCTTACCAAGATAGTCTTGATAGGCTTGTTACTGGTTTGCTAACAGACAGAGTAGCGAAGTATTTTCCTCTTGGAGAATCTCCTCAACTACCAGGTACTTTTCATAATGACTTCTTGACAGCGAAGGGACAATACCCCTCCCATAACTTTTGCACTCCTTGATGGATCTATTCTAAAAATAGGATGTGGTGGAGCAGGATGATTAGTTTTGTCCTCTCTGAGTTTGAGGCGATACTCAAAGATATCGGTCTGTATGGAGCTATTCGCAATGTGCAGTATGGTCTTCCACATAGTGCCTACCACCTGTATAGTGTTTCAGAGATGTATAACCCCAAATCAAGGATACTTTTCACTCCTTTTGGCGAGCTTAGCCTTACTCTTCATGAGATATTTGAAGTCTTTTTGTTGTTGATGAGAGAGTTGCCATATGAAGAGATCATTCCAACAACACAGGAACTGCAATGGCTAAAGAAGCAGGACACCAAGGTGTACGAGACTTACTGGGAGGTGATGTGCCATTACTGTATCTGTCAGGAGATTTCTGGAATAAGAAACCAAGGAATCAGCAGAAGTTGTGGGCCAATTACTTGTTGCAGGATGTTGATCATCCAGAGGTTTCGGTGACAAAGTTGGACCCTCTCAGCCGATCCGGTGTTGAGACTGGAATATTCCACTTGGGTGCTACCTCCTGCACTACCGAGTCCACTGAAGACGAGTTTAAGGCAGGTATGAACTTCCAGAGTTTTCATCACCAGGCATAACTCCTATTTTTGACAGGGGTTGATAGCAGCTTTTCTTATACTCTGGCTGAAGCGTTGTGTCATTCCTTCTGTTCCTCATGATGCTATTTCCATTGAGGTCATGTATCCAGCTGTCCTTTTTGCTCACGAGAAACTGATGTTAAAAATCTACTGCAAGTGCACAGTGCCAGTTGCAAAGCAAATAAGTAGTTTCTATGAGGATCTAAGGTGTTTTTGCATTCTCGCTATTCCTATTATTCTAACGAACTAACAAAGAATTCTAAGATGAATTTGAGTTATTCTAATTAGCTTAGGATATAGATTTCACTAGTTTACAACCATATATTACTTCTATTATCTTCTATCTATCATAAAAATTGATATTTTAGTTTTAATTTTTATTTAAAATATTCTAAGAATGAGATATCAAGTGATGTGTAAGCAGAACTCATCAAAAGAAACTACTTTGTATAAAAACAAACTAAATCATTAGATAATTCGATGAATAAGATGAAAATCAACAACCCCAAATCCTAAATAAGTTTAGGCTATCAAGAAATTTAACTCAAGTATAACTTATTAAAGTATTAATTTTCGAGTTCTTGTATTTTAATCTTTTCATAGAAAATCATATCTTTTTTATATTTACTTAGGAAGAAAACAATAAAGAGCAATTTATATGGTTGATTCTTAGTTTCATCTACATCCTAAAACTAAACTAACTTAGCTACTTATAGTTCTAACTATCAAAATCATAATTTTATTCATGAAAGCAAGAAAATCTAATTTAGAAAGCAAGATTAAATTAAACTAAAAAGAAAATTACTTAAGAATAATGATGAGTAGCAAAAGATACCTCTGGATTTCAGTATGGCGGTCGTCACGCCTTCAGTAAAATCCTAATTTTATTTATAATTATGAGTACAAAATTTCATCATAAAAACTCTTGATTACAAGGATATGACCAATATATAGGTCTTGGAGAACCAAACCCTAATCTGAGTACAAGTGAGTAACTACAAAATTATATCGAAAACCTCGTAAAAATGTCATCCATATGGGGGCCCATTGAGCCGCCAAATGGTGGCAAGTGCCACCAAATAGCAGCAAACTTCTGAAGTCTTAGCCCTATTTTTCTCCTGCATGAAGTTCTGATTCTCTTCGTTTGATATGAATGACTGTATTGAAGTTTGAGTCTTGCAGCTTCATGATCCTGTAGTTTTGCTCACTTTTAACTCTTTTTTAGACTTGGTTTCATAATCCGGCTTTGAGTTTATGCCATCTCCTTGTAGGAATAGGTTTACTTGAAAAACACACTAAAAATACCCGAGTAGCATTATTTATATACAAAAATAGATAATACGGAGGCTATAAATATGCAACATATGACATTCATCAGAAACCCCTTGGACTTTTGCCAGCCATGGTTTGTAAGATTCAGAGTGGTCTCCAAGAACTTGCTACTGGATTTTGCCCAGGGAGCGACAATAAAAAGAAAAAGACTAAGAGTGCTGATCCTGAAACTGAGGCATCAACTCCCAACCCCAGAGTGGAGTTGTCCTATACCTATCTCATGGCACATTTTGTGATGCACTGCCCAAGTCTGATGACTTCGCCTCGGGGGCTCATATTCAGAGGATGAAAGTTACGAGTGGAGGAATTACTACATGCATGCCATTTGGAAGATAGTGCGTAGTCACCAGAACTACCATATCTATCGTTACTTTCCTGACTTCTTTGGGGGAGCCTATAGAGAAGAATTTCGAGATACTTTCGGTCCTGATGGCTACACCACCCTTCCTTATGATTGCTTCTAGTGGTTGATCAACATCAGACCAGGACATTTACTGTATCGCCAAGGGTCAGTATGCTTCTTAGAGCCATACTTCCCTAGCCGATTCACTCACTAGTTTGGGTTTCACAGCTCTATGTCGGAAATCCCAACACTTTGTTGCATTCTTTTGGTAATTTGTTTGAGGGCACCAAAGGGTGATATCACTTTATAGATGGCTATACAGGAGCTCATTTTGCTTTGCCCCAGAAGACTTCCAACCTTTACATGTCGCTCGGGTTCTATTCCTGGTACCATAGCGTCAACACTATGGCCACCTCTTTTTTTATCAACCACACGAGTATGACAGAAATTAAGGCGTTCTATTCCCAAAAGAAGGGTGCCAAAGTTGTCTGAATACGAGGTATGGATTAGTTTCTTTCGGTTGATGATGATGATGACGATGCTGTTACCGCATCTGCAATACCTGCTCCAAGTGATGTGCCTGTTCCAGAATATGATCCAATATAGGTTACCGTGCCGGCTCAGGCTGATGTGCACACGTCATCTGATGCTCCACCCCAACCTGCTACACGCAGTCGAAGAGACGCGCCTACTAGAAGAGATTATAAGGCCGTGGCCAAACGCACCAGATTGGCGGGTGCTCGTGGTTCTACTTGCCTAGCAAAGAAGCCTCATCATTCTCTTATCACTGAGCTGGCCAAGAAGTTGTCCCCTCCTCAGTGTGCTTCGGAGGTTGTTGGGAGTGCTACAAAGGTTCCTGTGCGGGTTGTGATAATTGATGAAGTCACTCCTGATGTCGCCGCGTCTGCAACATCTACTCATGAGCTTGCTTTTGAATTATTGTACCTGCGACAACCGCTCAAGAGGTCACCCCTGATGTCGTTGTGCATATGGAGAGTATTCCATAGGCCATTTATGAAACTATGCTTACCACTTCAAAGCTAGATGTTATTGTTGTGGCTAGCTTGGGCACTGATGCTATTCCTTCGCCACCAGTCATGATGCCTGGGATGACAACTCCATCTCACAGTCCGACAAAAGGATTAGTGTCTTCCCGTAAATTCCTACCCTTATTTTTCTATCTCTTTCTGCTGTTCATCTTCATTTAATGATAATATTTTTCAAGTGCCAGCTCACTGTGGCCTCGTTCTGCCTTTGATTGATCGCTCTCATCTGAGCAAATTTGGGGACTGGCAATGATGGCATGGGTGATGGTAACGATGTATCTGATGTGGATGCCTATGAGGAGGACTATTTCGCTCCTACCCCTGACACAAGCAAGCATAGTAATCTCCGTCCTAAGGACTTGGAACCAGTTGCATCCGGAGGTATTTCTGCTATGGCTACTTTCACTGGTCTTGCAGGTATTCTTTTAGAATAATCCTCATTAACAGTTCATATTTTATTGTATCTTTGTTACTCATTTACTATGTCTATTTTGCATATGCTAGCGTCCAATCAAGTGATCCTCCAGCTGCTGTTGTTACCACTCTGCCTCTACCTGTGATGATCGGTGTAGGGGCCACTGCTACGTTGTTATCTGCCACTCCTAGTGCAGGGCCTTCTATATCTGAACTGTCATTGATATTCTCTATTGAGGTAGCAGGATCCAGCACTAGGAATGTCCAGGAAGAGTGCCCTCCTTCAGAGTCTACCCCTATCACTCCTATTGTCGTGACTTCAGTGGGTCTTCCACCTAAGGTTCCAGAATCAACCCGTCCATTGTTGCAGTCATTGGTGCACCTCACGATTGTCTTAAGTAGTGAAGCTTCTCCTAGCATCGCAACACCCTCTACGACCCCTTCTCCAACGCTTGTCCCTGCTACAAAGAAATTTGTTCTTGACAATGACCCTCTTGAAGAGTTTTTTCAGCTCACCGTTATAGATTTCTTGGCTTGTTACGGTGGTGTGTGTCTATGATCTTAGATGATCGTCATTTGATTTAGCTTGGTCACCCGATATTGCTGCATTATCTGACCAATATCAAAAATATCAGGGGCACAGAAAGAGCCGCTCCTTATCGGGTTCGCCTGATTGCTTGAGACTAGTGGGTTTGGTCACTGGAGAACCTTCGATGAGCTGATGTTGCTACCATAATTGAGATTGAAGTTGCCCATCAAAGAGCAAAGCTATTTGCACGGCAAGAAGAATTTCGTCGCCAAGAGGAATCCTAGGCCGTTGAAGTTAATAATCTTCGGTCAAACTAAGAGGCTATCACTGGAGAGATAGAGCGAGCAAAGTTTTAGCTGGATGCCCATCAAGCTGCCATAGACCGTGCTCGTAAGACAATTGTCAAAGTCCAAGCCATTCTTGTAACTACTCAGGCAAAGCAGGATGCAACACGAAGGAAGCAGGATGAGCTTGCTCTTCGCCACGGCCATCTTCAACAAAAGGTCGATATGTGGAGCAAGACAATTGAGTATACTAGAGTGCAAGCTTCTCATCAACTGGCCGTCAATGAGGACGAATTACGCTGTCAAATGCTATTGACTGTAAAAGAAACTTAGCGAACAACTCTTGAAGAGGCATAATCAAGTTTAAAGGTTTTAGGTAACCCTTAAATCTTTCATCCTCTCTTTGTTTTTCTCCTTTTTCAATAAGGTTATATGGCCTTGCCTTCTTCCTTTGTTTTGGCAATAAACAATTTTGTCTCTATGGGCCACATTGCTTATCGTTATGTAGTTGCTGTTTGATCTTCTTGTGGATATCCTGGGAATTGTTGGGGGGATATTTTGAGTACATGATGCTTACTTCTATAGCCCCTTTTTTTTATCGAAAAGGACTCATCTAGGAAACAAATTACATATTGGGAATATGGAGTTGTGGATTTTGGACGATAGAATTATGAAATGTGGAACTTATCATGGCAAGTTTAATTTCAGAATTTATAATAAGAGTGACTCGCTCGGATAACAAACAGAGTCGGACTGATCGAGTTAGGATCAAGAGATCTGTTAATAGAGGTAAGACTGACATACTTACAGGGTGATTCACCTATGTAACAGACATAATCGATTTGAGATTTGGAGTTGACTCGCCTGAATAATAGACAGAGCCGGGGTGATCAGGTTAGTATCAAGAGATCTGTATATAAAAGTATGGCTGACATGCCTATAGGGTGATTCGCCTAGATAATAGACATAATCGATTTGAGATTTGGAGTTGACTCATCTGGATAACAGACAAAGTCGGGGTGATCGGGTCTGGATAAAGAGACTTGCAGATAGAGGGATGGTTGACATACCTACAGGGTGATTCGCTTGGATAATAGACAAAATCGATGATCGGGTCAAGATCATGGGTTGACTCGCTTGAATAACAGACAGAGCTGATGATCATATCAGAATCACGAAACCTATAGATAGAGGTATGACTGACATACCTACAGAGTGATTCGCCTGGATAACAGACATAATCAATGATCGGATCAGGATCATAAGTTGACTCGCCTGGATAACATACATAGTCAGTGATCGATCAGGATCACGAAATTTGTAGACAAAGGTATGGTTGACATGTCTATAGGGTGATTCATTTGGATAACAGATAAAATCGATGATCGGGTCAGGATCATGGGTTGACTCGCTTGGATAACAGATAGAGCTGGTGATCAGGTCAGGATCACAAAACCTATAGACAGAGGTATGACTGATATGTCTATAGGCTTAATTACCTGGATAACGGACATAATCGATGATTGGGTCAGGATCATGGGTTGACTCGTCTGGATAACAGACAGAGCCAGTGATCGGGTCAGGATCATGAAATCTGTAGATAGAGGTATGACTGACATGCCTACAGGGTGATTCACCTGGATAACAAATATAGTCGATGATCGAGTCAGAATTATAGGTTGACTCACCTGGATAATAGATAGACCCGGTGATCGGGTCAGGATCACGAAAGTGATTGTTTACTGAAGTATTTATGGGATGTTTCGTGAAGTGGGCAAGAGAATCAAATCTTACTGCCAGAGGTAAGAGCTTAACATGACAGGTTAGCGACAAAGGTCGTTTTTATGGTGGTGAGATGAATCAAATCTGGCTATCAGAGATAAGAGTTTAACATGACATGTTTGCGATGAAGGTTGTTTATATGGTGATGAGATGAATAAAATCTCTCAGTCAGAGGTACGAGCATAACTTGACATGTCCATGGGGTTTTTAGCAAACTCCAAGCTATCAACGGATTTGGTATAACTTTATCAATCGCCGTTTGCGTTGGGCTAGCCATACTATTCCCCTCAGCATGATGAGTTGCCGAGGGTTTTGTTTGAGCTTAAATGCTAAACGTTCTCTTTTTCCTTCGCCTTCCGACTGCGGGCTGTTTAATTCCATACACTTGCCCCCAGTATGGTAGGGTTGGTGAGAAAGGTATCCTCTTCCCGTTGCTCTAATAGTATTTGGGCAGCAAGTTTTTTTTTGAAGAAGAGAGTGACTATACATAGTATCTCTTCAAGAATTTGTCATTAATAGACATCATCATCTTCTCCCATCTTAGTTGATCAGACGATAGGCTCCATTTGAGTAGACAGTTTCTACTATAAATGTGCCTTTCCACTTGGGCTCAAATTTTTCTTTAGTTTTGTTGGTCATTATCATTGGTTTTTTTAATAGTTAAGACCAAATCTTCTTCCTTGAAGGTTGTTTACTTGACTTTCTTATTGAAAGCCTTTGAGATCCGAGCGCGATATAGCTCTATTTGCTATTGCGCCTTCAAATGCTTTTCATCCAGTGCTTCGAGTTCTCGTAATCACCACTAGTGTTGCTCTTCTGTCGTCATCTCTATAGCTAATGTGACTCGTAGAGATGGTATTTGTATTTTAAGTAGAAAAACAGTGTAGTTTTAGTTGGAGTTCGCACCGTAGTTAGGTAAGCCCACAAGCACTCTCCTAGCTTGTCGTCCAAGTCTCGTTTATTAGAGGACACAAGTTTTGGAAGCAACTTGACAATGATCTTATTGAAGTCCTCGGCTAGCCCATTTGCTATCGGTTTATAAAGTGTCGAAGCGATGTTCTGCATTTTGAATTTATCACAAAATTGTGTGAATCCTTGGCTAGCAAATTGGGGATCATTATCGTGAATAACCCACCTAGGTACACCGTAGAGCTATATCACGTGGTACTTAATGAATTTGACGACGTCTATTGTTTTCACCTCCCTTATGGGGATGACTTCCGCCCACTTGGAAAATAGTCAGTTATGGCAAGTATAAATATGTTCCCTTTAGATGATGGCGGGGTAATTGGACCGATGACGTCCATACCCCAGGCTTCAAATGGCAAGCTAGCGACAGAATTATGCAGATATTTCGATGGTTGATGAATGAAATTAGCATGTATCTAGTAGACATGGTAGCGCTTTGCATAGTTCACAACATACGTGACCATTTTTTGCCAGAAATAGCTAAGTCTTCTTACATGGTCCCATAGCTTTGGTCCTGTTGATGGGCCCGCAATTACAGCTGTGTGCTTCATGAATTACTTCATCAGCCTCTTTCCTTGAAAGACAGCGTAATAAAACACCGTCATGCGACTTCCAGTACAATGTATGCGATATTGCATTGTAATAGTATTTGGATATCTTCTTTCTAATCGAAGCAGTCTCTTAAGGGTCTTCGGGGAGGATTTCATGTTGCGCATAATCTATAAAAGGGAGGCACCAATCTCGAGGTTCAAGATCGAAACTCACTTGGCATACCTCTTCTTCCTCGAGTAGCGCCTTTGGATGCACGAGATCCCTACCCCCAATTGAGATTTGTTTACTCGTTTCAGGTGGCACTGCATACATGTTCTCATGTCTAGGAACATGATTAATGATGAACCTTTCGAATTTGTTGGCTAACTGATGAGTGCCATATGTTGCATATTTATAACCTTCATACTATCTATTTTTCTATTTAAATAATGCTACTCGGCTATTTTTAGCTCTTTTTTAGGTAATCTGATTCATACAAGGAGATGACATGAAATTAGAGCCGGATTAGGAAATAAATCCTATAAAAGAGAGCAA
Organism: Dracaena cambodiana; assembly: GCA_036321105.1. Classification (NCBI taxonomy): domain Eukaryota; kingdom Viridiplantae; phylum Streptophyta; class Magnoliopsida; order Asparagales; family Asparagaceae; genus Dracaena; species Dracaena cambodiana. Next base: position 39,817,360 of record JAYEPQ010000007.1, read on the forward strand.
AACTACAAGATTAAAATACTGCAGAGAGTCAAAGTCAAATACAGTCAGGATAATTATGAATACAAGACAAGAGACTCATGTAGGGGAAATACCAAGACCATTGGTCATATTATTGCCTCCAATTGGCAGCATTTGCTACCAAATAGCAGCTCAAACGTGGATCCACAAGCTAGAATTTCTCCGAGAGCTTCAATGTAATTTTGTAGTTTTTAAGTTTTATTAGAATTAGGGTTTGAGTTCCGAAACCTATATATTGGCCATAACCTTATATTCTGGGGGGAATGCAGTAGTTAATCTAGAATTAAGATATAGTTTGTACTTGAATTTTTTATTAATAAAATTAGGGTTTTGCTAAAGGGGTAACAGCCGCAATACCGTGCTCCAGAGGTACGCCATTACTTTCAAGTCTTTATTTGCTTTTTATCTAGAGTTAATTGCTTTCTAGATTTATTTGCTTTCTAAATTAGATTTATTTACTTTCATGAATAAAAATATAATTTTGCTTAGCCCTAGGATGTAGATGAAGTTAGTTTAATATATCTAACAGGATTTATCTCATCTTCTTCCAAAAAATGAAATAAAGTTATGATTTTTCTATAAATAAATAGAATATAGAGTTCGTAAATCATAATTCTTTGATAGATTATACTTAATTAATATTTTTGATAATCTATGCTTAGATGAGATTGGGAATTCATATTCTTTGTTTATTTCTAAAATCATTAACAAGATTTTCCTATAAATAAATTGACTTGAATAAACTTATAAATCTAATTTCTTTGATAGGTTATACTTAAGTTTGGTCTTTTGATAACCTATGATTAGATTAGGATTTGAAGTTTATTTTTTTTGCTTTTGTTTATAAAATTTTCTACTTGATATAATTTGTTTTTAAGAAAGGCGTTATTTTTGATGGTCTATACTTGCACATCACTTGATAAGTCATATTTAGGAGCAATTAATTAAAATCAAATTAAAAAGATCACTTTTTTAATATGTTACTTAACCGTGCATAATTAAAAATTTAGGAAGAAAGAGAGAATTCATTGTTAGGCTATTATTCTAATAGATTCGAAATCCTAGGCTAATTTTTAGAATTTAAAACTTATCTTTTCAATTTAGAATCCTTTGTTAGTCCGTTAGATTATAGAATTAGTAAGAATCGCAAAACACCTGAGATCTCTGTGGGATAACCTGTAAAGCGCTACAACCGATACTGTACGTTTGCAGTTAAATTATCACATTAAGTTTTTGACACCGTTGCCGGGGACTGACGGTGTTTTTCTTGCTTTTTCTAAAGTTTTATGGGTTAACAGTGTGTGTTGAGAGTGAAAGAAATAGAAATTACAGATACAGGAAGACAAAAGAGATCATAAGAGCCTCTAGATTAAGCATTAGAAAGTAAAGAGTCAAGCTCTCTAGTTTTGCTGCTATTTGGCAGCAAAAACCGCCCATTGGCGACAAGACAAGTACAAACTAAGTCCACTTTTTCTCTAGCTCTATATTTTGGTTCCTTAATTCTAAAAAAATCAAAAAAAATAACAATCAATCTTTTTTATTTCTTTTCCATCTCTCTCCCTCTCCACGTATTTCAAAAAAAAATTAAAAAAATATTTCAATATCAAACTGGTTGCTATCATTGTCTTGATCCATATCATAATTATTATCAGTGTCTATGAATAGGAAGTTTACTAGGACTAGGTCATAATCAAATTCACAACACATATAATGAATCTATGAGCGCTTCTTATACATAAAATTACAATTATGAATGGATGAATAATTTTAATTTTGCATATAATCAAAAGCCATACCAAGAGAGTCATCCATCTGATCCTTTCTTTATGGGCAATTCATCTTCATGTTGTACATTCAATCATGAACAAGATAATCAATTGAACATGTTAGATGAAAGATTAAAAAGATTAGAAGCAAAATATATAGATCATGAGAATTTACCTACAACCACTTCATATCTGTCATCAAATATATATATATGGATCCATCATATCCACCTTCAAATTTCACTCATGATCTCCAGATGCAATCATTTGAGAAAAATAAGGAAAATTACGATCATGAGTCTGAGAAATGAAGATATAGAATAGAGAAAGATATAGGAGTTTTACTAAAATAACACTCTCAAAAATCATCCTCTCAAATTGAATTTTGTATGGAAGATCTTCTCAATGCGATTTCTCAAACTAAATTTTTTGGAGATCAACCATCTAATAGTTTGAAAATATCTTACTCCAACGAGCAACCACTTCAGTCATCTTTTGAAGTAGATATGATTCAAAATGAGTTAAATAATTTTGTGCATGATGAGTCTATAGTTCAACATTGTGATCAACCTATTTTAGACCTGACAATAATTATGAAGAAATTAGTGATAAAGAAAATATTTTGCTTGATGATTTACCTATTGGTGAGCTTGCTAGTGACACATTATCATTTGATTCTTTTGATGAAAATTATGAAGAAATTTGTGAAGAAGAATTTTTATCCCTTCATAATAACTTGATTGATGATAAGTCCACTAGTATGCCATTTTCCTTTGAGAATTTTGATGAAAAGATTGAAGAAAATTTGCAAGAAAAGCCCATAACAATTGAAGAATGGAAGGATATCAAAAGGAAGAGGTCATGGTACCTAATGATTTGGAAGGATGATCTAAAATCGAGCTCATGATTCTACTACATCAAAGTGAGTATGTTATTTCACATATTGATAAAACCAAAATACTTACTACCATGAAAGATACTCGTGAATCGAATATGGACGGTAAAGGTACGCTTTCTAACCTCAAAACTTTACTATTGAATAAAAGAAAGAAGGGTAGAAATAAATTGAGAAAAATAAAAAAAAAGATGGAGAGATTAAATGCAAAACTGACAAAAAGGCTAAGTTCATCCATATTAAAATGTAAAAAGACACACTATGAGAGTGGAAAGCGATCAAGAGGTCGCAATCGTTTGAATTTTCTAATAAGTATATAATATTTGTATAATAGTTTTCTTTTTTATTTTATCACCCTTGGTTTGTGTATGAGGCCATATATGAGTTTAGGTGTGGAGGACTGGGTTAAGATATTTTCTTTGTATTTTTCTAGGATTTTTAGTTTTTTTAGAAATTTTATTTTATTTTTAATTTTTAGGTTTCTTTATTTTACATTTTGGACAGTTTTTAGCATAACTAGCTAAAAAAAATAATAAAAAAAACTGGAAATTTTTTTATTTATATGTTTTATGCGACCATAACATTCCGTTAAGATTGAAAGGAAAATTTTATAGGACTACTATTAGGCCAACTTTATTATATGGTACGGAATGTTGGGATATAAAGAATCGTCATTCACAGAAGATAAGTGTAGCAGAGATGCGCATGCTCTATTAGATGTGCGGTAACACTAGGAGAGATAAAGTGAGAAATAAAGATATTCGTGCTAAGGTAGGTGTAGCTCCCATCAATGAGAAGATACGAGAAAATCGCTTACGCTGGTTTGGTCATGTGCAACGTAGGCCTACAAGTGCACCAGTTCGAAGAGGAAAGTTTATCAATGTAGACAAGTTAAAAGAACGAAGGGAAGACCAAAGAAAATATGGATGGAGGTGATACGCAAAGATATGGAGTCTAGAGGTTTAAATAAGGAGATATTACTTGATAGAAATGAATGGAGAAGGAATATCAAAGTGATCGATCCGGCGTGATTCTTTTTTTGGTTCATGTAGCCTACCCCAAATACTTGGGATAAAAGGCTTAGTTGTTGTTGTTATTGTTGTTTTCATCAATAGATCAACCTAATTATAGATAAATGAACAAATTTAAATTTGAAATTGGATATGATAGTTGATTGGACGATACACTTTGAATTTTATTAAAAAAGATTAAAATCCGAAAAATAAATACCGCTAATAGTAGTTTTGAGGCAAGTATACATCTATTTTTTACTTCACAATAGTTTATTAGGTTAAGAACAAAGATGATAATAATTGAGTAAGTCTTCTCTCCCTAAACAAAGAAAAAAAATGAGAATAAAATAATGGGGTGAGCCTGATATTAAGACAATAGTCTCGAGAGTGATAAAATAATGGGATGCGCTTGGTATTAAGGCAATAGCTTCAAGAGTGAAAAAAAAAGTATGATCCGAATAATTGGGTACTTTGCACCTAAGCAAGCGTGAATATTCGCATGAAAGGTGAAATATTCTAAAAAAAGAAAAAAAAAGAAAAAAAATGAAAAAAATTGTTATGAGAGAGGAGATGAATCATGAGTTAGAGTTGGAGTCTAAAACCAAAATAGACTATCAGACTTGCACGTAGATGTATATGAGCCAATGGATTATCTTTTAGTAGGTATTGAAAAATAGGATTTAAATTTTTGATTAAAATGATAAGTGTATCTGATATGACGCTCGATTTGAAAATTGATTATCTAAATGCGTTCTTGAATTTGTATATTAGTGAGATTAATTGATGAAAATATCATAAAAAAACGAGATTTTTCTTATTTTTGTATAAAAATTTTATTTTTCTTGATTTTCGGTTATCCTTCTTTTCCTTTTCTTTATTTCTTAATCTATTTTCTTCAAGAATTTTGTGGATATATTCACTGCAAACCCTCACGAGACACAACTCGTCCACTAGGATAACCTAGGGGTTTAAAGGCTTATTGCACGTGCTAAGTGCAATCGTGATTCCTGTGAAAGTGAGTTAGGATTTTTCTTTTTATTTTTAGGTTTAGATTTTGCTCGAGGACTAGTAAAAGAAAAGTGTAGGGGTGTGATGAGTGTCATATGTTGCATATTTATAACTTTCATACTATCTATTTTTGTATTTAAATAATATTACTTGGGTATTTTTAGTATTTTTTTCAGATAATCCGATTCATACAAGGAGGTGACATGAAATTAGAGTCGGATTAAGAAAAAAATCCTCTACAAGAAAGCAATGCTACAAGATTAAAATACTATAGAGAGTCAAAGTCAAATATAGTCAGGAGAATAAAGAATACAAGACAAGAGACTCGTGCAGTAGAAAACCCAAGACCATTGGCCATATTATTGCCGGAAATTGGCGGCATTTGCCGCCAAATAGCGGCTCAAAGGTGGATCCACAAGCTGGATTTTCTCCGAGGCCTTCGATGTAATTTTGTGATTTTTTAGTTGTATTAGAATTAGGGTTTGAGTTCCGAAACTTATCTATTGGCCATATCCTTGTATTCTAGGGGGAATGCAGTAGTTAATATAGAATTAGGATATAGTTTGTACTCAAATTTTTTATTAATAAAATTAGGCTTTTACTGAAGAGGTGACGACCGCAATACCGTGCTCCAGAGGTACGTCATTGCTTTCAAGTCTTTATTTGCTTTTTAACAAGAGTTAATTGCTTTCTAGTATAAATTTATTTGCTTTCTAGATTAGATTTATTTACTTTCATGAATAAAAATAGAAGTTTACTTACTAGAACTACATGTAACTAGTTTTTTTTAACCCTAAGATGTAGATGAAGTTAGTTTAATAAATCTAACAGGATTTATCTCATCTTCTTCCAAAAAAGAAATAAATTTATGATTTTTCTATAAATAAATAAAATATAGAGTTCGTAAATCATAAATTTTTGATAGATTATACTTAATTAATATTTTGATAATCTATACGTAGATGAGATTTGGAATTCATATTCTTTGTTTATTTCGAGAATCATTAACAAGATTTTCCTATAAATAAGAATAAACTTGTAAATCTAATTTCTTTAATAGGTTACACTTAAGTTCGGTCTTTTGATAGCCTATACCTAGATTAGGGTTTGAAGTTATTTCTTTGTTTTTGTTTATAAGATTTTCTACTTGATATAATTTATTTTTAAGAAAGGTATTATTTTTGATGGTGTATACTTGCACATCACTTGATAGGTCATACTTAGGGGCACTTAATTAAAATCAAATTAAAAAGATCACCTTTTTAATATGTTACTTAACCCTGCATAATTAAAAATTAGGAAGAAAGAGATAATTCATTGTTAGGCTATTATTCTAATGGATTCGAAATCCTAGGCTAATCTTTAGAACTTATAACTCATCCTTTCAATTTAGAATCCTTTGTTAGTCCACTAGATTATAGAATTAATACGAATCGCAAAAACCTGAGATCTCTATGGGACAACCTGTAAAGCACTACAACCGACACTGTACGCTTGCAATTAAATTATCACATCACTAACCTAATTGCAGCTTCGAGATAAGGGATGAGTTCTTCATACTTCATCTCATATTCACCCGTCATTTGGTTGATGATGAGTTTGGAATCTCTGTATGCTTCTATGCGCTTCACCCCCAGTCGCCAAGCTAATTGGAGACCGATAATAAGTGCACTGTATTTTGCAATATTTTTTGTACACGATTCAGTGAGCGAATACCCCCAAGGTATCACATGCTTGGGGGGACTTATCAGTACAACCCCCACTCTAACTGTGGTCTTCCTCACTGCTCCATCAAAGAAGAGTTGCCAAGTATGTTCTTTATCAACCATGTTAACTTGAGTGTTTTCGGCCGTGACATCATTTTGGAGATTTGAATGCTCCGTTATAGGATGTTCCGTGAGAAAGTCTACTATTGTTTGTCCTTTTATGCCTTTCTGAGGGATGAAGTGTATGTCATATGGCGATAGGAGGAGTGCCTATTTTACTAATCTTTCATTGATTGTGCCTACTTTTGTCATAAGCAACTTCAATGGGTTAACCCAAGAGACGACATGAATCATCTATCCAGCTATGTAATGTTGCATTTTCTGAATCGCAAACACTAGAGCTAAATATTTTTTCTCAACCAGGTTGTATCTGTGTTCGGCACCGATCATAGTGAGGCTAAGGTAATAAATGGCCTGCTCATAGCCTAGATTATTATGTTGTGCTAATAACACTCCAAGGTCATGATCCATTGATCTCACATAGATGAGGAGTGGCTTCCCTAGCACCAGAGCTACTAAAACGAGCAGGTTAATCAGATATCTCTTTATATCAATGAAGGCCTGCTGACATGCTTCATTCCAGATGAATGTTACCCCTTCTTCATGAGCTTTGAGAATGGCTGGCATCGTCCTGACAAGTTAGCGATAAACCGTCGAATATAAGCCAATCTCCCTTACAACCCTCTAAATTCTTTTAGGTTACGAGGTGGATGCATTACTTAGATCACCTTAATTTTATCGGGATCAAGATGGATTTCTTTTGAGGTTACGACGAATCCTAGGAACTTGCCATTGGATACCCGCAAGAAAGATTTGGTGGGGTTCATCTTCAGCTGGTGCTTCCTCATGAAGTCAAATATAATCCTTAGGTCATTCAAGTGATCATTCTTTTTCTTGATTTTAATCGCCAAGTTATCCACATAGCACTCGACAGTCTTCCTTAGATATTCTAGGAAGATGATGTTCATTGCCCGTTGGTAGGTTGCACTGGCATTCTTTAATCCGAAGGGCATTACTGTATAACAGTATATCCCTAAGAGAGTTCTAAAAGCCATATATTTTTCATCATCAAGGTACATCTTGATCTGATTATACCTGGAGAAACCATCCATAAAGGACATTCTCTCATAACCACATGTATTGTCTACCATGACATCTGTTATGGGCAGTGAAAATTCATGTTTGGGACAAGCAGCATTAAGATCTCATAAATTTATACATATCTGGATCTTGTCGTTCTTCTTGAGCACGAGGACAATGTTTGCCACCCAATCAGAGTGTTGTTTCTCATGGACGAATCCCCAATCAACAAGTTTCTTAACTTCAGCCTCTATTGCTTCCATAAGCTCAGGGCAAAAGCGCTTCTGTTGCTATTTTACTGGCTTTGCTCCTGGCTTGATGTTAAGTCGGTGGACAGTGACTTCCGAATCTAGACCCTGCATGTCTTCGTAATTCCAGATGAAGACGTATATGTACTCTTATATTAGAGCTAATGAGTCTTCTTTTTCAAATGGAAGTAAGCTCTCGCTTATGGAGATGTGTTTTGGATGCTACTTCGTTCCCATATTGACCTAGATTACTTTGTTTTCAGTGGGCAAAACCGTAAGTCCCATTGGGCTTCTATCTATTGACCCATTGGGCTTCCATCTATTGACCCATGGATCCTCTAACGAAAGAGGCGGATCTTCTTCTTCCACGATAAAGGTTGTAGCAATCATATTTGACAGAAGGGCTTGAAATATGACTCCGGTGCTTATGTTGGAATCTGAATTGGCCTTATTGTCTTTTAAGTCAGCTGGATGCTCCCATTCTGATTCTGAGGGCGTAACATAACCCAACCCCCTACAGGTCTTGTAGTAATAATCAGGAGTCTTGCCCTTTGGTATAAATGAACACAGGAGATTCCTTCTCCATTTTACAAAGTTTAATCCTTGCTTGGATGTTAGTTCATAACCCATCTTCCTCATCATTCAATGGGAATTTGGTTCATAGAGTTCAAACTGAGGTGATGGTTGGTCATCACTGTCGTTCTCCAACTTTAGGTCGGACCTTGACTCAACTCTTCCAAATATTATGGATTGGTTGTCTGGCAACCGAGGAGATACCTAAAAAACAGCACCGCTTGTGTCAGCTATCCTCGGTTGTGTAGCGAGTGATGACCGTATCAGTAAATGATAGGCGGTCCATATCTCTAATTTAGACAAGCTATCTACTTATGTGCTTGTGCAGGATAGCTCTGACTCTGACGCAACAGCAGGCAAGTAAGAAAATCCTATGTTGTCATTAATGACCCATTCGCCTACCTCATCAGTGACACTAAGTACATCCATATCATCTAAACTAATTACAATTGGATTTATCTCGCACTCAAAACCGCCATCATCATCAGATTCGGGCTCTGTATCTGCCTCATTGCCGCTATCATGGCTTTCCTTTGCTGGGTCATCGGAAGTTCCATGGGCTTCATGATAGAGCATTGCATCCATGAAGTAGTTTTCCAGTCACTTAAACGGTTGCTTGTCTGCTATCAGTGTATGTACCTCACCATCTCCATCGATATGATTTAAGCATTGAAGGAGTGTAGATGGGACCACTGTATAGGCGTGGATCTAAGGATGTCTGAGCAGAATGTTATATGACGTGTTTGTGTCAATAACATAGCAAGTGCCTTCAGATCTTAAATCTCCAATCTGACATTGAAATAGTATCTTTCCCAATGAGTAGCTGCCATTGGTATTAAATCCTTGGATGATGGTGTTGGTAGGAGTCAAGCGACTAGGAGAGATGCCTAGAAATTGCATCAATTTCCAAGGGATGATGCTAAGCATAGAACCATGATCAATCAGGATTCGGTTTATCTTGGTTGAACCAATATACCCTAAGTAATATAAAGGTCTATCATGTTTGATAATTCACCTGCATATCTTCAGGTGAGAATGTTATATGTGGGATCTTCCCTGTTGTTTGACGGCAACTTGGGCAAAGTTCTCCCTCTTTGGCTGATGGTTCTATGATCTAGACGAGGAAAGTTTCTGGGTTGGCCAAAACTTCCCTCAAAATATCTTTTGTTGCTTTAGAGAGCTGTAGAAGCTCATAAAGGGTGATTCGAGGTTGGATATTGGCTAATTGGGCTAACACATCGAATTGAGAAGGTTTACTAGTTGCCTCATTATCCTTCTTCGAATCGTTCTGATTCAAAGCTCTTTTTGCTTGGTGAGTGGCGCTTCAGACGCTTCTGCTAGCTTAGGTGGTCCAACATTTGAGTAATCTCTTTGGTATTTCTTTCCGGATCGAGTTCCTGATGGCCCTGACTCATTTGGATGAGTGGCCATCACTATTGCCTCTTCTTCAGAATCTGTGAGTGAAGTAGTACTAGATTGATCCTTTTCTTTAAAGATGGACACTGCATGAGATGTCCGTGTCTTCCCCTTGGCTTTCTTTGAACTGGCTAGAGTGCTCCATTGTTTGTCTTCCAACATGTCTGGGTGGACCCACATGATCTCCCATATATTGGTTTAGATTGGGGCAAGAGCATTTTCCTTCAACCCATGGGGGTTGAAGTTGTTTACTATCAGCTTTCCTTCAGGGATAGGAGTCACACCAGCAGGAATGTGTAACAACCCTATAGCAATTGTTACCGCATATGCATATACCTTTTTCTGCTCCGGTCTCAACTAAAGTACCTTCGCATCAATGAGTGCTTGGATCTTATCCTTGAGCACGTAACAGTCCTTCATTGGATGTCGACATTCTAGTGGTAGAGGCAATACTTGGGGTCATTCTTTTTCCCAACATCCTCTGCCTTCCAATTCTCGGGCAATGTGAGTATTTATTTCTTCAACAACAACTGGAAGAAGGTAATTGTTTGTTCATCCTTGAATTCATATATTCGTTGGGGTCTAGTGAAGTCCCGATTATTCTGGATTTTTCGATTGGCAGCTGGCTTACCCTTAGAGCGGTTGGGCAGTGGTTGCTGCTTGTTGGTGGGTGCTCTCCTCTGGAAGCGGCTTTCATCAATACGGTAGATTATATCCTTCGCTTGTTGTCCCTATTTAACAAGAACTTTCCATGTCTTGGACTCCGTCGCACCCATCTTTATGAGAATGCTAGTTTGGAGGTTATGCTTGCACGTTTCGAGTAGCATTTCTTTTGACATGCTATGTGGGCATCACAATGACATTTCTTGAAAACGTTCTACAAAAAACCTGACAGTCTCGTCCTCTTTCTGCTTGTTTGGGAGGAGATTATGAATGTATCGTCATCAAAGAAATGATGGATGATTCTTTTTCTACATCAGCCCATGTCTTAATAGTTCCTGGGGGCAACTGCATGAACCATGTAAATGCAGATCCTCTCAAGGTACTGGCAAAGACCTTAGTCATTATAGGGTCATTCCGCATGAGATAATCCGTTTGCGACAAGAAGTAATAGATATGTTAATTGGGCAAGACTTTTCCGTCAAAAGGTTCTAATTTCAGAGGTTTGTATTTTCCAGAGAAAGGAGCTGATTCTTATTCAATTAGGTATAGTCTGAAAATGCCAACCTCTTGTAGGTCCTTCATGTGCATTAATGTTTCTAGTTGGTCCTGCATTTTCTCCGCATGCAGGTCCACCTCATATTGGAATCACTCAACTTTTTCCTCATCTTTTTCTCTGTTGTCCTTTAGTGTTTCATCGGATAGTTTTTCCGACTTGTCTTCATTACCTTTCTCCATCACCTTGAGAAGCATCATGCGAAGCTCATCAAGAGTTTTCTGTTGCTCAGAATCAGGCGCTCTTGCACTTCAAGTCTTTGATTTACCTCATTAGAGGTCCCTGACATGTGGGTAGCTGAATCCTCAAATCAAGAAGACTCATATGACCGTGGTGCTGCAATAGAAGAATGGTCACTGTCATCTTCGTCTTCTTCATACAGGCCCCCAACCAACTTTTCATAGTTTCGTGGGGCTAATATCCCCAACCGAAGTCTGGTGTAATACTGAGGTTTTGCATCTGTGGAGTATCCATCTTCTCGCTGCTTCTTTCCTTTGTTTACCATGTTCGAATTTACGAACATGGGTTCCTCATGTTTGAAGATCTTTTTCTTTTAAACACACCTTCTTTTGGGTGCGCTGTCTTTTAACTCGGTTATTTAGCTGAAGACCGAGGGTCAGGGTCGATCACAGTTGTAATTGGTGAGAATCATAGAGATCATCTGCTCACAACGGCATAACGGATGGGGTTGAACCATCCTTTTCTTGTTATTGAGGACTTCTCGTAAATCATACTCTTGACAAGTTTCCTCTTTGATACAGGCTCTGAAAGAGTTCCTGCTGGACTGAAGCTTCTGTCTTGATCGAGGCCTTATTCTGGTCTTCATAGATTTTTTACAGATCTGGGGCTTATACTTCAGTTCTAAACTATTTATGCGACGCTTAGTAGCCTGGCATTTCATCTTTTGTGCGCAGGGCTGATTAGCCTCATGCATGGAAATAGTTTTGCGCAAGGAATTAGCTTCGCGCAGAGAATTAGTTTCGCGCAAGGAATTAGCTTTACACAAAGATTTAGCTTTGCACATGGAATTGAGACCAGATTCATCTTGAACTTGTCTTTTGAGAATTCACCATCGCGCTCAACGATTTCGATTGCCGATTTGGGTTCTAGTCAATCCAGACTTTGGCTTTTCTTCATAATTTTGTTTAGCCATGATAGGAGAGGATTTTTTTTCTTTTATGCAATATTGGAATGCAACGATCCAAAGGGGTCCTGTTCAATGGGACTTTCTTTGTCATTCAAATTCACAATTTTGATTTTTCGCTGATTAGAACTCAAAGATCTGAGAAGTTCCTATTCAACGGGAATCATCTCGTAATTCGAGTCTAATTCTTAGACTACTTCCTTTTCCATGATCAAAGATCCAAGGAGCTCCTATTCAACGGGAGTCCCCTTGTCATTTGAACTTGTACCAAGGGTTTCCAAGTGGCGATTAGGCCGTTTTTTTATCAGGCTAGCCGATCTAGAGGATAAATATTCCTTGTATTTACTCTGATCGATTTCTACGGTCCTCATCTCCATGGATTTACCAATTTTATGGGTGTCAGACTGGGCCACAATCTCCTCATCAGTGTAGAAAACGTCTCCCAATATGGTTGCTAGCTTGTTTCTATCAAAAGACGCTTTTCCTTTCATTGCTATGGATTAATAAAAATTACAATAAAAAATATCCAAGTTACAATAATAAGAAAACAAAAGAAAAAAATGAGAGAGACTTATAGATCACATCCTCTTTCTTTTACAGAAAGTAGAGGGTTCTAGTGTGGCTATGGAGCGTCGCCCTTGTACTCCGTTGACGATCTAACACCCAAAAATTAGTCTTGAATGTGGAGAATAACTTCTAAACGATGGCCTTTCACTACTGGATGGTAGCTCTGTAGAATAGCTCTGGTCTCTAGATCTCCCCTCTGTCTGTCTCCCCAAAAGACCACAAAAACCCTCTCTTGGGTCCTATTTATAGATTTCCAAGTTTCCTTTGACATAAGGATAGAATCTTGATCAAATCCATCTCTGAACTCATATTTAGATACGAAATCCTTGATTCCAAGTGATTGGTTATGATTAGAATTGAAATTCGGGTTGAAATCTGGAAGAAAACCCAATTTAGAAACTGAAATAGCCCCGTGTGTGCGAGGCTGCCATCCATAGCCTCGCACAGGGCTATTAGCCTGGCGCAGGGCAGTATAGCCTCGCTCGCGCAAGGCTATTCTGCCTCATGTGGCTTGTTTTCTCGCTTTGCGATTTTTCCTGCCTACATCCACTACTTTGTTAACAATCCTATGGAGAAAAAGTGCTGCATTGCTGCCACAACATCACTTTTGATAATATTCCAATAATGTTTATAGAAGTACACAAAAAACCATCAGGCCCTGGAGGTTTGCTGGCATCCATCAAGTGAAGAATCTCCTCTATCTCTCTCACTATAATAGGCTTACAAAACTCCACATTATCTTCTGTAGATGCTCCCTCATCAATCAAGCCATAGATCAAATCATGTGCCCCTATTATCATTACATCTCTGACCCATTTCAACTTAAAGTAAGCAATAAATTTTGCAGCAATTTCACTTAGTTCAGTATGTAGCTCGCAAATTACATTGTGAACACCTACAATCAAGCTCTGAGATTGCCTAATGATGACAATGCAGTGAAAGAACCGAGGATTGGAATCCTTTTCTGAGCTTGATTAACTTTAATTTTGGTGTATTGATAAGTGTCATATATTTCATATTTATAATCTCTATATTATCTATTTTTATATATAAATAATGTTACTCGGATATTTATAGTGTGTTTTGAAATGAAACCTATTTCTATAAGGAGATGGCATAAATTTAGAGCCGGATTAGAAAACTAAATTTAGAAAAGAGCTAAAAGTGAACAAAGTTACAAGAACATGAAATTACAGAGAGTCAAAGTCCAATACAATCATTCATATCAAAAGTAAAGGACCAAAACTTCATGCAGAAGAAAGGAGGAGCCAAGATTCTACTGTTTTGCTGTTGTTTAGCGGTATTTGTCACCTTTTCGCAGCAGTAATGAGCCCAAACTGTATGAAATTTTTATGAGATCTTTGATGTAATTTTGTAATTATTTAGTTTTATTAAAAGTAGGGTTTGGTTCTCCGAGACTGTATCCTTGTAACCTAGAGCTTTGGATCATGTTATTTTGTACTCGTAATTATTAATAAATTAGGATTTGCCGAAAGAGTGATGGTCGCCATAACGAACTCCTGAAGTACACTTTGCTGCTCATCATTGTTTCTTAGGTAATCTTCTAACTTTCTAGCTTAGATTAATCTTGCTTTTTAGACTAAATTTTCATGGTTTCATGAAAAAAATAGGATCTTGTTAATTAGAACTATGAGTAGCTAAATTAGTTTAGCTCTAGGATGTAGATGAAACTAGGAATTAACCATGTAATTATTTATTATTAGTTTCTTTCTAAAATAAAATAATAAAGATACGATTTTTCCATGAAAAGATTAAAATACAACAATTCGTAGATTAATACTTTGATAGGTTATACTTGAGTTAAATTTCTTGATAGCCTATACTTAGCTAGAGTTCGGAGTTATTGATTTTCATCATTTTCATAGAATTATCTAATGATTTAGTTTGTTTTTCTACAAAGTAGTATCTTGGATGAGTTATGTTTGCACACTACTTGATAGCTCATACTTAGAACACTTTAATTAAAAGATTAAAACTAAAAGATCACTTTTTATGATAGGAAGAAGATAATTGAAGTAATACTTAGTTGTGAACTAGTGGATTCTATATCCTAGGCTAATTAAAATAACTTGAACTCAACTTCGAATCCTTTATTAGTCCGTTAAAATAATAGGATTAGTAAGAATGCAAAACATCTTATATTCTCGTGGGAACGACTTGTAAAGCAATACAACCGACACTGTACATTAACAGTAAATTATAGCATTAAGTTTTTAGCACCGTTGTCAGGAATCGACAGTATTTTCTTGTTTTTTCTAATGTTTTATAGGTTAACAGTGTATGTTGAGTGTGTAAGGACATGAAAGTTCATATATAAAAAGTAAAAAGGAATGAGAAAAGACTTAGTTCACTCCAAAAACTAGAGAGCCAAACTCCCTAGTTTTGCCACTATTTAGCAGCAAGTGCCACCATTTAGCTACACTTTTAGCGAGTCTCTCCCCCGTGTTCTCTCTAATTCTTTGTTTTAGGTCTCTAATTCTGAAGAATATAAAAAAATAATTAAAAAATTAAAAACTGTAGGACATCACATTTTTCTTTGATCATATTTCCTCCACAATTTCATCTTCACAACACCCCACTTCTTACATTAGTTTAGAAAACTCATGCTTCCACTCTTGTTGGTTCATGCCACATTGGACCTCTGATCAATTTGGTCGACTAATGAGATCAGATTTGTTCATGGGAGATAAGATGGACTAACCAATCCCAATCCTTCAGGATCGATATTACCCGTTGCACACATTACTACCATCAAGCATCAAACTTCCACATGCAGCGGGTAATTATTATGAACTGAAATTGCAGTACGTCAGCATGCTTGCTAAATTCACTGTTTCTGATTCTGAGGATGCATCTCTTTATCAGTGAATTTCAGAAAGTGTGCGTGATGATTAAACTGCAGCACTTATCAGAGGATGCAATTAAGCTCTGCTTCATTCCATTCGCTCTCAAAGATAATACTAAGAAGTGGTTGTACAGTATGCTTATTGATTCAATATCTACATGGGATTAATTCATTACAATTTTTCTTAAGAAGTATTATCCCATGCATAACACATCAAAAATTCAAAATCAAATTAATCAATTTTGTCAAGTACCGGGAGAACCTTTCTGGAAATACTTGAAATTATTCAAAAATTTGTTAGCTTAGTGCCCCCACCATGCGATAGAAAAGTGGCGGTTGTGTCAAATTATGTATGAAAAACTCGATTACACATCCAAAACTCTTCTTAAGTCCATATTTCAGGGGGAGTTTATGAGAAAGAATGAGGATAGAGCATGGGACTTCCTTGAGGACCTATCATGGAAAATTATGCAGTGGGAGAGTTCCGCTGAGAAATCCAATGCATCAACTTCTGTGCATAAAGATGAGATCCATAGCATTGATGGCTCTATAGTTGTCGAAATTAAGATTGCAGTTCTTATAAGGAGAATTGAGGCATTGAAGACTCCTAGCGCTCCACTGGTAGATCAAGTAAATCAAATTCAAGTTCCCACATGTTTTAATTGTGGAACTCTGAATCATATTAAGGAGGAGTGTCCATTATTAATTAATCCCATGGGTCCAACACATGAGCAGGCTAATGCATTATATCAACGACCTATGAGTAATCCTTACACTCCTACATATAATTCAGTTGGAGGAATCACCCAAAACTCTTATGGGGTCAAGAGTAATATCAGGGAGCCCCCAACCCCAACATGAAGCCTCTATGGTCAGTTCTCGAGACCTGACGTGGGTGTATATCAATACCCAAATGCTACGAACCATGGGAATAAGCAGAATAGACCACCTGCGCATAATCAATCATATCCACAGTAAGGGTCTAAAAATGATTATATAGACAACTAACGACACTTGAAAGGAATGTAGAGAATATTTTCAAGACAATGTCCAATTTAGATATAAAAATACAAAATTTAATAAAAGTGTCTACTGACTTAATACAATGGACTGACAAATAACTTCTTACAAGTTCTCAGTCAATCAAGAATATAGAGCAGCAGGTTGGACAGTTAGCCACACAGTTAAGCAAGTGGGGGCTAGGTACTTTTCCGAACCAACCAATAATGAACCCCAACTCTAACTCATCTCAGTCTATTTCATCCCATGTTCACCAATGCAATGCTACTCACACACTCAGATCTGGCAAGCAAGTAGATAATAATGTAGTCATGCCCTTTGATCTCACTCTTACTATTCTGCAGGCAACACCATCTTTTCTATCTCTTTCTCCACATCCCTCTCCATCATCTTCATTACCATCACATGCTCATTTGTAAGAACATGTTCCTAAGCCAAAAGCACCATATCCCAATAGGCTTAAAAAGCCTTCACCGCAAGTAGAGAAGATTCTTGAAATATTTCAGCAGGTGAAGGTTAATATTCCACTCCTTAATATTATATAATAGGTTCCTACTTATGCCAAGTTCTTCAAAGATTTGTGTACTAAGAAACGAGAAAGAAACATTTCTGAGAAAGTTTTTCTTACTGTAAATATATCGCATATTCTCTCTAAATTCTTACCTGTCAAATACAAAGATCTAAATTCTCCCACAATCTCATGTACCATTGGGAATACTACATTTGACAGGGCATTGCTTGATTTAGGGGCAAGTGTCAACTTTCTTTCTTATGCTATTTATTAGCAACTAGGGTTAGAAAAACTTTAACCTACCAATGTCATATTACAACTAGCTGATCGTTTGATCAAGAGACTACTTGGTATGGTTGAAAATATGCTCATTAAGGTCGGAGAGTTTATCGTTTCTGTAGATTTCATTGTCTTAGAAACTGAGCCGATTTGCAATTCACGAAATCAAATTCCTGTTATCTTGGATAGACCATTCCTTGTAATATCAAATGCATTAATTGATTGTAAGAGTGGCCTCATGAAGCTATCATTTGGTAATATGACTGTGGTATTAAACATATTCAATATGGATAAGCACACAACGAGCCCTCTCATTGAGATAAATATGATTTACAGTTTACACTCTCATTCTACCTCTTCCGCTGAGGATGAACCCTCATTTGAGCAAATTTTCGAGAATGAGCTCATGCTATTCGACGAATTGGCATATACTAACATTACGTATGATGATACTTGTGCAAGTGTATTATTGATTTATGAGCAAACCTTTGAGCATTTGTTTGCAGAGGAGCTTGCATTACTTCGTGAGTTAGAAGAGCCACTACACTTCACAGTTGGTTCACTTGATTATGTTGCACCCTTCACACCTCACGATATTCCTACATATGTACTTGTTACTAACGATGATTGGCAGGTTTATAATGAAGAATTCTTTAACCCAATTATTAATGCTTACATGTGGACAAAGAAAAAGCGAGGATGATATAAAAATTAAAAAGGTAATTTCATAACTTATAAGAGGATGATGAGACACAACAATGCACCCACTGCACGTTTAAAATACAGACACTGTAAAAGTGAAAAACTATCGAGAGGTTGTAACACTTTTCAATGTTAATAGGGTGACAATATTGAGATCATGACTTTTCACGACTTATTATTTGTATAATATTTGTACAATAGTTTTCATATTTATTTTACCATCCTTAATTCGTGTATGAGGCATACACGAGTTTAGGTGTGGCGGAGTGGGTTAGGGTATTTTCCTTGTGTTTTTCTAGGGTTTTTAGTTTTTTTTAGGATTTTTATTTTATTTTTAGATTTTTTTTTTTGGGTTTCTTTATTTTACACTTTGGATAGTTTTAAGGGAGAAATTTTTAAAAAATCTAAAAAAAGTAAAAGAAAATCTGAAAAAAAGTAAAAAATATATACAAAATATTTTATTCAATAAATCAACCTAATTATAAATTAAAGAATAAATTTAGATTTAAAGTTTGATAGAAGAGTAGATTGGATAATATACTTAGAATTTTATAAAAAAATAAAATACCAAAAAATAAATACCACTAATAGTAATTTTGAGGTAAGTATACATTTATTTTTTACTTCACAATAGTTTATTCGGTTAAGGACAAATATGATAACGATTGAATAGCCTTCTCTCTCTAAAAAAGAAAAAAAGAAAATAAAAAGGGAAAAAAAGTGGTGAGCCTGGTATTAAGGCAATAATCCTTTAAAAAAATAAAAAAAAAGAGGATGAGCCTGGTATTAAGGCAATAATTCTTAAAAAAAGAAGAAAAAAAGGATGAATCTGGTATTAAGGCAATAATTTTTAAGAAAAAAAAAGTATGATTCGAGTAATTTGGTACTTTGCGCCTAAGTAAGCGTGAATATTCGCATGAAAGGTGAAATTTCACAAAAAAAAGAAAAAATTTGCTTAGAGAGAAGAGATGAATCGTGAGTTAGAGTTTGAGTCCAAAACTAAAGTAGACTATCACACGTACACGTAGATGTATAGGAGCCAATGAATTATCTATTAGTAGGTATTGAAATATAGGATTTGAATTTTTAATTTAAATGATAGGTGTATTTGATATGATATTTGATTTGAAAACTGATAATCTAAATGCATTCTTCAATTTTTATATTAGTGAGATTAATTGAAGAAAATATCGAAAAAAAAATTTCTTTCTTTTGTATAAATTTTTTTAATTTTTCTTGATTTTTGGTTATCCTTAATTTTCTTTTCTTATTTTCTTAATCTACTTTCTTCACGAATTTTCTGGTATATCCACTACAAACTGTAACGAGACACAACTCATCCATTAAACTAATCTAGGGGTTTAATGGGTTATTGCACGTGCTAAGTGCAACTGTAATTTCTGCGAAAGTGAGTTAGGATTTTTTCCGTTTTAAGTCTAGGTTTTGCTTGAGGATTAGCAAAAGATAGGTCTGGAGATATGATGGGTGCCATATATTGCATATTTATAGACTCCATATTATCTTTTTTTATATATAAATAATACTACTCTGGTATTTTTAGTTTGTTTTTTGGTGAAACCTATTTCTATAAAGAAATGCTATAAACTTAGAGTCGGATTAGGAAACCAAGTTCAGAAAAGAGTTAAAATTGAGCAAAGTTATAAGAACTTGATATTAAAGAGAGCCAAAATCCAATACAGTCATTCATATCAAAAGAAATGACTAAAACTTCATGCAGAAGAAAGGAGGAGCCAAGATTCTACTGTTTTCCGCTATTTAGTGGCAGTTGCCGCCTTTTCACGGCAGTAATGAGCCCAAAGGGTAAGAAATTTTTATGAGGTCTTTGATATAAGTTTTTAGTTACTTAGTTTTATTAAAAGTAGGGTTTGGTTCTCCAAGGCCTACATATTAGCCGTATCCTTGTAACTTAGAGCTTTGGATAATGTTATTTTGTATTCGTAATTATCAATAAAATTAGGGTTTGCCTAATGGGTGACGGCCGCCATACCGAACTCTAGAGGCACACTTTACTGCTCATCATTATTTCTTAGGTAATATTCTTTTAATTGCTTTCTAATTTAGATTAATCTTGCTTTCTAAACTAGATTTTCTTTCTTTCATGAATAAAAAAAAGGATCTTGTTAATTAGAACCATGAGTAGTTAAATTAGCTTAACTCTAGGATTTAGATAAAACTAGGAATTAACCATGTAATTGCTTATTATTATTATTTTATAAAATAACATAATAAAGATATGATTTTTCCATGAAAAAATTAAAATAAACAATTCGGAGATTAATGCTTTGATAGATTATACTTGAGTTAAATTTCTTGATAGCTTATACTTAGTTTGGGTTTGGGTTGTTGATTTTCATCTTTTTCATGGAATTAACTAATGATTTGTTTTTTTTTATGCAAAGTAGTATCTTTGATAATTTATGCTTGCACACTACTTAATAACTCATGCTTAGAACACTTTAATTAAAAGATTAAAATTAAAAGATCACTTTTATGATAGGAAGCAGATAATAGAACTAATACTTGGTTATGAACTAATGGATTCTATATTCTAGGCTAATTAGAATAACTTGAACTCAACTTCGAAACTTTTGTTACTCCGTTAAAATAATAAGATTAGTAAGAATGCAAAACACTTTAGATCTTTGTGGGAATGACTTGTAAAGCACTACAACCGATACTGTATACTTGCAGTAAATTATAACATCATGTACCAACCACCATCGAAGCACAATTTTGAGGAAAACATCACACAAATACAATAGAGAATGGATCAAATGATCCAAGCACAATAGCAATCCATCCAGTCATAACGGACTATCAAAACTTAGTATACGACAGCCTTCAAAATTATTTGAGCTAAGATAAGCTAGCTTAGATCAGCACTATAGACTCAAGAAAAATGTAAGCATTCATCTCAAGCAGAGGCCAGTGCTTCATATTGAAGGTATAAATGCTATTCTTCTTCACTTAATAATGATATACCTGAGATATCTATTGCAACTTATAAGCCACCTATACGGATCAACATCCCTTTACTGGAAGCAATCAAACAAGTGCCATCATTACGCTAAATTCTTAAAGGATTTGTACACGATTAAAAGATGTTACAATGTACAAAAGAAGGCTTTCTTGTGGAGCAGGTAAGTACTTTATTTCGCTCTAAAATGTCTCTTAAGTACAAAAATCCTAGATGTCCAATTATTTCCATGTGATCGATCAATTTAATATTAAGAATGCTCTAATAGACTTGGGTGCAAGTGTAATCCTATTACTATAGTTAGTTAATAACAATTAGGTCTAGGAGAACTTAAACTGACATTGGTCACACTATAATTAGATGATAGATCAGAGAGACATTCTAAAGGCATCATTGAAGATGTATTAGTGTAAATTGAAAAGTTCTATTTTCCTATAGATTTTATAGTATCAATACTGCACTTGTTAAAAACACTCATCTTCAAATTCCAGTTATTTTCGGATGACCATTTTAAGCTGCAGCTAATGCAGTTAGCAATTGTAGGAATAACAACAACAACAACAACTAAGCCTTTTATCCCAAGTATTTGGGGTAGGCTACATGAACCAAAAAAAGAATCATGCCAGATCGATCACTTTGATATTCCTTTTCCATTCATTTCTATCAAGTAATATCTCTTTATTTAAACCTCTAAACTCCATATCTTTGCATATCATCTCGATCCATATTTTTTTCGGTTTTTCCTTCATTTTTTTAACTTGTCCTACATTGATAAACTCCCCTCTTCGAACTGGTGCACTTGTAGGCCTACATTGCACATGACTAAACCATCGTAAGCGATTTTCTCGCATCTTCTCCCCCATTGTAGGAATGTTGTGGTTAAATTATCATTCAGAAACATGACCCTTGAACTTAATATTTTTAATGTCTACGAACAACTAAATATTGATTTTGATGAAGTGCAGGACAATAATTCAATTGAAGAGATCTATGAAGCAAGAGACGTCATATCACTATGCATCTTTGATCCATTGTAGGCTGCACTAATAATGGATGACGGTTTTCTTGGATGACTCAATTTCGATTATGCCATTCAACTGGTAAAATTCATAGATGATACTCATTGTTCATATATTGTTGGATGGATGCCAAAAAAAAGAAATATACAAAGAGCTACCTCCACAAACAAAGAAACCAATTCCTTCTATTGAAGCCCCAATATTTGAGCTCAAAATATTACCCGAGGATCTCAAGTATGTATTTTTGGGACCTAAAAAAACTTTTTTGGGTCATCTCAACGCATCTTGATAAGATTCAGGACGTGCATTTGACATCGATACTTCGTAAGTACAATGGAGGTTTAGATTGGAACATGGCAAACATCAAAGGTATGGATTTACTTATTTATCCACATCTTATCATTTTGGAAGATGGTGCTAAGACGATTAGACAAATGCAACTAATGCTTAATCCTGCTATGAAAAAAGTGGTTAAAGCTGAAGTGTCAAAACTTCTTATAGCCGGCATTATTTATCCAATAACAGATAGTAAGTGGGTAAGTCCAACCCAAGTTGTTCCCATGAAAATTAGGGTAGCAGTAGCAAAAAATGAGGATAGAGAGATAATATCCATTCGTATAACTACGAGTTGGCGTATGTGCATTGATTATTGAAAATTGAACTAACACGAAAAGACAATTTTCCATTACCTTTCCCAAGTAATCGAAAGAATTGCTGGACATGAATTTTATTGTTTCTAGATGAATATTTTGGCTATTATCAAACCGAAATTGCTTTAGAGGACCAGAAAAAGACAATTTTTACCTGTCCCTCTAGCACATTTGTATTTTCAAAGAATGCCATTTAGATTATGTTATGCACTCACAACCTTTCAAAGTACATGATAAGTATTTTCAATGATAGAAGATTATCTTGAGGTATTTATGGATGACTTCTTTGCATCCGGTAACAGTTTCGAAGCATGTTTGACTAATTTGGGAGTTGTACTTGAGCATTGCCAACAAAAGATTTCCTCCTAAATTGGAAGAAATGTCATTTTATGGTTAAAAATGGTATTGTACCTGGCTATATAGTTTCATTTAAAGGGAGGAAGTATACAAAACAAAAATCGAGTTATTTCCAAAATACTGATATCCAAAACCATAAAGGACATATGCTCATTCTTAGGAGTCGCAAGCTTCTATTGAAGGTTCACTAAGAATATTAGTAATATCGTTAGACCTCTTTCTCACCTTATTTTGTAAGATGTGTAGTTCGAGTGGACACAGGCATGTCAAAAAGTATTCAACACACTCAATGAGATGCTCACCACTGAATTGGTCACTACCATTTGAGTTTATGTATAATGCAAGTTTTAGGGCAACGAAAAGACAAGAAGTCCTACATGGTGTACTACTAGTAACACTCTCAACGATGCACAAATGAACTACACAATAACAGATAAAGAGTTCCTAGCTATAGTTTTTAGTCTGGATAAATTTTGAACATATATTTTGGGTTCACATGTGGTTGTTTTAACATATCATTCGACACTTAAATATCTCCTGTCAAAGAAAGATGAGCAGCTATTTTCAATTAAGACTACTCCTTGGTATACTGATATAATTAATTTTCTTGTGGCATGTGAGATGCCACAATATTGGAGGCACATGATAAACATCATTCTACATGGAGTACGTCGTTTCTTTTATGATGATTCCTACTTGTTTAAATGTTCGGATCAAATCATTAGGTATTGTGTGCTTGATGATGGGATTCAGATAATTATAACTTTCTATCATACATAAGCTTGTGGTGGGCATTTTTTGTTTAAAAAGATGGTAGCTAATGTTGTCCAATATGGATTTCACTGGCTTATAATGTTTAGAGTTATACATGAATATTGCAAATATTGCGAGTTATTTAGAAATTAGGTGCATTGATCCAGAACAATGATATGCCCTTGACACCAATTCTTACAATTGAAGTATTTAATTGTTTGGGCATTGACTTCATAGGACCATCCCTATTTTATGGATATGTTTATATTCTTGTAGCAGTTGATTATGTCTTTAAATGAGTGGAAGCCACAACAAGTCAGAATAATGAATAACATATCATAATGAAATTTCCCAAAGAAAACATATTGTCTAGATTTCGAGTTCCTAAAGTCATAATAAACAATGGGGGGTTCTGATTTTTATAATCGAGCATTTGAAAATTTGATGAAAAAGTATCACATCATATATAAGTTCTCCATACCATATCAACCGTAAATAAATTGACAAGTGGATCTTACTAATAGGAAAAGAAAATAAATCTTATAGAAAGCGGTGAATCTGTCTCGCAAAAATTGGTCATTTTGACTCGTCAATACTCTATGGGCTTACCTAAGACATCCTTAGGTATGTCTCTATATTGAATAGTTTATGAAAAAGCTTGTCATCTTCCAGTTGAAATTGAACATAAAATATATTGGGCAATTAAAACAGTTAATTTGGACATAAACTCCACAGGCTTATTTAGACTTCAACTTAGTGAATTGGAATAGTTGATGCACGATGCATATGAAAATGGACACATTATTTAAAAAATAGAAATATGGCATGATCTACAAATTTTACGTCGTATGTTCAATCCGCCCCATAAAAGAATTGTTATATGATCCACGACTTGGTTTATTTCCTAGAAAATTATGCTCAAGATGGACATGAGCGTTTGTTGTAAAAACCATATATCCTTATGGTTCAATCGATGTTGAAAATCCAAAAAATGGTCATGTGTTTAAAGTAAATACAATTCTTGGACTTTCCAAAACACACGAAGGAATCTCGAGACTTGATGGATCCTATGACATCTCCATGGCATGCACTTAATGATGACATAATGTATATTATGTATATTATTGTGCTAATATTTTTTTCTTTTTGTAGTTTGATACATCATGAATTGGAAACCAAGATAATATCTTTACTTTCTCTCCTTATCTCTTGTTTGTTCTTAATGGATTTTAATTGAAAAATTAATTCATTGAGGATAATGTGTATTTTAAGTTGGAGGATGCTTATAAAGTTAACCTAGGTTTTGTAACCCTTGATGCTTCAAAATTTTTGATTTTTTTAGATTTTCCAAAATTTTTCAAATTTTTTTCAAAAATTTTTTCAAAAAAATTACTAACCTAATTTTGATCGCTAACTTTAGAATTTGAGACTAATTAATAGGTTTTTGTTACTAATTTAGGATTATATTAGTTAATAAGATCTAATTAAAAAAACTTTTAGCTAACGAACGCAGCTATCAACCTAAGAGAGGCTAACGAACGCAGCTATCAACACCCCAACACTGTAGGGTAAGGATTACCCTTACTTGAGAGTGGCTGTTAGAGCTGCTGTCATGCCCAAAAGAGCAAATTCCCTCAAACCAGACCCTATTGTTCCATTTTCAACAGCAATGTAGAGGAGATTCATCACTTACGGCGGCCAACCTCAAACCCTCATATTTCTTTTCAAATTGTAATCAATCTCTTAGTAAGGAAGTCCTCTTATTTTCTATTTATATAAGTTATTTTTAATGAAAAGTATATTTTTGTCTCAAAAACTTAGATCTATGGGTCATGTGAAGTAATTAGATTAGATTGTAGAACGAGAAAAATTATCTCCGCACGAATCCGAGTCTGAGTCTGAGTCTGAGTCCGAATTAGAAGTTCGAGTCCGAATCCAAAATCTGAGTCAAAATCCAAATTCAATAAAATGAAATAGGGCTCTTGCCAAGCCTTGCACATGCGAGGCTGGCCACCTGCAAAGCTAGCCTGCCCGGGGTTGGCTAGGCCGGCCTCAGGCGCTCGCTCGCCCCGCTCGGCCTCCCATTTCGTGCGGTGAACCATGGTCTCATGCACGCAATATATTTTGCCCCATCTCCAGGTATTTTGCAATTTCTAATTCTACCCAAATTTTAATTAGAATCTAATTGATTTTTGGATGAAGAACTTTAAATTAATTTCATTAGAGTTTGATAATTCTACAAATCCTAATTAAACTCAAATTGATTTTTGGATGCAGAACTTTAAATTAATCTTACTAGAGTTTGATATTTTTACAAATTCTAATCAAACTCAAATTGATTTTTGCATGAAGAATTTTAAATTAATTTTATTTGAGTTTGATAATTCTACAAATTCTAATCAAATTCTAATTTGATTTTAATTAATTTTGGGTGCAGAAACAGGACCTGATTCAATAAATCTGGAGCAAATCAAATCAAGAAAATATTATAATATCTCATCAAAATTACAAAGAGATTTTGATTCATCTATAAGGAAACCCGATCTTGTTCTTATCTACAAAGAAGCCAGATCTTGTTCTTATTTAGAAGAAAATCTCTTTAACAATCGGAAGCCTATAAATACACCCCAAGAGAACTCAAAAAGGATCTTTAGCTAGATCTCTCTTGCGCCGTGCTTCCTCTAAGAACAGAAGAGAAGAAGAACGAGCTCGCCTCCAAATCATCGACGTCAGATCGTCAACGGGGAAGGATCGATCCCCATAACTATCTCGAATCCCACAAATCTTCTCAAAAAAGAGAGCAACGATTTATAAATCCTCTCTGTCTATTTTTTTTATTTTCTTTTCATTGTAATCCAAAAAGAAAAAGAGAAATTTTGATAATCTGTAATTTTTCTCGAATCTATGGTAACGGAAAGATCACATGTTTTCATTGAAAATAGACTGGCGACTATAGTGGGAGAAATCACCTATACTGAAGAGGAGATGGTGGTCCAATCTAATATCAACAATATTGGAGAGATAGTCGAGATGTTGGTCATCGAAATTGACCAGTAAAAATATGAAGATTACATATCTTCGGACTCAACGAATCCATGCCACAAGAGATCTGAACGACAAGAGCATGAAAAGACTAACTCTGAGCAAAAGGAGGACTTCATGGTCTTGGTTGACAAGGAGGCATTAATCCATCAACAGTCCCTTAGATTTCCGAACTATGGTTCGTTAAAGCCAACTGTGTCCCTCCCAATGTTTAGGGAGCTCGCTGCATATGACGCCAAAGGAGAACCTATCGTGGCACAAAGACTGACCCAAATCCGCAACCGGAATCGAAGGGCGCGCCGTAGAGCACTCAAAACTCGTTTTGTATGCAAAGCCCAAGGCCAGCCTAGCGGTCCGCAACTTGGCAAAAATCAGCCTAGCGGTCAGCAGCCAGCACCTATCAGCTGGATAACCTAGCACCCATCTGCCTGGCCAGCCCAGCACCCATCAACATGACCAGTCTAGGACTCATCAGCTTAGCAAAAGACAACCTAGCACCCATCATCCTGGCCAGCCTGGCACTCCTCAACTTGGTAAAAGACAATCTAACACCCTTCAGCCTAGCCAGCCTAGCACTCCTCAACTTGGCAAAAGATAGCCCAACGCCCATCAACCTGACCAGCCCAGCACTCATCAGCTGGGCAAAAGACAATCTAGTACCCATCAGCCTGGCCAGCCCAACACTCATCAGTTTGGTAAGAGACAGCCTAACACCCATCAGTTTGGCCAACTTGGCAAAGGACAGCCTAGCACCTATCAGCCTGACCAGTCCAGCACTCATCAGCTTAGCAAAAGACAGCCTAGCACCCATTAGCCTCGCCAGCCCAACACTACTCAGTCTGGCCACTCATCAGCCTAGCATGAATAAGACCAGACACCAGTCTGGCACAAGTAAACTTGAAAGCCAAACTAAGTCTAAGCCAGCATGCGAGGCTAGTTCAACTAAGCCAGTGTGCGAGGCTAGATCAGTATGCCAGGTTTGTCCAGCATGTGAGAATCGTCCAATATGCAAGGCTAGAGTCAAGCTTTAGCCTCACACTAGAAAAAAAGGATGCAAGGCTACCCAACAGAGTATGCAAGACATACCAAAATTAATGGTGAACATCAAACCAGACTTGGAGTTGAGAAACATAACTTACATGATTTCTCGGAGCCATTTGTCTAGATGAATAGACATCACTCAAGAAGCAGGACCCGTCCCCAAAAGATGGTTATATCTGCACCACGAAAAGAAACTCCGGATTTACGGGGTTATCTCACGAACGAAAAGAAAGCCGCACAGCCCCATCAATCATGCTGCTGGGAAAAATTGATCGTCGTGGTTCTAACTCACTATCATTGTAAGGCCCCGAGAACATTGGTGTTCAACCGGTTATCAATACCAGAATCTTACATTCCGAAGAGAAGACGACTGCAAAGGCAAAACTCTGACTCAGACCTAGAATTGCTTGCTTTCACATCAAATATGGTGAACAAAGATAAAAAGCCAGTCATTAAAGGGTATGTCTCAGATATCGAGGCAGAAGAGACCTATCATCACACGCGCCTCAGATCAGGCGTAATGTATCCTTGCAACTACAAAAGATTAGCTAGGGGGTTGGATGATGAAATTAAAGAATTTAGCGATCACTCGGCCAACCAAAACTACACCCTTTTTTTGTATATGGTTGTGAAGCTGTGTTGCCACTGGAAATCCAAATCCCGTCTCTACGGGTAGCGCTGGCTACAAAGATGACGACTGAGGAAAAATATCAAAACCGACTCTAAGAATTAGAAGCCTTGGACGAGAAACGCCTGAACACAAAGCAACAAATCAAGTTGTACCAAGCTCGCATCTCGAGGGCATTTAATAAGAAAGTTGAACGAAGAACTTTCAGAGAAGAAGAGTTTATCTTAGCTATCAGAAGACCAATGATCATGACCCACAAGGCCAAGGGAAAATTTGAACTCAAGTGGGAAGGACCTTTTATAATAGAAACCGTCTACTCAAACAGAGCATATTGCCTGATCAATAAAGATGGTGATAGGATGATGATGCATATCAACGGCAAGTTCTTGAAGAAATATGACATCTAGCCACCGTCAAAAAAAAAAAGAAGGGAAGGTTAATAAATCAACCGCTCAATGCTGTCAAAAGCAACGGAAAAAGAAAGCAAAAAATTTCTCACCAACTTTATCATACTGGGGATAAAATTATGAACAGCCCAATGCCAAAAAGGCAAAGGGGAGAGGGAACGTTTGACATTTAAGCCTAAACAAAACCTTTGACGACTCATCATGCTGAGGAGAATAACATGGCTAGCCCAATGCAAACAGTGATTGTTAAAGGCACATCAAATCCGTTCATAGCTGGGGGTTTGTTAAAAATTCCATAACAAATTTGTCATAATATTATCTCATAAAGATACTCATAACCCAATGCTTCAAAAACAAAAGGGAGAGAAATTCAAATTCTCGACAACTCCTCATACTGAGGTAAAAAGTATGAACTGCCCAATACTTCAAAAGTAAAGAGAAGAAAATAAGCTTCTCGCCAACTCATCATGCTGAGGTGAAAAGCATGAGCAACCCAATGCCACTAAAGCAAAGAAAAGAGGGAACGTTTGGCATTTAAACCCAAACAAAATGCTTGACAACTCATCATACTGAGGGGAATAGTATGGCTAGCCCAACGCAAACGGCAATTAGCAAAGGCATGTCAAATTCGTTAATAGCTGGAGGTTTGCTACAAATTCTGTAAATCTGACATGTTAAGCTCTTAACTCTGACAGCAAGATTCAAAACCATCTCATTTCAAAAATGACCTAACCTATCATGTTAAGCTCTTACCTCTAACAGTGAGATTCAAAATATCTCATCTCAAAAATGACCGAACTTGTCATGTTAAGATCTCTTACAGTGAACAATCATATAAATAATACACCCTATAATCCCAACACGATCATCGGCTCTGTCTGTCAGCCAGACGAACTACTCCATAATTTAGATCCAATCACCTCGGTACGTTTTCTGAACACTTCTGCTGAGATCCTGTGGGTATGTTTTTTGAACACCTTTCCCTATGGTTTTCGACCCTAACACGGCCACCTCAATACGTTTTCTAAACACTTTTGTTGAGACCCAATAAGTTTGTTTAACAGTACACCTCTGCCGAAACCCCTTGGTACGTTTTTTGAAGACCTCTACCAAGACTCCATGAGTACATTTCTAAACACCTCTGCTAATGGTTTTTTGATCCTAACCCGATCACCTCAGTATATTTTCTGAACATTTATACTGAGACTCCATCAGTATGTTAACAGTACACCTCTGCCAAAATCCCTTGATACGTTTTCTGAACATCTCTGTCAATACCCCATGGATACATTTTCTGAATACATCTGCTCATGGTTTTTCGACTCTAGTCCGGTTACCTTAGTACATTTTCTGAACATCTCTGCTGAGACTGTATTGGTATGTTTAACAGTACACCTCTGCCAAAACTACTTGGTACGTTTTCTGAACACCTCTACCAAGACCTCATGGGTACGTTTTCTGAAAATCTCTGCTCATAGTTTCGGGCCCTAACATGGTCACCTCAGTGCATTTTCTGAACACCACTACTGAGACTCCATCGATATGTTTAACAGTACACCTCTGACGAAACTCCTTGGTATCATTTCTGAACACCTCTGCCAAGACCCCATATGTATATTTTCTGAACATCTCTGCCCATGGTTTTCGACCTTCAATCGGTCACACTCCAACAATCTATTGAGTAGATACCCATTATGATAAGAAAGAATGTGCAGACAGCCCAGCGCCCTTGAGGTAAGGGGTAAGAGGAAGCTAAAATTCTTGACCAGTCTTATCATCTTGGGGTAGAAATAACCCGATACCGATAAGGCAAGGGAGAGATGTATCCCGTTAAACATGCCAAGTAATCTTGATATGCTTAACAATATATCTCTGACAAAGTTCCATGGGTACGTTTTCTGAACACATTTGCTCATGATTCTTCAACCCAATCCAATAATTACCGACTTTGTCTATTAGCCAGGCGAGTCATCGGCTCTATCTATCAGCCAGGCGAGTCACCTATCAATTAGAAAATAATCATCAGCTTTATCTATCAGCCAAGCGAGTCACCTCTCAATTCGAAAATAATTATCGGCACTGCCTGTCAGCCAAGTAAGTCACCCCTTAGTTGAAAACAATCATTGGCTCTATTAGTCAACCCAAACAGGTCACTTCATTTTAAAAATGCTTAGCTCACTAAGGCACCTTCACTCACTTAGCAAGTTTCATTTTCATCTACCAATTTCACTAAATCTATCCATCACTTTCAAAATGATCACTCCATAGGCACGTCAGTTATATATCTGTCTATGATTTTGTAATTCAATCACGATCAACAACGCTTTGTCTATTATCCAGGCAAGACAACTTCATAATGATTAACAAACTTGGCTTACTATGACAACACCATATGCTTAGTAAGTTTTATTGGACACGTTAAACAGTTACGTTTAAAGTGTATAATCCAAGTGTGGAAGACCAAGTTTGAACAAGAGTGTTCGCCATAAAAATTGAATTTCTCTTTACTGACAATCTTTCAATAAAGGATTACAATCTAATGGTTTCCCGTTTATAGAAGATGAGAAAGATAGCTTTTCCTCTTTATTTAAGGCTGGATTTCTAGGTAGCTATGGAGGACGATCCTGCTCTCCGTTGACACTCCGTACAATCTGTCTCAGTTGGCTAAAGGAAAGGAAAATGGCTCTTTACTCTTGATCACCAGAGGTAATTTCTGGGAGAAGACGTCCGTCCCTATCTCTTTCGTTCTCCCGCCTTTTATAGAGGTTTTTAGAGCAACGTCCCGCCATATTTGCTCGACCGTTAGCTCCCACTACTCGAGAAGTGCCGTCATATTCGTTAGGCAGTTGCTCCCATGATCGAAGAAATGTCGCTGCATTCGTCTGGCAGTTAGCCCACGATCCAAAATGGCAATTCTTCTGTTCGGGTCGGGTGACTATGTATTAAATCCCTACCTGAAAGTTATGGGTAGTGTCACGAATCTCATTTTTAGATTCGCAAACCTGTTCTGTCGTTACTGGGTCACGAACCTCAATCTTCAGGTTTGCGGCTCTGCTGCGTTGCGGACTTCTAACTTTGAATCAGCGGATCTGTTTTGTTTTCCAGAATTTTTTGCCAACAAAACCCCCTCCAAAGTTTCCAAAACTCTCATGATTCCTTAAGGAGTATTGGAATACTTTGGATATAATATTATGTATTAGAATCTCCATCATAGTTGCAGAAATCTGTGACTCTGTATTAGCGCAATTGCTGCTTCTGAAGGGAAATGTGACTCTGTGTTAGCGCCTCATTTTGCAATTTTTGGATCATACGACTCTGTGTTAGGATCGCAGATTTTTATTTTGAAAGGGGCACGTCTCTGTATTAGGGGCGCGAGCCTTCATTTAGGAGTAGAAAATGACTCTGTATTAGGGTCGCAAATTTTCACTTTGGAAGGGACATGTCTCTGTATTAGGGGCGCAAACCTTCATTTTGGAGTAGAAAATGACTCTGTGTTAGGGTCACGAGCTTTCACTTGTTGGTGAAGAAAGCGACTCTGTATTAGGGTCGCAAACTGTAATTTCAGAAGGATCGCGACTCTGTATTAGGAACGCGAGCTTCCACCTTTTTGGCAAAGAAAACGACTCTGTATTAGGGTCGCAAACTGTAATTTCTGAAGGATCGCGACTTTGTATTAGGAACGCGAGCTTCCACCTTTTTGGTTGCGGGAAGGCTGGAAGGCGGTTGCTTTTTTACGACGTAAGAATTGAGACGTTCTCTGAGCCGTATTAAATGAAAAGGTACCCATGAGATTCGGGCTAGATATCATGTCTGTCCAGAGATCTCGGCCATCAAATCATCTGCTATATAACTCCACTTTATGAGAGAGGCTATTCTTATCCCAAGAAATTTGAAATCTGAGTTCCTCGTTAGGGCGCTTCAGACCTCTCATCTTCAATCTCCTATAGCTTTCGATTCTCTGTGCGAAAAGATTTTCTTAATCTGCAAAAGATACCGAAGAAAGTTTCTTCTTCCTTCGCTACTGCCAGTAGTCATCAAGATCCTCAAGCAACCTCTAGTTCGATAGTGGTTTGGCAGGAACCCTTGATCAGAGGTAATAATAAAAAAAATTTGAAAGGCAGTCCCTTTTCTCATTTTTTTAATCTATGAATCAATCTAAATGTCTTTCGCAGTCGATTATGCCTTGAATCATTGGCCAAAGTATCATTATTTCGGATATTTGGATGGCTATGATGGGAAGAAAGAGTCCAGATTTGGTCATGTCTTTTCCCATTGTACAGCCTCAGATAACCAAAAGAGAGAAGACAAAATTCTCCATCTTTCTCGCTCAACATTGCGAGAGCTGATGACCAATGCATCTTTCGAAGGAGATGATCGGTCTCCATTGCTCAAACCCGTCTTTTTGTTTGGGGACCATATTTCAATACCCAACAGTGGTTTAGAAGATGGCGATTACAAGTGGTTTTGTCAAGTTGAAGGTCGCTACCTATTTCTCCCCAATATGGAGAGATCTTATCCGTTCTTATTCTTTCAATCCCTTTCCGTGCCCAGGCGAATGGACTGGCACATAAACAGGCCACAAGACAGCATTTTGCTGGGGGGATTCACTGCTTAAGGTGTTTTTCCTTGTGGTACTGGGAAGAGCTTTTGTGGATTGCTGCCGGGATTGCTTAAACATGATCTCCCCAGAGGCGAGGTTCTTATAATCGCGCAAACTTTTCTGAATCGTTTTACCAACGCACGAGGAGAGTTTCTTGTTCAGGATTTTCGTCCCCTGGATGGGTTCACTGTTCTTCGAAAAGAGTGTGGGCGGTCTTGACTGACTTCTTTCAGCGATCATTTAGAGATTAGCTTCATCATGCATGGCTGTATCGCGCCATCAGGGCAGTGCAGCACGGCATTCCCGCCAGCAGATTCCATTTTTTTACTTTATTGGAATTGTATAATCCTGATACTTGTACAATCTTTTGCCCTCAAGGCGAATTGGGTTCGCCCTCCACGAGATGCATGAAGTCTCGGGCTTGCCTATGGGAGACGTCCCATATGAAGAGTACGTCCCTACTGGAGAAGAACTCCATCTGCTGAAGACTCAGGACCCTTTGGCTTATGATACTTACTGGGAATTGCTCTACCATTATCATATTTGCACCAACACATCGGGCACCCATAGTTTGAAGCCAAAGAAGTGGCTGCAATATCTTCTACCTAATTTTTCTAGGATTAATCTGAACTTTATTCGCCTTCCTCCAGTTTCTAAAAAGGAGGTTGAGAGAAGAATTGCAAGTTTCGGGACAGATGCTTATGTTGTCGAATCTGACGAGAACGTTTTCAAAGCTGGGACGTCCTTTGAGAGTTTTCATTATCAGGCCCTTCAACCCTTATCTGACTTTGCCTTCTTGGCGGGTTATTTGCTGGTCTGGCTGAAAAAGTGTGTTATTTCTTCGCAGGAAAACATACCCATTGGGACTGTATACCCAGCCGTTCTACTGGCATTGGGTAGGCGACTTAGTTTGTTGCCTGCCATGGTATGCAGTATCCAAAGCGGATTGAGAAGAATATCTGATAAATTCTGCAGTGCGAAGAAGGAGCAGAGGAAGAAAGGAGACCCTGTTATTAAGACTCCTAATCTGCGTGTAGAACTTCCTTATACTTATTTGATGGCCTGGCTGGTTCTACATTGCCCCACTTTGGTGAGTCCTGCAGACCCACAGATTGATTTAAGTGCTCGCAAAGTGCAGCACTACGAGAG
This sequence comes from Dracaena cambodiana, assembly GCA_036321105.1. Taxonomy (NCBI): domain Eukaryota; kingdom Viridiplantae; phylum Streptophyta; class Magnoliopsida; order Asparagales; family Asparagaceae; genus Dracaena; species Dracaena cambodiana. Next base: position 39,852,092 of record JAYEPQ010000007.1, read on the forward strand.
GTCGCAATGGAAAGGGGGCTACATGGCCGCGATCCGCAAAACCCTTCATCATTTTTTGACTTTTGAGTTGTTCAGATGTTTCCCATACTTCCCGAATGCTGGATACGAGAAAGAATTTGCAGACACTGCTGGTGTTGATAAATTTACTACCCTATCCTCGGGGTATTTCTGGTGGTTGATAAACATCCGCCCAGGGCATCTGGTCCTTCGTTTGGAGAACCTTTGTTATATAGAACCTTACTGCCCGAGTCGCTTTTCCCGACAGTTTGGGTATGATCAGCTTTACGTTGGTAATCCCAATAGAGAATTAAGTTTTCTTGGGAATGTTTTCGAGAGAGCTTGAGCTTCGTTTCACTTTGTCGCAGGTGGAACTCAAGCCAAATTTGATCTTCCGCTCAAGACCCCAAACTCGAGTATGAGCTTCTGTTTCTGTAAGTGGTTTGCAGATGCTAACTCTGCTCCTCATAATTTCAACATACACCATACCAGTCTGCGGGAGATCAGAACTTGGTATGCCCAGAAAAAGAAGGCCGGCAGCACGAAAGTGGTAGGGATGGAGGATTTCAGGGGGGACAGCGCATCTAATGAATCGGAGTAAAGGGAAGAGGATAATAATGCACCAGTTCAGGCTGCCTCCCTTGATGCTTCTCATGATCCGACATCGAGGAAGACTTCTCCTCCATCACAGTCTTCTTCCGAGAAATCTTCACATAAGCGGAAGAGACTAAGGCGTCTTAGCGACTTGCCTACCATTCCGCCGGGGATTGATTCGCAGAGCACTCTGTCTGGGACAGGAACTGCAGCACCTACTCCAGTTGCTGAATCCCTCGTTGAGGAATCCAAAGAGGATGAAGATGACTCCTCCTTAACTCTCCGCTCTCTCAAGAGGCGTCGGAACCAAGGACCTGTCTTCGCAATGACCCTGCTCCCATTACTCGAAAGGGTTCTACTCCTCCTATTGGCCAAGCCGACATTGAAGTCAGTGTTTCCTCGGCCTTACAAGAGGATTCTGTAGCTCTTGTTGCTCAGGGCACTGCAGATGATGAAGTGAAAATCATTGGGGAGACTCGTGCATCAGATCCCCCAAAAGCAGCACCTCCTTCTGAAGATCAAAATGAATGGGGCGATGATGATGACGCCAGTAGTGACAGTTTTTGCTCTTCTACGCCTCCCTCAGACCATGGTAAATAAGTTTTTTTGAGTGAGGAGGTTCGAACCGAAGTATACGGGCCTGAAGTGTTTGGTCCTGAGGTGTACGGACTTGGAGAATCCAGCGTCCAACTTTTAGGTTTTCATCTTCTTTCTTTAGCAATTATATTATTATCAACTGATACTGTAACACTTATTAATTTTCTTCTTTTTGCTAACTCCAGTTTCGACTCCGGACTTAGAGTGCAAGGGCGCGAAGGTGACTTCTCCAGACAATACCATCGCGGGAGCTGATACTAGTGAAGCGACCAAAGTTACTACCTCCGCAGTTGATACTTCAGAAGTGGTGATTCCCGAGGCTGCTATGTCTATGGTCTTGGCCACAGCTATTCCAACTGATGTTGTAGTTCAGGAGGCTGTGATTGGTAGCTCAGCGGAGATCTCCAGAGGTGCCATTCCTCCTGGTATTAGCTTGGTTGCGGATCAATCCGCTTCTGCCTCAACCAATATCACTCCTTCTCATGCAGAGATTGACATGCTTGAGAATGATTTGTTGAAGGACACAGTGGAGACTTTCCTTCACTTCCTGAACCGCTGTATTGATAAAATACTGAAGGGGGTTCCTTTTGCTTCAATCACCAATGTTCTCAACATTTATCTAACTGGTATTGTTAGCACTGGTGGAGAGGATAGAGCTGCTCCTTTTAGGCTTATGATAACTCAGCTTCAAAAGCATGCTGAGTTCCTGTCGAAAGCGAGAAGTGCTGATAAATCTGAGATAGTGGAAATCATTTTCCAGAAGCTGAGAGAGGAACAGCTTAAGTTCCAGAAGGAGACTCGGGAGAGGGCAAATGTTTGAAAGGCCTCTTTAGAAAAGGGACAATCAGACCGCGAGTCTCTGGTTCTTCAAGTGGAAGCCGCTACTTCAATTGTCAAGGGCCATGATCAAGCTATTACTAGGACTCAAGAGACCAATGCCAAAGCCCAAGCTTTCCTAGCCAAGATCACCAAGGAACGTGATGAGTCAATAAGGAATCTCGCCAATTTGTCGCGTCAGAGGGACAATATATCCAGGGATCTCCAGGCGATGCAAGCTGAATTGGATTCGCTGAAGGCTGCTGCAGCGCAGAATGTTATTGCTAGTGATGCGAAACTGCATTGCCAGGCTACTGTTCAAGCTTATGAGATCCTTCAGCAAGATATTGATGACGCAGAGGAGAAAATAAAAGTTCTCTTGAACTATTGAGTTGTAGAAACTGGTCTATGCATATATATATATTTTTGCTATTCTTTCTCTTGTAACCATCCCCTGACATTTGTTGTACATGGCATGACTCCTTGTTTATGTAAAGAACTTAATCTTGGTTTTGTATTTCTAAGGCACAACCATAGCATTTGTCTTTAAGGACTTGCAATAATTTCGCCTACTTTTGTTTGAAATTCGCGATTCTCTGTAACATTCTGGTATCCGTGTATCTGTCACGTGACTTCCGCGGATCTTTGTCGGGTTTGTGACTTCACATTCATAGGTTCGCGAATTAACGAAGCTCATAGTACATGTGCGATCATGACTTCCAAGGATTGCGGATTTGAGTTTGCGACGTTCCGTCCGGAAGTTTGCGGATTCATGCTAAGTTCGTAATTTTAGCTTTTGCGAACTACAATCGCGCTTAGAAACTTCCCGGGGCAACTCAAAATTCCTCAAAATTTGTAAAGACATCTGCGAGCCTTGGGAGAAGGTCGTCGGGCATGGGATCCCAAGCGTTGCATGTCTTTATTAATGACGAGATCTCTGGGCTGCGATATCTAAGCGTCCTATGCAGCAGTAATAAATTCTGTTGAGATCTGAACTGAAAATCTTGACCGGAGATTTCGGTTTTATCTCCTCTAAATGGGAGCTCACAGTTATCAGATTGTCTATATAAGACATATGATCTCCTCAATGGAAGATCATCCAGCCGTGAGAGAATTTCTTCTTGACTCTCTTCTCTTTCTTTTGTAGCCGATCTATCAGTGCAGCCATATTTTCTTCTTCTTCAACCGAAGTGATGGATAAGAGTTGGCATATCACAAGACCTCCAGACTGCATCAATCCAGTGGAGTGTCTCACCGAAAAGGTCTTTCTGACCGTAGTCATTTTCCTTAATTAAGGTAAACCTCTTCTTCTGATTCATATCCCCCTCTTCCTTTTTTTTTCTTCTCTTTTAATAAGGATTTGTCTCGGCTGCAGGAGATAACCGTAGTCATTCTCCTTAACAATGGCCCAGACCCACTGAGCTCGTAATTGCTTCCAATGCCTCAAGGGGCTTGGAAGGTCTCATGAATTTTTCATGAGCGAAAAGATTTCGGGTCTGGGGCATTGTTTTTCTTCTTTCCTAGTATCCCACAAGGTTGGGGTACTAATGACCAGGACCTTGAATTTGCGCAACCCATCATATTGTACATCCGGGGTGTGCATTTGGTATGCCTAGTTTTGAAGTAATCAATTCACTGGCATCATCACTGGGGGAAACAACCAGGAGGTCGCTGACTGTGGTCGGAAAGAAAAAACAAGATTATGCCTTTAAGCCGTCTTTAAAAAGGAGGCTACAAGAGCAAATTGAAAGTGCTATGGAGCAAACTTTTTGATCTGAACCATGCCGAAAGAGACGGTTACAGAAGCAAGTCTGTCATTTCAGAAAAAGAGCCTGCAGAAGCAAACTTTTTGATCTGAACCATGCCGAAAGAGACGATTACAGAAGCAAGTTTCCTCTACTTTTTTTCAGTGATTTGTATTCACTCTCGTTGATTGTACAACACTAGAGAGTTCTCTGTAATTTTACTTTGATGATGAATAAAAAAGCTCTTTTCTTTTACGTAACTAAGAGTATCTAAAGAATGATTCTGATATTGATTACCAAAAGTAACTGTTAACTTGATAATCTTAAGATGAATCGAGATTTTCTAAGTACCCAAAATTACTTTGAATGAAAGAACTTCTTGTTGATAAGAAATGAAAATCTGGTTCGCCAGCGGTATTATTTAACTTGGCAAATTTGATAGAAAGAAAATTTGGTTCGCCAGAGGTATTATTTAACTTGGCAAATTTGATAAAAAGAAAGTTTGGTTCGCGGACTAAAAGGCTTTTAGTCCGGAACCAAGAACCTCCATTAATGAACTTTTGATTACAGAGAAACTTTTGCTCACAACTTGCATAGAACTACACAGGCCGTATTATACTAGTATTCTGCAATTTTACTAAGAATAATATTTCTTCAGGAACTTGCCGTTGATTGGCATCAGAATCTTGTCACCATTAGGTTTTGTCAACCGATACGCGCCGTTGGAGTAGACCATATCAATGACAAAGGGTCCCTCCCACTTTGTCTGAAACTTTCTCCTAGGCTTCTGGCTTGTTATGATCGGTCTTCTAACTGACAGGACCAGATCACCCTTCTTAAAAGTTCTTCGTTTAGCCTTTTTGTTAAAGGTTGTGGAGCTCCGCGCCTGGTATAGCTCGATATTCTGTTGAGCTTCCAAGCGCTTGTCATCCAAGGCTTCTAACTCTTGGAGCCTTTGCTGATGTCTTTCTTTTTCTGTCATCCTAGTTGTTAACGTGACTCGTAATGACAGGATTTGGATTTCCAAAGGCAAGACTGCTTCTGACCCATATACCAAAGAGAAAAGTGTGGCATTAGTGGGAGTTCAGACTGTGGTGCGATACGCCCACAGACATTCTCCGAGCTTTTCGTCCCAGTCCCTTTGATTGGATGACACAAACTTTTTAAGAAGTTTTACAATGGTCTTATTGAAAGGTTCTGCTAGACCATTAGCTGCAGGGTAGTATGGTGATGAAGCCACATCCTTGATCCTGTACTTGTTGCAGAATCTAGAATACACTTGGCTCACAAACTGAGGTCCATTATCATGAATTATTCTTCTAGGCACCCTGAAGCGATAAAGCACATGGTGCTTGATGAATTTGATAACATCTGACGATTTTACTTCTGTTAGGGAAATGGCCTTAGTCCATTTTGAAAAGTAATTAGTTATGGCTAAAATGAACCGGTGTCCTCTCGTTGATAGCAGAGAAATTGGCCCTACGATGTCCATACTCCATTGTTCGAATGGCCATGACGTAGCTACTGGGTGAAGATACTCCTGAGCTTTATGTATAAAGTCTGCATGTATTTGGCAGGTCCTTCACTTCTTGGCATATTTAACCGCTTCTGTCATCATCTTGGGCCAGTAATAACCCATTCTTCGGATTCTATCCCAGAGTTTTGGCCTTGGCTGGTGTGCTCCGCAGATGCCAGCATGAGCTTCTTCGAGTACCTCTTGTGCTTCGCGGTTAGAGAGACAGCAAAGTAAAACTCCATTGTAGGATTTTCTATACAATGTCTGAAGTTTTGCGTTATAGTAGAACCTGACAGCCCTTCTCTGAATTGCTCTGACTTCTTTTAGACTTTCAGGTAATATACCATAAAGGACATAGTCTATATAAAGAAAACGCTAATCTCTTGGTTCGAGGCTTGATTCGAAAGCGTCAGCTTCGTCTTCCTGTGGTTTCTTCATTTCTTCATTGAGCTCATCCTTTGGATAAAATAATTCTTTGTTTCCTATCATAATTTGTCTTCTAGCATGCTTAGGCAAGGCTAATATAGTAGCCAAGGAAGCTAGCGAATCTGCATAACATTTCGATGGCGCTTTATATGGCTGATATAGAAACCATCAAAACCATCGGTGATCTTGATCACCACGCGATAATACGGTAGGAGGTCTTCAAGTTTGACCACGTACTCCCCTTTTACTTGATTCACAACAAGTTGAGAGTCCCCATATGCCTCCAAATATTTGACCCCCAGTTGTTTGGCTATTTTTAAGCTGATTAGGAGGGCGTTATATTCCGCGACATTGTTGGAGCACGAGCTTGTTAATGAGTAAGCTCGAGGAATGATGTGGTTGCGGAGAGAGACGAAAACAACTCCTACCCCCGCTGTCATCTTTCCCTCGGATCCCATGCGGAAGGCACCATCAAAGAAAAGTTACCATACACCTTTCGAGACTGTATTTGTCTCGGAAGACTTTCGCGAGTCATCCTTTTCTGGAATCAAGTCCCATTCCTCTAACTCTCCCGGGATTTGTTCGCATAATTTCGAGGATACCGAGATTGGATATTCGGTTAAGAAGTCAGCCACGGCCTGTCCTTTAATAGACTTCTGTGGGACAAAGTGCATATCATACTGTGATAACAAAATAGCCCAATTGGATAGTCTTGAATTTAATGACCCAGATTTAGTCATTAATATTCTCAGGGGGTTAACTCTCGATACAACGTGGATGGTTTGTCCAGCTAAGTAGCGTCGCATTTTCTGTATTGCGAATACCAAAGCTAGACATTCTTCTTCCACAGGATTATACCGGTGTTCTGCCCCAACCATCATTCTGCTCAGATAATAAATAGCTTGTTCATGGCCTGACTCATTCTTTTGCGCTAACAAAGTGCCCAATGAATGGTCCATAGCCCTTACATATAGCAAGAAGGGCATTTCCGAGACTAGGGATACAAGCACCGGTGGCTTCGTGAGATATTGTTCGACTTCTTCAAAAGTCTTTTGGCATGGTCATCCCAGACAAATGATACTCCATTCCTCATTAATCTGGTGAAAGGCTGACATTTACCAGACAAATTTAATATAAGCCTGCGGATGTACGCCAGCCTGCCTTGCAACCCCCTTAACTCTTTGAGGTTACGGGGAGGTGGCATGTCTTGGATAGCCTTGACTTTATCTGGATCGAGATGTATCCCTTTCGACGTTACAACAAAACCGAGAAATTTTCCACTGGAAACCCCCAGGAAAGACTTAGTTGGATTCATCTTGAGCTGGTGCTTCCTCATGAGGTCAAACACTGTCTTCAAATCTTTCAAGTGATTGTCTTTGTTCCTGCTCTTAATTGCTAGGTCATCTACATAACACTCCACTGTTTTCCGGAGATGCTTTTGGAATATTGCGTTCATGGCGCGTTGATACGTAGCGCCTGCATTCTTTAGGCCGAAGGGCATGACTGTACAGCAGTATACCCCGAGTGGTGTTCTAAAGGACGTATGCTTCTCATCATTAGGGTACATTTTTATTTGATTATACCCTGAGAATCCATCTATGAACGTCATACGCTCATACCCACAAGTATTATTTATCATAATATCCGTGATAGGTAATGGAAATTCGTCTTTAGGGCAAGCCCCATTCAAATCCCTAAAGTTTATGCAAACTCGGATTTTTCCATTTTTTTTGTCATGGGAACTATATTCGCGACCCAATCAGGGTGTTGTTCCTCGCGAATAAAGCCTAATTCAATCAACTTCCTGATTCAGCTTCTATAGCTTCCATGATCTCTGGGCGAAATCTTTGTTATTGTTGTTTTATTGGTTTAGCCTCTGGCTGGATGTTTAATTTGTGAACCGCCACGCTCGGATCTAATCCAGGCATTTCCTCATAACTCCAAGCGAAAAGATCAATGTATTCGCGAGTGAGGGATATCAACTCCTCCCTTTCTTCCGAGGATAGGTTCTCACTTATGAATATGGGTTTAGGATTCTTTTTATCCCCCATATTAATTTGGATCACTTTGTCTTCAGTTGGAGGCTCGCGCTGTTTAAACTGAATCTCCCACTTCATATTAAGATGCTTGGCCCAGAGATCGTCTCTTATCGGTGAGATTTCTTCGTCTTTTTGGATCGCGGAAGCCATGTTCACGGACACTTGCGGAAAATCATACCAATACTAACATCTAAGTCCCAGCATGGTGATTCTGACGAATGATCGTATTGTCGTTCTTCGGTTTTTTCATCTAAGGAACTTTCGGGAGTGGTGACGTATCCCAACCTCTTTCCGGTTCTGGGGTAATAATCTGGCATTTTTCCTTCTGGGACACAGGGTTGAAAGATTGTCCTTCTTCCTTTTCCGAAGTTCAACCCCTGCCTTCGGCTAGATTATACCCCATTTTCTTCATTAATCTACGAGATTTTTCATCGTAATGGAAGAACTAGGGTTTTTCCTATTCATCCTCGGAATCTAATCATTTCTTTTTGTTCTTATGACTTGCTCTTCCAAATACTATGGCTTTTTGGGTTCCGTTTTTGGGAGGGACCTCAAAAATGACTTGGTTAGCACTTTCAATGTCATCACTTAATTCGTGTAAGGATGATCGGATAGGTGCTTGGAAGGAAGTCAGAGAATATATCTCATTTACACAGTCGCTGAATGCATCTATGCTAGTGCTTGAGGGCTCAGAATCAACACTAGAAGAATAAGCAAATTCCAGATTTTCATTTATCACCCATTCACCATCAGAGTGAATGGCGTTATTTACATCAAGGCCTTCGAGGCTTATCATAATGGGCTCACCGTCCCAAACTACATCCTAGGATTCCAAATCTTCGGATCCTGATTCTGTATCAGCCTCTTCGTCGCTATCAGAGTCATCTGGAATGGGCTGATCTGTAACACCGAATGCATCTTGATACAGCAACGCGTCAGTAAAGTAATTTTCAACTCCTTTGAAGGGTTGTTTTTCCGCAATGAGCGTCTTCACGTTCGCGTCTTTGTCGACATACTTCATGCATTGGTGTAACGTGGAGGGCACAATGAGATTGCTATGGATCCAAGGTCTCCCCAGTAGCAGATTGTATGATGTGTCCGCGTCTATCACGTAACACGTGATTTCCATCTTCAGATCGTCGATTTGACACTTAAGCTTAATTTTTCCCAACGGTCTACTACCATTAGCATTGAATCCGAAAATAGTGGTATTGGTTGCAGCTAATCTATTCATCGGCACTCCAAGATGTCGTAGCATTCTTCGTGGCATGATGCTCAAGGCTGAGCTTGGATCAACTTGAATGCGATCAATCTCCGTAGACCCTACGTATCCCTTGTAATACAAAAGGCAGTAATGCTTGTTGTTCCTGACTTGCATATCTTCTGGAGAGAAAGCGATGTAGGGAACGGTCTTACCCGAGACTTGGTGACAGGTTGCGCAAAGAGATTCTCTTTCCTCACTCACCTCTGGTATTTGTACCAAGAATACTTCTGAATCTTGCAGAGCTTCTCTTAAAGCTTCTCTAGTAGATTTAGAGAGCTTCAGGAGCTCGTACAAGGTTATTCTTGCAGGAATATTGGCCAACTGTGTTAGAATATCGAACTGAAATGACTTCTGCAAATCCTCCGCAGGCTCTTTTCCCTTCTTCTTCAAAATTTTATCAAACTTAAGCTCCTTTTGTTTGACTTTTTCTGAAGGTGGTCGAGAATCCATTGTCTGGCCGTAGTTCTTCAAGTAATCTTTTCCCGAACGGGTCCCTGCAGGAGGAGGATCTGCATCGGCTACCAAAGAATTTCCGATTTCTTCTTCTGAATCAGTCAAAGTAGGAATAACTCCGTCATTTTCGGGAATTACAGAAACGACATTAGAGGTAAATATTTTTCCTCTTTGTCTCTTTCCAGATGAACTGGAACTCCATTGTTCATCCTTTAGGAGGTCTGGATGCACCCACAGTATCTGCCCCCTATTAGTTTCAAAGGGGAACAATCCTTTCTTTTGCTGTTGGTGCGGGTCAAAATTTACAATCTGCATCGTGCCTTTAGGGATGGGCTGCACTCCGTCTTGAACTGTTGACTCTATCCAGTCGGGTGCTTTACCGAACTTGACAGTCACCATGTTCGCGGTCACCTTCTTCTGATGCTCTCAGAGTTTGATGACATTAGCATCTGCTAAGGCTTAAATTTTATCCTTGAGGATGTAGCAGTTTTGGGTGGGGTGGTTAATGATCCTATGGTAGACATAGTAGTTAGGATCGTTAACTTTCCCTGCTTCTTCTGGACGTTTGGACTCTGGCAGTTTCAGCATTTTCTTACTCATAAGGAGGTTGAAGATAGTCTTTGCATGCTCATCTTTAAAGGAGTATTGCTTTTGCGGCATTCGTGTCTGAGGAGGGAGCTTTGGAGAAGTCTTCACGGGTTGTGGCGTATCAGTGACTATCGTCTCATTTCCCTTATATCCTCGGGATCGGGACTTATAGTTGTTATCGTCACTTCGCTTCGGTTTCTCCTCGCCTCCTTCTTCTTCTAGTCTTTGCACACTTCAATTTCTTCAGCTTGCAAGGCGAGATCCTTCCAAGTTGAGGACTTCACTGCTCCCATTCTGGCTAGAACTTTAGTCGATAGATTATATCGACAGGTTTCTACCAAGGTCTTTTCTGGCATCCCATACGGACATCTAAGAGAATCGTTTCAGAATCTTTTGATGAAGTTCCGGGCTGACTCCCCTTTCTTTTGTACAGTGGCTAGAAGTGTCGGCATTGATACCTCCATATCATCTTCATAGAACCTGGTGAGAAAGGCTTTCTCCATGTCGCTCCATGAATTGATGGTTCCCGGTTCTAGTCTCCGGAACCATTCAAAAGCTAGCCTCGTTAAGGTACTAACGAATACTCTAGTAATAATAGGGTCATTTCTGGCTAAATGCCCAATCTGCGACTTAAAATAGTAGAGATGCTGGTTCGGCGATCCTTTCCCATCGAAAGATTTGAGCTTCAACGGTTTATAACTTTCTGGGAACAACACACTTTCCCATTCCATGGGATAAGGTCTTACCACGCCGAGCTCTTGTAAATCGCTCTTATGCATGAGGGTGTCTAGTTGGTTTTGGAAGCTCTCCATCCAAACAGCATCTGCATTTCCTTCTTGATGTATGGAACGGTTGTTGTTATCAACATGATGTTCTTCTTTCTCACTATTGCGAAAATCTTCTTCTTCTGTCTTCTTTCCTATATTCTTTAGTTTAGCTTTCTCCAATTCCATCAGAACATGTAGCATATCTTTAAGCTCGCTGATAGCGTTCTGCTATTGCTGGATATACTTATCTTGTTCATACATTCTCCGCATGAACTATTCTGAGATATTGTTTTGGGTCATATATATGGAGGCAGAATCTTCTAGGAACGAATCGGATGTCTGCGATTCAGCCATAACAAATTTAACTATATCCTCTTCATCGAAAAAGACCCCAGCCATCTGTCTATAATTCATGGGGACTGTCATCCCACTTCTGAGTCGAGTGTTTCGGAAAACTCCTCGCTCTTCATTGAATAGATCTTTGGAACTCGTAGGAAGCTCTAGGTCGGAAGCTTCTCCTTCGGAGACTTTCTTCGCCTTCTTCTTCTTTTCTCCGGCACTTGTCATATTAGATGACACTGCAGGGTATTCTGGCTCAGAAAATTCAAGCCCGTTTCGACGCCTCCTCTTCGCCATTTGGGATGAAGATGTCGATGGAGTCGACAACAGATGAAATTCCGAAGATCTGGTATGGGCTGAACAATGACAGTGAGATAGTACTGCATTGATCAGCCGTTCACAGTGGCAGTGAGATACATAGGATTCTTTCCTTTTTTTGTTCAGGAGTTCTCTAAGATCTCTTACACTGGGATTCTTTGTGACGTCATCATTTGTGGGAGATAGCTTCGCGAACGACATAGTCACAGCCTTGCAGATAGGCATGCATTCTCCGCAAATTTGAGGTTTGCAGGTTCCGCGAGCTTCGTTGATCTCATGATCAGACATTCCCCCTGGAATTTTGATGGGCTTACTTCGCTTCCTGTAGGGAACGTGAGTAAATCCTTCCGTGCCTCGACCAACCTTACCTTTTGGCTTCCATATTTGCGTGGTAAGCTTTTTCTGGGATAAGTTGGCAGTTTCCTTTTGTTGCGTGTTCTTGCGGAGGGCACGAGTTTTGCTTCTCCTCAGGTTTCTTCTCATTGTACGAGTGAGAGGAACCTCCTTCTCCGCATGACAGTTTTGCAGAGCGGGTAGTGGTCGTTTCCCCTTGTTGAAACGGGGACTTTGGCCACTTTGCTTGAGAGATCAAGAGTCTTTATCGAAACTGACATAGAGCCCAATGCTAGGGAAGAGGATTTCGAACTAACTTGGTCAGTTGACTCCCTTAACTAGGCTATTGCCGTCTCCTTGGGGATTGACTCCTTGGAGATTTTATGGTATCTCCTTAGGGAAGTAGGGCTCTTGGAGCCTGAAAAAAGAAATTCTTCATACCTTTCCTAGTCGACGTGAATGGTGAGCGAGTCGACCATACTACCAACTAGAATGTTGTCGGATTGAGCTACCAGCATATCACCGGAGGTGATGGTAGTCCCCAGCGGAGTCGGCAATTTTCTGTTCGCCATAAAAATTGAATTTCTCTTTACTGACAATCTTTCAATAAAGGATTACAATCTAACGGTTTCCCGTTTACAGAAGATGAGGAAGATAGCTTTTCCTCTTTGTTTAAGGCTGGGTTTCTAGGTAGCTATGGAGGACGATCCTGCTCTCCGTTGACACTCCATACAATCTCTCTCAGTTGACTAAAGGAAAAGAAAAGGGCTCTTTACTCTTGATCATTGGAGGTAATTTCTGAGAGAAGACGTCCATCCCTGTCTCTTTCGTTCTCCCGCCTTTTATAGGGGTTTTTAGAGTAACGTCCCGCCATATTTGCTCGACCGTTAGCTCCCACTACTCGAGAAGTGCCATCATATTCGTTAGGCAATTGCTCCCACGATCGAAATAACGCCACTGCATTCGTCTGGCAGTTGGCCCCACGATCCAAGATGATAATTTTTCTGTTTGGGTTGGGTGACTTTGTATTAAACCCCTATCCGAAAGTTATGGGTAGTGTCACGAATCTCATTTTTAGATTCGCGAACCTGTTCTGTCGTCATTGGGTCGCGAACCTCAATCTTCAGGTTCGCAGCTCTGCTAAGTTGCGGACTTCTAACTTTGAATCTGCGGATCTGCTTTGCTTTCCAGAATTTTTCGCCAATAATGAGTCAAAAGTATTTCAAAATTTCCATAAGAAACAAAATTTTAAAAACTTTAGAGGGGGTCTTGTAGAATGAGAAAAATTATCCACACACAAATCCAAGTCCGAGTCTGAATCCGAGTCTAAATCCAAGTCTGAATCCGAAATCTGAGTCAAAATCCAAATTAAAAAAAAAAATGAAACAAGGCTCTGGCCAAGTCTCGCGTATGCGAGGTTGGCCAGGCCAGCCTCGCACCCGCAAGGCTGGACAGCCTCGCACCGGGGGTTGGCTAGTTCAGCCTCGGGCGCTCACTCGCCCTACTCGGCTTTCCTTTTCGTACGGTGAATTTCAGTCTCGTGCACGCAATATATTTTGGCCCCGTCTCTAGCTATTTTACAATTTCTAATCCTATCTAAATTTTAATTAGAATCAAATTGATTTTTAGATGAAAAATTTTAAATTAATTTCATTAGAGTTTGATAATTCTACAAATTCTAATCAAACTCAAATTGATTTTTGGATGCAGAACTTTAAATTAATTTCATTAGAGTTTGATATTTCTACAAATTCTAATCAAACTTAAATTGATTTTTGGATGAAGTATTTTAAATTAATTTTATTTGAGTTTGATATTTCTACAAATTATAATCAAATTCTAATTTGAGTTTAATTGATTTTGGGTGCAGAAACAGAACCCGATTCAATAAATCTAGAGCAAATCAAATCAAGAGAAGATTCGAATATCTCATCAAGATTACAAAGAGATTTCGATTAAAAAAAGAGCGACGATCTATAAGTCCTCTTTGTCTGTTTTTTTAAGTTTCATTTCATTATAATCAAAAAAGAAAAAGAGAAATTTTGATAATATATAATTTTCTCGAATCTATGGCAATGGAAAGATGACCTATTTTCACCGAAAACATAGATTGAGAATGAAAATTAACTTCTTAGTAGATTGGAGTTAGTTTGGTGAATTTTTACGAATTTTAGACTAATTTTCACTAATTATTTGTGAAACATGCTAATTTGTGATGAAAAGTTGAATAAAAATCGAAACTTTTTAGCATAAAAATTGATGGGTTCCTAAAAACATACCATATGCTAAATTCATGCTCTAAAAGTAGATCAAAACAATGACTTGATATGTTAGAGTAATTTGTATGGTTAATTTATATTAATAAATTGAAAAATAATTAACAATTGAAATTCATCCAAAAATTAATTGAAAATTAATTTTGTAGAATGAAATTTATAATTAAAGTGAGATTATTTGGGAAAAGATATATTTGATATAATTTTCAGGATGTGTTCATGCAAAATGACTGTGAAGAGGCTGAGAGTAGAAACATCAAACTCTTCCCCTACACAAAGAAGACAACAAATTCCCAAGCCAATGAACATGAAGATGTATGCAAAGTTTGAGCATTTCAACCTCTGGCCCGAATGAGAGGCGAGTTATCTAAAATTTATGAAAAGCTTTCTTTTTGTTATTTTATGCAACAAGTGGGTTTGGAGAATTACACTAGACACGAGCATCTACTAGCATATAATGAGATAGTCTGAAAGTTATATGCACAACTGGAATCGGTAATGGGCAATCAACCTGCACATATGATAGTAAGAGGTAAGGTGTTCCTACTGAAGGAAATTCCAATTCCGGACATCCCCGAAGAGGAGCCATCATTCTATGACAAAGTGAATAAAATATCCACAGCTTATGAAAACTGTGCACGAACCTTAGTTGTCATGCTTTCAACACCAGCTTCATAAGATCTGGGTTGTAGAAGGAGTTCGTGTTAGTGTTTCTTTTTACAAAATTTGGCATCACACTATCATTCACCACAATAAAATTATATGGAAGGGATGTGGTACTGATAAAAATGATCTTGGGAAGGCACTCATTTGATGTCACCTCGATCATGTATTCCTCCAGACACAAGTCCATGAGGCAAGCAAAAAATGCATATAACATCCAAGAGCGACAAAACTTGTCTTGATCTTATCGTCTCTGATTGTGAAGATTTGCTTCAACTACAGAGTTGAGTTGTCACCAATCGACATTATGGCCCCTTGCATGGAACCCTTCATTGATACAAAAGTGTGGAGTATGATTGCCCAACTAGACCCTTGCATGGAACCCTTCATTGATACAAAAGTGTGGAGTATGATTGCCCAACTGGACCATCTGCAACCACAAGACTTCCAAAAATAATTTGTTGGGCAACCAATAGGAGCAACAGCAGCGATGCAAAAAACTCGGCA
Organism: Dracaena cambodiana; assembly: GCA_036321105.1. NCBI lineage: Eukaryota > Viridiplantae > Streptophyta > Magnoliopsida > Asparagales > Asparagaceae > Dracaena > Dracaena cambodiana. The sequence goes on from JAYEPQ010000007.1 coordinate 39,867,330, forward strand.
CGGAGAACAAGGTCAAGGCCAACAAAGATCTTCATCTTAGGCAACACAGCAAACTAAGATGACATTCACAAGTTTACATGAGTATATCCATAATATACCCAGACACTTTGATGGACGTTAACCACCATTGAGACCTAGCAGACTTGCTTAGAGCGATGTCAGGAGTGTAATCTAAAGCTCCTGATCAGAATGTACTAACATATAGCTATGGATGGTGCGACCATCTCTGATACTAAAGCTGAGCTGAAGTGCTAAGGGAAAATATGATTTCTGCCGGTGTTAGAGATACAGCAACCAAGCAAAATGAGAAGGACAACAATATCAATGCCATCACTTATCCATCGAGTGTAACAAGAGGACTGACAAACCCAAGTGTTTTCTAACTATAACCCTTTATATTTTGTCATAAGTATATTACTTTTATGCTTTTATTATATCATTGTATCATATGTATAGGAATTTAGCCACAAAATTTCTTAAAAATTAAACAAAAATTTAAAATTTTTCATTTCTTGAAGTAAAAACTCAAGATTAAAATCATTTCACATTAAATACTTATAGTTTAATTTTTAAGATTGAGACTTATATAATAGTATTTCATAATTACTTTTGATTGATAACATAAATATGACAATAAGATATATGGATACTTAAGGTTAGAAATGAGTATGCACTCTATACACTTACATAATGCGTCATGAGAAGTTGATAACAAAAAGAGAATTTAAAAGGAAATCCTATCATCTTTGAAAACCAAAAAGAAAAAATGATGAAAAAATGAAGTGAACTTGGTATTAAGGCAGAAATCTTTTATATATGAAAAAATGAATAATTAAAAGGAAGTAAGTGTTAAGTAGTTGAGTTAGATCGCCTCGTTAATGTGCTAATTCACGTGAACAACCTTATGAACTTTTATGAGAAACATAAGCTTACTAACTGGGTATTTCTATCTCGTGAAGCATAAATATTTACATAGATGATAAATGTTTGTAAGTAAAAATAAGACAAAAAATATTAAGATGAAAAGGGCTCATATGAGTTTTACTGGAGTTTGAGACTTGATTAATTCATTTATACAATCACAAGAGTGCATATGAGTGGATGATCAAGGGTTAGATATATCTACGTTAAAATGTAAGTGATCATGATAGGATATTAAGAGTACTAGATTAAGGATGAGATTTTAAGATTGATAGCTTTATAAGTATCCATGTTCATGCTTTTAATTGTGGTTGATATGGAAAAAAATGGAAAACAAAAAGACATTTTTAAATTTTTCTTCTTTATTTATTTTACACTTATCTTTGTTTTAAATTTTATTTTTTTTCTTAAACTACCATTTCTTGATTTTGGGGAAACATCAATGGAAACCCTCACAAGACAACACTCATCCACTAGGGTAAGTTAAGGATTTAAACGCTTATTGCACGTTTTAAGTATCATCGTGGTTCCTAGGAAACTGTGTTAGAATTTCATTTTTTTTTCTTAGGATTTTATTTTTATGATCTTTTTCATCTTATTTAGTTTGCTAGGGACTCACAAAACTTAAGTTGGAGTGTGATTAAGAGTGAAAGTGTAATATTTTATATATGTTTTATACACTCCTAATTAAATTTCTTGTTTAATACGAGAAATTAATGATAAATTATTACTCAAACTCTCCACTTTAAATAGTATCTTATGATCTTTTTACATGGTTATAGGTGAAATGAAATCGAAACGAGAAGTGTATCCATATACGTGCCAGCCCAGATTATGATTTTTTAGGTTTAGCTGTCGATAGTCACCTAACAAGGTTATCGACAACTAGCTAAAAAGACTATAATGCACCTAAGAGCTACTGTCGAAGTGGCTGTTGAAGCTGTTATCAGGTAGTCAACAATTTGCATAAATATAAAGATTTTAAAGAGAAATGAATGTAATTTTTGTATTAGGATTTTGAGAAACTATACATACTCAATGTATCAAAATTTTAAAGAGGATTTTGAATAGAATACAAAAATTTAGAGAGTGGATTTTGAATAGAAGAAAAGATATTTTTAGAGAGAGTTTTTGAGAGTTTAGTTTTTGTAATTTTTCATAGATTTAATAAAAGAATATCTTTTTTATTGTTCAATGGCTATAGTAAGTATGAGTAGTTAATTCATTCATTGGTTTAGATAAGGTAACAAATCCTACATGATGAATTGGTATGAGATTTTCTCTTATTATTATGCTTAATTGTTTTATATAATTTTTGTTTTTTGTTCTCTATTTATCTTGTTAGATACCAAATATAATTTTGAGACTGATAATTTATTATTTGTTGATATATTCGTTGCTTATATTTTGATATACCACAGACTCTTTAGGCATAGTGTATGGTTAAACTTTGAACGATTATTTTATTCATATTTCATGCTTAGAAAATCAACCAATAATAAAAATTATGCTTTAGTAATTTATTTTCTGATTATATAAGACAACATGATATATATAACTCAGATAAAATTAATATTAATTCATCTAATGATTCAATATATGGAAGTGTTATCTCATCTAGCCAATACAACTCTCTAGTTTAATTTACAACCAATCAGTCAATTCTGGTCGAGTTAGTTTTCACTGATTGCCTATTGTGGTTTCGATGCTTTGCATATTGATATGGATTATATCAATATGGACCATTCTTGTACTAAAGTCTACTAACTGGCCAAATTTTTTATTCTATAACAATGATACACACACACACACCAGTAGACTCCCAAGTTTTTTACTCTTAAATATAATTTTTGACTTATTATTTTGAGTTTATATTCAAATCGACATTTTAGATAGTCCTTTCTCTTCTAATAAAAATAGTGTCAATTGCACATTCCTCCATTGATTTTTTTTTTTTTTTTTTTTTTTGCTAATAAAAAAAAGGGAGAATAAATTTAAAATGTTGAATAATTGAAAAGAGGAAGAAGAAAATTAAATATTTAATAAATTCATATATTAAGCAAGAGAATATTAAGAGAGCATGAGAGAGAGAGACATTTATTTGCTTGAATTACATTCATGTTGGTATTTCACGATGTATCATGACCTTGCAAATTGCATTATGATATTTTATTTAGTCCGTTGTTATCAAAAGGTGGCCCTTGGTTTAATAAATAACAAATTTTACTCGTAGTATGACATATTTGATGGAGTATGTGCAATTGTGATGGATACAAACAAATCAAACGAGATGATGATTAATATGATTGACACAGGTGGTATTGTTAGGATGAACCTATGCAAGTTCAAGATTATATTAATAGAGTTATGATGTGAATCACAAGAGGAAATCTCATAAAAAGTTGTAGAGTTTGGAACAAACTTCGAAACAAATGTAAGATCATCAAAATTAGATTTCAGAGGTAAAAATTACGACTGCTCAAGGATGAAGATGAAGATTAATGAACAATATGTGAGTTTTTCCATATATTTACAACTGAAGATGAAGGTCCAAAAATTACGACTGCTCAAGGAATCTTGCATATTATTAGATGAAGATGAAGGTAAAAATACTATACACTAACCATAGTGAGTTTTTCCATATATTTTACAGTAGGATAGCTACTCGTATGCACATTGTAAAACATCTTGAAAGAGACTATGTAAAGAAACATAATATTTTGATAGCAATAACTTGTAATTAAGAGGAAGAACACATAAAGACACATATAGATATGTAGCTTATCTCCTCTAAATTTTCCTAGACACACTAGGGTTAGGGAAATCGATTTCCTCCATATAATCTCAATCTGGCAGCCGTCGTGGTGCATAACCCCAACAAGGACATGGATAAGGCCTCAAACTTAGGACTCAGGCATGTCCTATCCATTGCCCTAGACCATGCATTGAGTTGCGTCTGAGCAGGCTGCATCAGGTAAGTCTCTGAGCCAAGCATGTAGTCCATGTCCATGCAGGGGTCCCGCACCCAAGAGCAAGTGTTGCTGCTGCAACCTGCACCGGCTCCAAGTCGAGTTCGCAGCCTCTAAGGGGTGCTACTCACCCTAAGTATAACCATAACAATATGAGCATGCGAATCTAGAAGAGATCTAAGGAATTAGCTTTGACTTTTTTTTTTCCCATCCTTCATATCATGCTGATAATATAAATAATCTTTTTTTTCTTTACACGGTTTATGTTAATTTATTTTGTTATAGCTAAACAGGCCTGATATTGTTAAAATTGAAAAAAGAATGACTTCCATGAACAAATTTTACTTGAAAATCCCTAGCGATCATGTTTATCAGGGACTGTAGTATGTGGGATAAACATTAGATTTGGATATAATCGGAAACCCAAATCCGGAACATAACAATGGATTTTTGGACCATGAATTAGATATTTGGTTTCTTGGTGGATTTGGACTCAAGTCGATATTACATGCTTATAGCGGATGCACATGTTGATCTTGCAGGATTTCATAGAAGGAAGCTCCCATCTACTCATTTACGTATTTGAAGTGCATTCAATTTTATTGTATGACTTATTTTTTTTGAAAATACAGCGCCTTCGTATATGCAACTGAAGCAGTGGAATTACTACAAGCAATTTTGGACGTACTTATCAAAGATAATATCATAACTTATATCCCAAGAATATGAACTAAAGCAGTCACAACACTTTTATTTGACTACATTTCAGAATTAAAATACAAACTCATGCACACATATGTTGACTGCATTTAAGAGTTAAAATACAAACTCATGCACACATATTGTGGAAGAGCACAGAGTACTTCTTGTATTCGCAAATGCAAAGGCAAGGCAAAACAAGAATGTACGGTTAGCTAACAGTTTGTTTATAGATCAGCGTAGTCTTGGGGTCCATAGGGAAGGAACAAGTCAGCCAAAAACCCATCCTTTCTTTTGGGGTTGCGCCCCATATCTCGGCACAACTGATCATTGTACCAAATGTGGAGAGTGCCAATACATGACCTTCGAAAAGTATCGTGAGAATACCTTTTCATGTACTTCTCCCACTCTTTAATATTTTTCTCCATGCTCCTTATACTTGGCATTTGGAACCCACCATCTAGAAAAAATGCCAGCCACTTTGATCTCAACTCTGAGGTGTAGAGATTTGAAAGGCTCTCGGAGTAACCAATGATTGCAAGTTGTGGGATTCTTGGATGGATGCATTCCCTATTAACCATGAAATACAAAATGTCAATATATTGCTTAATATATATATATATATATATATATATATATATATATATATATATATATATATATATATATATATATAGAAAGAGAGAGAGAGAGAGAGAGAGAGTTGCTAAGGTTGGGTAGGTTGAGTATCTTTTACTACAATTATTGAACTACATGTGAACTCTAGAGACTGACACATGAGCCTATATGCAATACAAAGGGATCATGTATATGCACTACTCTCTCGAGTCCATTTGTGTCATGAAAAGCACATTAAAATTGAGCTTATAAACACTTAATAAGAATAAAATCTCTAAAGGAGAGTATGTATGACCTGTAGAGTGGAACAGTTGTAGTTTCTGAACCCGCTACGATATTCTGAAACAATGGAGAAGTGAAAATATCTATTAGTTTTTTATCACTCCTGTACCCAGTGGCAAGAATAACGAGATCAGTCTCTATGGGTGAGGTTTCTCCATCTATGATCACACCGCTTTTGCAGAAGCTGAAGGACTGCGATTTCTTCAAGATAATGCTTCCTTCCTCCACTCTACTGTAGAATTTATCTGGCAGTAGTGCAATCAGACAAGAAGATATCGCATGGAAGAAGCTATGCTCTGGTACCATTCCATATTTCTTCATAGGGACTGCCCATTTGTAGTAGCTCTCAGCGAATTTAGAGAATACCCATGCCTTTAAAACAACATGTTGGTAGAAATCAAGTAAGCTCAGGGAAACAGAACGGATTCAAGAAGTTAGTTAACTATGAAGGATTACATCTCATAGCGGTCTATATCATTCTCCTTTCATTACTCATACGATAACCTGATCTATTTATAAAAAACACAGACCAATGTAGGTCAAGATGTAAAATCGACTTAATTTGGATTGAAATCATTACCAAAGGTGTCAGCAAAGTGGCTAACATACTGAGCAGAAGTCCTTCCCCAGGCTTGTGAACGAGTAGCTCAGAGAAGCGATTTAGATAGAAGAAAGCGATAGGGACCCCCCATGCAATATAGTCAGGTATTATCCAACGTTTAGTTCGACATATTATTGTGCATGGATACTCAACACCTGAACTCATAACATGAGAAGAAAAAGTTTTCATGTAGAGTAAAATAATGAGGAAAAGGAACTTTGGAAGAGTAGATAAACTGTTCACCGCCAATAAATGTAAATTTCTTACCATTTGCATTAGCACATTCGGCTGCAATATCTATAGCTGACTTTAGGTATCCAACGACTGTAACTCGCTTTCCTTTGACCAGCTGAAGAGCGTTGCTGCTGCCCATGTCAGAGTAGTCCTTGGAGTGGATCACCTCCCCATCAAACACTTCAGGACCCTTGCTTATAGGAAAGGTTGGAATGTTAGGGACGCCACTGAACCTCCCGATGCATATGATTATGAAATCCGTTTCATGAACCTGGAAGCAATAACAAGGTGGCTATCTGCTCGATCATGACTATTTTTTTTAACAAATGCAAACGATCAAGCTGAAGTGATTTTATTGAGTAATTCGAGTAACCAAGTAGTTTGGATTGTTATTATTTCGTTTCTTTTATCTTTTTACCTTTTCCTGGTACTTCCGACATAATGCTTCTGACTACAGTATGTTTCGAAATTCCGTAAAAAAACAATAGTAATGAAAATGCTTTATGTGTATTACCTATTTATCTAATTATTGCCAGAGGTAGAGCTTTTGCTCTCCGCTCTCCGTCTCATGGACCAAAAAGGAAAAAAAAAAAAAAAAAAGGAGAGAGATCAAGTGCAGAAACCAACATACCTAGTTCTGCTTGTCATCTAAACATGCTAGCTTTGACAAACGGGTGGTGCATCTGTCTTTTTCATAGTACTGTAATGACCCTAATTATTAAGTTTCTTTTATCAGTTTACTCTATATCAAGCATATCGATTCAGAGACCGAATACGATATGGAGTGAATTTGACATTTTTTTTTTTATCATAATTTAAGTGAAGTGTTACTCGACTCGTTTATCTATCTTTTATATGATTTTCTGGAATATTCGCTCCAGTCGACTTTTAGACCATAACCACATTTTTTATACTATAATAGTTGTTTCGCTTTATCCTTAACCTCTCAAATTCATTATAGTCCCATGACATGAGAAAGTGATTTTTTTTTTTTTAGTAATTTACCAATTGCACTCTTGCAGTTATTCAAGAGGTAGTGGTTGAAAAAGTACAACCTCCCATACCTCATTCATCTCCATCATCCTTCTCCCCTTGAATCTTCATAAAAGTCTAGTCTTCTGTTCTCTTATCGTTTTCTCATTTTTTTTTTTCCATTTTCTCTTCTTCTTCCTCTTCTAACTCTTAACTTTAGCACCAAGAAAGCTCAAAAAAAAAAAAAAAAAAAAAAAAAAAAATCCTCCATCGAGCCCTCTTCAAGGACTCTTCTTTTGCGTAACATAAGACAAGGAATCATGGTTCCAACACTTGCATCTCTAGCAAGAAACCACTCACCATTTATGTAATCATATTGTGATGTCCACTTCACTTTGAGCTTCATAATGATATATTTTATATAAATTTTTAATTTAACAGATATTTTTAAAAAAAATGAAGTTTTAATAATGATATATTGAACTCGGTCTTGATTTCACTTACATTGTTTTCATATTATTTTGATTATTTAATTATTTTTAATCATTCAAAATCGAGATAACTATATACTTATTACATAACAACCTTTCTAACTTCTGTCATGTATTATACATCATATCGCGGATACTCCTCTTACTTTATCTGGATAAGTACTTGATTCTTGGCTTGCTTGAATTATGTTGTCTTTATACTTGACTCAACTTTAGTGCTATATTACTGTAATATTGACTGTGCATGATACCACCTATAACCTAATATAACTTGAATCTTGAACACTTATGTTAATAAAAAAAAACCCGAGATATATGGAAGTTGAATAATGGAAATATGTATTATGGAAGTAATATCTTGTTTATTATATACATCTTCGCTATAGCATCTTGCAGTGTGGTTGGAAACCCAATATTATGAATAGAACAAAGCGGTGTTGCTGGACCTCAATATTGTGGTTGTGGTCATGGGTAGGTACAGGATAAATAACATCTTTGAGTGTTGTCGGAAAACTAATATTGTGACTAGCATCTAAAGAATTTGCTACATCCCAATATTGTAGTCGAAGTCCCGAGTAGGTACAGGACAAATAGCACCTTGCAGTGAGGTTGGAAAACTAACATTTTTATTATCACCTAGCGATATGGCTAGACACCAAGTATTGTTGTCGTAGTACTAGATATACGGTACGCTCCTAGAGCACATGTTGCATCCATCAATTAGTTCCAAATTAAGATGAGTAATTAATAAACCACACACTGTGCAGCACCAGACAAACTCTAAATAACATGACTCTCATGATAAACACTTCAAAACATTTGTACACCTGTACTAACTATATTTTAGATTCTAAGTCTTTTTTCTATAATTTTTGATTTATTTTCTTATTGTTTTACTTTCTATGTGCTCAAATTATTTTTTATCTATTTTGACCCCCGGTTATTGTTGACGAGACAATCATACAAGAATATCAAAATGCAGATCAAAGACCATATGCTTTTCAAAGATTAAAAGTGGAACAGGAACCATTGTGTGCATTTTCAAGACCAAATGCAAATCAAAGACTACGACTAGCATTTTCAAAACTAAATGCGGATAAGAAGCCACGATCCACTTATCCAAAGTCCAAATGCAGATCTTGGTCTATGGTCCATGTTTTAGTTACAATCAAGAGGGGATTATACCCCACTTTTCCCAATTAATGAGGGACTTTTAATCCCATTTTACACAATTAAAGTAAGGATTACACCCTATTTTTACCAAATTAATTAGGCATTTTAGCCCCATTAAAAAAGATTATAATTGCATTATTAAACGTGAACTAAAATCCTTGAAACTCTTATAAATGCTAAGTTTAAGATTGATAAAACTAAGAACTGAGAGAGAAAAATAGTTTTGTATTCTGAAATATATATAAAACGTTACAATGGCCATCCTTTTATAGATGAAGGAGGCGAATACAAAAGGTAAAGATAAGAAAATATATAATTTGATTCTAATTGCATATAATCTTAAATCAGCATAATCAGCTTAATTAGAAATATTTGACAAATATACTAATTTAGAAAGATATTCCGAAATATGCTAATAAATTAGAGAATTTGTTAAATATACTAATTTAGAAAGATATCCTAAATTAGTGAGATATTCTAATATCTCTCCACAAACTCAAGATGGTTTAGAAGATGCCAACTTGAGTTTGAAAATAAGATTATTATGATGACCAGGTGGATAAGCTGCAGACAGGATTTCTAGCACAGGAGACGACGACGGAGTGATAGACGGAGTCACCGAAAGAGGAGACAGAGATAGCAAAGGCTGCATCATTAAATATGGCAGTGGCGACAAAGTAGGAGCTGAGGATGACACACTAGATTTCGGCGACAGAACAGCAAACAGGATCTCTGGCATAGGAGGCAGCGACGAAGCAACAGACAGAGTCACCGGAAGAGGAGACAGAGATGACAAAGGCTGCACCTTTGAACATGATGATGACGACGAAGCAAGAGTCTCCATAGACATAGGAGTTGCAGGTGGCAACGGCGAGGCAGTGGAGTTGGCACGCAGGGGGCAGAGTAAGGGTTGTGCTCGTGGCAGAGGCAACGCCGATGCTAGCAAGCAATGCAAGCATCATCACATCTCACCTTGGCTCTATACCATGATAAAACTAAAAATTAAGAGAGAAGAATAACTTTGTCTTCTTAAATGTATATAAAACATTACAATGACCATCCTTTTATAGATGATGAGGCGAATATAAAAGGTAAATATAAGAGAATATATATTTTGATTATAATTGCATATAATTCTAAATCAGTATAATCAGCCTAACTTATGATATATTATAAATTTACTAATTTAGAAAAATATCCTGAGATATGCTAATAAACTAGAGAATTTGTCAAATATACTAATTCAGAAATATATTCTAAATTAGTGAGATATTCTAATAAAGGTTTAAGAGGGATGATCTCTATTAGATTCTCTGCATATTTGTGCAAAAATCTTTCACTTCTCAATAAATTCAACTCTTTCAAAAGAAAAACAGAGATTTCTTTCTCTTAAAGAGTTTTAACTGTTTCATCTACAGAGTAGTTAAGAAGCTAACTCCAAAGAGTTTGTGATGGAATCATCCATGGAAAGTCTGCTCCACTCATATTGTTATATTGATGAATGCTAGCTTAAAAAAAAAAAGAAGAGATAATTCTCTCTTTTTTCTATAAATAATAAATCATTCTCTTGTAATATTTTAAAAATATATATATACAAAGAATTTTTTTTTTGTCAAACGGTAACCTTCACACATCCAAATATCAAAAGATTGTGCACCTTTTGTAGGTGAAGGTTGTAAAATTTGTGTTTATATTCAGGATAGTTTAGTCCTTAAATTGTTTAAGATGCACATATAATTAAATTTTACACCTTTGCCTAAAGAAGACGTGCACAAATCTAAAACCATTTTCTCTTTCGTGGTCTTACTTTCTTTTCTTACCAAGTTACGCTGCTTCTATGCATAACCTACCTAATTCCCTTAATCTTCTTCACTATTGATACAGTCAATTTTCCTTCCTTTTGTCGTTACATTTGGAAACTTTAAATAAGAAATTGATAATAACAAAGTAATTAATTATTCATATAAAGTATGTGATTGACATTGCTGAAATTAAACTCTGAAGTTTCTCTGGGTAACAAAATTATTATCATGAACATCATCAGTTAATAATGAAAGTTACCATGCAGAAGCTCAACAATGAGTGTTTGGAAAAGCAATATGTTGCATACTGTCTCATATAGCAGCTTCGGAGAGATGGTTGGATTTGAGACTAAGACAGGCAACTGGCTGACTACATGAGGAGATATGGTCAACAAAATAAATATATTATCCATAAACAAGTTGCTATGTGCTCCGTCTCTCCAGCACTAAAACTATTAGAAGTAATCAATGAAGGGATAAAACTTTAGTAAAATCCTTTTCACTGTAAATATTCAACTGATTAAACTTTTTGTGTTCAATTCTAACATCCATGCTAGATGGAAAGGACTATCCGACGTATAATCTTAGTTACCCACTAAGCCTATAAATGGTTTTAGTTCTTTTTGTAAGTTTAGAATTAACATGGATAAAATTACCCCAAATATCTTCTTATATAGTTATATATGGAGGCATTCCTAAAAGCCTAACATAGATGGTTTATGTAATGATCCGGTCGTTTTGAAACCTACAACATGTAATTTTTCCTTAATTTTTTTCACTAATTTAAATTTACCTATTGGTAAAATTCTTTTACTTGATTAAAAGCCATGACAATGGCACTCTTGCAATTTGCAAGAGAGTGGTTGAGAGGAGACAACCTCCCATGCCCTATCATACACACCATCCCTCTCCACTCTCCCACTTAAGTAAATAAGACTCAATTTCCTTCTCCTCATTTTTCTCATCTCATCTTTGTCGTCTTTCTCCACCTTCTTTATCATTATACCCAAACCTTCAAGTTTTAGCCCTAAGAGGAAGAGCTTCTCTAGGAAAAAGATCTCCTTAAGATCTTCATCAAAGTCTCCTTGTTCAAGTCTTTATGTATTTAGATGGTTAACCGAGAGCTTTGCTCTTTACACGTAAGGGTTTTAATCTCTCTAACTCATCGATTTATTTGCATGATTTTCATATTATTTTGTTTTTTTTGTTCTTATGTTATCATTCAAACTCAACCAAGACTAATCGTCATTGTCAACTCCGCCAACATAACTAACCATTGCCAACACAACTAACCCCGCCAGCATTGCTCATTCTTGCCAATATTACTAATCCCTGCTAACACTACTCATCTCCACTAACATTAGTAGACTGCTCCAACTCTATTAAGACTACTCAATGCCGCCAACCCCACTAATATGTATCAACTCCTCCAACTCGCCTCACCTTTACCGACTTGACTCACATCCAACAACAATTCTACCTCAATAGACCTCTTCATTTCAACTCTACTCCCCTCGTCAATCATCAATGAAAGTTAGTCAAACTCATTCATTGTTATTGTTACGAATTACCTGGAGGTCAATTTTATTACGTAACGACATGATTTATCATTTTGCTATTTTAATTGTCTTACTTAATTGTTGATTTACTTGATAACTCTTAATCTCGCAGATTTGGTGATAACGGTTACACTTTACTTGACTAATTATTAAACTATATATTAATTTGTTCATATGATGTTATAACATGTTACTCGCTAGATGTCTACATGACTCCTAACATGCATATTGTCATATCACTGGTACGCCTCTTACTTTGTCTAAACATGTACTTGGATATTGACTTGCTTGTAATATTCCATCTTAGGACGTGACTCAACTTGTGTGATATCCTACCATGATACTGATCCTGCATGATACCGGTTATAATTTAATGTGACTCGATTCCTGAATAATTATACTAATGTAACAATGGGATACGGGGAAACTGAGTGGTGGAATAAAATACATGTTATGGAAGTTAGGTTGCACAATCGCACTGGCCTCATAATTTTTATGTCTATTTTCTGATAAAATTAGAATTTAACGGTGCTGCTAGTTCAAAGGAGACCGACATTTGTGACCATGATCCCCGGTATGCACAGACTAAATTTAGCACTTAGCGGTGTAGTTGGTTCAAGAGAGACCAGCATCTATGACCATGATCTCAGGTATGCATTGGATAAAACTTACATCTATTGCTGGGCCAGTCCAAAAGAGACCAGCGTCTATAGTCGTAGTACTGGATATGTATGGTATACTTCTAGATCATGTGGGATTTATCCCCAATCAGATCTATCAAATGTTAACTTAGTACCAAATAGAGAATGAATACTTAGTGAGATTGATATTGTCACGTTATATTTAACAAGGACTTCTTCTGGTTTGCCTAAGTATTTAGGAGATATGTGGACTATCCTGAAACTTAAGTTTACATAATTCAATATTATTCTACATCTTGCTCTACATGACATTGATATCTTGTCTGGCACGAATATTATGTATTTATTTATTATGTCATAACTTTAAGACATCCGGTCATACTCTCCATACAAATACTTTCATTTTACACATATGTTATGCTATCTTTGTTATATAATTATTGTCAATATTAAAACTGTCACATGCACAAATTCTACATCTTATCAGATCTGACTCTTGGGTTACCTCTACAAATCCAGATATTAGAAACTCTAGGGAGGACCTGCCAACTAAAGGATTATAATGCCAAGAGTAAGCAGATACTAGCAAATCATTGATGACTCTTCTTTTCAATGTTATAATCTCCTATTTGGAAATAACTATATAAAGCGTAACCGGTATCCTTATTGTTCAGTAACTTGTTTTCCTTTATTATAATTAAAACCTATTATGGGCACCGTACCTTGTAATCATCTATATTGTAATTTTCTTTAGAGTTATTTTTAGATAACGCAATATAATATTTTGGATTATAACAATATAATTAGTTCCTATTGTGCACTCTGGTTGTACGGTTTTTTATTATTAAAGGCCTCATGTACCCACATTTGGGGTATCCGCCAGTAATACCTTACCCATAAATGGAAAACGCCACCAAAACTTTGGGGGCATAATTCGTTGCAGTATAGTAGCACTTAGCATTGCAGCTAGTTCAAGGAAGACCAACGTTTGTGGTCGTAGTACCTAGTATGCACGGTACACTTTCAGAACACGTGTGATCTATCAATTGATCAGTTCCATCAAGTATTAATTTAGTACCGCATAGGAATTGAATATTCCGCTAGGATGATATTACCACGTTATACTTAACGGGGTCTTCATCTGCTTGCTCGAGTTTCCAGGAGACATGTGGTCCACCCTTGGATTTAGCATTATAAGCACTAATTTAATTACATGTTATTCTATATCTTATTATACATTACATCTGCATCTTGCTTTGTATAGATATTACGGATTTATTTATTATGATATACCTCTGAGACCATCCTGCATACCCTGCATAGAAGTACTGTCAATTTACACATATTATGCTTTCTTATTATATAATTCGTGCTAATATTAATTTCTTTCACGTGTGCGATTCTATTTTTTGAGTCTGACCTCAGGATTACCTCCATACGCCCAAGTGTTAAGAAATTCAAAGAGAGCCAGCCAGCTAGAAGTTCACACTTCTAGGAAAAAAAAAGTAGATCTCCGGTCGATTGTTGAAAACTTTCTTTTCTGATGTAATTGTCTCGGATTTTGTAACAAACTTAATTAAATTTAACTTGTATTCCATTATTCAATGAGTTGCCCTTCTTTTGTTGTAATAAAAATCTATTATGGGAGACATTCCTTATAATCATCTACATGTAATCTTCTTCATAATCATTTTGGATGATACAATATAATAATTTTTATTATAAAAATATAATTATTTCCAGTTGTGCACTTTGATCACATAGTTCTTTATTATTAAAGGCCTTGTATACCTTTTTTTGGATACCTACCATTAATGTATTACCCACAAATGGAATATATTGCCTAAACTTTTGGGGTATAGTTTGAGGTGTTACAATTTATATGAACCCTACACCATTGATTGTAATCTCCACATTTTAAAATAACGTTATACAAAAAAAAAATCACATTTTTTTCAATATATTTTGACCATACATTTGGTAGTTGGAAAATGAATGACTTTTCAATAGTAAAACATGTAATGCTCCAAATTATATCCCAAAAGTTTCAACGATATATCTCATTTCTAAATAAGGAATTACCGATGGGCACCCCAAAGGAGGTGCACGAAACTATTTATAATAAAAAAATACATAATTAGAGTGCACAAAAAGGTTGGATATGATCTTACCACCATCCATAATATTATATAGTATCATCCATATTGCCATACTAAAAAGGAATCACAAGTGTAGATTTTTTTAAAATAATATATTGCACATAAAAATTAATATATAATTGCCTATTCAGACAAAGGGGAGCAATTTGCTCTACAAAAAAATCTCAAATTAAAGCGGAATATAACAACTAAGAGGCAAAAGTATTTACAACAAAAAATAAAGCTCCTTAGACTCCTATAGTTCTTGGAAGTAGGGATCGCGGACCTAGGAATTAACCTCGTTCCCCACTTTATTGTCATTGATACATGTATGTGTGGGGTAACCCAAGGTCTGACTCGACAATAAATAACCTGAACATGTGTAAAGTGAAACAAAATGGAATTTAGACTATAATTTTAGAACATAAACTTTAGTTGTAAAATAGATAGCACAAAGTAATTACAAGTATTTAGTGTGGTATTAGGTTATTATAGAATTACCATGGTACAATATGGTTAGGGGGTCCATTAGTTACTCTTAATTTGGTACTAACTGATGATTTGGTCCCTACATTCTATAAGTATATCATGCATACCTGGTATTATGGTGATGATGCTAGTCTCTCTTGAACAAACTATATTAGTAAGTACTATTATCTCATGCATATCCAGGACCACCACCAAGAGTTGGTCCCTCCTAAACCAACTACACCATAAAAGTGCTATTGTCCTGTGCATACCTGGGACTATAGCGAAGAAGTTCCCTCTTGAACCAACCACAGTGCAAAATGATATAAGAATATGAACATTTAAGCAAGTTATGATAATTTTCAGAATATGCATGTAACTATCCAAAACTGACACGCATATTTATTAATTAATTATTTATTTATGAAATTTTTTGTATGATTATTTTAATAAAGAAATATAGTTGTATATAATTGCATAATAGGTTTACCGAGTTATTTTTTTAAAATTACTTTAAAACTATAAATATTTTTCCTAAAACCTATAAATTATTTAATGCGAGCCAAACTCATTCCCTTGGCCCAAACTCAAAATAACAATAAAATAATAATAATAATAATAATAATAATAATAATAATAATAATAATTAAAACCTAAGCCATTATTAAAACCTAAAATAAATTACAATCAATCACTAAGTCAATTTTTATTTTGTAATAATGAAATAATAACTTCCATTTTGAATTATTAGATTATCTCCATCATTAAGTTCCTAAAATCTCTCATTAGTCAAATGAGTCGTTTGACTCATTTGAATCTAATTAAAAAACTTCGCATTAAAATCCTACAATCAACTACAATAGTCAATTATGTTAATGAGTGCATTTGATTCATTTAAATCTAATTTAAAAACTTGTAATTAGAACCCCCAGTCAACTGCAATTATGAGATTTGATAAATTTCAAATACATATTTAAAATTCTTCTAAACTTATCCAATTTACGAGCTAATTGACCTCATTTAAAACTTTCCATTTAATCCTCTTTAATTTTATTAATCCCTCCCTTAAGTCAAAACTTCTAACTCATGTATAAACCCTTCATTCATCTTAATTCTTTTTCTTTTTCAAAGCAAACTCTCTTCTCTTCTCTTCTATTGCCCACCAGAGTCCATCACCCGTCATAGCACCGTTGACCGCCTGATTGTCATCGTCCATTAGAGAAGCCATCTCGCAAGCCCTCTCTGATTCCTAGACACGCATCGCATAGCCTGAGCTGTGACACTAGCACCCACCACTATTGAAACACCCTTCGCTAGAGTCTCATGCCGGAGCAATTCCTCTCCCTTCTTCTCCCTTGGAATTTATCAAGAGATAGGATCATTTTATTTCTTAGAGAATTTATATCTTATTGGATCTAGTAGATAACCCATTAACAGAAACCTAACTTAAATCTACTTTATCATTTGTCTGCATCAATCTCACTACCCTTTCACATCTAAAAAATGGACTTTCGTGAATACAAGGAAAATCTCTACAATAACGAAAATCTAGATTTTCCTGTTTTAATATTTATGTAATTATTTGCTATGTAGATGTTGATTTTGATTAGAAAAATGAGTGTCAAGTTGTTTGGCGAATGTATTTTCCGGGCTAAGGTGAGTTACTTCTCGAACTCACTTTTCCATGCACCATTCCTATAACATAGGATTGAATTATGTTTTAGTTTTATATAATTATTTATTCATGTAATGATATAAGTTATGGTTTACATCGATAAGAACTGTTTAAATAACTTATAATTTATTTCAAAAATTTATCTCACATGCAATTTGATTATCATATAAACTTCATTCAAATGAAACATATGTTACAAATTGACTAAAAAATAGTAGTTAAAAAGTTAAGTGATAGTGATGATGATTGTAATGTTGTATGGTTACAATGTCTAGAAAAGAGTTCTAAATAAATGTGGTTATTTAATTAAAGAACTTTTTTGCACGGAAAACCTACCACTTCCTTACTCTTGCCTGGCTATGCATCAACATGATATGTAGTCAGAAATATCTAAACTTAGTGATTGAAATTTCCATAATATATTACAATTGAAAATATCTCTATAAGATTTACTGAGCGATAATGAACTTGAATTATACTTAAATTTGAACTGAATCAAGATTCGATAATGATTGGAAATATATTGTACCAGACTTAACACGATATTGATAGCTGTAAATAATATTGGATTGGGGAAGATACTAATTGACAAGAATACTGTGTTTCGGCTGTACTATTGAGTTGTACAACTAATTTTTGTGCATAATATGGGTGTATGGTGATTAGCTGGATCACATCATAATAATACTATTACTATTGTGTAGGTTCGGATCAGCTCTAGACAACCATGTGACCATTTTTCCAGGTCTGTATGGGAGACAGTCGAAATATGGATATAGCATCAGTTAGAATTCCAATAATGTATGATATCTAAAAATAAAATATTCGATATATAGACTAAATGATTGTAATTACAATAAATATTATGAGAAAGTTAGTTAACAAATTAATTCATATTATATATTTTTAAATCTATATGCTTTATTCATATTTATTTCAGCTACTCTTACTCTTCATTATTTCATATTAATATTATTTTCTTTTATTTGGTCATGATCTGACGATATAGATGTGCATCTCCAAATTTTGAAATAGATACGATAGAGTAAATTGAAAATCTGATAGAATAGCTGAAGCCAACAGACGATTGTTCCTTTCCTTTCATCTTGTACTTATTTTTTTTTGCTTCTACTGTTAAAACTTTATTTTTATCTGCAATTATGTCTCTATTCTTAATTTCGTCATTATCTATTGTAATCTAAATTTTCCACTGAATAAAATTTTAATTTTCCATTAATATAATTTTGTAAATTTGACAATTACTGATATTGTACTGAGGCTTAGCATATTTTACGAATACGCTGCTGAATGATTTGGCTATCCAATATTCTAGGTAGCGGGCCATTACAGATAGTATCAGAGCCTAAATTTCTCAAATCAGTTCAAATGATTTAAATTGATTTGAATCTCATACAAAAACATTGCCACATATGTACACAATACTTATTGAATTTCTTGAGTCTCATTCCTTTGATCCATTTGTATCTCTTATTTTGTTCCAATGAAATATTTCTTTCCAAGAAATTTTCATTCAAAAACTGAAGTAAATATTTACCCATATGGTCTTATTTTCGAAAAACATTTCCAATACACTTCATTCCAATTATCATTACTTATGTCGGAAGATAACTAATCTATTGCATGGATAAAGATCAAGCTTAGTTAGCAAGATGGCAAAGAGCTACTTAGAATATACGGAGATTGGTCGTGACACATGCTTTTGTGTGCCTTTATTGAAATTTCAAGGACAAAATTTTTCTCTAGGGGGTAGGATGTATCTATCCAAAACTGACACACATATTTATTAATTAATTAATTACGTAATTTTTTGCAATATTATTTTAAAATAATTTAATAAAGAAATATAGTTATATATAATTTCAAAGTAGATTGACCAAATTACTTTTATAAAATTACCTTAAAGCTATAAATATTTTCTTATATTTTTCCTAAAACTCATAAATTATTCAATACAAGCCCAAGTCCATTCACTTGGCCCAAACTCATAATAATAATAATAATAATAATAATAATAATAATTAAAACCTAAGGCATTATAAAGCCCATAACAAATTACAATCAAGCAGTAAGTCAACTTTCATTTTGTAATAATGAAATAAAAACTTTCATTTACAAATTTTAAATTATCTCCATCATTATGTTCCTAAATTGCTCATTAGCTAAATATATTAATGAGTCATTTGACTCATTTGAATCTAATTTGAAAAAAAAAACTTGATATTAAAACCCTGTAGCCAACTACAATAGTCAATTATGCTAATGAGCGAATTTGACTCATTTGAATCTAATTTAAAAACTTGTCATTAAGACCCTAGCCAACGACAATTATGAGATTTGAAAATTTTCAAATATATGCTTAAAATCATTCTAAACTTATTTCAATTTATGACCCCATTGACCTCATTTCAAACTTTCCTTTTAACCCTCTTTAATTTTATTAATCTCTCTCTTTAGTCAAAACTTCTAAGTCCTATATAAACCCTCCATTCATCTTAATTATTTTTCTTTTTCAAACCAAACTTTCTTCTCTTCTCTTTTACTACTCGCTGGAGTCCGTCGTCCGCCATAGCACTGCCGACTGCTGGATCATCGTCATCCATTAAAAGAGCCATCTTGCGAGCTCTCTCTGCTTCCCAAACATGCATCGCACCGTTTGGGCAATCACACCAGCAACCACCACTATCGGAACAACCTTCACTGGAATCTCTTGCCTGAGTAATTTCTTTCCCTTCTTCTCCCTTAGAATCTATCAAGAAGTAGGATCGTTTTATTTCTTAGTGAATTTACATCTCATTGTATCTAGATAGATAACCCAATAATAGGAGCCTAACTAAAATCTACTTTTCCATTTTTTTTGCTTTAATCTCAAAACCCTTTCACATTTAAATATCAGACTTTCATTAATTCAAGAAAAATCTCTAAAATCACCAGAATACAGATTTACCTGTTTTAGAATTTATGTAATTATTTGTTATGTAAGTGTTGATTTTGATCAGAAAATTGAGTGTCAAGTTGCATTGTGAATGCATTTTCTGGGCTAAGGTGAGTTATTTCTCGAACTCACTTTAGATATGAATGAATTATATTTTAGTTTTATATAATTGTTTGTTTATGTCATGATATAAGTTATCGTTTGCATCGATAAGAACTATTTAAATAAGTTATATCTTATTTCTAAGAATTGTCTCTCATGCAGTTTGATTGTCTTACAAACTTATTTCAACTGAAACATAAGTTACAAATTGACTAAAAAATAATAATTGAAAAGCTAAGTGATAGTGATAATGATTGTAAGTTACGGTATCTAGAAAAAAGTTCTAAAAGAATGCGATTATTTAATTAAAAACCATGCTTGCACGGAAAACCTACCACTTCCGTGCTCTTGTCTGGCCATGCATCAATATGATATGCAGCTAGAAATCCCTAAAATTAGTGATTGAAATTTCGGTAAGATGTTACAATTGAAAATATCTTCTAAGATTTACTGAACTATAATGAACTTAGGCTACATTTAAACTTGAATTGAATCAAGATCTGATAATGATTAGAAATATATTGTACTAGACTTAACACGTTTTGATAATTGTAAATAACATTGATTGGAAAAAATATACTAATTGATGTGAATATTGTGTTTCGGCTGTACTGTCAAGCTGTACAACTGATTTTTACGCATACTATGGGTACATGGTGATTAACTAGATCACATTATAATACTAATATTGCCGTTGTGTAGATCCGGATCTGCTCTGGATAACCATGTGATGATTTTTCTGGGTCTGTATGGGAGACAGTTGAAACACAGATATAGTATCAGTAAGATTCTCCAATAATGTATGACATCTAAAATTAAAATACTTGACATGTAGTCTATAAGATAATTGTAATTATAATAAATATTATGAGAAATTTAGTTAATTTATTTATTTTCTATTTTTTAATCTATATCCTTTATTCATATCTATTTTAGCTATTCTTACTCTTTATTGTTTCATATTAGTATTATTTTCTTTTATTTGTTCGCAATTTGACAACATGAGTGTACATGCCCAGATTTTAAGATAGATACGATGAGCAAATTGTAAATCTAATAGAATAGCTGAAGCCAGTAGACGATCAGTCCTTTCTTTTCATGTTGAACTTATTTTTTTTACTTCTGCTCTTAAAATATTATTTTTATCCACAATTATTTCTTTATCTTTAATTCCGTCAATATCCATTGCAATCTAAATTTTTCCACTGAATAAAATCTTAATTTTCCATTAATATAATTTTGTAAATGTGACAATTACTGAATTGTAATGTGGCTTAGCATATTTCACGAGTACGTTGTCAAATGACATGGCTATCCAACATTTCAGGTAGTGAGTCGTTATAGATGATATCAGAGCCTGCGTTTCTCAAATCAGTTCAAATGATTTGAATTGATTCGGATCCTATACAAAAGTTTTGCCACATATATATGCAATACTTATTGAATTCCTTGAGACCCATTCCTTAGATCCATCTGTATCTCTTATTTTGTTCCTTGAAATATTTCTTTCTGAGGAATTTTCATTCAAAAATTGAACTAAATATTTACCCTTTGACATATGTTCTTATTTTCGAAAAACATTTCCTATACCCTTCATTCCAGTTATCATTACTTTCGTAGAAGATGACTGATCTACTGCATGGATAAAGTTCGAGATTAATTAATGAGATGGCAAAAATCTACCAAGAGTATGCGTAGATTGTTCATTACATAGACTTTTTTGTGCCCTTATTGAAATTTCGAGGATGCAACTTGTTTGTGACATAGACTTTTGTGTGCCCTTATTTATTTTATGTAATTTTTTTATGATTAATTTAATATAATTTAATAAATAAATATAGTTGTATATAATTTTAAAATAGATATACCAAATTTCTTATAAACTTACTTTAAAGCTATAAATATTTTCTTATATTTTTCTAAAATCCATAAATTATTTAATGCAAGTCCAAGCCCATTCGCTTGGTCCAAACTCAAAATAATAATAATAATAATAATAAAAAAACGTAAGCCCGTACTAAAACCCAAAACAAATTACAATCAATTACTAAGCCAATTTTAGTTGTAATAATGAAATAATAACTTCTATTTTTAATCTTTAAATCTCTATCATTGACTTCCTAAAGTCTCTCATTAATCAAATATATTAATGAGTCATTTGATGCATTTGAATCAAAATTGAAAAAAACTTGATATTAAAAATCTGCAGTCTGCTACAATAGTCAATAATGTTAATGAGCGAATTTGACTAATTTGAATCTAATTTAAAAACTTGTCATTAAAACCCATAGCCAGCTACAATTATGAGATTTAACGAATTTCAAATATATGTTTAAATAAACTTATCGAATTTAGGAGCCAATTGACCTCATTTCAAACTTTTTTTAACCCTCTTTAATTTCATTAATCTCTCTCTCTTTAGTCAAAATTTCTAACTCTAATATAAACCCTCCATTCATCTTAATTCTTTTTATTTTTCAAACTAAGCTCTCTTCTCTCCTCTATTTACTACCCGTCGGAGTCCTCCGTAGAGCAGTCAACTGTTGGATTATCGTTGTCCATTAAAGGAGCCATTTCATGAGCCCTCTCTACATCCTTGAAACGCATCACACCGCCTGAGTAGTCACACAATCTATCAAGAAATAGAATCATCTTACTTCTTAATAAATTTATATCTTATTGTATCTAGCTAGATAACCTATTAACAGGAACCTAACTAAAATCTACTTTCTCATTTCTCTACTTCAATCTCACTATCCTTTCACATCTAAAAAATGGACTTTCGTAAATTCAAGAAAAATCTCTAAAATCATGAAAATCCAAATTTCCTTGTTTTAATATTTATGTAATTATTTGTTATGTACGTGTTGTACGTGTTGATTTAGATCACAAAATTGAGTGTCAAGTTATTTGGCGAATGCATTTTTCGAGCTTAGATGAGTTTTTTCTCGAACTCACTTTTCCATGCACCATTGCTATTAGATATGAATGAATTAAGTTTTAATATTATATAATTATTTATTTATATCATGATATATGTTATCATTTACGTCGATAAGAACTATTTAAATAACTTATATTTTATTTTAAAGAATTTTCTCACATATAATTTGATTTTCTTACAAACTTCATTCAAATGAAGCAACTTATATTTTATTTTAAAGAATTGTCCCACATACAATTTGATTATCTTACAAACTTCATTCAAATGAAGCATATGTTACAAATTGACTAAAAAAATAGTAACTGAAAAGCTAAGTGATAGTGATGATGATTGTAATGTTGTATTACTACGGTGTCTAGAAAAGAGTTCTAAATGAATGTGCTTATTTAATTAAGAAACGTGTTTGCATAGAAAATCTACAACTTCCTCGTTCTTGCCTGGTCATGCATCAATGTGATATGCAGTCAGAAATCTCTAAAATTAGTGATTGAAATTTCAGTGATATATTATAATTGTAAATATCTCTCTAGGATTTATTGAACTATAATGATTGAATTATACTTAAACTTGAACTGAATAAAGATCTGATAATGATTGGAAATATATTATAATAGACTTAACACGATCTTGATAACTGTAGATAACATTAGTTTTATTCTCCGTAAAATTCTTACTTTCTTCCATTGATTATAATAATTACAACGAAAAAAGAGCAATACAAAAACAAACGAGATGATTTATATATTATCACTCTCTTTTACAATAAAAATGGGTTCTGATATGGTGATAGGATCTAACTAGTAGAACCTATTGACGATCCAACGTGAAGATTTCTATTTGAAGAAGATAATGCTCGGTCCTAACTCTCTCTGCTGATCTCAATGAATTCAAGTCTCTTGCACGTAACTTGAACTCCAAAAAGATCACCAAGGCTTCAAGGCTCTCTCGCATAACTTGAATTGCCAAAGACCCTCAAAGTCTTCCTCAAATAGGCTATTTATAGACTTTAGTTGGTTATAAAAGTTTTCATAGGGATAGGAATAGAAGGATTTTTATATTCATCAAGAATTCTAATCAAATATTTGATTTTGATTTAAATATCTTAAATTTGGATTCTGATTGGACTCAACTCGGGTATTAGATAATCCCCTAATCTCAATGACAATCAATTTAAGATTCTGAAAATCTGCCCACGCAGAGTTAAATACTCTAGACGTGAAACTAATTACTTAGCTTCACGTTTTATCTCTTCATGCGGAGCTAAGTAATTAGTTTCGTGTCCAGAGTATTTAACTCTGTGCTGGCAGATTTTCAAAATCCTAAATTTATAGTGATTGAAATTTTAGAATTATTTAATACCCGAATTAAGTCCAATCAGAATCCAAATTCAAGAGATTTAAATCAAAATCAAATATTTGATTAGAATCTTTGATGAATACAAAAATATTTTATTCCTATCCCTATGAAAACTCTCATAACCAACTAAAGTCTATAAATAGCCTCTTTGAAGAAGACTTTGAGGGTTTTTGGCAATTCAAGTTACGCAAGAGAGCCTCGAAGCCTTGGTGATCTTTTGGGAGTTCAAGTTATGTGCAAGAGTTTTGAATTCATTGAGATCAGCAGAGAGAGTTAGGGTCAGCCATCATCTTCTTCAAAGAGAAATCTTCACATCGAATCGTCAATAAGTTTTACTAGTTAGATCTCATCGCCACATTAGAATCCACTTTTATTGTAAAAGAGAGCGATAATATATAAATCTTCTCGTTT
This sequence comes from Dracaena cambodiana, assembly GCA_036321105.1. Classification (NCBI taxonomy): domain Eukaryota; kingdom Viridiplantae; phylum Streptophyta; class Magnoliopsida; order Asparagales; family Asparagaceae; genus Dracaena; species Dracaena cambodiana. The sequence goes on from JAYEPQ010000007.1 coordinate 39,892,339, forward strand.
GTTTTTCTATTATTCTTCTTTCGTTGTAATCATTGTAATCAATGTAAGAAAGTAAGAATTTTACGGAGAACAAACTGGTAAGCACAGTGGGAGACGTCTCTTTTATTGAACAAGAGATCATGGCGCAATCCGACATGAAGAAAATTGGATCGGTCATGGATATGCTCGTCGTTGAGATCGACCAGCAAAGGTATGAAGATTATCTCTACTCTGGATCAGGCAATCTAACTGAAATACGGTGCTATCATCACGTGATCTCTAAAACTCGTAAATCGGGTAATAAGGAATTATCTGTTAATCGGGGGTCCTTTGAGTCCGCGGCTATAGAGCCGTCGTTTGAGCGGAAAACTCTAAGAGAGGATGTTGTTCCTACTATTGAAGAAAGCCAAGAATCTAGTTTTATCAGAACACAACTCCATAAACGAGATCGTCGAGCAAGACGAAGAGTGCTCAAAGCCCGCGTAAAATGCGAGGCTGAAGCAGAGGTAGAACGTAAGGCTATACCTTGCGAACTGGTTTGCGTTAATTGTAAAACCAGTGAAAATCATATAAAATACGAAGCTGACTGTAAGCCAGCGTGTGAAAATGTCTCTCCACGCGAGGCTACAAATCCTGAATATAAAACTAGGGAAATTGACAATACTCATATAAAACACAAGATTAATCTCAGAGGCAAGCCAGCGTGTGAAGAAGCCTCTCCACGCGAGACTACTGAAGTTTAATATGAAACTAGCAAAAGTATCAAAATTTGTGTAAAATGCGCAGTTAATAAAAGTAAGCCATCGTGTGATGAAAACTCTACATGCGAGGCCATCAAACTTGAACAAAAACTTGAGCTTAGTGTTAAACGCAAAACCAAAAATTCTTGCATAAATCGCAAGGTTATGCCAGTATGCAAGGATACTCTTCCATGTGAGGCTAAATAATCAATAAAAGTTAAAATTCTTCAGAAGCGCCAAGCCAGCATAAAACACGGGGCTAGCTAAAATAGGCAGTATATAGAATTAAGATTGATAAGAAAAATGTTGAACATCTGACAGGCCAACAGTTCAACACCATCAGCACTGAAAAGTTTCAGCAGGCACTCGAACTTCTCTAACAGTCAAGTAGGCCCCATGCCCAAAACATAACTGAAAAATTTTCATCTCCTAAAGTTTTTGATCTCAGAGAATACTTGACAAATAAAAGGAAAGCGACTCAAACTCAATCATACTCGACATGCCATTGTGAGCAACTAATATCAGTTGTGTTAAATAACTGCTATTGTGGCAAGAAAAGAGTGTTTGTATTTGACAGAATAACTAAGTCTGATCAAAATTCTCAAAAAAAAAGTAATCTGAGGTATAGAATCAAGGAAAAAAATTGAAAGCGGTAACCTCAAATATGTTAGATAAAGGCAAGAAGGTCGTAGAGAAAGTATACGAGTTAGATGAAGACGATGAAGAACCTCATCATTTCACCCGGCTCAAGTCAGGTATCGTCGCTCCTCGAAATTACAAGAAACTTGCAAAGGGTTCATACGACGATGATAGCGACAATTCAGCCATAGCTTCCCCCATTGTCTTATCCTTCTTACCGACCAAGAAAATCGGCATCGCACACAGTGGACAGGTCCGATGATGTAGACCAAAGGTTGGAAGCCCAGGAGCAAATGATTCGAAACCAACAAAAGACTATCGATGATCTCAGGATAATGCTCTTGAAAGTGGTCAAAAATACTCAGAAGATAGTCGAAGATAAGACTAAACCTCCTCCTCGGAACGACCACCCAAAATAAACGAGGAACCACCACCCAAGATAAATGAAGAAAAATAAAATAAAGAATAAAATACTTACTCAGTGCATGAAAAAGACAATAAGTTTCTCTTCAATGATCCTCACGAAGAGAAAATGGAGAAGTTACAGAGGCAACTTGATGCATTGATATAGAAAAGGAGCTGAACGAATCGGGGCTTCAGGGCCGTACCCACTTGAGTGGGACTTCACTCCTTATCCCGAAAAATACAATCCCCTCAAATTAGAATTATATGATGGGAAGGGGTTCCCAAGTCAGCACATATATTATTTCTTATTGCAGGCTGGTCATCTAATGGGAAACGATCTCATAATGACCAAAATATTCATAAGTACCTTGCAAGGGCCTGCCTTTACATGGTTTATGCAGTTGCCTCCATGGACCATTAATATTTGGTATGATTTAGAGAAATAGCTATTGACACATTTCTTTGAGGATGATACCGAGATATCAGTTCATTCCCTCCTTGCGACAAAACAAGGAGAAGAAGAGACGGTCAAAAGTTTCATAGAACATTTTCGCAAAAACTCCGTGTAATGTCAATATGGTATGACCCAGGAAACGCTAGTGAAAACTTGTAAACATAATTTCAAGACCAGTGTGCTGATAAGAATGGGAGTTGTAGAGTCCAAAATCAGGAAAGACCTGCTAAAATAAGGAGATCGTGGTACGAGAAACTCTATAAATAATAGGCCATATTCACAGAATCCTAAAAATAAAGGGAAAGTTGTGATAGGTCAGTTACAGATCCGAGTCCAAGACCCCAAAAGCCAAGAGGCGCAGGACCTGATAGGATTTATTCATTCAAAACGGAGCAGATAGGTACCATGTTTCACCTACTTAATAAAAAGGGTATGCTGAAACTTCCGAAGAACCGAAATCTAGAGGAAGCAGGAAAGACCAACAATCATAATTATTGCCTATTCAACCAGAACATTGGGCATCCAACCAAGGATTGCTACCCTCTCAAGAATTGAATCCATGCGTTAATAGAAGCCGATGTCCTCCAGTTTAAATAAGAACAGAAGAAAATTTTCGTGAATATGGCAACTCTGGCCATAGGAACCAATGAGTTCCCTACCGGAGCGACCCCTGTACCAGTAGGGAAGCCGATGTTAATCAATCATGATCCCCATAAAATGAAGTTGAAGGCACTCTTCCCAGTTTCTACCAAAAAAGAAGAAATTATGGGGGTACACTTAGACTTGCTGAAAGACGAACAATCGATTTGCTCAGCTAATTTAATAAAAACCAAGACAAATACACTATCAACACCAAGCACGGGCAGCCCGCACTTACAAACTTGCCCCTTTGGTACGTTCCGAAGCACAGCTGTGACCGAGTCGACCTCATTGGCTAGCAGCCGGATGGGGTCGGGGGCGCCGAAAATATTGACGGTGATAAGTATCATATTGCTTCTGCTGCTCTTATTAGCCAATGAAAAATTTTGTGTAATGACTAGGAATTTGATGGCAAGATGATTGCCATAAAAAAAGAAAGAAAAAAAGAAAGAAAAAAACTAAAAAAATGAAATAAAAGAAAAAAAATTATGTATATATATATAGATATACGAATATAATTTTGCTACCCAATGCTGTTAAAGCAAAGGGAAGAAAATAAGTTTCTTGACAACCTATCATGCTAGGGGATAAAGTATGAATTACCCAATGTTGTTAAAGCAAAGCGAAGAGAACAAGTTTCTTGATAATCCATCATGCGGAGGTAAAAAGTATGAACCATCCAATACTGTTAAAGCGGCGAAAAGAGGCGAAAAGAGGAGATCAAGTTTCTCGCCAACCTTATCATACTGGGGGTAAAAATATAAGATCAACTACCTAAAGCCAAAAAACTAAGGGGAAAGGAAATTAAATTCTCGACAACTCACCAGACTGAGCGGAATAGCTTGGCTAGTCCAATACAAACGGAAATTGGTGAAGGTGCTCCAAATTCGAGGTTTGATAAAAATCTCACGACAAACTTGTCACCATAAACCCATAGCCATATTGGCAAAGGGGAGAGGAAATCAATTCCTCGATAACCTATCATACTAGGGGATAAAACATGAACCGCCCAATATTATTAAAGCGGCGGGAAGAGAAGATCAAGTTTCTCGTCAACCCTATCATACTAGGGGATAAAAGTATGAGATCATCTACCCAAAGCCAAAAAGCTAAGGAAAAAGGAAGTAAAAATTCTCAACAACTCACCATATTGAGAAGAATAGTATGGCTAGTCCAACGCAAATAACGATTGGTAAAGGTACAACAAATTCATTGATAGTTAGAGGTTTGCTAAAAATCCAATGAACCTATCATATTAAACTCTTATCTCTGACAATAAGTTTTGGACCATCCTACCCATATCACTTTAATACAATCAAATCTATTATATTAAACTCTTACCTCTGACAGTAAGGTCTTAACTGTCATACATATCACAACAAGTTTGGGGGATATACTAATTGATGTGAATACTGTGTTTTAGCTGTATTATTAAGTTGTACAAGTAAGTTTTGCACAAACCATGGGTGCATGGTGATTAGCTTGAACGGGTCATAATACTATTGTTGTCGTTGTATAGGTCCGAATTAACTCTGAACAATCATGCAACTATTTACTGGGACTGTACGGGAGACAGTCAAAACACGGATATAACATCAGCTAGAATCTCTAATAATTATGACATCTAAAATTAAAATACTCGATATATAGACAAATATAATTGTAATTATAATAAATATTATGAGGAAGTTAGTTAACAAATTAATTAATATTCTATATTTTTACATGTATATGCTTTATTCATATCTATTTCAGCTACTTTTACTCTTTATTATTTCATATTAGTATTATTTTTCTTTTATTAGGTTGTGATCTGACGACATGGGTGTGTATACACAGATTTGAGATAGATACGATAGAGTAAATTAAAAATCTGATGGAATAACTGAAGCCAGCAGACGATCATTCCTTTCCTTTTATCTTGTACTTATTTTTATTACTTCTGATCTTAAAACTTTATTTTTATCCACAAATATTTCTCTATGCTTAATTCCGTCATTATCCACTGTAACCTAATTTTTTTCCACTGAATAAAATTTTAATTTTTCATTAATATTATTTTGCAAACGTACCAATTACTGATATTGTACTAAAGCTTAGCGTATTTCACAAATATGCTACCGAACGACTTAGCTATCTAGCATTCCGGGTAGTAGGCCATGGTATCAGAGCCTAGGTTTTTCAAATCCATTTAAGTGATTTGAATTGATTTGGATCCTATACAAAAATTTTGCCACATTTATACACAATACTCATTGAATTCCTTAATTTCCATAACTTGATATTAAAACCCTATAGCTAACTACAATAGTTAAATATGTTAATGAGGGAATTTGACACATTTGGATCTAATTTAAAAACTTGTCATTAAAATCCCTATCCAACTACAATTATGAGATTTGATGAATTTTAAATATATGTTTAAAATCATTATAAACTTATCTAATTTATGAGCCAATTTACCTCATTTCAAACTATCCTTTTAACCCTCTTTAATTTCATTAATCTCTCTCTCTTTAGTCAAAACTTCTAACTCCTATATAAACCCTCTATTCATCTTAATTTTTTTCTTTTTCAAACCAAACTCTCTTCTCTTCTCTTTTACTACCCACCATAGTCCGTCATCCATCGTAGCACTGCCGACTGTCGGATCGTCGTCGTCCATTAGAGGAGCCATCTCGCGAGCCCTCTCTGCTTTCTAGGCACACACTGCACCGCCTGAGCAGCCACACCAACAATCACCGCTATTGGAGCACCCTTTGCCAGAGCCTCTCGCCAGGGCAATTCCTTTCCCTTCTCCCTTAGAATCTATCAAGAGGTAGGGTCATCTTACTTCTTAGTAAATTTATCTCTTATTGTATTTAGGCATATAACTCATTAACAGGAACCTAACTAAAATCTACTTTCCTATTCATTTGCTTCAATCTTACTACCTTTTCACAACTAAAAAATGGACTTTTGTAAATTCAAGAAAAATTCCTAAAATCACCAAAATCCAGATTTACTTATTTTAATATTTATGTAATTATTTGTTATGTAGGTATTGATTTTGATCAGAAATTTGAGTGTCAAGTTGTTTAGCGAATGCATTTTCAGGGCTAAGGTGAGTTCCTTCTCGAATTCACTTTTCCATGCATCATTCCTATTAAATAGGAATGAATTATGTTTTAATTTTATATAATTATTTATTTTGGACATGATATAAGTTATCATTTGCATCGATAAAAACTATTAAAATAACTTATATCTTATTCCTAAGAATTGTCTTACTTGCAATTTGATTATTTTACAAACTTTATTCAAATGAAGCATACGTTATAAATTGACTTAAAAAAAATAGTTATTGAAATGCTAAGTGATAATTGTAATTAAATTAAAATACTCGATATATAGTCTAAAAGATAATTGTAATTATAATAAATATTATGAGGAAGTTAGTTAATTAATTCATATTCTATATTTTTACATCTATATGATTTTTCATATCTATTTCAGCTACTCTTACTCTTTATTGTTTCATATTAGTATTATTTTTATTTTTTTGGTCGCGAACTGACGACATGGATATGCATGTTCAGATTTTTAGAAAGATACGATGGAGCAAATTGAAAATCTAATAGAATAGTTGTATCCAATAGATGGCCGTTTCTTTCCTTGCACCTTGTACCTTTTTCTTTTTTACTTCTGCTTTTAAAACGTTATTTTTATCCATAATTATTTCTCTATCCTTAATTCTGCCAATATCCATTGTAATCTAAATTTTTTTGCTGAATAAAATTTTTATTTTCTATTAATATAATTTTGTAAATATAGAAATTACTGATATTGTAATAAGGCTTAGTGTATTTTCACAAATATGCTGCTGAACGACTCTGCAATCCAGCATTCCGAGTAGAAAACCATTATAATGCATCTCCACCATTTACTTCCCCTAATACCTTAGTTGTTTTTTATTTAATCGACCATGCAATTATGTGTAAGCAAGAATTGTGGCAAGACTGTTATCAAAAACATAGGACAAGTAGGCTTGTTCTCGCATGAACAAGAGTTTATCAGAAATCTGTTGATTGGCTAAGAGTTTAATAATTAATATAATACTTATGACGTGCCATTAACATCAGGATAGTGTTCATAGGCAGAGATAATAGTGATGGAATTAAACACTGGTGGCAGGGATAGATAAGGTTGACAGAGTTAAACACTGTAAACGAGATTAGATAGTGCCGTAAGATAAGCTTCTGCCAAACTAGCCTCCCGCAAGGCAACAGCCTTGCTGGCACACAGTTGCCTTGCTGACACTACTGTGTGCAGAGATGAGTGGCCGACGGGGCTAAAGTGTCACCAACACTGTAGTGTCGGCATAAATAAAGCCTCGCCTACACTATAGTATCAGTGGAAATAGTTTTTGACGAGGATAGCTCTTGAATAGCAAACACTAATAGTTCAAGTTTGGCAGGGCTAGAGATGGACAAACTCATTTAGAGATATGAGTAGAAAATTAAAGTTATTTTACAAGAGCTGCAGAGCTAACAGTTCTAACTCTGCATAGAAATGGATCCCTTAGAAATTAGATGATCGAGTGATGCTCCTATTTTTCAGAAATAGATGATAACTCTGTATAGATGATCGAGTGATGCTCCTATTTTTCAGCTACTTCTTAAAATGGATAATGCTACTTAAATCTATATTAGACCACCCAACATGTATAGATTCATTGAATAACCTAACTACTAACATAATAGAAAATAAATAATATGTCAAGAACTGAAATTTGCATTTATAACACATAAGGTTGATTACAAAAAAGTGCACACTTTTATATATATGTACAACAAAATAATCAAAAGAATGAACAATGCCAAATAAAGGAATATAAGTACCATATACAAAATTATGATTCTAGATCCATATCTTACTATCTCTTACTATCGCTCTACTTGATTAGTAAATTAGGGATCTCTGATCGGTACAAGTATTCTTTTTACTTTCTCAAGACCTGGGTTTATATCCCAAGGAATTAAATCTACCAAGCGTAACAGAGACTTTTGAACTATCATAGTACTGGAAATAAGGTGTACGTAAACATACTATTTTGGTGTTAGTCGTGTTATATAGATAATGAATTATAAGATAAGCAACAAATTATATATATATATATATATATATATATATATATATATATATATATATATATATATATATATATATATATATATATATATATATATATATATATATATATATATATATATATATATATATAATTTTAAAAAAGCATATAAATATCATGTAGAAATAAAAAGTCTCTGTCACATTCTTATTAGTATTTGAAACTAAATAATGGATAAGATGAGGCATGTGCGAGACCTGGTCAGAACTTATAACGTTGAATCACGATGCACTATTATGTACTGCTAGACCATTCTCATATTTCGAAACAATAATAGGCGTAACCCATTACTGGGAACTTAAATATCAAACTGTAACTTAGTACCACATGGTATTGCTGTGGTATAAGTTCTCAGCACCTAATTTGAACGGTCAACTAGATTATCATACAATGCGGTTTTTATCCATCATGTAGTCTCCCTATTACCCACCACAATAATACATGACACTCATGACCTATTGATACATCATGGTATATCCAAGTATAACCGTGCACATATCTGGTATCAAGAACAAGAATCGTGGACTATGTCTGGTTTAGATGCATGTATAATATCACAATAATCCATATCGATGTCATATCACCATGTTCCAGGAAACAATGTCCATACTATATCATATATATCGCTAATTATGCAAGCATATCATACATCATATAGAATTATGTATCATATATATCACGTATGTCAAGTGTCAAGTTCCATAATTATATAACAAGTATAACCATAAGTATAGTTTTCACATGTAATTCAATTATATGAGTCTATAAATGCTCTATAAATGCATCAAGTTCACAGACATGGACAAAAATGACAAGGAATCATACTTTATGTTCAATTAATAATGCTCACTCAACTATTTGACAGTGTAACTTTTCCGCTACTCGACCTTTGCTTCGTTGATGATCTCATTAAACAAAATAATTAGTAAGGTTTAATTTTAAACAAAAATAAAGTGAGCTTTCCTTCCTTTTCACTATGTTAAATTACTTTAGTCTTCCACTGCATTTATTTGCAAATATTGGATTCATGCATATTGTTGTTTGATATTATAGTATTCTATGCAAAACTTAATATACAACTTAATAGACGAGGAGTAGGGATGTCTATCAGAAGCGCAAGGATGGATGGACTGACCATGAAATGCCACTTTGGCAGGATCATTGTATTTTCTATTTTGTTCTGCTACTTTCCTTTTTAGTACTTCTTAGGATTTTTGCTTTGTAAGCTTATTATCGGGCCATTACTTTCGTGGATCCAGAATATTTCTGTTCTGTTATTCTTTTGTTAATGGAACGCGGAGGGACACATCCCGCCATTTATCGTCAAAAAAATATACACCTTACTTTAGGTTATTTATATAATAATAATAATAATAATAACTATTATTATTATTTTTTTATTATTATTTATTCGCAAATTAATATTTCAAAGCCCCAAAGTTAATTAGTTAAAGCTTTCAGTGTACTAGACCAACATAAACAAACTGATTAGAATTCAGCAAGTACTCCATTTGGTGTTAGACTATTTACACCATACTTGCATATACTGGACATCAAATAAAATATTTATTGATTAACAAAAAAAAAAAAAACTAAAATATTTCGAAGTGGGAGTTGAATTTTTAGGATAATCTTGGTAATTATTTTGCTAATCAGAAATAATATTTGTGCTGGGAGCGGTGAGGTCTTTACTACAATTCCATATTTACATAGGTTTCGTGGCAATTGTGCAAATCTGAATAAATAACTTTATCCGATACTAAAGAATGAGAAAAATGAAGGAAGAAGAGTTAATTTTGTGAACTCACACAAGAGAAAGAGGTAAAACATGTTGCTGATGGAGCCCATTGCCGTAGCGGGTTTCGGTCTATCGAAACGGGTCCAAAACTGGCCCAAACTCATTATGATATAATATATATATGGGGTGTGGTGCTAGGGTTTTGAATAAGCTGAAAAAAATCAGAAAAGAAAAGGGGCGGCTGCAAATTGAAGAAGACCTGAATTTTTGAGCAGCTGCTCTCTTCGGCCAAAACAAAAGAAAAGGGCGTTTTTTCTTTTGTTGGGTGCTGGCCGAAATCAAAGGAGTGACTGCATCAAAGGATTATTTGGCTCTGGCTGAAATCAAAGGAGTGGCTGCATCAAGGATTATTTGGCCGCCTAAAGCAAATAATTAGGCCGCAAATAATTGGTGGCTGCTGTTGTGTCTGTGTTCGGCTCGACATAACAGGAAAACAAAAGGTTTTCTTTGGCTTTTTCTTTTGGAATTTTCGGCGGCAGAAACAAAGAGGTAAATCACTGCAACAAGAAGTTAGAGTTTGATCTCAAAATCTTGTGTAATTTCTTTGTGTTTTCTCTTGTGGTTGAGAACTAGAAAGTTGTAATCCTCTTTTGATATAGTGGAAGTTTTTCGATCGTGTCCCCGTGGACGTAGGCATATTGCCGAACCACGTTAAATCTGTGTGTTTTCTGTCTCTGCTATTTTTCTCTTCGGTTAACTATTTGATTCCGCTGGTTGTTGCATTAGTATTATTCCGTTATCTTTTGCTAACAAAACATGCATGGAGAGCATTTAATGCAACATTGTGGGGGTAAATAATTGATAAATAATTGATCACAATGAGTATCATTGGTAAATAATTGATTCAAAATCAAGAAATTCTGGAAGCAAGTAAATTGTAGTTACAGGTTTGTAACTACAAGATAAGAACCGTTTCAAAATAAATAAGACATCATAATAATCAATGAATAAATATCTATAATATATAATTTTGTATACACTACCTGTTTAGAACATAGAAGTCACTTCTAGAGGTTAAGATCATTCAAATATTACGTTAGGATTTAGAGTCGCTTTTCTCAATAATTATCAGTGGGATCGCTTTCATAGGTAATAACTATCCATGGGGATAACTTGTACGAAATTACAAATTAAAACGTAAACTAACACAAATCACGAGGAACATAATACAAGTTATTTCTAATAAAGGGGTTTTTATATATATGTCCCTTACATCTTTAAAATTTAAATTTAGTCTCTCAAATCTTCATATTTATAATTTAGTCTCTCAAATTCTTTAAGTTACTACATTTAGTCTCCCAACCATATTTTTTGTCCGAATTTCCCGTTATACGATTGAGTTACTTCACTTTAGTCCTCATTTTTCTCTTCCTCCTTCTTTCCACTTCTTATTGGTTCTCCTCTCCATTCTTCTCCTCTCTCTCTCTTCCTTCCCACTTAATTTCTAAATAAGTAACTCAAGTTAATCCAATCAGAAGAGAGAAAAAAAAGAGAGAAAGAAGAAGAATGAAGAGAAAAACCCAATAAGAAGAGAAGGAAGAGAGAAAGAAGGGCTAAATTAAAGTAACTTAGGGGTATAACAGAAAATTCAGACAAAAAATATGACTGGAGACTAAATTGTGATAATTTAAAGAATTTGAAAGACTAAATTTTAAATATAAAGATTTTGGAAACTAAATTCTAATTTTGAAAGGTTTAAGGGACAGATATGTAAAAACCCCTCTAATACATTGTAAAAAACAACTAATTGTATAATTGGAAAGCATACGTACCTGAGTTTTCCCATGGTCTCCCTGCTGCACGGTGACATGCCACACTCCCCTCCCGCCACCAAACGCCTCCCCGTTGCCGGACCACAACTCCCACCCCATCATCTCCTCCTCCGACGCGCCCACATACTCGATCCTCTCCACCTTCGCCGAGAACCGCACGTGTCGGATCACGTCGAAGTGGCGAGCGTACGAGTTCAGGTACTCCATCACCTGCTTGTGGTCCGGGTACGTTTCCGTCACCTCCGCCGGCCACGGGAAGTCGGAGAACTGGTACGCCGTGCGGGGCGACTGGAGGCGGGTCGAAGACAAGGTCCGCGCCCACACGCCCCCGATGGTGGGCCCGGCCTCCAAGACGGTGGGGACGAAGCCCTTGGCGAGCACGTGCTTGCACGCGGCCAGGCCGCTGATGCCCGCGCCCACTATGCACACCCTTCTCCTCTCCATTGACTCTATTGGAGTGCAGTGGGAGAATAAAGATGATTTATACTGTGGGAGTTTCTAAAGGATCACACCATTTTATACAGTGAGCCCAGTGAAGAATTTTTTGGGCTTTTAGTCCGAATTAAAAATATATTGTCCAGTAAACTCACTAGAAAAAATAGTGTATTAAAAAATACACGGTCCAGTGGACTCGCATTGAAAAAAATAGTGTGCTCATTTAAAAACTTGCTTATAGCGGCGGAAATTTCTAAAAACTCCCTTATAGTGGCGGAACTTTCTAGATGAGCACACATTTTTTTTTCCTAGTGAACACACTTAACAGTTTACTTTTATTTATATTGTCATTCAAGTTTTTGGATAAAACTACCTTCTAAATCAACCTCTCTACTCCCTCCCACTTTTCACCTGTGCACGCTGCAGACACAGAAAGAGAGATCCTCAGGTTACGAGCGGCGCAGGCCAGTGGGTCCCTAGCGGCCATGGGCAGTGGGTTCTCGGGTGGCGAGCTGGGGCGGCGAATTCTCGAGTCGTGCAGGGGCTCGGGAGACGAAAAGAAAAGTATGGGAGGCTGGGATCTCAGTGGTGAGTCTTAGAATGTGGATGAGATGACTTAGGAAAGGTGTTTTGGAAATTATCAGTGTGCTCACTAAAAATAAAACTCTTTTTTCAAAAGGGAATGTGTGCTCACTAGAAAAAGTGGGCTCACAAAGTTGTGCTCCTCTGTAAATTCCCTATATTGGCGTGTTGGTACTTTTACAAATCAGAACTCGAATCAATTTTATTTATTGTTTTTATATGTCGTGAATTTTTTTTTTCTGCTAAATATTTCTTATTAATATACATTTGCTGGACTGACACGTTTAATATCCTGACCTTTGAGACAGATCACCTAACTAGGTAATGTATAAAATTTTCATATATTTAAAAAATTCTTATTTATCAAATTTGCTCAAAAATGTTATTAAATTCTTAGCAGCTCGATAGTCGTATCTGGCTGTTTATAATTAATTACGATACGTGGAGAATTAGAATCAGAATCTACATGAATTATTCATGCAACAGGTTATAACTTTCTTTTTTGCGGTTTTCGCGTATCAATAATTTAATTATTTAATAATTGCATATCGATTCCTAAAACAATATTAGTTTATCAAAATATTTAATTTACTCCGATTAAGTTTCCTGGATCACTTCCCTTAAGAAACTTAATTTTTTATCCCTTTTTACCCACTACATCCCTAGGCCTGTATATAGAAAGATGGGAAATGACAATTAATTTTCCTCTCTTCTTCTCTCTTTTCCTCCTCCTTTTTTCTTCCTCTTCTTTTAGTGGGATTCAACTCTTCATGCTCAATCTCTCTCTCTCCCCCTCAATATTCTCTTCAAATAATGCTAAGCAAATTTCTCTCTATTCATATTCTCTCCTCTCTATGACCTTAACTTCTCTCTGGGAAATTCTATTTGCACACGGCATTTTACTCTTGACGCACTGTTTTGAAATTTATAAATAATTATAAGTTTGTCATTATTTTTTTGACTAAACTACCTTTATAAATTACAAACTAAGACTTTTTAAAATTTGGAAGTACGATTCATCGTGTTCCTCCTCTATTTTCTCTCTAAAATCCTAAATGATTTTTTTTAATATTTAATAAAAATGCATCTCCTACAAAATTATCGATTTGATTTCTTGAACCCTTAAATTTTTTTACATTAACATTCCTGAAAATATTAGAAAAATTTTAAATTCTTCGATTTCATCGTGACAAGTGAAATTTAAGTTTGAGTTTTTTTTATGCAAATAGAAAATTCCAACATGCAATTGGTGTTAGATAACAATTCTAAGATACGATTTAAATTTTTTTTAGGTTTTATGCGTATTTGTTTGAAATTTATCATTAATTAGTTTTTTTTGGGAGACTTCGCTTGCGGGTCGGGTATTAATACCCGACTGGTCGGATATTAATACCCGACCAGAATGTATCTTGGTCAGGTATTAATACCCGACCATAATATTTCTTGGTCGGGTATTAATACCCGATCAAAATATTTTTTTTCCTAAATAGAATCGAACGGGTGAGGAGTTAGAGAAAAAGAGAAAGGTTTTTTTAGGAAAAACATTTGGGCGCAGAAAGTAAAATGACAGTATTTCAAAATATGAGTTTGATGTAAAGAGAAACCAGGGCGCCAAGAGTAAAATGCAGTGCGCAAATAGAGTTTCCCCTTCTCTCTCCTCATACTGTCTATCTTGTCTTTCCCAAATTCTCCTCACTAAATCCAAACTCTAATTTCCTATAGCTTTCTCTCATGGCTTGGTTCAAAAGCCTAAGAATCTATTGTGCAAACTTGAGAAAACCTATGAATAGATTAACCATGAAAAAGAAATATTAACCCTACCAGCTTAAACACACTCATCTCCCATAGCTTTCCTTGATAACACAATATTTTGATCCATGAAAAAGGAAAAAAAAAAAACTACATGACAGAAGTGTTACAGATTGTTATTGAGATTACCACAACCTCATTGAGATTGTTCTTTCTCCATCTCTCTCCCCCCTTGGGATTCCAACCCTCTCAACTCTCTCTCTCTCTCTCTCTCTCTCGCTCTCTCTCTCCCCCTCTCCCCCTCTCCTCATCATCATCAATCAAGCCAGCCTTCCATTGCTCAGCCCTCACAAACATCTCTCACTCTCCCAAACAGAAGAATTCTTCAAGTCTTATCTAGCTAGCTCCTTTGATCAAATACAAAATACTGTGTGAGAGTGAGCAAATTGGCAGTGAATTAATGGACGCAGGTCTCTATCACCACTGCCCCCTCAATAATTCAAGCCAACTCAAACCCCCAATTAACCCAATTATTATCATTCTAGGACTAGTTTTACTATCATTGTACAATTTCTTACTTGTTCTCTTGTTTGTTATCGCCCATTTTCTTACTTGTTCTCTTGTTTGTTATCTATACGCAGAGGTTGATGACGATGCATGCAACTAACATCTCTTTGCAAGCAGTAGTACTAGAATGATAATAATTGGGTTAATTGGGGGAGGAAAGATTCTTGAGACAAGAGCTAGGGAACAAAATGGGCATGCATTTGCATTGGAGAAGAATTTGAGTTAGCTTGAATTATTGAGAGGGCAGTGGTAATAGAGACCTGCATCCATTCACTACCAATCATTATAAAAATTGTTACTAAAGAAAGTATATAGTGATAACAATTAAACCTCAAAACTAAAAGTGGATTTTTTGTAACAAAAATAAATACTCATCACCTGATCTTAAGTTATAGTGACAACGCATTGAAACTTGCCACCAAATATTGGTTTTTAGTGACGATAAATTTTTATTGTCACAGAATTGTGTTACAGTGACGAATTTTTTGGGAGGAAGATAAAAATTATCACTAAAAAAAAGTATTTTGTCACAACAAATAAAACTCGTCACTAAAAATTAGTTTTTTTTTTAACAAAAATAAATACTCATCATGTAATTCTAAATTTGAGTAACAATGTATTAAAAATTATCATGAAATATCAGTTTATATGACTCTCTCTGTTTTCATCATCATCATCAATCAAGCCAGTTTCTCATTGCTCAGCCCTCACAAACATCTCTCACTCTCCCAAAAAGAAGGATTCTTCAAAGTCTTAGCTAGCTAGCTCCTTGGATCAAATACAAAATACTATGTGAGAGTGAGCAAATTGGCAGTGAATGGACGCAGGTCTCTACCACCAACACCCCCTCAATAATTCAAGCCAATTCAAATTCTTTTCCAATGCAAATGCATGTCCATTTTGTTCCCTAGCTCTCGTCTCAAGAATTTTTCTTCCCACAATTAACCCAATTATTATCATTCTAGTACTAGTTTTACTATCATACTTGTTCTCTTGATTGTTGACTCCCATTTTCTTACTTGTTCTCTTGTTTGTTATCCATACGCAGAGGTTGATGATGATGCCTGCAACTAACATCTCTCTGCAATCAGTAGTACTAGAATGATAAGAGCTAGGTAAAGATTGGGAGAAGATAGATTCTTGAGACAAGAGCTAGGGAACAAAATGGGCATGCATTTGCAATGGAGAAGAATTTGATTTGGCTTGAATTATTGAGGGGATAGTGGTGATAAAGATCTGCATCCATTTACTACCAATCACTATAAAAATTGTCACTAAAAAAAATATTCCCACTAAAGAAAAGTATACAGCGACAACAAATAAGCCTTGAAACTAAAAGTGGATTTTTTGTGACAAAAATAGAATACCTGATCCTAACTTATAGTGACAACGCATTAAAACTTGCTACTAAATATTGGTGTTTAGTGACGATAAATTTTTGTTGTCACGGAATTGTGTTACAGTGACAAATATTTGGGAGGAAGATAAAAATTGTCACTAAAGAAAAATATTTTGTCACAACAAATAAAACTCGTCACTAAAAATTAGTTTTTTTTTTAACAAAAATAAATACTCATCACGTAATTCTAGATTTTAGTGACAATGTATTAAAAATTATCACGAAATATCAGTTTATATGATCTCTCTCTCTCTGTTCTCATCATTATCAATCAAGCCAACTTCCCATTGCTCAACCCTCACAAACATCTCTCACTCTCCCAAACAGAAGGATTCTTCCAGTCTTAGCTAGCTAGTTCCTTGGATCAAATACAAAATACTTTGTGAGAGTGAGCAAATTGGCAGTGAATGGACGCAGGTCTTTATCACCACCGCCCCCTCAATAATTCAAGCCAATTCAAATTCTTCTCTAATGCAAATGCATGCCCATTTTGTTCCCAAGCTCTTGCCTCAAGAATCTTTCTTCCCCCATTTAACCCAATTATTATCATTCTAGTACTAGTTTTACTATCATCGCCAATTTTCTTACTTGTTCTCTTGTTTGTTATCTATATGTAGAGGTTGATGAAGATGGCTGCAATTAACATCTTTGCGAGCAGTAGTACTACTCTTATTACCACCAAGAGAAAACTGAGATTTCATAATGAATATTTTGTGAGGACTGTAAAAATTGTTACTAAAAATAGGTATATAGTGACAACAAATAAACCTTGCCACTAAAAATGGATTTTTTGTGATAAAAATAAATACTTGTAACGTGATCCTAACTTATAGTGACAATGCATTGAAACTTGTCACTAAATATTGATTTTTAATAACGATAATTTTTTGTTGTTACAAAATTGTGTTTCAGTGACGAATTTTTTAAAATGAAAATAAAATTTGTTACTAAAAAAAGGTATTTTGTGACAACAAATAAAACTTGTCACTAATGTTTAGTTTTTTCTATGACAAAAATAATACTCATCATGTAATCCTAAATTTTAGTGGCAATGTATTAAAATTATAACGAAATAACGATTTTTAGTCACAACACATTTTCGTTGTCACATAACTGGATTTAGTGATGAATATTTAGTGAGGAAAGTAGAAAATTGTTATTAAATAACGGTGTTTTGTGACAACAAATAAATATTATCACTAAAAATTAAGTTGTTGTTTTTTTGACGAAGATAAATACTCGTTACGTAATTCTAATTTGTTAAAAACTATCACTGCACCAGTATCTTCTTGTTCATCATCGTCAAGCGTGATGCTGCTGCAGCAGCGGCATTAATAGCACGATCCCATGGAGCCGCTGCAGCGCTCCGCGCGCGGGGGCTACAGCAGCACTCAAGTGCCCCCGATGCGTCTCTTACAACACGAAATCTGCTACTACAATAACTACAGCCTCTTGCAGCCCCGCCACTTCTGCAAGGGCTGATCCTTACGAGTCAATTATCGGCGAGGGAACTGATAAGCAACGATCTCGCAGATCTCCAGCAACAGCTAGCTTCTTTCTTGAACGATGACTTTTCACCCCCTCACCCAAAAACTAAATCCATCTAATACTTTCTAACTTAATAAAGGATACTCGGATTATTTATTATATATATATATATATATATTATATAAAATTAAAAAAATAAGAACGGCAGTTTATTTGGACAAAATAACTAATGAAAAGACTAAACTGAAATAACTTAAATATTTTTAACGCCTAATATCAAAATATGAAATATTTAGGAATCAATATGTAATTATTGAAGAATTAAGGGTTCAATATGCAAAAACTTCGTAAGACCGTACATTGATCAGTTACTCTAATTGAATTTCTCGACTAATAGGCAGAATTGAACCTAAATTATTTCTTTAAAGGTATAGAGTGTTATTGTTTAGTCTAACACACACATATATATAGGGATTCACACATATATATAGGGATTTCTGTAGGTGAGCCGCTAGCTCAAGAAAAATTACGTGAGGTAGTGGCAAAATTATAATGATACAATAATTTTTCTTCAATTTTCTTTTTACAATTATTATTTCTACTGTTTTAAATTCTTTAAGATTAAATTTTATAAATTTTGAAATTCATTTATCCTTTCATCAAGTACATACAAAATATTTTATTCATTGAAAACCTTTAATTTTGTGTTAACTTGATAGAGGATCAAATCGAAACTAAAATCTAAGAAATTGGGTATAAGTGAGCTCTAGGGGGTCAAGATTATAATGTAAAAGAAATTCTTTAAAAAATATTATTGGAGAAAGTGGAAATAAACTACAGCTTAAGTAACTTGCGTGAGCTGTCAGTTCATTTCCATCAAATATGAGAGTAGATAGTAAATAGCATAGGGGTTAATTTTTTTCATAGATTTTTTGGATTGATTTGGAGAATGGACTTACTAATCATTTATAGAAATTCATGCTTTCCATCAAATCCAACATTTGCTTCATAATTTGAAGAAGGGAAAGTTTGCTTATGTGGCCAATTAAATAGATCTAGTTTGTTTTCCTGGATTTTGTAGGTAAACTTAGTATATTTGGATTTTGTTTATACATTTTATGAGAAAGAGGAAGAATTATTCATTTTTTTATAATATCTCTAAGAATATTTTCTTTTGAAAATAATAACTAACAATCATTATCCCAAATCCATACTCCTTTTTTCATTATTCCAAATCCATGAAATAAACAATAACGAGTATATATTGAAAATTTTCCTTTTTCCATAAAACAAACAAAAAATTGAAAAGCAAAGATTTTGTGAATATTATTTATTGTTATAAATTCATTTTTACTTTTGCCATCGAGATCCGATGCATATTTTATGTGGCCATAACTTTTATCCTGATCCGATGAATCGTGTGATACAAAATTCGATGGATCTGGTTTGAGCCTCTTTTTTCACCACCTCTCGGTA
Source organism: Dracaena cambodiana (assembly GCA_036321105.1). NCBI lineage: Eukaryota > Viridiplantae > Streptophyta > Magnoliopsida > Asparagales > Asparagaceae > Dracaena > Dracaena cambodiana. Next base: position 39,911,631 of record JAYEPQ010000007.1, read on the forward strand.
TGCATTCTCATATTATGAAGAGCTTGCAGCTAAGAATAGCTTAGATTTTCTAAAGTTTCCTTCGCTACATTTAAATTTTGATTTTTTTTTTTTTTCTTTCACTGGTTGCAACTCAAACAGCTAGCTATTAATATTCTCAAAACTATTTCTGAAAATTTTCTCGAACGCTATCACAAGGAATAGAGTTTAGAATGTTCCAAACAAAACAAGATGATGATATTAAATATTGTTAAAATTTTGTCTCATTTTGGAGTTCATGTCTAATAACTAATGACTAGAAATAAAATTAGTTGGTGACTCGTAATGGAATTCAAATTAGTATAATTTAATTAGAAGCTAAGATAAATCCAAATTATATTGGATTAATAAAAAATATGTGTTTATTTAGATCTCTAATTGGATTCTTTTAGAAATTTGTATTTGGTTTTAGAGCCATAAATTTATCTTTTTTGCATTATATGGATTGCCATTTGGCATGATATTAGGAGTGTTATTTCATTAGAAACGTAAGGGAAGTTTTTGAGGGAGATTTAAGATTTATATTAGAGAGAGTTTTAATTTGTGAGATCCAAGTGTTGCTAATGGAGCCCTATTACCACAGCGGATTTCGGTCTACCGAAACGGGTCCAAAACCGGCCTAAACCTGTTATGATAAATATATATATGCGGGTGTGTACTAGGGTTTTTCGATTAAGCCGAAAAAAAAAAAAGAAAATAAATAGGCGGCTGTTATTATTTGGTCAAAGGAAAGTTGGCTGCTATTTTTTTTGCCAAAGAAAAGGTGGCTACTATTTTATTGGCCAAAGGAAAGGTGGCTGCTATTATTTGGCTGAAGGGAAGATAAATTATTTGCGGATGAGTCAAATAGAAGAGGGGAGCTATTGCTATATATTTTGGACAAAGGGAAAAATAATGGTGTGAGCGGTTGCTTCTGTCTTTTGGCCGAAAGCAAAGAAGAAAAGAAAAGAAGGCGGGGCTTCTTTCGGGGTTTTTCTTCAGTAGCCGAAAAAAAGAGGAAAATCACTATAACAAGAGGTTAGGATTTGATCTCAAAATCTTGTGTGATTTCTTTGTGATTTCTCTTGTGGTTGAGAACTAGAAAGTTGTAATCATCTTTTGATATAGTGGAAGTTTTTCGATTGTGTCCCCGTGGACGTAAGCGCATTGCCGAACCACGTTAAATCTGCGTGTTCTCTGTCTTTACTATTTTTCTATTCGGATAACTATTTGATTCCACTGCTTGTTGCATTAGTATTATTCTGCTATTTTTACTAACAATTGGTACAGAGCCCTGGTTCGGGTTAGATTTCACTCAGATCAGTGTTGATTTTGAGTGAGAGTTATGACAGAAGATAGGAAGGGAAAGATTAAAAAATTTAATGGGACAGATTTTCATTGGTGAAAATTACAGATGAAAGATTATTTATATCAAAAGAATTTATATCAACCACTGTTTGGAGAAAAACCAGAAAAGATGATTGATGAGGAGTGGGAATTGTTGGATAGGAGAGCTTTGGCGCAGATTCAATTGTGCCTAGCAAAACAGGTTGTGTTCAACGTCTCCAAAGAGAAGACCACTTCAGGTTTGATGTCAGCGTTGGCTAAATTTTATGAGAAGCTATCTGCTTCAAATAGACTGTTTCTAATAAAAAAATTATTCAACTTGAGAATGCCTTCTTATAATTCAGCTGTTAATCATTTGAACGAATTTAACACATTATGGATACAACTTGAATCCTTAGATTTTGTCTTTGCTGATGACATTAAAGATTTGATGTTTATGTGGTCGTTACCAGATAGTTGGAGTAATGTTGTTATGGCCATCAGTAATACTTTCAATACTACTCTTAAATTTGATGATATTGTGAGTATAATCATGAATGATGAATTGATGAAAAAGAGCATGGGTGAGAGCACATTTTCTACAAGTACTGCTCTGTTTGTTAATAATGACAGAAGGAAGGAAAAATGTAGAAGTTTAAGTAGGGAGTCGAAGTAAAGAGGGAGATCAAAATTTAAGGAGAAGTTCAAGAAAAAGCTAGTGTGTTGGAAATATAAGACAGAGGGTCATATGAAGAAGGATTGTTCAAACAAAGATAAGGAATGAGCGAATGTGGTGAATCCAAATAAGGAGTATGATGATTTGTGTTTGTCTGCACATACAGAATTGATGTCAGATTTGTGATTTGTGGATTCAGGGGCTTTGTTCCATTGCACTGCTTGCAGAGAATAGTTTGTGAATTATGTCCAAGGTGATTTTGGGCATATGACTGTTGGTAATTGGCAGGAATGCAAGATTGTCGGTAAGGGGACAATTCAATTAAAATTGCACAATAGTGAAAAGTTGCTTTTACAAGAGGTCATGCACATACCAAATTTGAAGAAAAATTTGATAACTGTTAGCAAACCAGATGATGAAGGTTATCAAATCTTATTTGAGAGAAAATAATGGAAGATCAGTAAAGGAGCAATGATAGTGATCAAGGGTGAGAGAGTGGAAACTCTATATTTACTCTCAAGCTCGGTGGATCACGTTGTTTCTTTGGCCACCGTGAAGAATGAGAAGGCTACCTTATGGCATCAGAGGCTCGGTCACTTGAGCGAAAGCGGCATGAGGGTATTGCAATCCAAAGGTAAGTTGACAGATATAAAAGATGCTAACTTTGATCTCTGTGAGAACTGTGTTTGGGAAGCGGAAAAGAGTTAGTTTTATGAAGGATGGTAAGGAAAAGAAAACCGAGAGATTGGAGTTAGTGCATACAGATGTATGAGGGTCTTCTTCGGCGAAGTCTCTTGGAGGTAATTCTTATTTTGTCACTTTCATAGATGATGCAAGTAGGAAAATATGGGTGTTTCCACTTAAGCAGAAATTCGATGTCTTCAAGATCTTCAAGGTATGAAAAGTTCTTGCTGAGAATGAAACAGGTTTGAAGGTAAAATGTCTATTATAAGACAATGGTAGGAAATTTTGCAATAGAGAGTTCAATGACTATTGCTCTACCAAGGAGATCAGGAGAGTAAAAACTGTACCGAGAACATCGAAGCAGAATGGTGTGGCTGAGAGGATGAATAGAACCATTTTGGAGCGAGCTCGGAGTATGAGAGTACATGCAGGTTTGCCTTTGCAACTTTGGGGAGGCACTGTAGATAGGCAGTCAATCTGATCAAAAGGAGTCCGGCTAGTGTTTTAGATGGAGGAATTTCAGAAGAGGTGTGGTCTGGTAAGACTATAAATTATTCATTCTTAAAAGTATTCGGTTATATAGCATATGCACAAGTGGATCATGAGATGAGAAAAAAACTTGATTCTAAATCTCGGAAGTGTAGAAGTGTGCATTCATTGGATACGGTAGCGACAAATATGGTTATCGCTTATGGGATTATGAGCATAACAAGGTGATTCGTAGCAGAGATGTAGTATTCAATGAGGGCTGTATATATAAAGACCGAATAGAGAATAAGAGTGAGAAAACAATTGAGAAAAAGCACTTGGAGCTGGATGAGCCACAGAATGGGATGGATCCCATGGATAAAAGAAAGGAAAAAAATACCTATATCTGAAGGGAAAGAAATTGCTACACCTGATAATACACAAGTTTCGGATGAGACCGAACAGGAGAGAGAGTCACTGACTGAAATAGATGGTTCCAGTACTTCATCAGAGAGTGTTCCCATTTTGTAGAAGAGCACAAGAATAAGAAAGCCAATCCAAAAATTTTGTCATCTTTTATTTTATGTTTTGTATACTGATGCAGGTGAACCAGAGAGTTACCAAGAGGCTATGCAGGATAAATTTCATTTTAAGTGGGAGCAAGTCATGCGTGATGAGATGTCTTCTTTGGAGGAGAATCATACATGGGAATTGGTGAGGGAAAAAATAAAAATATTACATAACAAGTAGGTATATAGGGTATAACATGAGGCAAGAGGGACACAAAGGTTTAAGGTTAGACTTGTGGTGAAGGGATACGGTCAGAGAAAAGGTATTGACTTCAATGAAATATTTGCACTTGTTGACAAGATGACTTCTATTAGAGCAATACTAAGTATTGTGGCTGTGAAAGGATTGTATTTAGAGCAGCTTAATGTAAAAATTGCTTTCCTTCATGGTGATTTGGAGGAGGAAATATATATGGAACAGCCGGAGGGTCATGAAGTTAAAGGAAAGGAGAATTGGTTATGTCGACTGAAAAGGAGTTTGTATGGATTGAAACAGGTGCCGAGGCAATGGCACTTAAAGTTCGACAAGTTTATGTTGGATTCAGGTTTTGCCAGATGCAATTCAGATCATTGTGTATATCTACAAAACTTTAAGAATGATAACTTTATTATACTTACTTTGTATGTAAATAATATGCTTATGGCAAGTACATGCATGAAGAAATCAATGATCTGAAAAGAAAGTTGGCAGGGAGATTCTCTATGAAGGACATGGGTGAGACTAAACAACTTCTTAGAATGCAAATTACCCGAGATAAGAAAAGTAAGAAATTGTGGTTATCTCAGGAGAGATACATCAAGAAGGTGTTGGAGAGATTCAACATGGAGAATACAAAATCGATAACTATAGCTGTTGGTGGTCAGTTCAGACTGTCAAAAGAGTAAGATGCTAAAACAGATGAGGAGACGAGACACATGGAGAATGTGCCCTATTCATCGGCCGTTGGGAGTCTCACGTATGCAATGGTGAGTACAAGACCAAATATTGCACATGCAGTGGGAGTAGTTCGTAGATTTATGAAGAACCCTGGGAAGAAACATTGACAAGCAGTGAAGTGGATTTTTATGTATTTGAAAGGTATTTAAAAGTATTATTTATGTTTTGGGGGTGATAACATTGATGTGCAAGGTTTTATAGATTCGGACCATGCGGGTGATAGAGACAATGGCAGGAGCACCACAGGTTATGTCTTTACTGTAGAAGGGACAGCGGTAAGCTGGATTTCAAGATTACAATCAATTGTTACTTTATTTCGACAGAAGCTGGGTATGTTGCAACTGCAGAAGCAACTAAGGAGTTTATTTGGTTGCAGTAATTAATGAGTGAGTTGGATTTTGATAGAGTGAATTACAGATTGTTCAGTGGCAGTCAGAGTGCAATTTATCTTGCTAAGAACTCAGCATATCATTCATGGACTAAACATATTCACTTGAGATATCACTTCATTAGATCCTTGTTAGAGCATGACCAATTGAAGTTCGAGAAGATTGAGGGCAAAAGGAATCCTGCAGATATGTTGACAAAGCCGGTTGATGGGAAAAAGTTGAGATATTGCTCAACTTTGGTGCATCTATGTTGAATGCTGAAATTGGGTCTTTAAACGATCTAGGTAAAAGTTTTGGACACTAGAATTATCATGTATAGAGATTTCAATTTTAGCAATAGGTTTTCAAGTGGGAGATTGTTGCTAATGGAGCCCTATTGCCACAGCGGGTTTCGGTCCGCCGAAACGGTCCAAAACCGGCCCAAACCCGTTATGATAAATATATATATGCGGGTGTGTGCTAGGGTTTTTTGGATTAAGCCGAAAAAAACAGGAAATAAATAGGCGGCTGTTATTATTTGGCCAAAGGAAAGGTGGCTGCTATTTTTTTTAACCAATGGAAAGATGGCGGCTAATTTTTTGGCCAAAGGAAAGGTGGCTACTATTATTTGGCTGAAGGGAAGAGAAATTATTTGCGGCTGAGTCAAATAGAGGAGAGGGGGCTGCTGCTATATATTTTGGCCAAAGGGAAAAATAATATTATGAGCGGCTGCTTCTGTCTTTTGGCAGAAAGCAAAGAAGAAAAGAAAAGAAGGCGGGGCTTCTTTCCGGATTTTTCTTCGGCGGCCGAAGCAAAAAGGAAAATCACTATAACAAGATATTATGATTTGATCTCAAAATCTTGTGTGATTTCTTTGTAATTTCTCTTGTGGTTGAGAACTAGAAAGCTGTAATCATCTTTTGATATAGTGGAAGTTTTTCGATCGTTTCCTCGTGGATGTAGGCACATTGCCGAACCACGTTAAATCTGAGTATTCTTTGTCTCTGCTATTTTTCTGTTCGGTTAACTATTTGATTCCGCTGGTTGTTGCATTAGTATTATTTCGCTATTTTTGCTAACAATTAGTATCAGAGCCCTGGTTCGGGTCAGATTTCACTCAGATCGGTGTTGATTTTGAGTGGGAGTTATGGCGGAAGATAGGAAGGGAAAAATTAAAAAAATTGATGGGACAGATTTCCAATGGTGGAAATTACAGATGAAAGATTATTTATATCAAAAGAATTTACATCAACCACTGTTTGGAGAAAAGCCAGAAAAGATGACTGATGAGGAGTGGAATTGTTGGACAGAAGAGCTTTGGCGCAGATTCGATTGTGCTTGACAAAACAGGTTGTGTTCGACAAAACAGGTTGTGTTCAACGTTTCCAAGAAGAAAACCACTTCAGGTTTGATGTCAGTGTTGGCTAAATTTTATAAGAAACCGTTTGCTTCAAATAGACTGTTTCTAATAAAAAATTACTCAACTTGAGAATGCCTTTTTATAATTCAGTTGTTAATCATTTGAACGAATTTAATATATTATGGGCACAACTTGAATTCTTAGATTTTGTCATTGCTGATGACATTAAAGCTTTGATGTATATGTGTTTGTTACCAGATAGTTGGAGTAATGTTGCAATGGCCATCAGTAATGCTTCCAATACTACTCTTATATTTGATGATGTTGTGAGTACAATCATGAATGATGAATTGATGAAAAAGAGTATGGGTGAAAGCATAGTTTCTACAAGTACTGCTTTGTCTGTTGATAATGACAGAAGGAAGGAAAGAGGTAGAAGTTTAAGTAGGGAGTCGAAATAAAGAGGGAGATCAAAATCTAAGTGAAAGTTCAAGAAAAAGTTAGTGTGTTGGAAATGTAAGACAGAGGGTCATATGAAGAAAAATTGTTCAAACAACGACAAGAAAGGAGCGAATGTGGTGAATCCAAGTAAGTAGTATGATGATTTATATTTGTCTGCTCATACAGAATCGATGTTAGATCTGTGGTTTGTGGATTCAGGGGCTTCATTCCATTGCACTGCTCGCAGAGAATGGTTTGAGAACTATGTCTAAGGTGATTTTGGGTATGTGACTTTTGGTAATTAGCAGGAATGCAAGATTGTCGGTAAGGGGACAATTAAGTTAAAGTTGTATAATGGTGGAAAGTTGACGCAGGACGGAAGCGGAATTAGGGTTAGGGTTTTGAAAATTAGGGTTTTCTAGGGGAATTGGGGAAGAAAAGATTGATTGGGGAAAACTTTTGAGATTTGGGAATCCACCCAGGCCCACGCCCACTCTCCACGAATCCACGAAGAAAGATTTTTTTACTCAGCGAATTCCACGCCAGAGATTTCTCAAGAAAATTTCTCAAAATATTATTCATCTTTTTCAATACTCCATACAACCCTATATATAGGGAAACCCTAACAAACAGAATCCTAATAAAATCCAAACTCCTAATCAAATCAAATATCTAATACAATCCAATCCTAATCAAATCAAATCAAATCAAATCTAATAAAATCTAATCCTGATCTCCATCAATTCTCCCCGGCTTCAAAAAATTCATCCCCGATGAATGCTGAGATAAGTAATGATAAACACGTCCGGGTTGAACTAATCAATATCCACGAAGTATTCCAATTAGGCCATGGTGGTGGTCGAGGAACCATAGCTTGTGCATCATATCTGAATAAAAGTGGTGGATGGGGAATTGACTTCGTTAATGAATTTGTATCGAACCATGATAGATCTGGAAAGACACCTGAATGCGAAACGTATAATTTCTTCACAATTTCTGGAAGCAACCTCTCAGGAGGAACCAAAACTTTCACTTCATTATCAAGTACAAATTCCTGCAAAATATTATGTAGATATACAACAAATTTGTACTCATCATTGCAAATTGCTATCTGTCTAGAGATCTCATCATGCATAACATGCATATCAGGCAAATACAATGCAACAGACTCAAGTGGTACAACTCCAAAAAATAGATATATTGGTTCTCTAAAATGACATACATCAATCACCGCAAATGATATAACATCACTACACTGTGTGGGAATTTGATGAATCTCGAAAGGAAACTCCAAATGATCTCTAAAAAATAATATATTAGGATTAACCTGCCAAAATATGGGAATGATGCTCAAAGACTTACCGGTAGTAATATTAGTGTCAACTATTTCATACTCGGTTTCTTCATCTACATTTGACTCCAAAATTGAAGATCTAGTATCATGTGGGGATGCACTATACTCTACCAAAATATTCTGAGCATCAGTAGTATCAGTAATACTCTTTACAGTATCATGGATTTCAATAGGAATATAAATCTCAGTTGGTGGATGTGTATTAGACTCTTGTGCCTCAATAATAATATTATCATTAAGCATAAAAGGAATATGAGTATCGGAAATAAGAATAGACATGTTCGATTCCAATTGTGATTCAACTACGGTACTTTCCTTAGAAATATGAACCTCAATAACTTCTGAATCGTCAGCGTGATTAGGAGGCATGATATCTATGGGTACACTCTTGAGGGGACACTCATAATCGTAATGCCAAGATATGCGACACTTAGAACACTTGGTCATGGTACATTGAAAGGCAGAGCGTCCATATTTGTCGCATTTAGGGCACTGTGTTCTAACTTTTAAAGTGAATCTATTTTCCAATTTGTCTAAAAGACGAGTCCTATAATACGTAGGAAGATACTCTTCAATAAGAATATCTTTCATCTCTTCCCACGAGTTTATAGGATTCCTATAACGTTCCTCACGATCTATCTCTACTGAAATCCAAAAATTTTTGGCTTGTCCCACTATTCGTCTTCTAGCAAATTGAAATTTACGTTTGCTAGACATTTCATAACAGTCAAAGTAACATTCCATATTCACTAACCAATCAATAAAGTTGCGAGTAGAGGAATACCCATCAAATACAGGATCTTTATACCAGAATTTTTCATCTATTATTTCTCTAGCAGCACGCAGATCATAAATATAATGGGATCTCTTTGACTCTGAATGGCGACTAGATCGTGTTGTAAAATGAGACATGCTTAATATAATGAATGGATCATGCAATGCGAACTAGTCAAGTATACAGATGATAGTGCAAAATCTAAGACTCCGACAATCCAAATGCATGCATTAAATTAATTTTTCCCAATAAATTAATTGCTAAATGCAAATGAATATGAGATCACTAGAGAGAAACAATTAACCATTCCATCACAAATTATTGCAATCCAATAATATTTGCAAAGAATTTAGTAGTTGAAATTCAGTTCAAGTTAAGTATCACCTGGAGAGATGAGTAGTTCACGTCCAAATAAACTTCGAATCACCACTTTTTCCTTAGCAAGTCTGCACTGTAAATGGGTCTGTACTACTGTACTGAACTGCACCAAGACTGGAATGGATCTGGATCTGCGGGTCAGATCTGAAGCTTGCGGGTCGGACCCAAAATAAATCCAATTTTCTATTCTTTTGGATATGGGTCTGAATAAGTGGATCCAAATCAAATCAACTCAATAACAAATAAATCCAAAACCCAATAGGTCTCTTCTCCTTCCTCTTGCTGCAGTTGAGGGGGGAAAGGAAGCAGATGAGGAAGTGGTCGATGAAGTGGAGAGAGGCGTCGGATCAGTGAGAGGAGGAGGGGCGGCGGGCGATCTACTCCTTGGTTGAAGATATCGGCGGCGTTGCTGGCGGGGAAACGGCGAGCAAAGAATCTGGAGGAGAGGGCGGGCGGTGGCGACAAGGCTGCGGCGGGCGGGGCTGCTGCCTGGAGGCGGGCGGCGGCGGACGAAGGACAACAGGCGGACGAAGGCGGGCGATGACGTTGCAGGAGGAGAGGATCTGGAAGGCAGGCGACGGCGGACGAAGGACGGCGGGCAACGGAGCACGGCAGGTGGAGACGGCGGGAGACGGCGTCGGGGTCGGCGTCGCTGGGGGGGCGTCGCTGCGGGGCCGATCGGAGCACGGCGTCGAAGGCGGCGGGCGGAGGTGGCGGAGACAAGCGGAGGCGGAGGCGGCTGCTGCGGGTAGGATGAAGGCGGCGGAAGATGGCGACGAGGGCGGCAGAGGGCAGCGGTTGACTCAGGCGAGCGGAGTTGCCGACGGAGGCTAGCGGCGGGCGGACGTGGTGGCGGCGGGGAGAGGGTTTATCGGAGGGGGGGGAAGGGTTTGCTGGGAGGGGGGGTCGGTCGGATCTGGAGGGAGGGCGGGCGGACGAGACGAGGGCGGCGGCTAGATCTGGAGGGGTTTTGGTTTTAGGTTTTGGGGCCTTTTTGGGGGTCGGGTGGAAGAGGAGGAAGAAACAGTGGGTCAGGAGGAGGAGGATTTGAGGGAGAGATTTTTTTTTTTTTTCTCTTTTTTTTTTTTTTCTTCTTTTTCTTCCTTCTCTTTTTTTTTCTCTTTTTCTTTTTTCTCTCCTCTTTTTTTTTTTTTTTTTTTCTCAACAGATCAGATCTGATTTTTTTTTTTTTTTTGATCTGTCACCGTTTTTTTATTTTATTTTTTTTCTAGTTGAAGGAGGGTGAGGATGAGGGTGGCTAGGTCAGGTGGAGGAGGAGAAAATAATTTTAGGCTCTGATATCAATTTGACGCAGGACGGAAGCGGAATTAGGGTTAGGGTTTTGAAAATTAGGGTTTTCTAGGGGAATTGGGGAAGAAAAGATTGATTGGGGAAAACTTTTGGGATTTGGGAATCCACCCAGGCCCACGCCCACTCTCCACGAATCCACGAAGAAAGATTTTTTTACTCAGCGAATTCCACGCCAGAGATTTCTCAAGAAAATTTCTCAAAATATTATTCATCTTTTTCAATACTCCATACAACCCTATATATAGGGAAACCCTAACAAACAGAATCTTAATAAAATCCAAACTCCTAATCAAATCAAATATCTAATACAATCCAATCCTAATCAAATCAAATCAAATCAAATCTAATAAAATCTAATCCTGATCTCCATCAAAAGTTACTTTTACAAGAGGTCAGGCACATACCAAATTTGAAGAAGAATTTGATATCTGTTAGCAAACTGGATGGCAAAGGTTATCAAATTTCATTTGAGAGGAAATAGTGTAGGATCAGTATAGGGGCAATGATTGTGATCAAGGGTGAGAGAGTGAGAACTCTATATTTACTCTCAAACTCGGTCGATCACGTTGTTTCTTTGGCAACCGTGAAGAATGAGAAGGCTACCTTATGGCATCAGAGGCTCGGTCACTTGAGCGAAATCGTAATGATGGTATTGCAATCCAGAGGTAAGTTGACAGATATGAAGATGCTAACTTTGATTTCTGTGAGAACTGTGTGTTTGGGAAGCAGAAAAGAGTTAGTTTTATGAAAGATTGTAAGGAAAAGAAAATCGAGAGATTGGAGTTGGTGCATACAGATGTATGGGGGCCTTCTTTGGTAAAATCTCTTGGAGGTAATTCTTATTTTGTCACTTTTATAGATGATGCAAGTAGGAAAATATGGGTGTTTGCACTTAAGCAGAAATCCGATGTCTTCAAGATTTTCAAGGTATGGAGAGCTCTTGTTGAGAATGAAACAGGTTTGAAGGTAAATTGTCTATTGTCAGACAATGGTGGAGAAATTTGCAATAGAGAGTTCGATGACTAGTGCTCTACCCATAGGATCAGGAGAGTAAAAACTGTACCGAGAACACCGCAGTAGAATGGCGTGGCTGAGATGATGAATAGAAATATTTTGGAGCGAGCTCGGAGTATGAGACTACATGCAGGTTTGCCTTTGCAATTTTGGGGAGCCGCTATAGATACGGAAGTCCATCTGATCAACAGGAGTCCGGCTAGTATTTTAGATGGAGGAATTCCAGAGGAGGTGTGGTCTGGTAAGACTGTGAATTATTCATTCTTAAAAGTGTTCGGTTGTATAACATATGCACATGTGGATCATGAGATGGGAAAGAAGCTTGATTCTAAATCTCAGAAGTGTGCATTCATTGAATACGGTGGCGACGAATATGGTTATCGCTTATGGGATTATGAGCATAACAAGGTGATTCGTAGTAGAGATGTAGTATTCAATGAGGGCTGTATGTATAAAGACCGAATGGAGAATAAGAGTGAGAAAACAGTTGAGAAAGAACACTTGGAGCTGGATAAGCCACAGGATGGAATGGATCCCATGGATAAAAGAAAGGAAAAAATACCTACATCTGAAGGGAAAGAATTGTTACACCAGATAATACACAAGTTTCATATGAGACCGAACATGAGAGAGAGTTACTAACTGAAATAGATGGTTCCAGTACTTTATCAGAGAGTTTTTCCATTTTGAGGAGGAGCACGAGGATAAGGAATCCAACCCAAAAACTTTGTCTTGTTTTATATCATATTTTGTATACTGATGCAGGTGAACCAGAGAGTTACCAAGAGGCTATACAGGATAAATTTCATCTTAAGTAGGAGCAAGCCGTGCGTGATGAGATATCTTATTTGGAGGAGAATCACACATGAAAATTGGTGAAGCGATCGGAAAAGATAAAAATATTACATAACAAGTGGGTATATAGGATAAAACATGAGGCAGGAACGATACAAAGGTTAAAGACTAGACTTGTGAAGGGATACGGTTAGAGAAAAGGTATTGACTTCAATGAAATATTTGCACCTGTTGACAAGATGACTTCTATCAGAGCAATACTAAGTATTGTGGCTGTGAAAAGATTGTATTTAGAGCAGCTCAATGTGTAAAATGCTTTCCTTCATGGTGATTTGGAGGGGGAAATATACATGGAACAGGCGGAAGGATATGAAGCAAAAAGAATGGAGAATTTGGTACGTCGACTGAGAAGGAGCTTGTATGGATTGAAACAGGCACCGAGGCAATGGCACTTAAAGTTCGACAAGTTTATGTTGGATTCGGGTTTTACCAGATGCAATTCAGATCATTACGTATATATACAAAAATTTAAGGATGGTAATTTTATTATACTTACTTTGCATATAGATGATATGCTTGTAGCAAGTACATGCATGAAGAAAATCAACGATCAGAAAAAGAAGTTAGTAGGGAGATTCTCTATGATGGACAGGAGTGAGGCTAAACAACTTCTTGGAATGTAAATTACCCGAGATAAGAAAAGTAAGAAATTGTAGTTATCTTAGAGGGGTACATCAAGAAGGTGTTGGAGAGTTCAACATGGAGAATGCAAAATTGGTAACTACAGCTGTTGGTGGTCAGTTCAAACTGTCAAAAGAGTAAGGTGCTAAAACAGATGAGTAGACGAGACATATAGAGAATGTGCCTTATTCATCGGCCGTTGGGAGTCTTATGTATGCAATGGTGAGTACAAAACCAGATATTGCACATGCAGTGGGAGTAGTGAGTAGATTCATAAAGAACCCCGGGAAGGAACATTGGCAAGAAATGAAGTGGATTTTTCGGTATTTGAAAAGTATTTCAAAATATTATTTATGTTTTGGGGATGATAACATTGATGTGCAAGGTTTTGTGGATTCGGACCATGCGGGTGATAGAGATAATGACAGGAGCACCACAGATTATGTCTTTACTGTAGGAGAGACAACAGTAAGCTGGATTTCAAGATTACAATCAATTGTTACTTTATTTTAAACAGAAGCTGAGTATGTTGCAGCTGCAAAAACAAGTAAGGAGTTTATTTAGTTGCAGCGATTGATAAGTGAGTTGGGTTTTGATAGAGTGGATTGCAGGTTGTTCAGTGACAGTCAGAGTGCAATTCATCTTGCTAAGAACACAGCGTATCATTCACGGACTAAACATATTCACTTAATTTATCACTTTCATTAGATCCTTGTTAGAGGATGACCAATTGCAGTTCGAGAAGATTGAGGGTAATAAGAATCATGCAGATATGTTGACAAAGCCGGTTGCTCAACTTTGGTGCATTTGTGTTGAATGCTAAAATTGGGACTTTAAACAATCGAGATAAAAGTTTTGGATACTAGAATTATCATGTATAGAGATTACAATTTTAGCAATAAGTCTCCAAGTGGGAGATTGTTGCTAATGGAGCCTTATTACCGCAGTGGGTTTCGGTCTGCCGAAACAGGTCCAAAACTGACCCAAACCCGTTATGATATATATATATATATATATATATATATATATATATATATATATATATATATATATATATATATATATGTATGCGGGTGTGTGCTGGGGTTTTTTGGATTAAGCCGAAAAAAACAAGAAATAAATAGGCGGCTGTTATTATTTGGCCAAAGGAAAGGTGGCTGCTATTTTTTTGGCCAAAGAAAAGGTGGCTGCTATTATTTGGCTGAAGGGAAGAGAAATTATTTGCGGCTAAGTTAAATAGAGGAGAGAGGGCTGCTGCTATATATTTTGGCCAAAGGGAAAAATAATAGTGTGAGCGGCTGCTTCTGTCTTTTGGCCGAAAGCAAAAAAGAAAAGAAAAGAAGGCGGGGCTTCTTTCGGGGTTTTTCTTCGACGGCCGAAGCAAAGTGGAAAATTACCGTAACAAGAGATTAGGATTTGATATCAAAATTTTGTGTGATTTCTTTGTGATTTCTCTTATGGTTGAGAACTAGAAAGTTGTAATCATCTTTTGATATAGTGGAAGTTTTTCGATCGTGTCCCTGTGGACGTAGGCACATTGCCGAACCACGTTAAATCTGCGTGTTCTCTGTCTCTGCTATTTTTCTCTTCGGTTAATTATTTGATTCCGGTGGTTGTTGCATTAGTATTATTCCGCTATTTTTACTAACACCAAGTGTTTGTAATCTTTATAATCATCACCAAATAGTAAAGAATTTAGATAGTTGACTGTTCACAAATGTAGGACTTCCTCTAAACTATGTTAAATCTAAGAGTTCTTCGGTGCAATCTATTTATTTGTGCTTTACTCTTGTTTCTTGTGTTTTCATATCGATCATCTCTGGTTTTGGATCTTTAATCCTGATCTCTTCCCTTCAGTTACCATGTAACATGTGGTACTTGGCGTAGGGCTTTTGACTTCTAGACTTGTTTTTGGAAGAGAGTTTGAAAAGGTTCATAAAGAATTTTTTTTTTGAGATTTGTCTTCAAATTCTTTGGATATAGCTAAGGTTGCATAGACATCAACAATGACAAGATCCGTAGTTATGAACACTAAGTTTAAGGTGGAGAAATTTGATAGTACTAATAATTATATGATGTGAGAATGCAAGGTAATGGATATATTGTAACAACAAGATTTGTATATTACATTGGAGAAGAAAAAGTACAAAGATATGTCCGAAAGGATATTGGTAAAGAATAAATCATGTTGCCTGTAAAATAATAAGGCTTTGTCTTGCAAAAGATTTGTGATGAAGAAGATGAAAGCGAAGGATCATTGGCAGAAAACAGAAGATAAGTATATGACGAAAAGTGTATAGAACTGCCTCTATTTTAAGATGAAACTCTTTTTGGTTAAATAAGATATTTCTATCACTAAATATCTCAATGGATGTAATAATATACTCGTTGATCTACAAAATTTAGAAGTTGCAATTTTAGGTTAAGGTAAAGTACTTTTATTATTAAATTTACTGCTAATTCTTATGAACATCTCAGACTATATCTTACTTTATGGAAAATCTAAAATTAAATATGAAGGTATTGGCAATAGATTAAATAATAAACACCAAAAATTAGATAATCAGGTTCATCAGGAATACAGTTCATATATTTTTATGATAAGGGGTACATATGAAAGGAGAATCAAAATAGAAGTGGAAGGTCTTGCTCCAAGTTAAAGAAAGAAATATCCTAAAAAATACTAATACTATTATATGGCATTAGAAGAAAAAAATGTCCCAAATCGATCAAAGGTAAGGAAAAAAAGAGATCAATTAGAAATATAATACACATAGGCAAAGAACATTATGATATTGCTTTGACTAGTTTATTAATGATTTGTCATAAGAATGGGTATATTCTAGATTCAGGTTGCACATATCACATATATCCGAATAGGAAATTCTTTTCTAAGTAGAAAAAGTTAGAAGGTTGAGTTGTTTATATAGGTAATGATACTTTTGTAGAGTTAATAGAATATGTAAATCTGATTACGGATGCATGACAGAATAATTACAGGTTTAACATAATTTTGATATATTTCGCACATGAAGAAGAATCTTATTATATGATGAGTTTTAGTAGGCAACGGCTTACTACTTACTTTGGCAGAGATAGGCCACAGGGTTGCCATACGTGTATTAGTAGTGATGAAAGGTATTCGGAAGAAGAATTTACTCTAATCTATAAGAGAGTATAATAACAGGTGGAACATCAGTGGCTTCCTATAAACCAGGTACATATGAAAATACCTTCTAGATTGTAGCACATGAGATTGAGACATGCTGGCAAGAATGTATTACAAGGATGGCTAATCAAAACTTATTAAATGGAGTCATCGATGAAGAATTAGAGTTATAGGAGCATTGTACAATTGAGAAAGTGACCATAATCAAATTTGATACTGCAATTCATCAAACAGAGGGAATTATGGGTTATGTTCAGACTGATACTTGTAGAATGTTGGGGGTTCATATTGGTTTGTAGATGAATACTCTAGAAGAATTTGAGTGCATTGAATGTGTCACAATCATGAAGTGGGGGATGTGAAGATGGTGGAGATTGAAACTACTAGGTAGATCAAACGATTTAGATCGAATAATGGTAGTGAGTACAAATTTGATCAATTCTAGAAGTTATTTCACGATGAGGGTATGTTATTCGACACTATACAGTTAGAGAAACAAAATGAGGTTGCTGAGTGCATGAATCAATCTTTATTTGAGAAAGTGTAATTTATATTATCCAATGCTAATTTGGGCAATATATGAGCCTTCATATTAAACCACCAATTATAATTGAAGGAATGACCGCTTGAGATATTATTTAGACACTCTATTACTGAATATGATTGCTTACATATGTTTGGTTTGCTGCATATTATCATGTTAGGAAGAGTAAGATAAACCCAAAAGCTAAGAAGGTTGTATTCTTGGTTATAACATATGTGTGAAAGACTGATGCCTTGAGCCTAGGAAGATAACTTATAGTAGAGATGTGATATTTGATTAATCATCTATGTTGATGAAGAACCAATAAGAACCATCTCAAGTAGTAGCAATTATAGGAGTACCAAAAGTAAGTGGAGTTTGAGACTCTAGTTTAGTCAAAGCAGACAATAACAAAGTTGCCCTAAAAGAGAATATAAGTAATAATGAAATGGAGATACAGAAAACATATAACAACTATCTATTGTGGTCAAAAGACCTAGGAGAGATTGGAGGCATGCACACTTCAATTGGTGATATATGCACTTCCAGTTTATATTGAAGAACATGTTCCTAATATATGTAGAGAAGCCAATGCAGTGGTTAATTTAAAGTTTAGAAGGATGCAATGAAGTGGAGATGGATTCTCTTCTTAAGAATTTTAATTGGAAATTGGTTCAGCTTCCAATGGGAAAGAATGCTATAGAATGCAAATGAAAATTGGCTAAAAAGGAAAACCCTCTATCGTAAGGTAATATGATATACAAAGTTAGGTTAGTGGCGAAAGACAACATTTAGAGAAAGGAGTTGATTCTAACGTAATATTCTCTCCATTTATGAAACATACTTTCAGTAGAATTTTATTAGTTTTGGTCGTTCAATATGATTTGGATCTAGTTTAGTTATACCTAGTTTAGTTATACGTGAAAACTACTTTCTTACATGGTAATTTTGAAGATGATATATGCAACACAGAACCATATGCTTATAAAGTTGCTCGAAAAGATAAATGTCAAATAAATCTTTCTACAGGTGAAGCAGTATTTAAGATAGTGGTATAAGAAGTTAGATTATTTTATGACAGCTAGTAAGTATATCAAAAATTATTGTAATCATTACATTTACTTCAAGAAACTCATTGATAGATCATTTATTTATTTGCTTTTACATGTAGATGATAAGGATGTTTGCATTTAAGAATACAGTGGAGATCTTGAAAACACATTTGAAAACATAGGATCTTAGAGAGGTTAAGGATATTCTAAGTAGGGAGATCGAGCAAGACAAAGTTAATCAAAAACAATATTTGAAGCAAGTACTGAATAAATTTGGTATTGAAAAGTCAGCTATGCCAGTTATTATACTATTGCCCCCTCACTTTAAGTTGAGTTTGAAATTATCTCCATGCACGTGTATGTTTTCGAGTTTCGCATGCTAGCTTTGTTAAGAGTATAAGGCTCGACATCTCATAGGCTGTCAGCATGGTAAGTAGGTACATGGACGGTTTTTCAAAAAGACATTGTCAGATTATAAAATAGAACTATTGGTATGTTCTAGATACCATGGATGTCAATGTGATATTTGAGCATATTCAAGAGGGATTCAGATTTTATAGGTGATTTGAATAAGTATCATTCTACGAAAGAGTGTAGATTTACTGTGGCTATAGGTCCAGTATGTCAGAGATCAATATTGTTGTCTACCGTAACTTTGTCTACTACAGAGGTAGACTACATGGTAGTGACAGAGACTATTAAGGAGGCAATTTTAATTCATGTATTGATTAATAACTTGAGAGTTATTTAGGTAAATGATGTTGTCTGGAATGAAATTCAAAGTGTTATTCTATTGGTAAAGAGCTAGATATATCACCCATAGATGAAACATATTAATATTCGATTTCACGATTGGATAAGGGTGGAATTCTTTTGGAGAAGATTTATATTGCAGAAAATCCAGCAGGTATGTTGACTAAAGTAGCGATGGCGTAGGCCAAGTTCCAATGTAGGAAGTTAACCAATATCTTGTATATTTGAGAAACGATGTTCGTGTGAACAATTTGAACATGCCCCTACTGGCACCAAGGCTCTAAAATTATTATGAGAACTAAGCATGTTATGTATTCTAACATGTATTAATGTATCTGTCAATCTACAATTAATTCTATGCGTCAAAATGGAAGTTAATTCCAAAATGGAAGTCTAAGGAAAGTGTTTTTCCTTTTTTATAGCGATCTAGCATTTGTGTGTCCAGTTTTGAGGTAAAACAAACACGGAGCAGACCACGTTTCTGGGGAAGCGAAGGAAGAAAATAGTCCACTTCTCGATGTCTTCTCTCAGAAAATACAGAAACGTGACTCGGTAACTTGGCACGTGTCTCTTTCTTCTTAAACGCCGAATGCATTTTAAAAGTGGTAGCGTGGTGACATGATTACGTGGGCATTTTTCATTTATTCCCTGAAAATGCGGGCAAATTGGTACCTCATGTTCTCAATTTCTTATTACAGTTTACCCATTCCCAACCACAAATTATTGTTCCGAAAAAACATTAAAACTCGTTCCCAGGGAAGAACTACAAATAAATTAATTTTAAGATCAGCGATCGATCTCTGTAGTCATTTAGGCAATGAGTCAGAACTGTCGTGAATGGATTGAATTCATCCACACACGTTATTCATTGGCGGAAGCAACAATTTAACAAAATTAAAAAAATAAAAAAAAATGTTATCTCTTCAGAATCGTGACCGATTTGGTAACCATGCACTCTGAATGATTATCAAATTTAATCCATTACTTCCGTTGTCACATAATTTTCTGTTTGTTTTCCCACCTTTTTTTTATATAACTTTTAATCAAGTAGTTAAGATTAAGCTATCACATCATGAAGAGAGCTTAAGATGTAACTTTGTTTTTATCAATTAGGAGTTTTTACATGTTTGTCACTTAAATCTTTATAAATTATGAAAATCCTCTAAATTACTACAATTTAGTGTCTCTATTAGTTTTTCCATACAAATAAACGGCATAATTTAATTTTTACTTTTTTTAAATAATAAAATAACTTAAATACTCCTATGAAGAAAATGGAGAGAAGAATAAAGAGATAGAAGAGAAGAAGAAGGGGAGAAGCTAATGAAGCTAATGAAAAAAAGGAAAAGAGAGGAGGAAGAGAGAAGGATAAGAGAGGAAGAGGGAAGGAAAAGAGAGGAGGAAGAATGGAAAATAGGATAAGAGAGGAGGAAGAGGGAAGGAAAAGAGAGGAGGAAGAATGAAGAAGGAATTAAGGAGGGGTAAATTGGAAAAATCAGGTTAAAAAATAAAATGCATTAACGGAAGTTAGGAAGGGGGATTAAATTGTAGTAACTTAGAGAATTTGAGGACTAAATCCTAATTATGAAGATTTGGATGACTAAATTATAATTTATAAAGATGTAAGGGACAAATCTGTAAAGACCCTTATCAATTATGATTTGATTTCTATGAGGGGTTTGTTATGCGGAATCGTAAATAATAATACAAATAGAGAACTAGGAATTTTCGAGATTAAATAGATAAATTGATAAAAATATAAACTTTAGAGAGAAAAAAAATCAAGTAGGAAAATACCAAGCATTTACATGATTCGGAGTATGTCCTATATTTAAAGGCCAAATCAAACTTCACTAATGATGTTTGCAATTACAAATCTTGGGAATTTCAAATCTCTCAAATTTACATATCTGATCAATTCCCAAATACAAATACTTTGGAGCGAGCATACTTCGGAGTGAAAATTGCAATAAGGAGCTTGCATGTAATCTTATACTACGAGCTCGCTCCAAAATGGTTCTATTCATCCTCTCAGCCATGCCACTCTGCTGCGGTGTCCTCGGTACAATTTTCACTCTCCTGATTTCGTGGGTAGAGCAACAGTCATCGAACTCCTTATTGCAAAATTTTCCACCATTGTTTGACAACAAACATTTCACCTTCAAACAAATTTCATTCTCAAAAAGAGCTTTTCATACCTTGAAAATCTTAAAAACATCATATCTGCTTAAGTGTAAATGCCCATATTTTCCTGCTTGCATCATCTATGAAAATGACAAAAATAAGAATTACCTCCAAGAGACTTCACCGAAGAAGGCCCCCATACATCTGTATACACCAGCTCTAACATCTCAGTTTTCTTCTCATTGTCATTCTTCATAAAACAAACTCTTTTCTGCTTCTCAAACACACAGTTCTCACAAAAATCAAACTTAGCATCTTTCATATCTGTCAACATACCTCTAGATTGCAACACCCTCATGCCGCTCTCGCTCAAGTGACCGAGTCTCTGATGCCATAAAGTAGCCTTCTCATTCTTCACGGTGGCCAAAAAAACAACGTGATCCACCGAGCTTGAGAGTAAATATAGTGTTCCTACTCTTTCACCCCTTACCACTACCATTGCTCCTTTACTAATCTTTCACTGTTTCTTCTCAAATTTGTTTTGATAACCCTCGCTATCCAGTTTGCTAATAGATATCAAATTCTTCTTCAAATCTGGTATGTGCCTGATCATTTGTAAAAGCAGCTTTCCATAATTGTGCAACTTCATTTGAATTGTCCCCTTACCGACAATCTTACATTCGTGCTCATTACTAACAGTCACATGCCCAAATTTACTTTGGACATAATTATCAAACCATTCTCTGAGAGCAATGTAATGGAACGAAGCCCCTGAATCCACAAACCACAGATATGACCTTGATCTGTATGAGCAGACGAACAAAAGTCATCATACTCCTTACTTGGATTCACCATATTTGTTCCCTCCTTGTCTTTATTTGGACAATCCCTCTTCATATGACCCTCTGTCTTACATTTCCAACACACTAATTTTTTTTAACTTCCCTTAAATTTTGATCTCCCTCTTTTCTTCGATTCCCTACTTAAACTTCTACCTCTTTCTTTGTTTCTGTCATTATCAATAGATAGAGCAGTACTAGTAGAAACTGTGCTCTCACCCATGCTTTTTTTATCAATTCATTATTCATGATAGTACTCGCAACATCATTAAATTTAAGAGCAGTGTTGGAAGTATTGCTAATGGTCATAACAACATTACCCCAACTATTCAGTAACGAACACATAAATATCAAAACTTTAATGTCATCAGCAAAAACAAACTCTAAGGATTCAAGTTGTACCAATAATGTGTTAAATTCGTTCAAATGATTAACAACTGAACTTTTAGAAGGCATTCTCAAATTAAACAACTCCTTCATTAGAAACAGTCTATTTAAAGCAAACGGCTTCTCATAAAATTTAGTCAATGCTAACATCAAACCTGAAGTGGTATTCTCCTTGGACACATTGAACCCAACATACTTAGTCAAGCACAATCGAATCTGCGCCAAAACCCTCCTGTCTAACAATTTCCACTTCTCATCAGTCATCTTTTATAGCTTTTCTCCAAATTGTAGTTGATGTAAAATTTTCTGATATAAATAATGTTTATCTGCAACTTCCACCATTGGAAGTTTGTCCCATCAAATTTTTCAATCTTTCCCTTTCTATTTTTCGCCATAACTCCCACTAAAAATCAACACTGATCTAAACGAAATTTGACCCGAACCAGGGCTCTGATACCAATTGTTAGCAAAAATATAGGAACAATACCAATACAACAACCAGTGGAATCTAATAGTTAACTGAAGAGAAAAAAAATAGCAGAGACAGAGAACACGCAAATTTAACGTTGTTCGGCAGTGTGTCTACATCTACGGGGACACGATCGAAAATTTCTACTATATCAAAAGAGAATTACAACTTTCTAGTTTTCAACTATAAGAGAATTTGCAATGAAATCACATAAAAATTTAAATCAAACCATAATCTCTTGTTACAGTGATTTCCTTCTCCTTTGCTTCGGCTGTCGAAGAAAAATCCCGAAAGAAACCCCGCCTTCTTTTCTTTTCTTTTTTGCTTTCAGCCTGAAGACAAATAGCAGCCGCCACACAAACAAAATTATTTGTGCTCTCTAGCCAAAATAATTAGCAACAGCTGCAGCAATTTGCTTCCCTTCTGGCCAAAATAATTAGCAGCAGCGTAACAATTTGCTTTCATCTTCTGGCCCAAATAATTAGCGGCCGCCGCAGCAACAAATAGAAAACCCTCGGCCAATTACAAGCCCTAGCCGCAAACCCCTTTATAGATTATATCTCATAACGGGTTTGGATCGGTTTTGGATTCGTTTGGACGGACCGAATCCGTTGTGCCAGTAGGACTCCATTAGCAACAATTATTTATGGTTGCGCAAATGCTTATCATGATATCTCACCTTTCCAGTCGCCTCAGCAGCCAACACTTGAACGTCACTGAAATTATGAAGTTAACAGGGATCAATTAACTGATGAGATCGACTTTGTTATGTGCTAGTCGGGTCTTTGGGTTTTTTTTTTTTTTTTTTTGGTTGTATTTTTAGCAAAGGCGATAGCCATTAATTTCTACCTAGATAGTGCGGCAAAAAAAAAAGTATTAATATTTAGTTGCATGGCACTTATCGTCGTAGCTATTTCTCTCAAAAACATAGGCCCTAGCCATTACTTGCAAATGATTTTTGGGTTGCAAAGTCTGAATTGTGCGAAAAAGAGTTACGGGTCAGTATCTTCCGTTATTCTAAAGTAGTAGTGACACGTGCTAATTACAATGCAATTTTTTTTTTCTACATAAAATGTCAGCAGACATGCTATGGAGTCCAAGTTTTGTCCATAAAATTTTATCGCACACTATTAGCTTTTCAAACATAAAATGTTCTTTTAGTCCTAAGAGCTAATATGAGGACAACTTCAAGGAGATGGAAATATTTAAAGAGGGTCAATAAGTCTAATGTTTTTCAGAGAAAATTGGATCTCTTTTCATTGCTATTAAAATTATTACAGAATTCTCTTGATCGATTACAATCGATTACAATGAAAAGAATAAAGGAAACAAACGAGAGGACTTATTGATCGTCGCTCTCTTTTACAGAAGTCATGAGATCTAGACAGCTATGAGGCGTGATCTGTTCCTCGTTGACGATCCGACGTTGACGACGGTGGAGATTCTAGGGCCGGCTCTTCTCTTTTGCTGCTGGTCGGAAGAACGGTGGAGATTCTAGGGTCGGCTCTTCTCTTTTGCTGCTGGTCGGAAGAAGCTTCACGCTCTTGCGCGAGAGAGATCTTGTCAAAGGTCCTTTCTGAGTCCCATTATATGGGTATTTATATACCCCAATTGGTTGAGAGAGTTTCCATATAGATAAAAATAGAATCCCCTTATAGTTTTGATCAAATATTTGAGTTTCTTTTGATAAGATTTTGTCCAAAGATTCGTCGTATATGGTCTTAATTCTACAACAAAAATTAGTTGAAATCTGATTAGAATCTGCGAAATATGCGAAATAACTTCTCTTGGATGCAGGCTAGGGGCCAGCTTCACTGTGCGCGAGGCTAGGAGTCAGCCTCACTATGCGCGAGGCTGGGAGTCAGCCTTACTGCGAGCGAGGCTCGGGGCCAGCCTCGCTGTGCGCGATTCCTGGGCCCAGTCTCGCTGTGCCAACTTCGTGGTGCATGAAACTTGGGTTAATGCGGGGTCAATTTTTTTCGTTGTACAAAACTCCCTCCAAAGTTTTCAAAATTTTGTCCCCTTCTGAAAATTTTTAAATACTTTGGATTCTTCTTCAAGATTAGTACTTCAAATCTGGACCGTTTATTTTAAACCTAGCTATTTATGGAGCCCAAAATATTTTTCTTCTTTTTCTTTATCATTTTCCTTCTTATCTTCTTCTTCTTATCTTCGTCTCTTTTTTCCCTTCTTCTCCTTCTTCCAAGAACCCAAGAAACGCATTCCTCTCCTCTTCAAATTTTCACAGATTCTTCTCAATTTTTTCGACCCAATGGCTTCCCAACGTTCCTCCTCAAGCCGCGGCAGTGATCTCTCTACGCCAAGGTCGTTGTCGACAAGAATTTTGTCGTCAATTCGAGGTAAAAAAGGAAAAATAGGGTTTCGAGCGTGTGGCCACCGTACGACGTGAGGCTAGGTCGGCCTCGTGCAGCGCGAGGCCAAGGCCAGCCTCACGTGCGCAAGGCCGTGGCCAGCCTGTGCGGCGGGAGGCTGCAACCAGCCTTGCGCAACGCGAGGCTAGGCCAGCCTCGCATGGCGCGGGGCTTGGCCAGCCTGCGTGCGACTAGCAAGTTTCTTTAGTTCCTGCTTTTGGATTTTCTGACTCTTGTCTCTCTTGTTTTTGCCAGTCAATTACTCCAATGATACGCTTCCCAAGTGCAATTATTTCAGATATAGATGTGGGCCAAACAGCTCTGTCCAGTTTCAGTTCAAAGAGCCGGTGCCAACTTTTACTCCATGCAGTTCTAAGGGTCGTGTTGAAAAACTCTCTGAAAGTAGGCAGACAACTCTCAGGGAGTTAGCTACCAATGCATAGGTAGAATGGACAAGCCGCTATTCTTTGGAGAAGCCTAGATTTTTCTTTGGAGATGAAGTCACCGTTCCGAACGAACCTCTATATGTGCATGAGTATAAGTGGCTCCAAAAAGTGGAGGGAGTTCAGATGTTCCTTCCAGATATGGCCAGGAGTTATCTATTGATGTATATCCAAAAGTTATCAGTCCCGCGCATTATGAACTGGAATGTGACCAGAGAGCAAGATGAGATAGCTATCAGCAACTTTGGCAACGTAAGTGCTTATCAGGATGGTCCCAGCAGATACGTCACCGGCCTCCCCCTGGCAGATTCAATAAGGATTACCCTCCTGATTGGGTCCTCCGAAGAGCCAACATGTTCCTGAACAAGTTCTTATCCAAGAAAGAAAAGTACCTAGCTTATAACTTCAGAACTCCTGGCTAGATCCAGTCGACCGAGAATATGTGGTGGAGCAGGATGGTGGGTTTCATACTCACCTCTTTTGGGGATGTTCTGTGAGAAGTTGGCCTCTTTGGCACTATCAGGAATGTCCAGTTTGGCCTCTCTTATAGTGCTTATCACATGTATAGTATTCTTGAGATATTCAATCTATATTCGGTTCTTTCTTTACTCTGGTGGGAGAGCTTGGTTTCGCCCTCCATGAGTTGCTCGAGGTCTCATTGCTGGCCATGGGAGAGCTACCATATGAATAATATGTACCCATTTCTGAAGAGTTGAATCTATAGAAGGAGCGGGATAGGTCTGCATATGAGACCTATTGGGAAATGTTATGCCATTTCATAATTTGTGTTGAGATTTTTCAAACAAGAGCCCGAGGAGTAGGGCAGACGATTTGGACTTTCTACTTATTTCACAACTTGGACCAATCCACCATCAAGGTAGCCAGACATGAGGGGCTAAGCGATGAAGCCATCTGAGAGAGGATTTCAGATCTGAGAGCTACTTCTTATATTGCTGAATCTGATGAAGATAGATTCAAGGCCTGTATGCAATTCGAGAGCTTCCATTACCAGGCCAAGTATCGAATTTCTGATAGAGGACCTCTTGTTGGTTTCTTGATATTGTGGCTCAAGAGGTGCATTGTTCCCTTACTTCCGAAGGAGGCCATCGCTATCGATGTGGTGTATCCTGCAGTGCTCCTCGCTCACAGCCGATCTCTTGGACTCCTCTCTGCTATGGTCTGCAACTTACTGAATGGACTGACAGAGCTTCATACAGAAACAGAATTCACCAAGGTCACGACTGCTGTTACTACTGAAGGGGAGACAATATACAAGACTCCAAACCCCCCAAGTCGAGCTACTATACACGTATCTAATGGCTTGGCTTATACTTCACTGCTCCAGCTTGATGACTGCTTCTACTTCTAAAAATCTGGTTTCTTTGCCTTACGTGCAACAGTATGAGAATTTCAATTGGACAACTTACTATATGTCTACTATTCGCAAAGCCCTTTGGAGTCACCAAAATTACCAATTATACTGCAACTTCCCTGAATTTTCTGGTGGCAATTATGGCGACAACTTTTAGGACGTCCGAGGGTCGGACTGCTTTACCATTCTATCTTCAGGCTACTTTTGGTGGTGAATAAATATCCGTCCAGGCCACTTGATATATCGTTAGAGGATGACCTACCACATTGAGCCTTATTTTCCGAGTCAGTTTGCCCGTTAGTCCGGTTATTCTTAGCTATATGTAGGGAGCCCGAATCCGGAGTTTGGCTTTCAGGTAAATCTCTTCGAAGGAGCCCTTCATGTTGACAACACGGGCACTCAATTTACCCTTCCTCACAAGAAGCCCAATCTACCTCTCTCTTTGTGCTTCTGCATCTGGTATCATACCGTCAATGTTATCACAGGCTTTCATATGAATGGTGACTTCATGGGGAGATTGAAGCTTATTACTCTTGGAAGAAGAACGATAAAAAGACTCGTCTCAGAGGCATGGACGAGTTTCTTAATTTGAAGGACGATGAAGCTGAGGATGAGGAAGGAGCTGCCAGGGTTATAGTTGAAGCGGTAGCTAGGGAGGGTGATAGTGGAGGACAAGGCATAGAGGCCAGAGTTGTGGATCAGGTAGCTGAGGTTCACAGTGTAAAAGCTTCCGTTGGTGTCACCACTAGGGGTGTCACTCGTATGAGACTCCAAGTCAATAAAGCTGATCCTTCGAAAGGGAGTAGGAAGAAGAAGAACTCTCGATCTGCTCCTGCTCCTTTGGTAGCTATAGATAATGAGCCGGTACTTGAGGTAGCAACACTAATGCCAGAGGCAGCAGCCCCAATAATGGAGTTAGCACATCAGACACCGGTGAGTGCTAGTGAGACAGTTGGGATGGACATGTCAGAGCCAGCTACTGTGGTCCATCCTGATCATGATATGCTATCAGCTACTGCGGACGCTCCTGCAGGGTTAATACTTGTATCGCGAGCGACTAATATCCCTACTTCTCCGTCGGCCTTGATGCTTCCTTCTTCAGCGCCACCTCGCAGTCCGACTACTGGGCTAGTTTCTCCAGGTAATGAAGTACGCCAATTCTTTTGTTTTAACAATTTTGTTATAATTTGGCCTCATTTTCTTCTTTTCTTGATATTTCAGGGGCTAGCTCTTCTTGAATATGCTCAACCTCGTCTCCATTGAGTCCATATAAACTTGTATATGATTCAAGTCTATGCAGTCCGGACCGTAGCGGCTATAGCGACATTAGTGTGTATGACGCTGATTACTTTGAACCTTTCACCAGTAAGCACAACTATTTTTGCCCTGAAGATACAAACCCAGCAGGACGGGGAGGCACCCTCGCTCCAAGTGGCACCATAAGAGGTATTTGCTTAATTACTATAGAACACCCCTGTCATTTTGTTTCATCCACATGTTGGTTTCCTTAAAGGGTTCTGCTGTCTTTGTAGGTATGGTGATTGTTAGTTTGCCCTCATCGACGCCGACTATCTTCGCTGAAGCAAGCGATTCATCGGTGATGATTCCCATTCCCCTGCAAGCTTCTCTGGCTACTGTAGTTATTACACCATCCACAATCGTAAGTGCTGTTATAGGAGGAGGGAACGTGGTAGAGCCCCGGGTCGTGCCTACGCATTCTCATGCATCCCTCGAATCCTCCTTTGAGGGTACTTCGGTTGTAGGAAATGTTTTGAAGAAGTCCATTATCTGAGAGGCGCTCATTGGGACTGACGCTATTGCCACACCTATTATTGACCGCTCTTCCATCGGCATTCTCTTTCAGACTTTAGCTCCCCATCTGACAGGGCTTTTGCCTTCGTCTTTTTCTCCTCAGCCACCTCCAGTCATGCCTTCGCCTGTTGTAGTGATGGTGCCTTCTTTGCTTTTAGCATGGCTGGATGACTTTATGGAGGATTTCCTGTAGCACTTCACTAGTAGATTCCACCAATTATTTAATCATTGTGTGTCCTTGATTTTTGCTGGGCGGGACTCCTATGACTTGGATCGTCTGATACTATTGAATTATTTTGAGAACATTGAGAAGATTGGTGGTCCTGATCGAGCTTCTTTTTACCGGGCACAACTACAGATGCTGGACTAGCATCTGGAGAATTTGAACAATCTATGTCGGGTTAACATATCTGTTGTTGTCAATATCGAAGTTGTCTGAACTCGTGCTGAACTGCATCTTCTCCAAGAGGAGC
This sequence comes from Dracaena cambodiana, assembly GCA_036321105.1. Taxonomy (NCBI): domain Eukaryota; kingdom Viridiplantae; phylum Streptophyta; class Magnoliopsida; order Asparagales; family Asparagaceae; genus Dracaena; species Dracaena cambodiana. The sequence goes on from JAYEPQ010000007.1 coordinate 39,940,553, forward strand.
TGAAGAAGAAGGAAGAAGTATGTACTCGAGAGCTTTAGAACTTGGCCAATATTCAGGGTGGAATCGATAATGAGTTTGAGCTGGCCGAGCTTGAAATGGGAGCCATGCAGAGTAATATCTCCTGCACTCATGAGGCCATCGCCATTGCTCAGGCAATTCTTCAGGCTAAAGAGCTAAAGTTTGACTAGATTGTGAAGCGTTGTGAGGCTTTAGTCCACCATCAGACACAAATATAGTAGGAGCTGGCCATGCGAAACAAGGCTTTAGAGGATGTACTCATTGAGGCAGCACAGCGCCTTATTATTGATGAGAATGGGTTATGTCGTCAAGCCATTGTTGCTGCTGAAGAAGCTCATTCCAAGAACCTGCTGTTAGTAGAAGAGAAATTAAGAGCTCTGACAGACTATTGATATCTCCCATTTGTATCTCTCTCTTCTTTCTTTTTGTATATACTTTATATTTTTCATATGTAAAGGAAAATACTACTTTGCCTTTCAATCTAGATGCGCTATTTTCAATCTTTGTGATATATGGTATAGGATGATGACATGAATTGATATTTGAGATATTCTGAGAACAATATTGTGGGGACCAGACTTGATGAGTGGATTTTCATGTGATTTAATGAATGGGTTTTTGCTTTGGAATTGATGGATGAATTCATGGAAGATGGAACTTGCCAAGGGTGTGGAGATACCTTAGCAAACTGAGTGCTTTGATTGTGATATGACTTGTTTGGTTGACAAATAAAATCGATGACTCGCATGGCTGACAAGCAGAGCCTGTGATTATTTTAGAATTGAGGGGTGACTCACTTAGCTGACAGATAGAGCTGATGACTCGTCTGGCTGACAGATAGAGCCGATGGTTATTTTAGGATCAAGGAACCATAGGCAGAGGTGTTCAGAAAATATACCCATAGGGTCTTGACAAAGTGTTCAGAAAACGTATCGAGATGAACGAACTAGGGTCGAAAGACCATGGGCAGAGATGTTCAGAAAACGTACCCATGGGGTCTTGATAGAGGTTTTCAGAAAATATACCAAGATGACCGGATTAGGGTCTGAAAACCATGGGCAGAGGTGCTCAGAAAACGTACCCATGGGGTCTTAGCAGAGGTGTTCAGAAAATCTACTGAGGTGATCAGGTTAGGGTTGAAAAACCATGGGCAAAGGTGTTCAGAAAACGTACTCATGGGGTCTCGATAGAGCTGTTCAGAAAACGTACCGAGGTGAGCAGTTAAGGTCAAAGAACTATGAGCAGAGGTGTTCAAAAAATATACTCATGGGTCTTGGCAGAGGTGTTCAAAACATGTACCAAGATAACTGGGTTAGAATCGAAAAACCATGGGCTGAGGTATACAGAAAATGTACCTATGGGGTTTCGAAAGAGGTATACTACTAAACATACCGAGATAATTGGATTAATTTTATGGATAGCTCACCTGGCTAACAGATAGAGCTGATGATCATGTTAGGATCAAGAGGCTTATTGTTTGTGTGATGATTTAAATTTCACAGCCAGAGGTAAAAACTTAACTTGACAGGCTTGATCGTTTTGAGATGATAAGGGTGAGATAGTTTGAATCTCGCTGTCATAAATAAGAGCTTAACATGATAGATTTGGAACTTTTAACAAATCCCTAGCTATCAATGGATTTGACATGGTTTTACCAATCGCCGTTTATGTTGGGGTAGCCATGCTATTTCTCTTAGCATGATGAGTTGTCATGAGCTTTGTTTGGGCTTAAATGCCAAACGTTCGCTCTTTCAAGAATTTTATCTTGCTCTTGCCCCTTACCTCGAGAGAGCTAGGTTGTTCACACATTGCTTCTTATCATAATAGGTTGACGAGGATTTTAATCTCCTCTTCTCTTTACCTTATTGACATTGAGCGGTTTATACTTTTACTTAAGTATGATGAGTTATCGAGAATTTTAATTCCTCTCCCCTTTGCTTTTGAAGCATTAGATTATGACGTATCCTTATAGGATAGTATTGTGAGAAATTTATCATAAGATTTTTAGCAAACCCCCAGTTATCAATGGATTTGAGGTATCTTTACCAATTGCCTTTTGTGTTGGATTAGACATGATTTTTCCTCAGCATAATGAGTTGTCGAGAGTTTTGTTTGGGCTTAAATGTCAAACATTCCCTCTTCCCTTTACCTTTTTGGCAGTGAGCTATTGGTTTCATACTCTTATTCCTAGTATGATAGAGTTGGCGAGAAATTTTTAATTTCTCTTCCCTTCGCCTTGATGGTATTGGGCGATTGATTTCACACTCTTACTCCCAATATGATAGGATTGGCAAGAAATTTTTGATTTCTATTCTCGTTGCCTTCGATGGCATTGGACGATTGTTTCATACTCTTACCCCCGATATGATAGGGTCAGTGAAAAATTTTTGATTTCTCTTCCTGTTGCTTTCGATGGATTAGGAGGTACACTTATTAGCCTTCCCTTTTTTTAAGGTGGCTATATGTAGTACTTATTCAAGAACTTGTCGTTGATAGGCATATCATTCTATCGCCATCTTGGTTGATCAGACGGTAAGCTCCATTTGAGTAGGCAGTTTCTGCTACAATTGGTCCTTCCCACTTGGGTTCAAACTTTTCCTTAGTCTTGTGGGTCATGATCATTAGTCTCTTGACAGCTAAGACCAAGTCTCTCTCTTTGAAAGTTCTTCGTTTAACTTTCTTGTTAAATGCTCTCCTGATGCACACTTGTTACAACTCAATTTATTATTGCGCGTTTAGGCATTTGTCATCCAAGACTTCTAACTCACGGAGCCGTTTTTGATATTTTTCTTCAAGCGTCATCTTCGTAGCCAGTACTACTCATAGGGACGGGATTTGAATTTCTAGTGGTAACACGGCTTCGAAGTCATATACCAAAAAAAGGCGTAGCTTTAGTCTGGGTTCGCACCGTAGTATGGTAAGCCCACAGACACTCATCTAACTTTTCATCCCAATCACACTGACTTGAAGAAACAAGCTTTTGGAGGAGCTTTATGATAGTCTTGTTGAAGGCTTCAGCCAATCCTTTGGCTATCGGATTATAAGGCGTCGAAACCACATTTTGAATTCTTAATTTACTGCAGAATCGTATGAAGTCTTGACTAATGAATTTAGATCCATTATCACGTATGATTCGTCAGGGCATGCCGAAACGGTAAATTACATGATGTTTGATAAACTTTACCACATCTGTTGTCTTTACTTTCCTCATTGAGCTAGCTTCTACCTATTTGGAGAAATAGTCAGTTATTGCCAATATGAATCGATGTCCTTTGGAAGATAGTAGAGTGATTGGCCCGACAATATTCATGCCCCATATCTCGAACGGCCAATTAGAAGTTGACGTATGTAAGTACTCTGGTAGTTGGTGTGTGAAATTGAAATGCACCTGACAGGCGTGGCAACATTTTGCATATGCTACTGCGTCTGTAATCATTTTGGGTCAGAAGTATTCCAATCTCCTAATGCAGTCTTAGAGCTTGGGTCCCAACTGATGGGCCCCACAGGTTCCATTATAGATTTCCTTAATTACTTTTTGGGCTTCGCTTTTTGAGAAGCAGTGAAGTAGAATGCCGTCATGAGACCTTCGATATAAAGTTTGCAGCATAGCGTTGTAATAAAACTTGGTTGCCTTGTTTGTTATGGAGTCATTAATGAGTGTCATATATTGCATATTTATAACCACCATATTATATAAATAATGCTACTCGGGTATTTTTAGTATGCTTTTCAGATAAACCTATTCCTACAAGGAGATGACATAAATTCAGAACCGGATTAGAAAACCAAGTCCAGAAAAGAATTAAAAGTGAGCAAAGTTATAGGATCATGAAACTGTAGAGATCCAAACTTCATTACAGTCATTCAGATAAAAGGCAAAGGACCTAAAACTCATGCAGAAGAAAATTGAGTCCAAGACATCACAACTTTGCCACTATTTGGCAGCATTTGCCAACATTTGGCGGCTCCATGGGGCCCACTTATCATGAATTTTTTATGAGGTCTTCGATATAATTTTGTAGTTACTCACTTGTAATAGATTAGGGTTTGGTTCTCCCAAGCCTATATATTGGCCGTGTACTTGTAACTAAGGTTTTTTATGCAATTTTGTACTCGAAAATTGTTTAATAAAATTAGAATTTTGGCGAAGGGGTGACGACTGCCATTCCGAACTCCAGAGGTACCCTTTACTTCTCATCATTGTTTCTTCGGTAATCTTCTTTAATTGCTTTCTTTCTTAGATTAATCTGGCTTTCTAGATTAGATTTTCTCGCTTTGATAGAAAAAAGGATTTTTAATGCTTTCGAACAATAAAATTATGATCTTGCTAATTAGAACTGAGTAGCTAATTTAGTTCAGTTTTAGGATGTAGATGAAACTAGGAATCCACTATGTAGTTGTTTTCTAGTTTTTTCTTCCTAAATAAAATAATAAAGATAAGATTTTTCAATGAAAAGATTAAAATATAACAACTCATAGATTAATGTTTTGATAGGTTATACTTGAATTAGATTTCTTAATAGCCTATACTTAGTTAGGGTTTGGAGCTGTTACTTTTCATGTTTGTCATAAAATTATCTAATAATTTATTTTATATTTATGAAAAGTTGTATTTTTGGTGTGTTATACTTGCACACAACTTGATAACACATGCTTAGAACACTTAAAATAAAGATTAAAACTAAAATATTATTTTTTTATGATAGGAAGAAGATAATAGAAGTAATACATTGTTGGAAACTAGTGGATTCTATATCCTAAACTAATTAGAGTAACTCTCATTCATCTTAGAACCCTTAGTTAATTCGCTAGGACTAAAAAATTAGTAAGAACGCAAAACACTTTAGATTCTCGTGGAAACAACTAACTGACACTGTATGCTTGTAGCAGATTTTTCACATCAAGTTTTGGTGTCGTGACCGAGACTCGAAGGCGTTTTCTTATTTTTTTTCTAGCGTTTTATGGGTTAACAGCGTGTGTTGAGTGTGCAGAGACTAGAAATTAAAGATACAGAAAGGTAAAAGAGATCAGAAGAGCTTAAGAGTTGCATAACAGAAATCATAGAGAAAATCTCTCTGGTTCTGCCGCTAATTGGTGGCAAGAACCGCCAAATAGCGGTAGCCCAGGTAAATTCTGACCTCAAATTTTCTCTAGTTCTGTTTTTTGTTTCTCTGGTTTTGTAAAAAAAATTAAAAAAATATATAAAAATAGTAGGAACAGTAGGAATCACATCTTTTCTTTGATCATATCTCTTCCACCATTTTATCTTCACTACACCTCACTACTTGTATTAGTTTAGGAAACTCACGCATCCACTCATGGTCACTGATTCATGCCACATTGGACCCGTGATCAATTTGGTCGATTAGTAAGTTCAGATTTGTTCATGAGAGACAAGATAGACCAACCGATCCCGATCCTTCACGACCATTATTATCCATTGCGCACATCACTACCGTCATTCATCAAACATCCACACGCAGCTGGTAATCACTATGAACAAAAATCGCAGTACATCAGTATACTCTCTAAATTCACCGGTTCTGATTCTGAAGATGCATATCTCTTTGTCAGTGAATTTCAGAAAGTATGCGTGATGATTAAACTGCAACAGTTATCGGAGGACTCAATTAAGCTCTGCTTCATTCCAATCGCTCTCAAAGATAATGCCAAGAAGTGGTTGTACAGTATGCCTGCTGATTCAATCACTACTTGGGATGAATTCATCACGGTATTTCTTAAGAAGTGTTATCCCATGCACAAGACAACAAAAATTTGAAGTCAAATTAATCAATTCCGTCAAGTGCCGGGAGAACCCTTTTGGAAATACTTAGCACTGTTCAAAAATTTATTAGCTCAGTGCCCCACCATGTGGCGGCTGTGTCAAATCATATATGAAAGACTCGATTATACATCCCAAAATCTTCTTGAGTCCATATATCAGGGGGAGTTTATAAGAAAGGATGAGGATGAAACATGAGACTTCCTTGAGGACCTATCATGAAAAACTATACAGTTGGAGAGTCCCACTGAGAAACCCAACGCATCAACTTCTATACAAAAGGTTGGGATCTATAGTATCGACAGCTCGATAGATGTCGAAGCTAAGATTGCAGCCTTTATGCGGAGAATTGAGGCATTTGAGACTCCTAGCGCTCCACCAGTGAGTCAAGTCAATCAAATACAAGATCTCACATGTTTTAATTGCGAAACTCCAAATCACATTATGGAGGAATGTCCACTGTTAGTGAATCCCATGGGTACGAACTTGAGCAGGCAAACCCCTTATATCCAAGATCTATGAAATTCATACGCTTCTACATACAATTCTGGCTAGAGAAGCCATCCAAATCTCTTATGAGGTCAGGGGCAATATCAGGGAGCCTCGAACCCTAACATGCAACCTCCAGCGAATGGTCAGTTTCCAAGACCAAATGTGGGTGCTTATCAACACCCAAATACTTCAAATCAAGGGAACAACCAGATAGACCACCTGCACAAAATCAATCACATTCATAATAGGAGTCTAACAATGATCAAGAAAAGTGACTATAGTCACTTGAAACGAGCGTTGAAATTCTTCTCAAGTGCTCGTCCAACCTTGATACACATATGCAAAATCTCATGAAAGTATCAACTGATTTTATTCAAAAACCAAATCAGCACATGCTCGTGAACTCTTAGGCTATTAAGAACTTAGAGCAGTAAGTTGGACAATTAGCGAGTCAAATAAGTGAACGTAGAAAATGTACTTTCCCAAGTCAACCCTTAACAAACCCTAATGCCAGTTCTTCAAACTCCAATCAGTCACATTTCAACCAAGTTAATGCCATTCAAGTGCTTCGCTCTGGCAAACTGATTGACAATCATGTAGCCATGCCACCTGATTCCACTCCTAGTGCACGACAGGCTACACTCCCTGATTCCACGATTCCATCATTACCTCATAATTCACCATCATCATTATCCCAAGACCACCCATTAGCACGACAGTAGAGTCTGACCTCTTTGAATTTGATCATCCTATCAATCATACTTATAAGCCGAAGGCATCCTATCCAAATCGACTGAATAAAAATTCTCCTCAAGTTGAGCACATTCTTGAGTTATTCAAGAAAGTTAAGATCAATATTTCTCTTCTTGATGCAATCTAATAACTACCTACTTATGCAAAATTCTTAAAAGATTTATGCACAAAGAAGAGAACAACAAATGTTCCACAGAAAATATTTCTAACTACTAACATCTCTAGCATCCTCTCTTAGTCAGTACCTGTGAAGTATAAAAACCCTGGAAGTCCTACTGTCTCCTGCACCATAGGAACTACAGTGATTGAAATGGCTCTACTAGATTTAGGAATAAGTATCAACTTGCTTCCTTATTCAGTGTACCGACAATTAGGACTGGGAGAGTTGAGACCTACAAAGATTACGTTACAACTAGCCGATAGATCTGTGAAGAAGCTTGTGGGAGAGATTGATGACGTTTTGATTAAAATTGGAGAGTTTATTTTCCCAGTTGATTTTATAGTTCTTGAGATTCAACCTGTGGTAAACCCACAGCATTATATTCCAGTTATTTTGGAACGTCCATTACTGGCCATTTCTAATACTGTTATTAATTATTGGAGTGGATCGATGAGACTTTCTTTTGAAAACCTGACACTTGACTTGAATATATTCAATCTAAGGCGCCAACCGAGTGATCCACATGATGAGCCTCTAGAAGTTAATATGATCCAGGGGTTGTATAGTGAGCACCAAGAGGAGGAATTCTTTGATGAGTTGAATATTTTAGTTGATGAGAGTTTATTTATGGATATTCTCGATGAGTCATCTAATTATGTGTTTTCCACTCGATGGGAACTTCCACCTGAGCCATAGATGACTGAACCACGAGTTCTGTTACGACCATCTATTGAGTGTCCACCTGAGCTTGAGATGAAGACCCTTCCGAGTCATCTTAAGTACGCTTTTTTAGGTGAACACGACACACTACCAATCATTATCATTGCAGATTTGATTGAGACTCAGGAGAAAAAACTCATGTCATTATTGAGATCATATAAGGAAGCCATAGGCTGGAGTATGGCCGATATAAAGGAGATTAGTCCATGTATAGTGCAACATAGAACTCATTTATTGGATAATGCATGATCTACAAGAGATCCTCAGTGTGGGTTGAATCCAGTAATGAAAGAGGTTGTGAGGAAGAATATTCTTAAGTGCCTTTATAATAGAATCATCTATCATATCTCAGATAGTGCATAGGTGAGCCCGATTCAAGTAGTGTCTAAGAAGTCCAGAATAACTATAATAAAAAAACGATGCAAATGAGCTTATCATGATGCGCATGCAGACAGGATGGCAAGTTTGTATCGATTATAGGAAGCTAAATGTTGCGACTAGTAAGAACCATTTTCCCTTATCTTTTATTGATCAGATATTGAAACGGTTGGCCGGACATGAGTTTTATTATTTCTTAGATGGATTTTCTGGCTACAACCAAATTTCCATCGCTCTAGAGGATCAAGAAAAGACAACGTTCACATGTCCATTTGGCACCTTTGCATATAGATACATGCCCTTTGGGTCATGCAATGCACCCGCCATATTCCAAAGGTGCATGGTAAGTATTTTTCCGATATGGTTGAACAATTTCTCAAAATCTTTATGGATGACTTCTCCCCCTTCGGAGATTCATTTCAAGATTATCAGCATCATTTAGAATTAGTTTTCACGCATTATCATGAGAAATATTTGATACTCAATTGGGAAAAATGACATTTTATGGTAAAAAATTGCATAGTACTAGAGCATGTCATCTCGAAGGATAGTATCGAGGTTGACAAAGTCAAGGTGAACCTCATCGTGAATCTTCTACCTCCATGATCAGTAAAAGATATATGCTCCTTTCTTGGCCATGCTAGATTCTACAAAAGATTTATCAAAGATTTTAGGAAAATTGCTTGGTCTTTGACACATCTACTGGCTAAGGATATATCATTCAATTTCACACCTGATTGTCTTAGAGCATTTGAGCAGCTCAAGAAGGCACGTACCACAATTCCTATCATTCATGCGCCAGACTGGAGTATGCCTTTTGATTTTATGTGTGATGTATCTGATTATGCTATTGTTGTTGTCTTTGGACAATGTATTAATAAGCAGTCGCATGTGATTTACTATGTATGTAGGACATCAATGACGCCCAGTTGAACTACTCTACCACAGAGAAAAATCTTCTGTCAGTCATTTTTGCACTTGAAAAGTTTCATTCCTACTTAATTGAATTAGAGATTATAGTATACACTGATCATGCTGCTTTGAAATATTTGTTGACCAAGAAAGATGCAAAAGTAAGGCTCATTCGATGGATCCTCTTATTGCAAGAGTTTGATCTCGAGATACTAGACAAGAAAAGTACTGATAATCTAGTAGTTGATCACTTATTTTTCCTGCCTAATACTCCAACTAATTCTTAACCCATAAAAGAATCATCCTGTCTAATACTCCAACTAATTCTTACCGCATAAATGAATCATTTCCTAATGAACAATGGCTTGCATTAACGCATGAACCATAGTTTGCCGATATTGTGAACTATCTTGTGACCAAAAAGATTCTATCCCATTGGTCGAAGCAAGACCGATATAGATTCTTGTCCCAAATAAAATTCTTTTATTGTGATGAACCATATTTGTTCAAATATTGTCCAGACCGGATCATATGTCGATACATACCTGACGATGAGATACAAAATATTCTCTCTTATTGTCATGATCTTACTTGTGGAGGACACTTTGGTCCAGGAAAAACGGCTGTAAAGGTGTTGTGAGGCTTTATTGTCTAACTCTTTGGGGGCCAGCCTCGCTGTGCGCAAGGCTGGGGATCAGTCTTACTACACACGAGGCTGGTGGCCAGCCTCGCTGCACGTGAGGCTGGTGGCCAGCCTCGCTGCACGTGAGGCTGGTGGCTGCGTGATGCTGGGCCCAGTCTCGCTGCGCCATCTTTGCGGTGCGTAAAACTTGGGTCAATTTTTTTCGTTCTACATCTAATATGCGGGACAGAAATATTTATTGGAAAAATGTTCAAAAAACATCATAGCTATGAAAATATTTATTGGAAAAATGTTCAAAAAACATCATAGCGTACGCAAGATCTTCATTTATAGTTCAAAGTGGTCGTTGTACCTGTTTTTGATTTCATCTTTTGTATATAGTTTCTACAGATGAACTCGAACATCCATATAGTAATAACGTACAAATTTGGTCTCTATTTGTTGACAAGCAAAACTTTTGTCAAAGAATAGTGGTTGTAAGAATTAGTGAAAAAGCATGTTGCTTTCCCAAGTAAACAACGTAAATAAATCTAAAATTTGAAATATACATAAATCAACATATTTCCTTTAGAAACTTAGTCTTATCAAATTCAATCATATTTGCTAGTAGTCTGTTAATGAGCGTAAAATTTAGTTAAAATTATCGATATAAGTGAGAAGGTACATCAACGATACCTCCATGAGTTTATCTCCATGAATGGATGAACCTCTTGTTAGCCTAACAGCTTTCGCAGTTTGTAATTTCAGTGCATTTTTCCTATGAATTTATTTCAAGCTTGTTTAAAAGGAGATCCGAATCCTTGATCCCTCCGAATTTGGTTTCTCTCCAAAGTACAAGATCACTAAGAATGACCAAAGTGCAATCTCAACCGTTCATTAAATTGGTGTATATAATATATTTAGTCCAAATCATAGAGGGTATGGTGTGCTCTAATCTAGGAATAATTTAAACCACACACAAAAAAAAAACGAATTGTTAAAATATGATTTGGATGGTCTATATAATATTGCATTTTGGATAGAAAAGTGGAAACTTACTATAACTAGTTGTTGATTATAACTAGTTGTTGATTATATGAAAAGATAATTATTAATGCCGAATTTGGTCAACCAAGTTTATTGAGCTAACATAAGCACTAGACATGGTTAGGCTCAAAACATACAGCAACGCCCCACATCTTAAGTCACGGGTAGTATCCGGGGATGTATCATAAACGAATACACCAAGCATTAAAATAATAAATAATGATTATGTACTATTGCCATATCACCCACATATACATACACATGTAAAGAATAACATAAATATAAAATGACTCATTCATTCCAAAAAGTTACAATCAAATCAAAGAACATGAGAGAATCCCAAATAATAGTAAATATTATTACAATTTTGGAATTTTATGTCTAAAAAGACAGATGAAAATGTATAACACTATCTTTCTTATCAAGATAAGAGATAATAGTTTAAAAAAAATCATAAAGGTTTTCTATGAAACACCTTCGATATCTCTGCTTATTTCTCGAGGTATAAATCCAACTATACTAGGTCTTCCTCCTTGGTTACTCGTAAATCACCAGTGTCTAGATATGTCAAAACAGGATCGTTAAAATGACCTAGCAAGTACTACTAGAGAGATATTAACACACAAGCATGCTATGTGTGGTGTATATATGTACATAATGCACAAAAATGAATAAAATAGAAAATATATGAGAGTATCATGAAAACTATATCTTGTCAATTGTATATCATGGATTTATTGGACTTATCTTGAAAATAATAATAATTAACTTACAGTAAACACATGTCATTAATGATACTGAACAAATATAGTAAAACAAAATAAATATGTATATAAACCGGTTATATTGCATTATTATCTACTGTAAATTAATTTGGGAGTGCCAGGAGGAAACAACCACATGTTTTAAGAAATTCTCGTACATACCTGAAACAATGACCCACAACTTCTGGTACTGCCATAGGATGAACCACTAGGTACTCACAAATGATGAACGAACATACGCTCTGAGCTTGAAGCCCTATAACAAGACATGACGATGATCCAATAATCACTTGGAACCTCTATCATAGGTCCCTAAGATTTGGCTGTGCAACCTAAAAAATAGCCTCCCAAAATATATTTCCAAGTTCCTTCGTTTAGTTCCCTCTTAACCTCGTTATTTTGATCTCATGCTTTAAATATATTAAAAAAATTATACGTCTTAATTAACAAAAATGTGTCAAAAAGTAAATTTGCATAAACGATTAGAAATGAATATTTAGAATCAAAACAGCAGATTTGAAAGTTTATGAACATAATCAAAGGATACAGTAAAATATTTTAGGCATGCTTAAACATTGAAGGTAAATTTTTGTTTTTTCTTCTTCTGCCATCTAAAATAAATTTCCTTTTTTTAACTTTTAAAGAGTTTAGTCTATAACATGCTATTTGGTGTTAGAAAACAGAATAAAGTATTTAATATATTTAGGTGATAGTGAAATAATAACATTTTAAATTTGCAGAAAATAAAAAGCATAATAAAACAAAAACAATGAAAACTCTAACGAGATTATAGTTTTCTAAGAATAATAGGATTAAAAAAACACCATATTAAAATATTTAAACCTAACATATACAACAACAACAACTAAACCTTTTATCCTAAGTATTTGGGGTAGGCTACATGAACCAAAAAAAGAATCACGCCGAATCGATCACTTTGATAGTCTTTCTCCATTCATTTTTATCCAGTAATATCTCCTCATTTAAACCTCTACAATCCATATCTTTTCGTATCACCTCCATCCACATTTTCTTCGGTCTTCCTTTAATTCTTTTAACTTATCCTACATCGAAGTGGTGCATTTGTAGGCCTATGTTGCACATAACCAAACCATCGTAAACTATTTTCTCACATATTCTCATCGATGGGAACTACACCTACTTTAGCACGAATATCTTCATTTCTCACTTTATCTCTCCTATTGTTGTCGCATATCCAGCGGAGCATGCGCATCTCTGCTACATTTATCTTCTATGAATGACGTTTCTTTATAACCCAACATTCCGTGCCATATAATAAAACTGGTCTAATAACAGTCCTATAAAATTTTCCTTTCAATCTTAACGGAATGTTACGGTCACATAAACCTCTCATTGCCCTCCTCTATTTCAACCAGCCAGTTTGTATCCTATGATTAACATCAATATCGATCTCTCCATCATTCTAAACAATAGAACCCATATACCTAAACTGACTACTCATTTGTATCTCTTGCCTATCCAATTTTACAGTATTATAGTTTATAGTCCGTCGTTTACTAAATTTACACTCCATAAACTCTATTTTAGACATACTCAATCTAAAACTTTTAGATTTTAATGTGTGCCTCCATAACTCTAACTTAGAATTTACCCCTACTCTTATATCATCAACTAAAATAATATCATCAGCAAATAATATACACCAAGATATCTCATCCTGAATAGTTTTAGTAAGCTCATCCATCACTATAGCAAAGAAGAATGGGCTCAATGCAGATTCTTGATGTAATCTAATTGTGATAGAAGAATCACTTGTTAAACCACCACATATTCTAACATTGGCCATTACTCCATCATACATGTCCTTAATTATATTGATATACTTGATAGGAACTCTGTTTTTCATCAATATCCACCAAAGTATCTCTCATGGTATCTTATCATAGGTTTTCTCTAAGTCAATGAATATCATATGCAAATCTTTATTTCTTTCTAGGAATCACTCTATAAGTTGACGAAGTAAATGAATAGTTTCTATCGTCGATCGCTCCGGTATAAATCCAAACTGGTTGTTCGATATTTTAACAGTTTGTCCCAATCTATGTTCAATTACCCTTTCCCAAAACTTTATAGTGTGACACATGAGTTTTATTTCCTGATAGTTAGAACAACTCTTAATATCACCCATGTTCTTATACAGAGGTACTAAAATACTCTTTCTCCATTCATTTAATATTTTCTTAGTTTGCCAAATTTTATTAAAAAGATCTGTCAGCCACCTCACATCAATCCCTCCTAAATATCTCCATACCTCTATAGGAATCTCATCTGGACCAACAGTTTTTCTTAATTTTATCCTCTTCAAAGCCTTTTTTACTTCAGACTCTTTGATTCTGCGCATAAAGTTACGATTCATATCCTGACATTGAATAGTAAAATCTCCCAAATCTTGAGTAAAACTACCATTATATAATCTATAAAAATAATCTTTTTATCTTTCTTTAATCTCTTCGTCTCGAACTAAAACCGTCTTATCATCATTTTTAATACACTTTACAGTACATAAGTCTCTAAACTTTCTCTCTCTTATTTGAGTAATTCTATATATATCATTTTTTGTCTTTTTATTATCCAACTTCTCATACACTTATTTATATAATTTAGTTTTTACATTCCGAACAGCTTTCTTAATAGCCTTCTTTACTAGTTTGTACTTTTCAAAACTTATTCTATCATTATTATTATTTTTCTTCAAATTTCTATAAAGGTCTCGCTTGATCTTAATAACATTTTTTACCTTTTCATTCCACCATGATGTATCCTTATATGGTGGAGCACTGCCCTTCGACTCACCAAATATATTTTTAGCTATTTTTTTAATGCAACTAGCCATTTTGTTTCATGTTAAATCTAATCCTAACATATGTGATGCATATATATAATATGCAAGTTTGAACACCAAAAGATGACTATATATAGTGCATTACAGAGTACTAATAATACAAAGTACATACGATTTACAATCAATTTATGATAATTCTTTATATATGCACATGTTAATATCATGTAAATATACCATTACTTCGCTCTTATATTTAAGATAAACACATTAACAACATATACAGATGATTCACCCAATGAGTCCAATATTGCTGAGTCCGATTTATTTAACCATAACTTAGATAATAATTGAGGGTCTATTAAAAAAATTGTATCCTATGGAGAAACTAATAGTAAAGAATTGTTATGATATTGTTGTATATATCATTGACTGATTAATATGCTGAATATAACTCAAGCCAAATAATAAAGATACTTGCTGGACATTTCTTATGCTGGATAGCTATTTAGAGTGTTCTCAAATGCATGTAAAATATAAATGGACATGTTTTTTTTTAATAAGAAAACTTAATTATAATATCGGTTAATTAGAATTAACCATATCTTATTTAACTAAACATCATTCTGTAAGTTAAAACAAAGAAACCAGTAATTAATGCCTTATAAATTCAAAACATTGATTTTTTTTTTTTTTCCCTTTATTCTTCATTCTTCATGTGGATAAAGTAAGAAAGGACTTGAGTAATTAATACAAATATTTTTTATGGAACATTTCTGAAAGTACCATGATCACTCTAGCTAGTAACGTTATTCTCTGTAATATTTAGAATAGGCTCTTCATTTCCACTAGTATGTCCGATAGCTCAATTGGTAGAGCAGAAGATTGAACATCCTTATGTTACCAGTTCAAATATAGTTTTTGATCCCTGCAGATAGGAAAAAGAATTTCACATTCTTCCCTTCAGGAAGAGAGTATTAAGAAAATCCTATTGATTGTTACATCCTTCTTGGTCCTCTAGTACTAGGAAAAGTCCATTCAATGCTTTAATGCTCACATCGGATATGGACCAAACGGTGTTTTTTAAGAATAGATCATAATAAAATTCTTATATCTAGGGAAAATTCACTTTAGAAATGACTATTCTCGCAGCCCAAGTAAGATTTTACTATGTCCATGTTAATTATGTCTCCATTTTCTATGAAAGAGGTCATAATAAAGTGTACAAGTCATTTTCAAATATAATTGAAGGCAAAAAGGAAAGATTTTGCGAGACTGGTCAAGAGCCGCTTATTCTTATAGAGCCATAAAATCGGCCCAACTAGAAACTAGAGCCAAAGAAGGTTCTTCAAGGTGCAGTGTAATATTTCGCACAGTTTTTCTAGTCTTTGTATTTTATTTGAGTTCTCATTTAAATGAGGTTATTTTGGAGCCAGATTATGAGGTTTCTTGTGCTTTGCCTTCTCAGAAAGAAGTTACGAATGCTGATTTTTCCATTCGTAAAACCTGCTCCCCTGGACCTAACGGTTTCGGTGCAAGTTTTTACATGGCCTGTTGGTTTGTGGTCAAGAATGAGGTGTTCGATGCAGTTTGTTATTTTTTTTCTGAGGTACAGTTTTATCTTGTTTTTACAATAATGGTGCACGGATATTCCCATTACAATCTCTCCACCCTATAGCATATGAGCACGTTCCAGATGAAAATGCTCCCATAAGGGTAATCCGGCACAAGAAGAAGAATCACTGGAATCTTCCAAAAATGGTTGATTCAAACCAAGAAGGCAGAAAACAAATGACCACCGTAGAAGAAACTAGTGAGGGAATTGCTCCGTCGTTGACAAAGGAGGACTTAATTCTGACATGGATATAGGAAAGGGGAGGTAATTTTAGGGTTAGATAAACAGACTTATCGATTGATAATTGATGGTGGGTTAAGATTAAAGAATGCAGAGAATATACCCATTAAATAAAGGTCAAGGCATTCTTATAGATATCTGTGGCTCAATCTCCAAACAAGGGAGTGGTCAGGTTGTAACTCGTATTGCCTTGCCTATGTAATAAAAACGGGAAATATTCTGTTTTGCACTTACTATTAAAGTGTGAATTTGCAATGGAATTATGGAGAAGGAGAGTAAGAATAGGTTAGGGTTGAACATTAACATGCTCATTGAGGATGACACTTGGAGAAGGGGTAGGGCAGGGTGCAAGGCAAGGGGAGCGGGCTTAAATCCTCTTTTGTAGCATCTCTGTGTTGGAAAATATGAAGGGAACGAATAGTAGACACAGCACACACGTAGTTTTTGATATTTGCTGCAGTTTTATAATTAGTGACACTGCAGCTAAGGTGCAGAATAGATGCTGGAGCAAGGTGAAGAGACTGCTGCAACCGCACAACTGGACTAGCTGGGGTCTGACAGAGCTTGGGACAAGGCGGATGCTTTTCTGATCCTGGTTAATTACCATGGCATGAATATAATTTGTGTTTGATTCCTCTATGTATCTAATTGGTTTGTAACCAATATAGTGGTTTTTGCTAAACCCTAGACTTATATAATATGTACTATTATGTTCTATTACTAACTTGCTAATGGAACGTAGAGGATACTAGTTTACCACAATGACTTAAAAAAATATCTTGTGAGTGCATCCTCCTCGCATCTTTCAAATTATCAGAACTAGAAACAACAGAGATTCAAAGCTTTTCTCCGTGTGTTCTAGAAATACTTCCCATTGCCTTCGCTTTCTCCCTCAGAACAAACTTCTGCACCTTGCCTGTCGAAGTTTTCGGAAGATCCTCAAAAACAACAGTCTTTGGTGCCATATAATGCGGCAGCCTATCGCGACAGTATTTCAAAATCTCTTCAGAACTTGTCCGATACCCATCCTTCAGTTTCACAAATGCACAAGGTGTCTCCCCCCAGTGATCATCGGGCCTTGCAACCACTGCAGCCTCAAGCACCGCCGGATGCTCATAAAGCACGGTCTCCACCTCGATCGAGCTTATGTTCTCTCCACCTGAAATTATAATGTCCTTCGACCGGTCCTTCAGTTGTACGTAGCCATCAGCATGCCTAACTGCAAGGTCCCCAGACCGAAACCACCCACCAGCAAGAGCCTCCTCAGTGGCCTTCCTATCTTTAAAATATCCGCCCATCACGGTATTGCCTCTGAACAGCACCTCACCGATTGTCTTTCCATCCGCAGGAACACTCTCCATAGTAACTGGATCCTTCACATCCAACTCAATTGCTGTATGCTGAAGTCCCTGCCGGGACTTCACCATTGCCTGCTCCTTAGAAGGTAAAGAATCCCACTCTGGCTTCCAAGTACAAACTGTGGCTGGACCGTAAGTCTCGGTGAGTCCATATATGTGGGTGACTCTAAATCCAAGCTCCTCCATCTTAAAAAGCACCACCGGGGGTGGTGCTGACCCGCCCGTCATCACGGCTACTCTATGGGGCAGTGGCTTCTTAACACCTGCTGGAGAATTCACAATAGAATTTAGAACCGTTGGTGCACCACCCATATGCGTCACCCTGTGAAGAGCGATGCTATCAAAGATGACCTTGGCTGTAGCCTTTCGGATGCAGATGTTGGTGCCGCCCTGCGCTGCAATGCCCCAAGTGAGGCACCAACCATTGCAGTGGAACATTGGGACGGTCCATAGGTAGATGGGCATTGTGGTTATGTCGTGCATGAGAACCGTTGCAATGGCGTTCAAGTATGCACCTCGGTGAGTGTAGATGACACCTTTAGGTTTGGATGTGGTACCGGAAGTATAGTTCACCGATATTGGTTCACACTCATCAGCAGGCCATTTGATGTCATACACCGGGTCTGCAGTCGTTATGAGATTTTCATAATCTGTTCCAGTCGAAGGAGCCGATGATCCTGGCTCCGAGATTGTGACCAGAAAAGGAGGGCTCAAGTTGGACGGGGAGAGAAGCCTGAGGGCACCTTGGCCTATTTCAAGTAGCTGGTGATCTACAAAGAGGACTTTAGCCCCAGAGTGCTTCAGTAGGACAGACACCATGGTGATGTCGTGTCGAGTGTTGAGAGTGCACAGGACTGCACCAGCCATTGGAACAGCAAAATGTAGTTCATACATTGCTGGGATGTTAGGGGCAAGTACAGCTACCTGATTCAAATAAACCAGATAGACTGGGGTTAGCAAACTAGGAGTGGTCACAGTATGACTACACTAAATAGAACCATGGCTACATCGACTCATCAAGCTTCTTGAACTGAGTGTTTTCTGAAGAAAATAAACATAGTCGTAAAAAATGAAAACTTTATTAAGGCCGCCTCATGAGCTGTTATCGGATCGATGAAATGGACAATCCTTATCCTCTCATTCTTATAGCGTAATATGTCCCCATTGCTCAAGTGAAAAAAGAAAAAATTACTGGAATTTAGCATTCAAGCGAAAATATCACAACAAAAGGAAGGTTTTTTTTTTTTTTTTTTTTTTTTTCCAAGGAAGCAACTCGACATAGGTATTGAAGTCACATGATCCCTATGTGATCTTTCGTCGAGATGGAATCACCCTTACCCACATCTACTTGTGATAAATCAACTATCTAGCATAACCCTCTAAAGATAAGAAAACCTATATCAAAAAATTAAGATAGGGAATACAAGGAAACCTATCTCTATATGCGAAAATAGGAATCCTCCTTTAAGTACAATTCCTCTTATGGCCAACTGCCAACTATAAGTATCCATCCTCTCAGAGAAACGGGGGACGGATATATTATGAGAATAATCTTTGTATTTTCTGCCGAGAGACTGTGTTGAGAGAGCTTGTGATCTTGTGAGAGATAAAGAAAGCTTGTGAACACTCCCTTCAACAAGAAAACATAGTCGATTGACTGACTCTTTATCCAAGGATGCAAACTCGAGATCTATCTCGACTGAACTTCGTATACTCTTGTTTGCTTACTCTTAGTGTGTTTTTTATTACCCAACGCCTTTTCTATAGGAGATTCACTTGGGACCCAACATCTTGGCAGCATTGCATCCAAACACTCAAGACTTAATTCATCTCAAACCTAATGTTGTCTGGTGCTTAAATTGGCTCGACGAACATGGCCGGACAAATTTGGCATAACTAGTTGGCGCCACAGGAATGCAACAATCAAGACATGCCAATTATATGCTCCTAAGTTATGATAAGCCAAACAGCTTCACAGTATGAGGATGAGCAAATCGCAAGCTCATCATACGACATGGAAGATCCAAACGCCCCTTTAACTTGGTCTGAGTTCTGAATTTCAGCAGACAGATGACAGAGGCTATCAAGGAGATGAAAAATTATTCTCATCAGATTGATGAAGGCATAATGCCTCACAAAACCAATTGGGCCAGAGAAGCCCATGAGGCTAGAAGTGAGTGACCCCAACCAGAAATTGCTTAAGATAGTGAGTGAAAAGGGATGGACGAGAAGAAGCAAAGACAAGGCAACAACAAAGTCAAGTCTGTTGGTGGTGAAAATTTCTAAGTAAAAAGAAATTTTCCGCACAGAATGCGGAGCTAACTTTATAGCTTTGCGTTGGCAATTTTAGCCTCGCGTTTGAGTAAAATGCGGAGCTAATCCATAGCTCAACGTTCTGATGATGTTAGCTCCGTGTTAACTCCACGTGAACAGATTTCATTAGAATTCTAAATTGATTGTGATTGAGATTTTGGCCTATCCAATACCCGAATTGAGTCCAATCAGAATCCAAAGTCAAGAGATTTAAATCAAAATTAAAATATTTGATTAGAATCCTTGATGAACACAACTACTTTCCAATTCTAGTCAATTGGAAACTCTCATATTGGCCCAAGGCTATAAATACTCTATCGAGAAAGCCTTAGGGGATTTTTTTGGAGTTTTTGTGAAGTTCAAGTTACGCGTGAGAGCCTTGAACCCATCAAGACCAGCAGAGAAGATCTAGACCCGGCCATCTTCTTCATATAGAAAGAAGACTTCCACGTCAAGATCGTCAAAAGGAGCTACTTAATAGATCTCATCGTTGCATAGAGTTCAATTTTTATTGTAAAAGAGAGAGATAAAATATAAATACTCTCATTTGTTTTCTTTTGTTCACTTTCATTGTAATTAAGTTATTTCAATAGAAGGAAGTAAGAATTTTGCGACAAACAAACTGGCGAGCACAGTGAGAGACGTCTTTTTTACTGAAAAAGAGATCGTGGCGCAATCTGAAGTGGAAAAGATCGGATCCGACGTTAATATGCTTGTCGTAGAGATCGACAAGCATAAATACGAGGAGTACCTCTCCTCTGAATCAGGTAATCTGACTGAAACGCGGCGCTATCGCCGCGTATGCTCCAATATCCGTAAATCGGGTAATCGAAAATCCACTGCTAAACAGGGACCCTTAGAGACCGCAGTCATGGAGCCGTCGTTTGGGAAGAAAACCCTAACAGGAGATGACATCTCTACTGCCGGAGAAGGGCCTGAAAAACTGGTTTGATCAGAACCCAATTCCGCAATCGAAATCGGAGAGTAAGGCGAAAAGCCCTCAAAGCCCGCGTTAAACACGAGGCTAATGGAGCAACAGAACGCGAGGCTACTGTACCTCGCGAACTGGCTTGCGTCAAACGCAAGACCAGTCATATCGCGTTAAACGCGAAAATATGATTAAGCCAGCGTGTGATTCTCCATGCGAGGCTATTGGTTCTGGGCTTAAAACCAGAGAAACTCGCGTAAATTGCGAGGATAAATTCTGATGGAGCCAGCGTGTGACTCTCCACGCGAGGATAAAACTGAGCTTGGTGTAAATCGCGAAGCCAGTAAAACTTGCGTTGATCGCAAGATTCCTGACCACCGCGTAAATCGCGAGGATAAACTTATTATAGAGCCAGCGTGTGATGAAAACTCTCCACGCGAGGCTAAAACTGAGCTTAGCGTAAATTGCGAAACCAGTAAAACTTGTGTTAATCGCAAGACTCCTTACTATCGCGAAAATAATTATTAGACTTGCGTTAATCGCAAAAATCGCGTTAAACGCGAAGATATAACTAGCGTTTATCACAAGAATAAGCCAGCATACAAAAATTTTCCTCCATGCGAGGCTAAAATACCGGAAGTTAAACTTCTAAAGGAAAGCCAAGCCAGTGTACGCCAGGCTAGCGTAAAATGCGGAGCTATTTTTCAGCTTCGCGTACCAAGACGCGAAGCTATTTCTCAGTTTCGTGCACCAGAACGCGAATCTAATGTCCAACTCTACGTAAAACAACCTGAATATAAAATCAGGGCTGACAATCGCATTATTGGATAAGAACTTGACATCAATAATTCCAAGAAATTTCAGTGGGCCCCACGATTCCATGTCTAAGGCCACTGACCTTAGAGAGTACTTAACAAAGAAGAAGAGTATAAATCAAGTTCAACCGAACCCTATTTGTCATTGCAAGCAGCTTATAACAGCAATATCTGCTGTACTAAACAACTGTTGCTGCAATAAGAAAAGGGAGTCGGTATTCGACCGATTAACCGAGTCAGATAAAAACCCTGCAAAGAGGACAAAAAGTGCTCCTAGAGAGATTAAAGAAAAAGAATGGAAAGCAGTGACTTCCAATATAGTTGGAAATGGTAGAAAGTCATAGATAAAGATGATGATTCGGAATCAAGTGATGAAAAACCTCATCATCTTACCCGACTTAAATCAGTTGCTGTCGCCCCTCGAAATTACAAGAAACTTGTAAAAGGTTCTTGTGACGACGATAGCGACAACTCGGCCATAACTTCACCTTACTCTTCGGCGTCGTCCAGACCACAAAAATCAACATCACATATGGTGGACAAATCTGACGACATCGATCAGAGATTGGAGGCCCAAGAATAGACGATCTGAGAGCAACAAAAAATGATCGAGGATCTCAAAATGATGCTCTTAAAGGTGGTCGAAAACACCCAAAAAATAGTCGAAGATAAAGCTAAAATTTCTTCAGAATCACCGCGAAAGAAAGAAAAAGAAACTCCATTTAAGATGAATGAAGAAGATAAGGAAGAAAAGGCTTACTCGGCACATGAGAATGAAGATAAATATTTTTTACATGACCCTCATGAAGAGAAAATTAAGAAATTACAGAGCCAACTTGATGCCTTGATGCACAAGGAGTTGAAGGAATCGGGGGTTTCAAGACCGTACCCGCTTGAGTGGGATTTCGCACCATACCCGAAAAATATAAACTGCTCAAGTTAGAACCATATGACGGGAAAGGATCCCCTGTCAACATATGTACTACTTCTTGTCTCAAGCAGGGCATTTAATGGGTAATGACTCAATAATGACCAAGCTATTTGCAAGTACCTTGCGAGGGTCTGCGTTTACATAATTTATACAGTTGCCCCCAGATACTATCAATACCTGGTATGACGTTGCAAAGCACTTTCTTGCACGTTTCTTCGAGAATGACACTGAAATATTGGTTCATTCACTCCTTGCAACAAAACAAGGGGAACAAGAAATGGTGAAAGATTTTATAGAAAGGTTCCGGGAGAAGTCCGTACATTGCAAATAAGGAATGGTTCAGGAAACTCTAGTAGAAACTTGCAGGCACAACCTCAAAACTAACGTGCTCATAAAAATGGGAGCCATAGAATCTAAGACTTGGAAGAATTTGCTTAAGTAAGGAGAGCAAGTAGAAGACTTCATCCGCCGGGTTGAAGAATCTCGTGGAGCGAGGAATCTTGGAAATAATAGGCGGCATCCACAAAACAATAATAAGAGTAAGGGGAAAGCGGTAATGGCATCCGATGCCGCTCCAAAATAAATAAATCCTCCAAATCCAAAGCCTCAAAATTAAAAAGGCACGGGACAAAATAGGCCCCAACAAGAAAGGACTTATACTTTCAAGGCGGAACAGACGCCCACACTATTCCACCTGCTCCTCACGAAGGGAATGTTAAAGCTACCGGAGACCCGAAAGCCCGAAGATGCAAGGAAAACTAATGACCTGAATTACTGCTTATACCACCGGAACGTTGAACACCCTACCAAGGACTGTTACCCTTTGAAGAACAGGATTTAGGCATTGATAGAGGCCAGAGTCTTGATGCTAAAAGAGCAACAGAGGAAAGTTACAGCTAATATGGCTACCCTGATGGTAGGAACCCATGAGTTTCCTGCAGGAGTAACTCCGATACCATCAGGGAAACTGGTCGTGAAGAATTATGACCCGCATGAAATGGCACAGAAAGGACTTACCTCTGTGACAACACAAAGAGAAGAAGTCATGTGGGTCCACCCTGATCTATTACAGGACGAGCAATGGACCGTATCAAGTAGCAAAAGAAGAAAGCGGACTAGTAATACTATTTTCGCAAAAATTAAAGAAGAGTACGTAATTGCAGGAGCATTGACGGACTCTGAAAAGGAGGCCGAAATTATGGCCACTCACCAAGATGAGGCAGGTCCCTCTGGCACTCGATCCAGCAAAGCTTACCTCAAAGACTATACGAGAGTAGACCATAAGAATATATACGGGGAACTTGCGAAGCCTGCAAAGCAAAAAGGGCTTCGTTTCCAAAAAAATCCTGGAAAAGATGAAGAAGTCAAGGATGCCTCGTTCAAATTTGACATCATTGCACAGTTGGCTAATATCCCAGCTCGAGTTACACTCCACAAGTTGTTAGATTGTCGAAGTCAACTCGGAAAGCATTAAGAGAGGACTTGGCAGATTATGAATCTTTCCTAGCACGGATTGTCGAGCTAGCCGACGAAGAACAGGATTCCTGCCCCCGCTGTCATCAAGTGAGGAGGCAGGTCCCACAAATAACCTTTTCCCCAGAAGACATGCAGCTAGGAAATATAAAGCATAATAGGCCTTTATATTTCACCGGATATGTCGGATCCACAAAGGTGAACCGCATTCAAATCGATCCGGGGTTTACATTAAGCATCATTCCCAGAAGATTAATGCAATTATTGAAAATTTCGCCCCATCGCCTGACACCAACAAATACTACGATATACGGGTTTAACGCTAATGATAGCTGTCCCCTCGGGAAGATCCGACTTCGATATCAGATCGGAGACTTGAGGACATAAGTTACGTGCTACATCATTGATGTAGACACGTCCTATAATATTCTGTTGGGGCGACCATGGATTCATACTTATATGATAGTCCTGTCAACTCTCCATCAGTGTATGAAATACTGTAATGAGTAAGGAGAAGTCCGGACGTTAATTACAGATAGGCAACCATTCAAAGGGCTAGAAAATTACTTCACCGATGTCATACTATATAAGCCGGTCCATGAGGTCTCCTATGAAAACCACAAAGAGCCTGAAGAACCCGACGACAGCGGCAATGAGGCAGATACTGAATATGAATCTCCGGGAGAGGATGATGGGGGTGACTATGAGATAAACCCTCGTATAAATTTTAATGTGAATTTCAATAACAATGTAACTAATGTAGCTAAGGATGAGTGGATTATTAATGAAAATATAAAGTTAGTCTACGAGCCTGCTGTCGCTAAAGAGTCTGAGCCTTCTTGTACTTCTACCGAGACGGATGGCCTGTCCGAAGTTGAAGTTCTGGCAGCATATCATTTGCCAATCACGTCATCCCTCCTCTCTCGGTCCGAAATAACTAAGGGACGAGATCACTTCTTTAAAATACCTCCACGACATGTATCTCAAAAGCCAATTGTCTTCGGCAAAGTGATCACGTCACCTAACTAAAGGAAAAGTAGTGGGAGTAATGAATAAACGTCACCCCAATTTCACCTATATGAGCAAAAATCCCAACAGATGATGGAAAAGATGGGTTATAATTTTACCCAAAAATCGGGATTAAATTTCGGGAAAGGGCGGCGAAATCTTATACCCTTATTTAGACCAAGAGGGAAGAGCCCAGACTACTATCATAAAACTCAAGGGGGTTGGAGTATGTATCCACTTCTCTCTCACCGCCATATAAATATAAAGAGAGCTCTTCGGCCAACAAGGTTCTTTACCCATTAGATCATGATTCTAATCAAAGTATTAGTGCTTGGTTTCAATCTCTAACAGCAAATATAGTTTCAGCCGCACCAGAAAGCGACGAGGAACCAATTGATATTCAAGATGATTCCTGGGCAAAATATATGGATACTCTTTGGGATGTCTATTTCGAACAGTATGACCCGCCCATAGAAGATAAGCTAGTACAAGTTAACATGGGAACGGAAGAGAATCCAAAACTTATTTTCATAAACGACACGCTAACTCCCTTAGCAAGGAGGAACTTATATTCCTTATCAAGGAATATATAGATGTGTTAGCATGGAGTTATGAAGATATGCCCGGGCTCGATCCTCAGATTGCCATGCACCGGTTGAATATTAAAGAAGACGCCAAGCCAGTCAAACAACAGCAAAGGCGTTTTCGACCGGAGTTAATAGAGGCTATAGTTGCTGTGGTTAACAAGCTCATAAAATCAGAATTTATTCATGAAGAACAACATCCTGACTGGGTGGCCAATATAGTGCCAGTTCGTAAGAAGAACGGCAAGATCCGAATATGCATCGATTTTCGAGATTTAAATATCGCATTCCCTAAGGACGAATTTTCACTCCCAATTACCGATGTAATGATTGATAATACATGCGGTTACGAGAGGATGTCTTTTATTGATCGCTTCTCAGGCTATAATCAGATTAAAATGCACCCAGATGATGAGAAAACACGGCTTTCATAACGCCGTTGGGGTATAATGTTATACAGTAATGCCCTTTGGGTTAAAGAACGTCGGTGCCACTTATCAACGCGCGATAAACATTATATTCAAAGAACATCTGCGTAAAACTATAGAGTGTTACGTAGATGACTTGGCGATCAAGAGCAAAAATAAAGAAGACCATCTTCAGGATTTGAAAACAGTCTTCAATCTCATGCGAAGACATCACTTGAAAATGAATCCTGCTAAGTCTTTCATAGGGATGTCCAGTGGAAAGTTCCTTGGATTTGTAGTACTTCAGAAGGAATTTTTCTTGATCCCGAAAAAGTAAAAGCAATCAAAGAGATGCCACCTCCCCGAAACCTTAAAGAGTTGAGGGGGTTACAAGGAAAGTTGGTCTATATCCGGTGCTTTATCTTTAATTTATCGGGACGATGCCAGCCGTTCTCCAGACTTATGAAAAGAGGGTTTCTTTCATATGGGACGAAGCATGTCAATAAGCATTTGATGATCTTAAAGAATACCTTACGAAACCTCCTGTCCTCATGGCACCCGTCCCTGGAAGACCATTACTTATATATGTAAGGGCCATGGATAACGCACTGGAGCATTACTCGCTCAATATAATGAGCAGGGTCATGAACATGCCCTCTATTACTTAAGTCGTACAATGATGGGAGCCGAGCATCGATATACCCCAATTGAAAAAGAATATTTAGCCCTAGTATTTGCTGACTAGAAATGTGACACTATATTTCAGGACAAACAATTCATGTCATATCACGGGTCAACCCTCTGAAAATCCTTATAATGAAACTGGGGTTTTTAAATGGTCGATTAGCAAAATGGGCATTGTTGCTATCACCATATGACATCCACTTTGTTTCTCAAAAAGCCATGAAGGGACAAGCGATCGCTGACTCCTCGCAGACCATCCAATTTGGTCCAAACCATCAGGAAATATCTCGAAACAGATGTCAGAAGTCAACACGATTAACAAAGAACAACCATGACAGATGTTGTTTGATAGTGCTGCAAGACGGTCTGCTGCAGGAGTGGGGGTGGTACTGATTTCCCCGTATAAACACATACTCCCTAATGGTTACTCATTAACTGAGCCGTGCACAAATAATATGGCGGAATATAATGCGCTCATTATTGGTTTAAAAATGGCTTTGCAACTGGGGTGAACTATCTAGAAGCATATGGAAACTCTAAGCTCATCGTCAATCAGATGACGGGCGAATATGAAGTCAAACATGAAGCCCTCATCCCCTATCATCAGCTAATCATTGAGTTGGCAGGTTATTTCGAACAGTTTTATATCAACCATATACCTTGACATGAGAATGTCTATGCGGACGCTCTTGCAGTATTAGCTACAACATTGGTAATCCTACTAGGGACAGCTAAAAGTATTACTATTTGAAATAGAGAACTTCTCCATCCTGATACGATCTTCCAAGCCAAGGAAATATGCCAAGTAGACTTAACTTTGGAACCTCGTGATAGGCAATTTTCGTTCGTGGATTATGCCTTATACGGGATGCTGCCAGAGGATCCTAAAGAAGCCGCCTCGATAAAGAGGAAGGCCCAAAGATTTTATTATGATCCCACACTTCAGACTTTATATAGAAAGTCAAGTGACGGTCTATTACTACGCTGCATTTTAAAAGCAGAAGCCAATGAAGTGTTGAAAAAGACACATGATGGAATATGTGGAGCCTATCAACCCGGCTCAAAACTTGGGGATCGCATAAAAATGTTAGGATACTACTGGCCGAAAATGATTACCGATGCAATGGCATACGCTAAACGGTGCCATGCATGTCAGATACATGCTAATTTTATTCATCAACCTCCAGAATACTTGCACAATACTATTGTTAGTTGGCCTTTTGAAGCATGGGGAATGGATATTGTGGGACCAATAACTCCCCCATCATCCAGAGGATACCAATTTATACTTGCAATAGCCGACTATTTCTCTAAATGGGCTGAAGCCGTACCCATGAGAGAGATAAAGACGGCAGACATGATTAAGTTCATTAAACATCACGTCATTTACCGTTTTGGTGTTCCTCGAAAAATCATTCATGATAAGGTCCACAGTTCATCAGCCAGGGGTTTTCATGATTCTGTGATAAGTTCAAAATCAAAAATATCGCTTCAACGCCGTATAACCCCGCGGCTAATAGATTGACCGAAGCCTTCAATAAAACCATTATTAAACTCCTTCAGAAATTTGTCTCTTCCAACAAACGGGACTGGGATGAAAAGTTAGGAAAGTGTTTGTGGGCTTATCGCACCACAGTCCGCACCCCTACAAAAGCTACCCCTTTCTCCTTAGTATATGGAAGCAAGGCCGTCTTACCTCTGGAAGTCCAGATACCGTCACTAAGAGTGGCATTAGCCACAAAGATGACAACGGAGGAACGACATCAACAAAAATTGCGAGAACTAGAAGCGCTAGATAAGAAGCATCTTCGGACTCAGCAACGAATTGAGTTGTATCAAGCCCAAGTCTCGCAAGCGTTCAATAAGAACATTAAACAGAGAACCTTCAAGGAAGGAGACCTGGTTCTGGCCATTAAAAGGCCAATAGTTATGACCCACAAAACTAAGGGTAAATTTGAGTCAAAGTGGGAAGGACCACTCATTGTGGAGACGATATACTCTAGTGGAGCTTATCATTTAATGAAGCAGAATGGTGACAGAATGATGATAACAATCAAATGCAAATTTTTGAAAAAGTATTATACATAAAAAAAATTGTCACGTCTGGTTCCTTATCCCTAAGAGTATAACCATTCACGTTCAAGTTACGCATGTGAGCACGTGAACTTCTTTATCAAATTAAGGCATGTGCAATTTAGCGCCTCTGTCTAAGTCAATGATCCTAACTCGATCATTCTGGTGAATGCAATTAAACGCTTTGCCAAACTCTCAGCATGCTCTATTGAAGAGCTTTACTGAGGTCAGTAATCTTGACCCGGTCATTCTGGTATCAGCAATCTAAGTTACGCAGATGAGCCTTCGACTGTTTTTACTAAAACTATGAACTATTTATGTCATCATTTGTTGTGCAAGAAAAGTTTGTAGCCAACAAATAGAAGAATCAAAAGAAATATCTTTATTCATGAATTGAAAGAATATGGATAAAGTTACAAAAAGAATTCAAAAATTATTGAGTTCCTTTATTACAATAAATGAACAAATAGAAAAGAAAAAAGAAGAAAACAAGGAAGTTAAGGTTCTCCCAGAAGTTTCAACTTTTCGTCATCTCATCAATAACTCGACGACGGGTTTCTTCTACTGAATGTTGAGCATGTCGACGCAAATCATCGTCATTTATAGCAAGTTACTGGGTCAACCGCTGATGAGCTTCTTCGATAGAACGGCTCCTCATCATGCCCTCTTGTTCGAGTTGTCCTTGCTGAAGGGTCAACTCTTCTCGCCTCTTCACAGATTACCCTAGCCGAAACTTGCTGGCTTCTAAAATAGCTTGAGTTTTAGCAATAGTGTCCCGGGCTCTGAGGATGGCTGCCTGACTCCCTTCGATCTCGAAGTCCACCATTTCTAGCCCTCTGAGGACTGATTCTTGACCGGCTCGTAGTTCTGCTAACTCCCGAGACCAGTCGTCTTCTTGACCCTTCAACTCCTCTTGACGAGCCGCTAATTCTACTCGAAGCCGCGCCAATTCGATTTCGGTGATCGCTTCCACATCCGCTTGGTGAACTGTGTTCAGCATTTGCACCTGCTCTTCCAAAGCTTCTAAGCGGGCTCGATAAGGAGCTGCTCGGTCACGCCTCCAATCCTTTCAATATTGTCCAAATAACAAACCAACATTGGGCATCCATGTTCGAGGAAATCTCTCCCATCTAAAATCATTCCAATACATCTCCTTAGCAGCCTCATAAAATTATTAATACAGTGATTAAAAAATTCCTCAAGAGAATCAACAGTGTCTAAATTAAGAGCAGGTAATGCTAAGGAGGATGTAACTGGAAGATGTGTAGTTTCCATGGGAGTAGAAGAGGAAGCTCGTCCTTACACCAGATTCATAACATGTGGGACCAGTAAAACCAATAAAGACTTGGCAGAACTGGGGATCCGAGGAGAAGTATCGCTGGTACCAGTCATTCGAGTAGGCTCACCAACAGGAGCAGACTCCGATGGACTCACCCCACCTGAAGCCCCTCCTGTAGCAGAAGTTGCTTCAAAAGAGAACTTCAAAATGTCATCATCACCAGTTAATAAACGAACTGGAGCAGCTGGAGCAGGAGGAGCGACTAGGGTCTCAACGGCCATAATTGTGGAGGGCGTGAATACTGCGGCCTAGAGAGCTGAGGGCAACCGGAAAGGTGTCTTCGGAGCAAATGGCCGGTGTCGGTGACGGAAGGCTTGAAGACAGGGGAGCTTCTCTTGCCATAGCCGCAACGACCTCTGTCCTATCATCACTCCCAAGTTCATCAACTACAAGAGTCGAAGTAGGAACACAGTGAGGGGCTGGCATGAAATAGTCTTCGCTGAACTCTTCAACAGAACTACCTAGTCCGCCCACTGAGCCAGTGGTGCCTGAGTAGTCAACCAGCTCCTCGGACTCCACCCTGGTAGTCGAATGCATGGGCGACTGAAGCTGACTACCTGGATCTCGAAAGCAGACAAAAATGTCACACATATATATAAAAAAATAAAAAGTTAGAATAAAGTTAAAGACTAGAATCATACCAGTAGATACAAGTCCCGTAGTTGGACTTGAGGGAGAAGCTGTGGCCGTCTCTAAAAGCACACCCGTTTTGCTACCTAGAGATAGCGTCGTAGTGTGTTCGGCAGATTCTGTGATCGGCGGGATCGGGGCCTCGGTAGCACTGGAGGCTTCAGCAGGCCTGCTTTCCTCTGTCGGTGCTGTTGGCAGAGTTGAAGCAAGAAGGTCCATAGCAAACTGGACCGCTGCTTCTTTGGGAATCACTAGAGTCTCCCCAGCCAGCTTCTTCTTTTGGGCTGGTTCACCTCGACGCTTTATGGCTGGGCTTCGGGAACGAGTGGTGGCAGGTTAAGGAGCACCCCCGGCCCCAGCATTATCATCGCCACCAGCGTCGTCATCATCATCAGAATCGCCAGCGTCTGATGGATCGGCCGTTGTGTCAAGGAATTCCTCCATTCCTTTAACTCTAACTCTCTTGGCCCCTTTGCGGCGAGAGTAGAAGGCCTCTATCTCCTTACAATAGTTATGGTTGATGGAGAAATTCGGTACATCAGCATTGGCAATGCTGTACCATGTAAAAAGCTTAAGGTCATACTCGAGTCTGGCAACTTCTGGGGCAGTGTGAATTCAGCTCTGGTGCCTCCGGCAACGAAATAAAACCATCCTCGTGCCCCCGCATATAAGTTACCCTCGTACGCCAACCCCCTATTCGGGTTCCCAACATAGAGTTACGTATACCCGAATTGACGAGCAAAACAGCTTGGTGTATACGGCTCTATATAGCACATGGTATCTTGACGATACACTAAGTGCCCGGGACGGATATTCAGCAGCCACCAGAATGCCCCCGAAGACAAGTGGGTGAAGTTGTCTACTCCCAAAATATCCTTGAACTTCGATTCGTATTCTCCACCAGAAAAGTCTGAGAAGCATCGAAAGATCTCATAATTCTGGTGGTGGCGGAGCGTCTTACGGATAATCGACATATAGTTACTCTTCCACGTGGAACGTTCATACTTCTCCACGAAGAAGGGTTTGTCAATTGGACAATAATCCGCGATGCTCATTAGAAACGGGCAGTGCATAACCAGTCGTGCTATTAAATACGTATAGGGCATCTCCACCCTAGGGTTCGGTGTTTTTACCGTAGCAGTTTCTTTCACTGCTTTTCCCTTTGTAGCTTTGCCTTTATTCTTCTCTGCTGGAACAAAGCTGTTGCAGAGGGCTCGAAGTCCACTTTGGAGATTGCTAACCATTGCCGACAAAAGCCCGAATGGTCGTCCATAAGCCAAAAGAACGGCAGGATAAACAACGTTCTTTGCGATGACTTCTTTGGGCAATGAGGGGACGACGCACCTCTTCAGCCATAGCATCAAGAACCCAGCGAGTAAACCCCTATCAGATATGGGGAACTGGGCTTGATAGTGGAAGCTCTGGAAAACCGTGTCCGGGTCGAACCCTCCTTCGTTGGACTCGGTAGTGTAAGTAGTGGCTTCCAAGTCAGAGATGCATTGCTTGATCTCTTCAATGCTGACGTGTTTACGTCTGCGGACCATAGGGAGACTCTCTTTTAAGTTTATAAAGAGATAATCTGCCCACTTCTTGTAGCGAATTCCCTGATTGCGTACTCTAGCCAAGTCGGCGTAGATGTGATATGGCACATTATCTCCCACTATGTTTGATAGATGTGCCCGTCCCTCGCCTTTGGCATATTTAACTCCTCAGCGGTAGGAATGTATTCTTCGTAAAGGACTTCGCCCATTGATAACCCAGATACTTTGTACATCTCGTGGAGAGCAAGTCCCAGCTCACCCATTGGTGTAAAGAAAGTGCTGGTCTCAGGGTTGTACATCTCCAAGAGACTTAAAAGATGGTACGAACTCTGGGGCAAACCGAACTGGACGTTCCTGATGGCCTTATATAGACCAATCTCCTTCAGGGTCTGCTCATGGGTGTCCAGCACATACTTGACAAGCCGGAACTACCACATGTTACTCGATGAGTGAACCCAGCTGGGCATCCTGAAGTCTTTTGCAGGGTATTGACCACCCTTGCCATGAATTCATTCAAGAAGGTCTTTGCCCGAATTGGAACCTCTCCAATTGGGTGCTCCTTGGTAAGTCTACCAGGAAGAAGCCCAGTAATGCATCTGGTGGGACCATCTTGGTAATCCCCACCTGCACCGAATTTACCGGTCGCAACTCTGTCGTAGTCCCGAGTTAGTTCCCAATCTAACTCACGATGGGAAGATAACTTCTGAAGGAACACCATAGGGTAGCTACGCTCCATGTCGGGCAGGAACATTAGCAAATCACCAGCCTGGCAGAGCTATTTGCTCTCTTCTTCAAAAAGAAGCTCGTCAGAGTGTTCAATCACATCTCTGAAAAGGAACGCTGGCTTCTCCAAAACTTCTCGATTTACTGCTTCGAAGGGAGCATCAGTGATGATCTCCCTTGTAGTTGCAGGGCTGTATCTGGTCAGCTTCTCCCTGTGTTCTCTCAAACCCGGCTTGAAGGCAGGGAGGTCAGTAGTGAAGCGGAACTGGGTTGCCAGGTCTGCACTCCCAGCAAACCCGAAGTGGTGCCTATATGAGAGAGGATCTACTGAATAGCCAACTACAAAAAGGAGAAACAAAGTTAGAAGAAATTTTGAAAGAAGATTAAAAATTTTCTAAGTACAGAAGCGCGGAGTTAAACAATAACTTCGCGTAATGAAATCATTAACTTCGCGTTAGATAAAACGCGCAGCTAAATCATTAACTTCGCGTAAGATAAAACGCGCAGCTAAATCATTAACTTCACATCAGCTAAGTCGATAACCTCGCGTAGGAAATGCGACAGTCAAAAAAAAGTAACTTCGCATACAAAATGCGAAGATAACTCGATAGCTTCGCGTAGAAGAAGACCAGAGGTTCTTTCTTCTTCTCCAAGTCACTGGCTGGAGTACGGCGATAATTTCGCCAGTGAAAAAGGCAATTGGCCAGTCAAAACTAAGCCAAATCACCCTAAATCACTCCAAAGGGTCAGTAAATGGAGATTCTTACCTCCAATTGACGCGGTGTAGACTGGATCGCCGCTGTGGCCGCTGCCGCCACTGCTTGCGCCGGCTGCCGACGGAGAGGTGGCGCGTGATGAGGCATTCTTCTTGGGTGCCAATTGACTTGAAATCACGAAGGAAAATCAACGAAAATGGGCACGAAATCGCTCGGGTGAGGGTTTCGGTCGCAAGAAGCTCTGATCGCCTGAGCTCTAAATTCTTGAATCTCCAAGTGAGGAAGAAGAAGAGTAAGAGACTCAATTTAAATGAAAAAACCCGCCCCTTGGTATTCAACACAAGAATCGGAGCGTCGCTCAGTGAAATGCTAGGCTATTAGCTTCGCGTGATAAATGAAAATGCGAAGATAACTTGGTGTTTATTAACTCCGCATTCAAATTTGAAGATCGAAAGTATTTCAAAATTTGCTAAGATCTAAGCCATTTTGAAAACTTTTGAGGGGGTTATGTTGGTAGTGAAAATTTCTAAGCAAAAAAGAATTTTCCACACAGAATGCGGAGCTAACTCTATAGCTCCGGGTTTAACTATTTTAGCCTCGCATTTGAGTAAAACGCAGAGCTAATCCATAGCTCCGCATTCTGATGATGTTAGCTCCGTGTTAACTCCGCGTGAACAGATTTTATTAGAATTCTAAATTGATTGTGATTGAGATTTGGGCATATCTAATACCCGAATTGAGTTCAATCAGAATCCAAAGTTAAGAGATTTAAATCAAAATTAAGATATTTGATTAGAATCCTTGATGAACACAACTACTTTCCAATTCTAGTCAATTGGAAACTCTCATATTGGCCCAAGGCTATAAATACTCTATCAAGGAAGCCTGAGGGGATCTTTTTGCAGTTTTTGTGAAGTTCAAGTTACGCGTGAGAGTCTTGAACTCATCAAGACCAACAGAGAAGATCTAGGGCCGGCCATTTTCTTCATCGAGAAAGAAGACTTTCATGTCAAGATCGTCAAAAGGAGCTACTCGATAGATCTCATCGCTGCATAGAACCCACTTTTTATTGTAAAAGAGAGAGATGAAATATAAATTCTCTCATTTGTTTTCTTTTGTTCACTTTCATTGTAATTAAGTTATTTCAATGGAAGGAAGTAAGAATTTTGCGACGAACAAAGTCTACATCCTCACATCCTCACATCAGAAGAAGAAACCTAGTAAACCTAGTAAGGACACAGACTTCAACCTTAAAGATCATGAACCCCTCCGCAAAAAATTCTATACAAAGAGTTCAAGTTTTAACTCCCCAGTCTCAGAAAGAGGTACGATGACACTTCTGATCTTCATGATCATACAACTAATTATCGTTTTGTTATCTTCAAGGAGCAACAAATGACATACTTTGCTGGGCCTTCTCAATGACATTAGAAATGGGGCTGAGGACCTAGTATAATACTCTCACCACATGGACAATCACATCATTTCGCGAACTCCCCTGCGAATGAATTCAACAATTTGTAGCAAACAAAAGCAACAAGAAAACCTTCATCTTTCTCCTAAGCATATTACAAAAGGCAAGACGGTAAGAGACTTCAAAAAGTGGTACAATAAAGCAAAGTTGCATATAGAAAACTGCTCATGTAACATTGTCATGACAGCTCTCATGATTGGTATCCAACACATTGACATGAAGAAATCCACTAGTAGAAAGAAACCGACCTTACTTGCAGAACTCCTCGATAGAGTTAAGAAATAAATCAGACAAGAAGAATTTGAGATGGTCTTAAAGACCGCGACTCTGGTAGGGAAAAAGAGCCAGAGATCTAAAAGAATGATGAAAAGCAAACTTCGCACAAATGGAGTCCTCCAAGACTGAGGCAATTATCGCTGAGATGACTTCCGCTCAGAGGAAAACAATGAATTCACCCCGCTCAACACAACTTGAGCCCAAGTTCTTCCTCAAAATCAAAGGTACGCAAAAAATATCGTTTGCTGAGAGCTAGGCGATTTCTGGCCAGGTAAGCCAGCTTTCTCTGGCGAGAATTCCGGTGAGAAAAAAAGAGAGAGAAGAGAGAGTGAGAATTCCGGTGAGAAAAAAAAAAGAGAGAGGAGAGAGTGTTGGAGAAGAATCCAGTGACCTCAAAATATAGTTTCATCATCGGTCGTTTGTCACGGAGGCAAGGAAGTAGGCCGTTTCTCAACCTACGACCACTCACTAACTCCGACGATGGATTTCGGATGGAACTGGCTGGGAAGAGGAAAAAATAAAGAGGAAAATAGCATCAAGGATGATAAGAACCCTAAACATAAAAGGAGAAGCTGGTTGGAAGTTGTAAAGGGATCGCCGGAAGGCGGGGTAGATGAGTGCAATGTGGCGATGATTCCAATTAAATCTAGTGCCACTTATACTGGAGAGGAGATACTGACAATGCTAGCAGCGATCAAAGAAGCAGCCGAAGGAGCAGCAAATAAGTACTCCAAGGAGGAAGTATAGAAGATAGTCAAATCCAGGGTGACCATTAAGAAGGAGAGAATGGTGAATGCAGGCGCTACAGTAACGAAGGGGAATAGGAAGAGAAAATTTTCACCAATGCGGAGACCACTTCCAGAAAGCCCATAAACATGCTGGATTTGCGGCAAGAAGGGACACTTCAAAGACAAGTGCTCATTCATCCGTTGCAAGTTCTATAAGGGACTTGGTCACAAGATTGGAAAATATCCCATTGCTCTAGAGAGAAAGCAGAAGCCGAAGCTTAAACTCAAACCCAGAGCGCTCCCAACTTCAGATAACCAATTGATGCAGGCTAATGTGGGGCAAAGAATAGTCCCAAAGAATTCAAGTACTAACATAGCAATAAAGGAGGACAGCAACATGGAATTGGGAGCTCTGGCTCCTCCACCACAGGCAAAGCTTGCAGCCTTTATTCCGACCTCGGACCATACAAGGGAGGAACAACAACGACTATCCAGAACTCTAGGAGTCCTGTATCCCGGACATAGAAACCCTTCGGTGGAGGACATGAGAGAGGGATTGGCAGCATTATCAAGGGAGTTTATTGTGTTCAAATGGATAATTCACAATGGTGGGAACAATTTTTTGACATATTTCCCCACATAGGAGGGTTTATCACTTGCAGCAAGTAAAACTTCAATCCCATGCAGGGAGTACAAGGGAGGTTTTAGGGTGTGCAGATGGACTGGAGAAGAAGATGACCAGTTTTACTCTTTTCCGGTGATGGCGTGGATGAAGATTAGAGGTCTATCGATACATCATTGGAATAGGGTGGATATCAGTAAATTGATGGTCAAATTCGCACACATCATCGACATCGATGAGGATACTAGCCTAAAAACCAAATTGGATTGTGCTAGAGTCAAGGTAGGTTGTGATAACCTCGCACCGATTCCGCCACAATTCAATGCAGTCCTGGGAGGCCGACTCTGTTCAATCAAACTGAAAATAACTCACAAATATCGCACGAATTCATTGGTGGGTCTTGAGAGCATCTTGATCACCGGTAAGATCGGTGGATCCGATCGGCTGTCGACCGAGATAGTTAGCCTCCCCGCCGGGCAATCGACGAAGCTTCACATGGAAAAGAGTTGATAAGGAGACAGAGCAAGGGAACACGACAGTGCTGCCGCCGGTCAACCGGAGTAAGGGACTACATGACAAGATTCAAATCCACACAGAACATTTTGAGGAAGGAACAGAGTTGACCTTCGGGGTGGGTAGAGAGAACAGTCTGGAAAAGGAAAAAGGTAGGGTTGAGAGCCACCTACCTCTGCCGAAAGGTATGCAGGAGCCCTCTTCCCAAAACTAACCACTCTTAGAAAGTCAAAGGCATACCTTTTTGGTGGAGACAGGAAATACACCACACGAAGGGAAAGTGGTCCGAATGGAGGAGGATCCGCTGGTCATTAACGAAAAAGGTTCCAACTTTGGGATCTTGAGGAGGGATGAAAAAGGAAGACTTTCCTTGATACTAAAGAAATCAAAGAGCTTACATGTTTGGGGAATGTGACGAATTTATCTGCCGAAGAGTGGACAGAGGGAATCCAGATCTGAAGCAAAAGGCAAGAGTGGAAGAACTCAGGGGTAGCCGGAGAGTCGCTTTTTGGGAAAGAGGCCAAAGTAGTGAAATTGCAAAGCAAGAGCCGGAGAGTCGATGGGGACAGGGCGAAGGATGGGGAGGAAGTAGGTGGGAAATGGAGATCTCTCCCCTCTTTAACAGAGGATTTGCAAAGTAGTGGGGCCCACTTAGGTGGGAAAGCGGCGGACCATAGGGGAGGACCCAATGGGACCCACTGGCCTTTAACTTGCCAAAGAGAGGGGGAAAGAGAAAATCAAGGTGGACAAGGATAATATCTGGAACTAGGAAAGCTGTGAACAACGAAGTGGGGAGAATGGGGGGGCCCACGGTTTGGAGGAAGTGATAGATGATGCAATTAATAAGAATATGCATGAGGTTGGATTGGAGGGAGAACGAGACCCACAAAAGAATTTGGAGAAGCGGGATAATATTATAAGTGAATTGGCTCCACCACAAGAGGACAACAGACCAAATGGTGAGGGGAGCTCTAGAAGACACCTGGATTTCGGGGAAGAGTCATCTAACAAAAATATGGAATACACAGGTCTGCTAGCAACACTAAATAGCTTTAACAAAGAATTTGCTAGGGACACTATTGCTAAACTCCTCATAAATGTCATGTGTAAAGAAAACCGGAGGCAGACTAAGCGTGTTAGGAAAAGGCAACATTTCAAATTACCGAAACCTATCTGGGAGATAAAGAAGGCACTGAATGATGAAAGGTAAGAAACAGTGTTTATAGAAATGAGATATCCGGAGCAGAACCGACATCGGACCAAACGGAGGCATCAGAGGCCTAGATGCAGTGTGGGGGGAACCTGTAAGAGAAGGAGATCCAAGCTGAGGATGACAGAGCGGAGGAACAATTAGGCCAGGGTGATGTTACTACATCCCCGATAACGCCTACCAGGAGAAGCAAAAGACTAGAGAAGAAAAGAGGTGGGAAACAATACTGGTTGGGACAAGTTGCAACATCAGCCACTAAGCGTAAGGCGGAGCAGACAGACCCTCCTCCAGGTATATTTATCCCAGAATTTAATATTCTTAATTGTGTGTCTGATCATGTGTTAATTGCTTTAACCCATACATGTGATATTGATTTGGGGGTGAGATGCACAGGCCAAATACACAATCTCACACTGTTAAAAAATCTAGACGCCTCGTCAATAGAGGACCAGAATGGGGCCAATATGCCATAGAGATACTAGTAGGGGTGGTAGTGGAGAAGATAATATATATATATCGATGAATTGTTTTTTTTTGTAATGTTAGAGAGCTGGAAAACCCAAGTAAAAGAAGAATGGTAACGGAAGTGATACGCACTAATAAGATTGACATTATATGTATGGAGGAAACAAAACAATCAGACTCTGACCCCCAGATCTTGGGGGTCCATTGCTTCTAGAAAATTTTATGATTTATGTATCTAGAATGCAAGGGGAGCATCAGGGGAATTCTTACTGGAATCAATAGAAACTATCAGATTTTAAATTCTTGGTCCGAAGAGTTTTCACTATCAGTTAGAGTTAGAAGAGTCGCAGACGGATGGGTGCAGATAGTGACTACTGTATATGGACCAAATGAAAGAGGGTTGCGCACCCAATTCTGGAAGGAACTCACAACAATTAGAAACAAGTATGATGATCCATAAATTTTGGGAGGAGACTTTAACATCACTAGATTTGTTAGTGAAAAGAGAGGGAAGGATAGGTCATCTAAGAATAGAGAGGAGTTTAATGATTTCATTAGTCAGTTGGACCTCATAGACATGCCTTTATCGGATCGAATGTTCACATGGTCGAATATGAGGCTCAACCCAGTAATGGCTAAACTAGATAGGATATTTGTTTGCGAAAATTGGAACACCAATTTTCCTTTGGCCGAGATCTGATCCCTTCAGCGTCCGACCTCAGACCACATCCCGATATTGCTTATTTTGAGAGATAGGAAACAAAAAACATACAAGCATTTTCATTTTGAGAAGTGGCAGCTGGAACACGGAGAGGTGCACGACCTGATTAGAGAAACTTGGTCTCAGCGCACGAGAGCCAATGATGCAGCAGCAAACATAAGTTTTGCGGAAGGTACTGGGGAAATGGGAACGACAGTTTAAAAATGAAGGAAGGAATGAGGACATATTGAAGGAAATGGAGACTTTGGAAAAACTAGAAGAAACTACAAGTTGTCTCTGGAGGAGAATAGTAGAGTGCTAGAGCTAAGAAGAAAATTGAGGAAATATATAAGAGGGAGGAGCAGCAGTGGAGGCAGAGAGCACATGCTAAGTGGCTGAAGGAGAGAGATACTAACACTGCTTTTTTCCACAAATGGGCAAGTATGCGACACAGAACAAACAAGATTCAACACCTAAGGGTGGAGGATATACAAGTTAGTGGAGAATAGTTGAAGGATCATGCAAACCGACACTTTAAGAAGTTGTTTGGTAGGAAGAACAGTTTCTAAGCTCGCCTAAGAGAGGGTGACTGGGAGAATGAGGTGGAACTCTCGGATTTAGATGAGAAATTTTGGGAGGAAAAGATCAAAAGAGCGGTATGGGAGTTGGGCAGGACAAGACGTCAGGGCCTAACGGGTTTCCGCTATTCTTCTTTAAACTTTTCTAGGAGGATGTCAAGAGTGATTTAGCTTGACTAATGGAAGAAGTATTCAAAGGGATAAGCAGACTAGATAGGATCAACTACTTGGTCATTACTTTAATACCGAATAAGTGTTCTCCGGGTCAAATTAGGGATTACAGACCAATAACATTGCTGAATAGCATAATTAAGATAGTGTCAAAAATACTAGCTAATACACTGACACCGAAACTTAAACTACTGGTAAAGGATTACCAGACGGGCATCATTGCTGGTAGAAATATATTGGAAGGGGTAGCCATGACGCATAAAGTTATACATCAGTGTAAGAAATCCAAAATAGATAGATTCATGTTGAAGTTGGATTTTGAAAAGGCTTATGACATGGTTGATTGGGAGTGCCTAATAGAGACTCTTAAACTCAGGGGTTTTGGACCAAAATGGAAAGTATGGATCGAAACCTAGTTATGCTCTGGTAAAACGCAGATAATGACCAATGACACAGTGGGGAAGGAAATAATTCTGAAGAGGGGCTTACGACAAAGAGATCCTCTGTCTCCGTTATTGTTTGTCGTAGTAGCAGACGATTTAAATTTCAAACTACAAAAATTGAAGTTTAAGGAGGAGATAGGTCTCCCGTGGCTCCAAATATATTTTCATTAACCTACAATATGCAGATGATACGCTCATTTTTGGACAGGGCAATATAAGAGATGCCATAACCATGTTCAAGTTTGAAAATTAACTTTGCCAAGAGCTCACTGGTTTGTTTGGGATCAAGAAATGTATCGATGCAAGTAATCAAGGAAGTGTTTTATTGTAAGAAGGAACAATTCCCGATTACATATTTGGGAATTAAGGTGAAACCAGAAAAGCTTACGAAACAGGAATGGTTCCCACTTCTCGGTTGTTTTGAGAAAAATTTGGAGGGTTGGAAAGAAAAATATTTGTCCTTAGGGGAAGGTGGTTATACTCAATGCGGTACTTTCTTCACTACTGCTATATTATATGTCCTTCATTCTGTAGAAGTGGGTGAGAGAAAAATTGATCGGATCAGGAAGAGGTTTCTCTAGAACGGAGTGCACGCAGCATCCAACAAATACATTTAGTTCCATGGGGACAGATGTGTAGACCAAAGGAGGCCGGGGGACTAGGAGTTGTAGAACTAAAGACATTTAATATGTCCCTTATGACCAAATAGTGGTGGCACCTAGCTACACGCAATCAGGGATCATTTTAGAAGTTACTACTCAACAAATATAGTCCAAAAGATAGTACATTGTTCGGGAAAACAAGGAAAAAATATATCATACCTTAGTTTTCTAGAGAGGAATGTTAGTGACGAAACATTTAGTCTGCCACAGTTTAGAATATAAACTAGGAAAAGGAAACAATATAGCTTTCTGGCATAATAGATGGTGCTCACAAATCCCACTCAAGATATTATTTCTGGACATCTTCCAGAATTCGAGGGATAAGAATGCCAGTGTTAACCAATATTGGGGACAATCGAGATGGAGATGGAACTCGACGGCATTATCTGGACAGGATTTTGTAAGAGTAAGAATGCTTAAACAGCTCCTGAGCAATTCAATTTCCTCTTCTTTTGAGGACAGACCAGTTTGGAGATGTGAGAAGGATGGTAACTTCACAGTTAAATTCACATGCCGCCATTTTATAAATAGAGTCATCTCATCTCGGTAAACACCAAATAGATTTGGAAAGCTAAATGTCCCTAAAAATTTAGATTATTCCTATGGCTCGTCTGCAAAGACGCTCTTCTCACTTGTCTGAAATTGCAAAAAAGAGGTTAGAATGGCCCTAACACTTGCGTCTTGTGCAAGAAGGAGAAGGAATCAACCGAACACATTATGTTTAACTGCTCTTATTCCAGAAGTACATGGGATTTGTGTACTAGGTCATTAGGGTTGATTATCAACATAGCACTAGACGCAAATCTGTGGAGAAGACTTGATAGGGGGTAACGAAAACCGAAAGATTAGAATAGTTAATACTGCATTTTACTGGACCATTTGGGGAGAGAGAAACAATAAATTATCTAATGATAAATATCATTCTGTTGATTACTCACAAGACTTACAGTTTGTGATTTTATTATTTGGCTAGGTGTCCCGTCGAACGAGGAGAGGCTCCACTTATTAGATGGCGATTCGAAAAATGAGAAAGATGGCACCACACCACAGGAGTAGGGGAAGGATTGACAGTTGTACCCATCATTTGGCCACAAGAGCATTGTGCTTTTTTCAGTTTTTCATTTTGTTGTTTTTTCTATATAGTTTTATTTAAATGTTTTGGCATGTAAACTTATTAGGTCCTTCCTACTGACAGACCAAGAGTATGACTGTTCTGTTATTATCTCTTTAATATAACGCGGAGGGATATAGCCCGCCATTTATCGTCAAAAAAAAAATCAAAGGTATGCAATACTCCCTCTACCTCCCCTCATAACTCCGCCGGGAAAAAGGATATAACAACGATTAAACCTTTTATCCCAAATAATCGGGTAAGCTACATAAAATAAAAGAGAATTACATCAGATCAATCAATTGGATGATCCCTTCTCCACCCA
The DNA here is from genome assembly GCA_036321105.1 of Dracaena cambodiana. Taxonomy (NCBI): domain Eukaryota; kingdom Viridiplantae; phylum Streptophyta; class Magnoliopsida; order Asparagales; family Asparagaceae; genus Dracaena; species Dracaena cambodiana. The sequence continues at coordinate 39,983,678 of JAYEPQ010000007.1, forward strand.
TTGCTATAGAGCAGTATGTTTTCATTTAACCCTTTAGCGCCCATATCTTTTCGTATCACCTCAACACATGTTTTCTTTAGTCAGCCCTTCACTCTTTTAATTTGTCATATATTCGATAAACTCTACTCGTCGAACTACTGTATCTATAGGTCTATATCGTACATGACCAAATAACTATAAGCAATTTCATTTTGCATCTTATCTTTTATTGGGGTTACGCTTATCCTAGCAAGAATATTCTCATTTCTCACTTTATCTCTATTAGTATTATCACACATCCAACAAAGCATGTGTATCTTTTCCATAATAAGCCTTAACTTGTTGGCAATAAATAATAATATAATAGATAATAAATTTAACTATTCATCAAATGAGTATTCAATTTCTGTAACCTCCCAAATCTTTCATTTTCTCGAAGATATGCTTAGGGCTTGTATATTGAATTTTGGTGGATCTTCAGAAGATCATTTATATATGGTAGAATTTTCTTATAATATTAGTTATCAGGAGAGTATCAAAATAATACTATTCAAAGCTTTGTATGGTCGGAGGTGCAGGTCTCCATTGTATTGAAACGAGGTTAGAGAACGAACTATTTTAGGACCGGAGTTGATTACTTAAGTAACAAAATAAGTGAAGGTTATCAGATAACATATGAAAATAGTTCAAGTCAGACAAAAGAAATAGGTAGATCAATACAAAAAACCATTAGAGTTTGAAGTAGAAAATAAAGTATTTATTAAGATATTCCTGACAAAGAGTGTGATCAGATTTGGTAAGAAAGGAAAGCTCAATTTAAAATACATTGGGCCATTTAAGATCGCGGAAAGAATTGAAAATTTTGCCTATAGATTATCATTACTACCCGAGATGGAAACCGTTCATGATGTGTTTCATATATCACAGTTGAGAAAGTGTTTGAGTGAAGAACACAAAGTAGTAAACATGTCCGAAGTAGATTTGAGATCAGACCTTAAATACGAGAAACAACCTGTAGCGATTATCAACTGACGGAAGAAAATCCTGAAGAACAAAGTAATACCATTGGTTTTTGTTTCGTGGGATGCACAATCACCAAAAGATTCTACTTGGGAACTTGAAAAGAACATCAAGATAAAGTACTCGTACCTTTTCTCATAATTAGATATTTAAGTTAAATTTATTTTTATATATAGTACATACACGTATATACTGTCATGTTTTTTAATTTGGAACTTTGAGAATAAAATTCTTTTGTTATGCAGGTAGGATATAATATCTCAAAATGCGTGCTACTTGTACTCTTCTTTTGAGTTCAATCATGCTGAATAAGATTACCGAAATCAATTTTGGATACCAAAATAACTTTCAATGGACGTTACTTTAAAACCGTAACTCCAAACGACTTCGATTTTTGTGGTTATTAGTTTTCTAATATTTATAATTTTTAGAAATTTTTCTTGCAAACCCCAAAACTTTTCTCAAATTTGCTAATTTCATAATATTAATTTATCTTTTTAATTACTTCAGAATTTTTAATTATTTTTATTCCAAACATCGAAAGGACAAACGACAATTTTATAATATTCTTCATGTTGAGCACTACGTCCTGCATTAAATTAGTAAATTTGGGAGATTGCAAATCGAAGCTGTAAAGTAATAAAATATTAAATAAATTTCTTTCTACGCACCACCAAATTTAACTAAATTTTTAAGAGCACGCCCTAATAATAAGTCGGTGATGTGTTGTCAAAAGAAGAGTTAGTGTGATACTTTGGTTGGCACTTGCCTTTGCATGGAATGCTTGGAGAAGAGATGATGATGATGATGTAGGAGTTTTGAATTTACCAAAATGCCTTTGGACATATATAATCTCATTCTCTCAAAGAAGATTTTACAAAGGAGCAAAAACAAACCACTTTCCCCTCCAACTTTTGTTCTTCAGTTCACGGGAAAACAAGAGAAAAAGTGAGAAAAGGGATTTACGAAATCAAAGGAGTTAAGAGAAATCGAGCTAAGTAACACTTCTTTTCTTGTTCTTTTCTTGGAAAAATTTATTTGTATTGTGTGTACATAATTCATTTTATTTCATGAATATTTGAATCACATTTTGAACTATTAGGATTTGAATATACTTAGCTCATGTTTTGGATTATTCATTGATATTGATAATCAAAGAGTGCGTTAGCGAAACACCTAAACAAACTCAGGAAATATGTTTTGAAATGCATGGTTCACAATCTTGATTCATAAGGTTTGGTATAGCTATCAATGCCAAAGTTTAATAGTATTCAAAACCCAGGTGTTGGCAAAATTTATGAGACAAAAAGGGATGCATTCATAAAATTAAAATGCGGACCTCTGAAGGTCGTGTGTGGCCTTAATTGTGTCAAGAGATTGATCATTTCTTCGAATATAACAAAACGCAGACTTAAGAGATCGAATATCTCTCTAAATAAAGAAAAACGTGAATCTCAAAAGTCTTAAAAATGGCTAAAGAATAAAAATACGGATCCTCATCCAGAGAGATCCATGGGGAACTTCTAAAGGCCGCGTTTTGTGTTCAAAACCTTAAAATATAAAGTTATTACCTTTTATACTCAAACGCGAGTCTAAATAAGCAAAAATGATTGGTAAAAGACAAATGCAGATTCTTATCCAGAGAGATCCACATGGACCCTTAAGATCGCGTTTTAAATAAAAACGCGGATCTAACCCACATTTCGCATTGGGGGCCCTTAAGGCTTTTAAAATTAAAACTAACCCCCTTTTAATAGAAACGTGAGTCTAATTATATAAGAGAATGTAGGGTCGCATTGGGGCTCCTAAAGGTATTTAAAACTAACCCCCTTTTAATAGAAACGCGGGTCTAGTTATAAAAGAAATGTCCCTATGAATTCAAACGTGAATCATCAAACATAGGGAGATTCGTGTTTTACCTTCTATGCTTAAATGTGAAATTAACCTGCATTTGAATAGATTGAAATGCAAGATCACGTTTTCATTGTAGTTTTGAAAGATAAAAACTATCCTAGTTGACACCCAAACATAGGTCTAGACGTGCCACGCAAGCTGCAAAAGAGCTAAAACGCGAATATAAAGCCTGAGATCTGCGTTTCTGTTACAAGCCCGGAAGATTTAAGAATCTTGTTATAAATCCAGAGAATTTAAGAGTTCAGTTACAAATCCAATGGATTAAAAATAGGAAATAAATCCTCAAGTTAAAGAGGCTACTAATTGGTAAGTTATGATAATTCATGATAACATGACAAGTGAATGGAATATAATAATCCAATAATGAATTATTACCATACAAGATACACGACGACATGATCGTTCATGGAAAGATGATGACAAGATTCATATATTTTAATTATATAAAAATAAAGTATTCTTGTGATACATGTGTACGTAATCCTAAAATTGATTCTTAAATTCCAGTTTCTAGTAAAAGATATGTGCACAATCTGACTTGGTAAGCCATGTTTTTCTATTGGTTCATATGTATTGTGTGTCATTGACATAGGGATTGGGAGAAACTACGTGATGGATAAGAATCCTATCATATGAGGATCTAATTGGCCATTTTCTAGTTGGATACTGAGAACTTACACTACAGTAGCACCATGTGGTACTAGAGTGACAGTTTGATACATGAGTCTCTATAAGGGTGACATTCATTACTGTTCCACAGTATGGAGTTTGTCCAGCAACACATAGTGGTGTGTCATGGTTCAGGCCGGTTCTGCGTATGTACAGACACTTGTACAATACGGAAAACTGATCGTCATCTTATCTATTTTTTGGTTTCAAGTGCTAACAATAACGTGACCTAGACTTGTCATTTTTGCATGATATTTACCTGCTATTTGAAAATAACATACATAGTCTTGCTTATTATATTATTCATTTTTTATGTGTCACGTTTAATATCAACACAATTTATTCACATAATCTTTATCTCCAGTAATGTGATAATACACATTTTTTTGTGTTACTTATTTAGTTTAATCTCCTAGGTTTTGAATCCAGTTTTGGTAGGCAAAGAAGGAGAACCAGTCCCAACTGAAAATCCGTACTTTATTGAACAGACTGAGTAACAGTAAACAACAAAGTACTTTATGGAGAACTTTATATATTTTATTTATATTTTCTTTGTCTGGACACTACTATACTCTTTTGTATTTTTTATTCTTTTGTGTTAATATTCAGAGTAGTGTGTCATTTTATATAATCAACTTTTGTATGAAATAAATCTTTCCAGTTTCAGAAATGTTATTTATCAATCTGAATGTGCCAGTAATTACGCTTATTCCAAAATCTTATGACTATTAGGTTGTTTAGTATTAATTTAAGTAGTGCCCTCCGTTTTGAGTAGCAGCTAAAAACGAGGGCGTTACATAGATCTTCCTCCTCTTCCACTGACATCGAATCATCATCCTCCAAAGGGACAAGGGAAAGGAGGTTGTTTTGAAGGGAGGAAGAGGTGGTAGGTGGCAAGGATGTACCGGAGGAAGCAATGGTGGGAACAGTGGAGGGTCACTGTGGAGATGAGAAGGGAGTGGGAGCGGAGAGATTGGAAAGCGAGACAAGGTCGTCGGTGTCTTTACTCGCTGTTGTGGACGCGAGACCGCTAGGCGCTCCTCCCGTTAAAGCGATCCTCCGTCTGAGCGAGAGGAAGTAGAACGGAGCCTATCACGTGGGCCTCACGTGTGGAAAATTGAATGGGCGAGAAAAAACCAATGAGCCTCATGTGAAATTTGAGCGCATGTGCAGAGAAAGTGGAGCAGATTTGAAATTCGAAAATTTTGAGCCCGCGTGCAGTACGTGTAGATTAGGGGTGGATTTGAAATTTTGAATTGGTGGTAAAAATTTAAAATTTGGAATTCAAAATTTTGAGTCAAACCCAATGATTCAATTGAAATATAAAAAAAAAAAAAATGACTCCTATATGGAGTTGGAGAACCGAACAGGAGTTGGTGGACCCGTTGTTGTTGACTGTAATGTTGGAAAGTAGCAAAAATGGGAGGGAAAGAGAGATGAACATACTAACCGTAATCAGATACAGATGCGAGTCGCAAAGCAAAATAAGGCCAATGGTAAGTGCTGCAATTATCAAGACAAGTGGTGACGATAGAGACCACACTCCTACGAGGAGTACTGGAACTCGTACACAAGCACTCTAGCCTAGGTTGCGATGAAGCCCTCGCGGGGGATATATTGAATATGTGAAGGGTCGCTCGATGTTGAATGATTATCTCATCAGAATGAATTTTCTTCAACACACTCAGGGTAAAAAATAGGACGGCAAAGGGGGCTCTGGTGTGGTGTACACAGTGAACGACAAGATGTCATAACAGGCATTTCAAAAATTTCTCTGATAGCAGTTATAGATCCAAAATATCTCTAAAGATTCAAATTGTATTAGTCGTTCTCCTTATATATTAATATAATTATTGTAACATCCACTCATGTAAGAGACTAAATATATATACTATATGTAACTATGTTTCGTTAACTTCTAATTAATTGAATGCGACAAATTACCCACTGTTTATTCTTAAAAAAAATTAACAAAGAGTAAACATCGATATCGACACTAACCCAAAATCCAAAGCACAGTACACCACAACAAATGCGAAATGAAATTATGAAAAAAGGTCCCAATATTCTAAAAATTGCAAAAGAATTGAAGAGACGAAGAGAACTTACAACGTCACCACGAGAAATCCCCAATCGGGTGAGGGCTGAGGCGAGACGGAGGCACCGCTGACGTGTCTCCCGCCACGTGTACCTCCGGCAGCCATAGATGACAGATGGGCGGTCGGCGTAAACGACGGCGGAGCGCTCGAGGAAGCTAAGAGGAGAGAGGGGGACGTAGTTGGCAGGGCCGCAGACCGTACCAACATCCTCTTCTCTTTGATCAGTGCACTGTATGAATCAGAGACATTTTGGTCAACGTTAGTGACAAAAAGAGGGAGAGACTGCTTGGCTAGAGAAAATTTACTCAAGCCCCTTTATTACTGTTTGCATTTTATTTTCAGCCCGGCTATTAAATTTACTCGGAGCCCAGTCTGGGTACTTTTTTCACTTTTCAAATCAAACAATAAAAAATATTTTTTTTATTTTCTTTATTTTCCTTCAAACCAAATAGAGCTGAGACTCTTTTAGTTCGAGGAAAAATGAAAGAAAAAGAAAATAAAATAAAAAATAAAATTAGTTTCCATTGTTTACTTAGAAAAAAAATTTAAAGGAAAAGAAAGTTAAAAGAAAATAAGAGAAAATAAGTTTAAAAAAAAATTTTCTCTCTAGTTTTCTCTCTCCTAATATAGAGAAAAATGTCCCTTTGTATTTCTATCCAATGGAATCATAAAATCATGGTAGGAGAATAGATGGAGTTAAAAAAAGTCTTTTCTTAATAATTTACTTTTATATTACCTTTTTTTTTTCTTTTTTTTAGTTTCTTTCCATACCAAGCAATAAAAAAAAAAAAAATATTTTTCCTTTTCTTTCTTTTTCAATATCTCTTTCCTTTTCTTTTCCTTTTGTTCATTTTCTTTCAAACCAAAGGTAGCCTAAATGAACAGCTCAAGGTGGTACATTTGCATGTGGATCACTCAGATAAGATTTGTATTCTTAAAATTTATCCCATTGTTATTTTCTAAACATTTTTTTAATACCCTTTAAATTTTCAATTTTGAGATATTTATCGACACATATCTTCATACTGGAATATACAATTCTCAGATGTTTTAAGTTAAGCAAAATTACCCCTTAAACTAAGATTATGAACATAAGCTTAATGACATGGTCTTCTAAGAATTATTTTATCATTTAGGATAAATCCGACATCTTCAAAATATCTATATTTTAATATTTTGTGAACAAATTTGGAAATAATTTGGTTTAAGAAAGAGGAGATCAAAGCGGTTCGTGAAAGAATTAAATATTAGGAGGAGGAAGAGAGGAGTATGAAGAGAAATTGAATTGAAATTGAGGAGGAAGGAGATAAAGAATGTTTGAGGAGGAAGAAAAGGAATAGGGTGAAATGATATTTTAACGTTTTCCATCAAATCTTTTAGACTTATTAATTATGGAATATTTTAGTTTAACTTAAAAGATTCGAAATTGATTCTAATTGATTATTTTATTCTAAAAGTAGACCAACGTGAAATTTAACTATAAAAGCTATACAATTTTATGATCCTGTCAGCACTTGTCAACCGAAGTCATATCAATTGGGAATTTTTTTTTTTCCAGTTTTTTAAATCTTTAGAAAACATTTGAATCAGAGAGTTGCCGGTTGCGCCCAATACTTTTACTAGTGAGCCCCTGAATAGTTTAAAACTAGCCTATTTTTTCTTAGTGAGCCCCATGATTTTTTCAGTTTTGTCCTACAATCACCAATGCAATATTTGAGAAGGAAAATGTGGTTCACTAAGAAAAATTTAGGGCTCACTAGGAGATTAGGTTTTTCAACGCTTTCTCTCTTCTTCTTTCTCCCCACTATCTTTCTCTTCTTCCTCCCAACTCACTCTCTTCTTCTTCTTCCACTCAGACTTCTCTCTCTTTTTTCAACGATTACCGTCCAAATCGGGCCTTAGATTTCGACCGCGCCCTCCGTCGTGAAGATCAGCCTGCGAAAACGATACCGTTGAGCCCTGTCGACAAGGTATTATTCCTATCTCCTTTCTCTCGTTACATTTTCATCTCCTATGTTGTTTAGTAGTACTAATAGGGTTTAGGATATAATAGGGACATCCAATTTTGAGTAGTATTTAGGGCTTGATAATTTGAAATCCAATTTGAACATCCAAATTTCATCTCCTCTTATGTGATAATATTTAGCAGGATTTTTATGGAATTGGAAAAATGTATTGTCACCGAACACAATATTAAACCAATTTTGTGTGATAATTGTTTGAATTTTGGATTAATAAACGTTCAATACTCATACAGATGGATCAACTTGAGCCATCTCGAATTAGGCCGATGGCGTCATATTGGAGGAAGAGAATTGGCACGAAGCCACCGAGGTACGTCTACTCACTTTAATGCATACATTTATAAGTTTCATATTTGCGTAGTTGGATATGACATAATAATTATTTTCAGAAAAGAGAACCATTGAGATGTATCAATCATACGAAGAAAAATAACTATGTGACTACTAAGGTTGAGCCAGTTAAATACATGGTTTGTAAAGCTAATATAAAAATCCTCATTGTATAAGCAGTGTTGAGATATCAGCATTTGTGGAAAGATGGCATCCGGAAACAAATACCAACTTCATTATATAAGCAGTGTTGAGATATCAGTATTATATAAGTAGTGTCGGGCTTATTTTGTTAAGCCGGTGTCGAAGACCAAGTCAAGATTAGATCTCCGGAATCGCCAACAACGGGTGAACGGAGCTGCCATCCTGTTAGAAAAATTGTTAAGCAATAGTGTGTTGTACTTCCATGCTCACTATACGTAACTTTGTAATTATGATGTTATGAACAATTTTACTTTTGTAATTGTACTTTTCATTTGTATTGAACAGATGATGATGCTAACTTCAAGTTATTATCAATATTATCTATTTTTCATTATGGACGTTTTAGTTTGATGGTTGTCAATATTCATGATTTATGCGTAATGTTCGCCATAGTCAAATGATATAACTTATTCTCAATGGACATTTCTTAAAGCAATAAATTTATACGAAAAGCCCACTGGCCGAGATTTCATCACCAGCCAGTGAACTTTGTTGTATAACCTGGCCGGTTACTGGTATGGCCGGTGTGTACACCTCGACCAGTGGGTATTAGCTTCTTTATGATTTTTTTTCAATCTTACTAGCCGGGGGTGATAAAGACTTTGGGTTAGAGTAGCTTTTCGTTTGTATTTGGAAGAAGGTGCTAATTTCAACTTATTATCAATTATATATAACTTTCGTTATCAATTTGTACTTATTTTGATGCAATACGCTACTTGTGAATTATATCTAACGTTTGTCATCTTCTCATTCAAAATTTTCAATACCAAAACTAATTTGAAGTATTCAAAATACAATATAATCTCATTGGTGTTTGTATATGTTGAAGTTAAATGAACATACTTTGGGAACATACCGGCTTGTGGATCTCCTTAAAGTAGTAACCCACTTTGGGACCATACTGGCCGGGCTAGCAATCCCGGCCAAAAAATGCACTAGACGGGCTGCAACCCCAGCCAGAAAATGCACTTGATGGGCTGGCAGTCCCGTCGAGAGAGTAGTCTGGCCGGTGTAGAGACAACAGCCGACTCAAATTTCACTTGTCTATGACATGCTGACTATTCTTAATATAATTAAAATATTTGAATATCATATTCTTAATTCATCATTCAAATTTTGCTTCATATTAAGTCCAAAAATGTTTTAAACATACATCCAAACAATGAGATTTATCTATTTTTGCCAAAGTTCTAATTTTATTCTCCATTTCCTTCAATCTCTCCTCAACTCTCAAATAGAGAGATATCCGCACCCAATTTGCCAAAAAAAAAAAAAAATGAAAAACTCAAAAAAGCCCTAACAATCTCATGCAAGTAATGAGAATCAAATTTTAGATGGGATTTAGGGTTTGAAGTATGGTTTTTTTTTTATTATTATTTCACTCGCGTTGGGTTTCAGGAGGGAGAAGAAGATTATGGGGCTCAATAAGAAAAAAAGGAGTAATAGAATGGAGGGAATGGAGCTCACTAAGAAATAGGTAAGAGCTAGATGGTACAAAAATAAAAATGACAAATTTATAAATAGAATGCCTATGGGACTAGGGCTCACTAAGAAAAGTATGGGGCGCATCTAGAAATTCCCTTTGAATCATGGTTTCAGAGATTTAGCTCAAAAATGGAGAAGTTTGAAGAAAACGAATAATTACAACTATGTGGAATTATATGAAAAGAAGAATTGCATAAACTTAAAGAAAGAATTATCGCCAGCCCGTGCGATTCCAGCTCGAGCACAGCTTGAGCTAGGGCTTCGTGCTTGCCAGGCACGTGCCTAGTACTACTCTCGTCCAAGCACGCTTAACTATGGAGTTCTGATGGGATCCGGTGCATTAGTGCTGGCATGATCGCACTCGTTCGTGAGTGCGCTCAATCTCATTTTCTACTATCGTTGCTGTCTGGCTAGCTTGTCCGTTCGGATTTCCGAATCACCAACTTTTGATCCGTCGAGAGTTACGAAACGTGCGGCCCACCAAATCGAAATTTACCCGCGTAGACCGTAATGCCACACTCGCAATCTCGAAACTGCACCTTCGTACCTGTCTCAAACCATCTCGCGAGTACGCTCGCTCCGAAAACTCAACAGTCCCTTCTCGACCGTGCGGGACCCACAGGCCTCCCATTCGGATGCTTTGCTGCTACGACCCTCACCATATGCAGGAAGGGAAAAAAACCAAAAGAATTAAAGGTCAAGTGCTGAGCTGAGCCTGGTTGCGCTTCACTACTGAACGAAGAAGCAATGCGAAAAAATAGCAAAAGGGGTTAGGCCGACGGCGTCATATCGGAGGAAGAGAATTGGCACGAAACACCGAGGTACGTCTACTCACTTTAATGCATATATTTATAAATTCCATATTTGTGTAATTGGATCTGACGTTATAATTATTTTCAAGAAAGAGAACCATTGAGATATATCAATCATACGAAGAAAAATAGATGTGTGACTAATAAAGTTGAGCTAACTGAATACATGGTTTGTAGAGCTAATAAAAAAAAACCCTCATTGTATAAGCAGTATTGAGATATCAGTATTTGTGGAAAGATGGTATCCGGAAATAAACACCAACTTCATTATATAAGCAGTGTTGAGATATCAGCATTATATAAGTAGTGTCGGGCTTATTTGGTTTAGCCGATGTCGAAGACCAAATCAAGATCTCCAGAATCGCCAACAATGGGTGAACGGAGCTGCCATCCTGTTAGAAAAATTGTTAGGCAATAGTGTGTTGCGCTTCCATGCTCACTATACGTAACTTTGTAATTATGATGTTATGAACAATTTTACTTTTGTAATTGTACTTTTTCGTTTGTATTGAACAGATGATTATGCTAACTTCAAGTTATTGTCAATATTATCTATTTTTCGTTATGGACGTTTTAGTTTGATGGTTGTCAGTATTCGTGATTTATGCGTAATGTTCGCCATAGTCGAATGATATAACTTATTCTCAATGGACATTTTTTAAAGCAATCAATTTATATGAAAAGCCCACTGGCTGAGGTTTCATCACCGGCCAGTGAACATTGTTGGCCAGGGTGTACAACCCGGCCGGTTACTGGTATGGCCGGTGTGTACACCTCGACCAGTGGGTATTAGCTTCTTTATGAAATTTTTTCAATCTTACTAGTCAGGGGTGATAAACACTTTGGGTTAGAGTAGCTTTTCATTTGTATTTGGGAGAAGGTGCTAATTTCAACTTATTTTCAAATATATATAACTTTCGTTATCAATTTGTATTTATTTTGAAGCAATACGCTACTTGTGAATTATATCTAACGTTTGTCATCTTCTCATTCAAATTTTTCAATACCAAAACTAATTTGAAGTATTCAAAATACAATATAATCTCATTGGTGTTTGTATATGTTGAAGTTAAATGAACATACTGGCCAGTGGGTCTCCTTAAAGTAGTAACTCACTTTGGGAACATACTGACCAGGCTGGCAATACCGGCCAGAAAATGTACTAGACGGGCTAACAACCCCGGCCAGAAAATGCACTGGATGGGCTGGCAGTGCAGTTAAGAGAGTAGTCTAGCCGATGTAGAGACAACGGCCAGACTCAAATTGCACTAGCCGGTGACATGCTGACTATTCTTAATATAATTAAAATATTTAAACATCATCTTCTTAATTTATCATTCAAATTTTGCTTCATATTGAGTCCAAAAATGCTTTAAATCTACATCTAAACAATGAGATTTATCCATTTTTGCCAAAGTTCTAATTTTATTCTCGATGTTCTTCAATCTCTCCTCAATTCTCAAATAGAGAGATATCCGTATCCAATTTGCAAAAAAAAGAAATAAAAAACTCAAACAAGCCCTAACCATCTCATGCAAGTAATGAGAATCAAAATTTAAATGGGATTTAGGGTTTGAAGTATGGTTTTTTTTTTTTTTTTTTTTTTTTTTTTTTTTTCACTCTCGTTGGGTTTCAGAAGGGAGAAGAAGATTTTGGAGCTCCATAAGAAAAAAGGAGTAATAGAATGGAGGAAGTGGGACTCATTAATAAATAGGTAAGGGCTATTTGGTACAAAAATAAAAATGACAAACTTATAAATGAAATGCTTATGAGACTGAAGCTCAGTAAGAAAAGTATGCGGCGCATCTAGAAATTCGCTTTGAATCATGGTTTCAGAGGCCAGACCTAACTTGGAGAGGAGAACAAAATCATCTAGATAGCTTTAAAGCATGGATAAGAAAGTCTAGATGGGCGGGGAGAGCGTGGTTGCCGATAGCTAGGGGGGACTTTAAATACTAAAGCCAGAGTCAAAGCAATTGTTGTTTGAGTTTTCATTGTCGAAGCGGAAGTCGAGCAACTGTCAAACGATTAAGGTCCTATTTGGATACTTTAAAAAAGTGGGCATAAAGAAGTAAGATAGAAATAATTTTCAAAAATTAAGCAGCAAAAGTACTTCACTTCAAATATATCAAGTATTTGTTTGTCCTATTTTGAAAGTAAAAAGAAATGAAAGAGAAATAAGATATTAATTTTTAGAGAAAAATAGAACAACAAAGTACAAAGAAAGAATAAATTGATAATTCTTCTGCTTCCATGAGCTCTTCATGAGGGAAAAAAAAAAAAAAAAATGTGAATTGAATTGAGGAAATAAAGGTGCCACATATTATGGCTTTTCTATGTAAAAAGTAACTTTCAACTTCCTTTCACTGTTTCCATTCTATTTCAATGAAAACAAACACATTCTAAGTTCCTCGTAGCAGGTGGAGAAGTAGAACTTATGTATCCCAAATAGGAAAATGACGGCTTTGCCTTCTTTGAGCCCTCCAACCATTTCCAAAATCGGACTATGGTTTTTCTGTTTCTCTACTTTTTTGTATTTTTAGTTTTTTTTTTAATTTTTTTTCTTGTATTTACTATGTTTGGTCTGCTCTTTAACAAGAGAATCTATTATGACATTTTTGCTAATTCCTAATCAATGGAATGTAGGGGTTTATACCCACTATTTGTTCTTTAAAAACAAACCATTTTTCAAAATCACCCCTAAGTCAGCCTTCCCTCTTCTTTTGAAGCCCCTTCACTTGTTCCAACTGAATCATCTCAAAAGTCCCAAATGCTCAATCAAGTCCTTTGGTCTCTGAATCCTCTAGCAACGACAGTGGCAGCAGCAGTGGTGACTATGATGAGGCCTTGACCAGCTACTATCTGACAGCTCTGCCACTGTCCAGAATTCAATATGCAAACCAATCTGAACAGGTACCATTAATTATGTAGGGTCTGTCTTTGAAAAAGACCCGAAACCGATCCGCAACGAGTCCTAACTGGGGGAGTTTCTAAAGGAGCACACCATTTTTCCTAGGGAGCCCACCTTTCAATATCTGAATTGGAAGTCCGAATGGAAAAATGAATAATTTAGTGGGCTCACTAGGAAAATTGGTGTTCTCCTTTGGAAACTCCCCAAAACAGCAGCAGCACACGTCAAAACAGCAATATTTTCTCTATTTCTATTTTACTCATTTATCTTTTCAGAATAAATAAATAACTAATATTAGTACCATAAATCAAATTTCTGTATTAGATTAACATCAATAGTATCATGAGGTCCTAGTTTCATATAAACAGTTTCAACGCATTATGTAATGTTTCAAATGATAGAATATAGAGGTTGTTAATCCTAACTAGCCATCGAGGTTGTGCATGGAATTGTAATTCTATATGTAATATAATATGCTAAAGAGTTTCTTTTCTCCCAGCTTTTTTCTACAGTAGTATAGTATCACTAAGGTGTACTGGCTGGGTTCCATCGATCACCACGGGATATCATGTTCAGACTCGCTCTAAAAAATATAATATCAATTAGATAACTAAAACAAAGTGAGTAAACTGCTCGCGGACTCGACGAAATTGTAAAGAAGTAATGTGTAACTAAAACGGTACATAAATAATAAAAATTCGAAGACAAAGTAAAATATTTTGAGTTATGATAGGTTTCGTAGCTCAACCTAGCTAGGGTTTCTCACATGTCAGATTGGTGAGGATAGTTCAGTTACAGACATATTTGATTACAGTTAACTTTTCAGACAGGTTCCTCTTTGGACTTGAAAGAGTTTAATTTATTTCTAAATCCTTAATGAAACTATTCAAGGTAGTTCAGGCAGGTTTTAGTGCTATAGAGAACCTTATTTTACTCCTAGATTCGATTACATGTCTGGCTCATGAGTAGCCATAGTTCAACCATGCCACCTAGTTGTGCCTGCGAGACACTAATAATACCTGAGATCACTTTAATCTAGAAACTTAAAATTAAACCAAGAATACCATACTAAGGGCCTGATTGTTTCAAGGATTTGGCCAAGAATTTGATTTGATTAATTGCATTGTTCATTATTAGAAATTTACCAAATCCTGTGTTTGTTTCAAGGATTTTGGCCGAGGACTTGGTGTCGACATGTCACAGATTTTGGCCCGGTTTGGAATCCCCATTTTTTTTTTACGAGAATACCTGTTAGGGATCGAATCACCTACCGAGATCGTAGAGACGAAAAAAACAATACCAATACAAAAAGAACAGAAGAATTAATGTGGTTCAGCCAACCAAATTCAACCTACGTCCACGGGAGCAACGAGAGAAATATCTATTATGTGAAAAATATGTTACAAGAAAATATCTAAGTATATCTCTACATCTCACATCTCTCATAATAATAGAAGCATCTCTATCATCAATTGCTCACATCTCTCTCATATCACATACAATAAATATATATAATTTCTATCCTAATCTTATTAGAATAGCACATTACCATCTAATTGGTGTTCCAATCCAATTAGAATTTTGGTCTTCTAACCAAAGTCCAACTTAGTCTCCTAGTGATTCTTGATCACATCTGGATACTCAATGGATATGAGACACAAACCCAACAATCTCCACCTTGGCTCGTATTCGATGAGCCATGCATATTAGAGAAACTCCATTGTTCTCGCCATCCACTTTGCAGACATCCATCGCACGATCATCATGCTCCACCGACTGGAAACAACTTGTATAATCATCACCGTCTCTATATTTGAGTACTTATGATCACTAAACCATACTCTCTTTTGAGCACTCATGATCACTAAACCATATTTCCTTGAACACTTACGATTAGTACACCACGCTCTTCACCAAATGTTCATAATCGCTACATTGTACTCCACCTTGATCAAAATACCTGGACCTCCTGAGTACTCACAATTACTTATCATGTTGTACATCATAGAAAAGAGATCAATACACTGTATTCCATCTTGATCCAAAAACTATGACCAACTTTAAAGACAGATGATTATATCTAATCATGTGCTTTATCATATCACGAAATAACCGTATCCATCAACATGAAATACCACGCCGTACTTCATCATCATACGATCAACCAATCATATCTCGGTCAATATCGATCCCTCGATCATCGTTGATCACTGTTGGTCTGTATAAAATCTACTCTAAATAGTGGATTTTGCGCAATTCGCATCCACCACTGCATCCGAAATGCTGAAAAACATAGGATTCGACTTCTGAATCACCTTAATCGAACACCGATTTTTTGATCCACTCTCCGATCTACCATAATCATTTATCTGTGCCTCAAAATCCATCTCAGTTATCAGTCACTCCTTTTAGTGCACATTGCTAGAGCCTCCGGTTGTGCACATCACCGATTGTATCCGATTTTTTTCTTTTTCTAATTTTATTTTGCCTTGGTACCTCCGCCAACCTCCTTGTCGACTCGACATCAGATCCACCATCTTGCGATCTCGATTCCAAATCCATAACTATAGCTCTGATATCACTTGTTGGGAATCTAATCCTCCCATCGAGGTCGTAGAGACAAAGAAAATAATACAACACAAAAAGGACACAAGAATTAACGTGGTTCGGCCGACCAAGTTCGAACTACGTCCACGGGAACAACGAGAGAAATCTATTATGAGAAAAATAGGTTATAAGAAGAGATTTAAGTATCTCTCTACCTCTTTCATCTCTCATAATAATAGAATCATATCTCTCAACCAATTGCTCTCCCTTAATTACATCTGAATACTCAACTGATGTGAGACACAAACCCAACAATACCAACTAGAATGGGGTACTTTGTTTTTTCTATTTTTTTTATTTAATTAAAGAAGAGAAAGAGTGTCTTGAGAGGTAAATTATAATTATCCTCAGATTCATACTCCTTTTCCAGCATTCCATTTCCATATTAGGGTCTAGGGACGGTAATGAACGCATTTACGAGCCAAATTTTAACCCGTCCAATACAAAATTTTGAATTAAAAATGAAAATTTTATTTTCTAATTCAAAATTCCGTATAGGGACGGTTAAAATTTGACCCGTGAACGTGTCCATTACCATTCCTATAATGAGGCATGTTTGGTTGAGGGATCTAGGAGTTAATTTGGAACTGAATTTTCTGTTTACCATTGGTAACTTCCAAATCCACTAAATTCATTATTTGTTTCAATGTTTTAATCTATGGAAAGTTACCGATATGAAAATGGATTTGGCTCACTTATTTACTTTTTTGAACAAATTATTAGCGGAGAGAGAGCATCATTTACTTTTTAAAAATATTTGTCTCGTATCAATGCTATTTTTGCATGATCAATTTTCCATAAAAGAAAATGAAAGTAACAAAAAGTTTACCATGCTTATCTCTTTTTTTTTATAATATAAACAAGAACTCGGTGAGTGGCAAGCACTCTCCAGTATCATTAATCCATTTTCCCGATCCATGAATTAAACAACTCACAATCCATAGAAATTAAGAAAAAAACCCTCTTATCACTAATCCTAACTTTTTTCCTCCATGAAACAAAAAAGAAATTGGTAATTAAGGATTTGCTAACATTATTCACTGCTATAAATCTATTTTCCAAATCCATGATACAATCAAACTGTAAACGTTCCATGCATCATCCTATTTCTTAGCTTTTGACTCATTTCCCTCTTAACGGAAAGACATTCCTTGGATTGAACCTTTCTCTCTGTAGGATATCACTTCTGTAACTTGAGGCCATGCCCTTGATCCCTTATTGCGGGATATTCTAAATGCGCACCACATTTTACTAGTGAACACCACATACCATATAGTAAAGTGATTTACAACGTAGGGGGAAATGGTGCTCGCTAGTAAAATATGGTGCGCATTTAGAATTTCCCCCTTACTGCTAACAAAATACCGCATCCATTTGATGAGAGAGAGAGAGAGAAGCAGGAGAAGAAAATGGTGCATCCTTCTTTTGCCATCAAGCAACCTCACGAGCTAGATCATACTACTTATCACTGTATATACAATTTTGATTAATTTTCCAATTACTCAGTTACAATTTGAACCCTTATTCTCCCGATAAAACTGCGTCTATTGCCAAGACATGACATTGAGCTAGCTCTGTGGTGAAGGGATGTGGTTGGATTACCAAATGTTTCATGTTCGAATCTTAGCGATGGCCGTAATTTGGAATTAATTTCTTGATCAAAAATTACTTTTCTACAGTAAAAGCAACTAAAAAACTTTAGAATTTGAACTGCGCATGTAATAAGAGAATTGAGAACCTGAAATTGCCCAGCAAACTGAGAGACTGATCGGAAAGCAAATTTGAGCCCTCCGAGGCCATTCACTGCGGTGGTTTCCTGCACGAACCGACGGCTGAACCGCCCAAGTTCATCGGGTCGAGAAGTGTGAAGAGGTGGAGACCAGAGTACTGAGCTCAGCTTGCGTTTCTCACGCCTCAACAGCCTGAGCTCCGAGATGGACGATAAGGCTAATCGTTTATGGATAAACATCGTTGTGGCGGTGTGGGGGCTTGCTACGACCCTTCACCCAGGAGGCCTTCACGTACGATAAGTTCTATTCGTATGATTGCAGCAAAAATGTCCTGAGGCGAGTGGGAGCCCATCCCCATCCCCATCCCCATCCCCTAGTGTTCCCACCCACCCCATTATTTAGGCATGGTGTCATTGTCACTCTAGCGAGTGGGCTCATTCAATTTCGTGTCTTCTTCAAGGTGGGATATTCCTTGGTCGCCCAATGCACACATTAATCCTCCATCAAAATAGTGAGTAATTAAATAACTTAAGTGAAGTAACGCATGAGAGCAATATAAGTCTTAGTTTGGGGGGGGGGGGGGGGGGGGGGGGGGGGGGGAAGGGGATGGGGTGGGGGGGGGGGGTGGTGTTGGAATTAACCATCCAGTAATTTAATGAAAGGTATTATCGTGCCTTGGACAGTCTAAGAAATCTCATGTCGTGGAGGGGATTTAAACCCTTGATGATTCCAAACTGTCCTCCTCCTAATACATGCAGATCCCGGCTCAAAGCAACTAGTAATATGCCTCAAGAACCACCCAGCACGCTTACCACATAAAAAGCGAAAGAGTTCTTCCCTAAGACTATTAAGAACTGCTTTCGGTACCCAGTGATTAGCAAGAAGGAACTGCAGAAAAGCCGTAAGGATCGATTGGAGAAGCAACTTCTGAACAGAAGTGGAAGTGATTCACATTTCCAACCACTTAGCTTAGCTCGAAACTTCAAGAGCAACCCATCAAAATGTTGCAGTGGCACCCTCTTACTCTCTATGAAAATTCCTAGATATTTAAACTATATCGATCTAACATGAACTCAAAAATGTCTGGAATGTCTTCTGGCTATCAATACACTTTCCAAAAATAAAATGCAGACTTGCTGAGATTAATAGATTGGTTGCTTGCTTTGCAATAACTTCCTATAGTTTGCTGCCACATATTTGCTTCAGTCTATGCCACAATGAAAAGATTGCCAACAAAGAGAAGATGTATCATTGAATCTCTTGCATTATCGATGGCAACCCCCAT
This sequence comes from Dracaena cambodiana, assembly GCA_036321105.1. Classification (NCBI taxonomy): domain Eukaryota; kingdom Viridiplantae; phylum Streptophyta; class Magnoliopsida; order Asparagales; family Asparagaceae; genus Dracaena; species Dracaena cambodiana. The sequence continues at coordinate 40,002,747 of JAYEPQ010000007.1, forward strand.
CAATCTACCAGACTGTTGTTCTTTCTTGAGCGACCTAGATAGGACCTCAATGTTTGGATGAAAAGGTATAGCAACAATGGCCATCACTAGTGCAAAACCATGGTAGAGAAAAACACTTCGTTTGTATTAGGAGGGAAAATGAAGGATCTCGAACACAGTCCATGATCCACTTTACAAATTGCGGATGCAACCCAAATCTAGCTAACACCATCCGCACAAAATCTCAACTCATATGATCATAAACTCTCTCTATATCAACCTTTAGGCCTATAAGTTTTCAAACTCTGGAAAAGGAATGAATAGTGTAAAAATTCCTACACTAAAAGTATATTGTCTGAAATACTACTAGCAGGAACAAGGGCTCCTTTTTCTTCAGAAACCAACTTAGACAATATCTTCTTTAATCTATCAACCAAATCTCTGCAACGAGCTTATAGCAAAAATTACAGAAGCTGATAGGTCTATAATGTTTAAAAAGTTTAGGATTATTTTCCTTTGGGATCAACATCATGAAGGTCACCTTCCATTGCTTCGGCATGATATTAATCAAATGGAAGTGTTAGATTGCCACCACAATATCAACACTGATAATCTTCTAATCCTGTTTATAGAAATATCCAGAGAAATCATTAGGCTCAGGAGCTTTGCTTACATTCATTGACCTCAAAACCCAAATAATTTCCTCCAGAGTTCCATACTATCCTTGTCAGATATTTCCCTAGATATCATATCAGAATCAAGTCATTGTAGGCAAAAAAAAAAAACAATCCGTTAAAAGAAAAGCGGTCGAAGCTCGCATCCAGGCGCTCGCAATGCAGAAGCGCAATTGGGGGTGTGCGCCAAGGAGCACGCCCAAGAGTGTCACAGAGCATGCACCGAAGAATATGCGCCATTCAGACAAGCGCATCCTATGTCTAGGAGCACGCGCGTCCTCAGCAAGCATGCACCTCCTAGGTGCACGCAACCTCGAAGCGCACTTGGAGCATGCAACCAAGGAGCACACCCCTGAGCGCCAAGGAGCGTGCACCAAAGTTCGCACACCATTCAGACGAGCGCATCCCATGTCCATGAGCATGCGAGCATCCTCAGCAAGTGTGTGTTGGTTATAATTTTGCATAATGTCTTTTAATATATTATGATAGTATATGTAAAGTGGAGGTTACTAATTCTGTGGTTGCAGATTGAAGCATACAGAATTGTTTTAGATTAACATAAAATGACAGATTTGTAGTTAACAGATTTACTACACAGAATTGCTACTGTTTTCTTATAGGAAATTAATTCTGTAATTAGGTTTATATCTAAATAATTCCAGTTTCGAAGTAGAAGAAGACTGGTTAAAGAAAAACCATCAAACTGTTTTTCTTTATCTAGTATACTATCCTAATCTGAAAATTATAAAACTGGATTAAGAAAAACCTGGTTGCAGGAAGACTGGAAGAAGACTTTACTGACAGGAAGCAGATTGGATGAAGATCGAGGCTAGTGTTGGACACTATCTCCTTAAAATCGATTCGTCCTCCACTGTTCGCTTCTGGATTTCTTGGACGTCGATCTCCCAGGATACAACGATCGATCTGCAGAGGGAAGGAAGCTGCAATCCCTCTGCTCTGGCGAATCTGATAAAGGTTCTCTCTGGTATATGTTATGCAGGACTGGACTTATGGAAAATGATGAACAGATTTCTTCTGTAGACAGAAATTCTGGAACTTCTGTCTGCAGAAGAACAAAGAGAAGAGAAAAGAAAAAAAAACTTGTGGTATTTTCACTGACCCAGACCCTACCCTATTTATAGGTTTTCAACAGTCGCAACAGTTGGCCGTTTCAACAGCTGTGACCGTTTAACGGCAACCGTTGACGGCGGCCGGTGACTGTTGGACCGCCGTTTCAACAGTTGTGACCGTTTAACGGCAACCGTTGACGGCGGCCGGTGACTGTTGGACCGCCGACCGTTGGACTTCAACGACTCTTGACTGACGGGGCGGGTGCAGGTCAAATTCATTCAGTTCTGAACCCAATAGAGGCAATCCGAATCCAATAGCACCAAAAATCAAAGGCTCCTCAGCTCGCGACGTTGCGTACGTGCGAAGTGCAAAGTGCGCCTCTAAAGCGCCCAATGCGCCCTAAACACCCATTCGCCCTCGCACACGCGCGTGCGCGTGCGCGTGCGAGTGCGGGCGGTGCGTAGCACCACCCGTGGTGCTCATGGTTTTCCTCTTCTTACATAAGCAAAGTAAAGGAGCAAGCTATCTTATTTAAACCCACATCCTTACATTCCTCTATCCCATGTGGGACTAACTTTTCATCTTCCCTTTTTGTTCCTTTGCTATGTACTTAACTTTTGAAGCCAATTTCAATTCACTTAATTCATTTAATTTGAACTAGTGAATTGGCTCAATTTAAGGTTCAAATTAGTGAATGAATTCAACAATCCCCCACATGAATGAAATGGCTTAGACTCTAATGCAAATAACCAGAGAGTGTAATAGAAAGTTACCGCATCGGGAGAGGTGGCTTTTGGCTTTGAACCTTCCCTAGTGAAATATTATCGAGTTTACTTGCTAACCAGTGAACACGATGTTTTTGAACTGTTCAGCTTTTTGATGTAAACTAAGACAATAATATTCACACGATTTCTTTCAACTTTATCAGATTCTATGTTGTGTCCATTTTGGCCTTGGACAACCTGGTAATTCTGTGAGTGCTCTTAGAGAACTTAGCCTTTCTCATTCTCATAGAAGCGGCCCCTTCTCACTCACATAGGTGATCTCTTATCAAGAGTATCTTGCCATACTCCACTTAGATTTCTAAGATATAAGGATCATTAAAAACTTAGCTTATCCTAACACGTTGCAGATAATCACTATTTTACCATAGAAATGGGATAGGAAATATTTTCCTCAGTGATTCTTTCGAGTTCCCCCACAATTCGGTTGTCCCTTTGAACCTAGATCTTGGGATCTCCAGTCAGTTAGGTTGGGTTGCCATTATGGAGTTACTCTTTAGTAGGCTGTAATCCCATTCCTCTTGACAACTTATATACTTGATCTCTAGTCAAGCCTTTTGTTAATGGATCTGCAATATTATCTTTTGATTTTATATAATCAAGAGATATTATTCCGTTTGTAAGCAGCTGTCTTACAGTTTCATGCCTACGACGTATATGTCGTGACTTTCCATTATATAATACATTTTGTGCCCTTCCAATTGCTGATTGATTATCGCAATGGATGCATATTGCTGACACAGGTTTAGGCCACATTGGAATATCTTCTAAAAAGTTCCGAAGCCATTCTGCTTCTTCTCCAGCTTTATCTAAAGCTATAAACTCAGATTCCATAGTGGATCTGGCTATACATGTTTGTTTAGAAGATTTCCAAGAGATGGCTGCACCTCCAATAGTAAAGATATATCCACTTGTGGATTTGATATCTTTTGAATCGGTAATCCAGTTAGCATCAGTGTATCCTTCAATCACTGCTGGATATCTAGTATAGTGCAATCCATAGTTAGTAGTGTACCTCAAATATTTGAGTACTCTAACTATTGCTTTCCAGTGGTTTTCCCCTGGATTACTTGTAAACCTACTCAGTTTGCTTACTGAGTATGCAATATCAGGTCTTGTGCAGTTCATTAAATACATAAGACTGCCAATGATCTGAGAATATTCTAACTGCGATATACTAGCACCTATATTCTTTGTAAGATGTAGACTCATATCTACAGGTGTTTTAGCTATATCAGTATTTCCCTTGTCAAATTTTTCGAGTATCTTCTCGATATAATGTGACTGGGATAAGGTATATCCATCAGATGTCTTGGAGATTTTAACTCCAAGAATAATATCTGCAATATCTAAGTCTTTCATATCAAATTTTCGTGTTAACATGATTTTTACTTCCTTAATTAGAGCCACCGTGCTACCGGTGATAATCATGTCATCCACATATAAACATACAATGACATAGTTGTGCATATCCCCTTTTACATATACACATTTATCGCATTCATTATAGCGAAATCCGTTTGACAACATAACTTGGTCAAACTTCTCATGCCATTGTTTAGGTGCTTGTTTAAGTCCATAAAGAGACTTAACAAGTTTACACACCTTCTTTTCTTTACCTGGAACTACAAACCTTTCAGGTTGTTCCATGTAGATTTCTTCATCTAATTCGCCATTTAAAAATGCTGTTTTTACATCCATTTGATGAAGCTCAAGATTATACAATGCAGCAAAAGCAATTATTAATCTTATGGATGTTATTCTTGTTACAGGTGAATATGTATCAAAATAGTCAATACCTTCTTTTTGTCTATAGCCTTTTATTACAAGTCTAGCTTTGTATTTATCTATAGACCCATCAGGTTTTATCTTTCTTTTAAAGATCCATTTATATCCTAATGGTTTACTTCCTGGAGGAAGATCCACAAGTTCCCAGGTGTGATTTTGAATAATTGATTCAATTTCACTATTTACAGTTTCTTTCCAAAAAGGAGCTTCAGGAGTAGACATAGCCTCTTTATAAGTTTGAGGTTCTTTTTCTAATATATATGTTAGAAAATCCGGACCAAATGATTTATTAATCCTGGCCCTTTTGCTCCGTCTACATTCATCCTCATTGGTTTTATTTCCAGAATCAGACTCTGTTTCTCTTATTATATCATCACAAGTCCTTTTAGAGGAACTTGATTCATGTTCTTTACTAGGAAATACATTCTCAAAGAATACAGCATTCCTAGATTCAATAATAGAATACTTATGTATTTCTGGATGATCAGAGTTAAAGACAAAGAAACGATAAGCACTGCTATTATGCGCATATCCAATGAATATACAATCAATAGTTTTAGGTCCAATTTTAGTCCTTTTCGGAGTAGGAATTGCAACCTTAGCTAGACACCCCCACACTCTTAAGAATTTATAACTAGGTGCTCGACCTGTCCATAATTCATAAGGTGTTTTCTCAAGTTTCTTTTGGGGTATCTTGTTGAGAATATAATTGGCAGAAAGCAGAGCTTCCCCCCACATGTTCTGGGGTAAACCAGAACTTATTAACATGGCATTCATCATTTCTTTTAAAGTTCTGTTCTTACGCTCAGCAATTCCATTTTGCTGTGGAGTGTAAGGAGCAGTTGTTTGATGTATAATACCATGTTCTGCACAAATTTGTGCAAATGGTGACTCATATTCACCACCTCTATCACTTCTTAGCATTTTTATCTTTTTGCTAAGTTGATTCTCAACTTCATTTTTGTATTGTATAAACATTTCAATTGCCTCATCTTTTGTTCTAAGTAGATATACATAACAATATCTAGTACAATCATCTATAAACGTAATAAACTACTTCTTTCCACCTCTAGTTTGAATAGATTTTAAATCACATACATCTGTATGAATTAATTCTAAAGGTTCAGTACTACGTTCTATAGAGTGAAATGGAAGCTTAGTCATTTTTGATTCAACACATATTTCATATTTATTTTCAAAGTTTATATTGAAATTAGGCAACATATTCAAATTTATTAATCTTTGTAAAGTATAATAATTAACATGTCCTAATCTACCATGCCAAATAAAAGGTGACTCAGTCATATAAACAGAAGAATCAATTTTATTGATAACCTTAGGGGCAATGGTCATTACATTTATTTTGAACAGACCATTGGTCATATACCCCTTACCCACATATACACCATTCTTTGTGAGTATAAACTTATCAGACTCAAACACAAGCCTAAAGCCTTTCTTACTCAAGACTTAACCAGAGACCAGATTCTTGCGGACATCTGGTACATGAAGTACATCAGTAAGAGTAAGTTCTTTCCCCGAAGTCATCTTCAGTACAATATTGCCTCGTCCTTCAACCTTGGAGGTTGCAGAGTTACCTATGTAGAGTAGTTCTCCTTCCACAGATTCATATGTGGAGAACATCCACTTGTTGGCGCAGATGTGGCGAGTGGCCCCAGTGTCCACCCACCATTCCTTAGAGTTGCCACCAACTAGGTTAACCTCTGAGACAACAGATGTACAATCTACATTTGCACAAAGATTTTCTTCTTCGGCCAAATGTGCATTAGGATGCTTCTTCTTCTTCTTCGAAGAATCTGGTGCCTTTCGCACACGGCAGTCCTTTGCACGATGTCCAGGCTTGTCACAGTTGTAGCACTTGCCATTGAATCTCTTCGAGTTACCACTCTTAGAGTCTTCACCATTGTGCTTTCTCTTCCTGTCATTAGACTTATTGGAATTTTCCATAACATTAGCTTTAGAAACATTGTATGGATTTCCAATTTTCTTTTCAGAAAGGCGGTTATGTTCTTCAATCCTCAATCGTACAATTAGATCTTCAAGTGTCATTTCTTTTCGTTTATGCTTTAGGTAATATCTAAATTCTTTCCAAGATGGTGGCAATTTTTCAATTATTGCAGCCACTTGAAAAGATTCACTGATAGTCATACCTTCAGCATGAATTTCATGAATGATCACTTGAAGATCCTGTACTTGGTTGATTACATTTTTAGAATCAACCATTTTATAATCCAGAAACTTACCGACTACATATTTCTTAGAGCCGGTATCTTCTGTATTATATTTCTTGTCTAAGGACTCCCAAAGTTCCTTAGCAGTAGCAACTGAACTATATACATTATACAGTATATTGTCCAAACCATTGAGGATATAGTTCTTACTCAAGAAGTCCGCATGTTTCCATGCTTCAACCGCCTTCACTGATTGTTGATCATCTTCAACAAGAGTAGGCACAGTCTCCTTCAAGTACTTGGCCAGATTCATTGTAGTGAGATAGAACAACATTTTCTGTTGCCATCTCTTAAAATCTGAGCCACTGAACTTCTCTGGTTTCTCGTACTGGCTTGAAGGCACAGTTGGAGTAACCATGACAGGAGTTATCACAGTGGACATATCAGATGTAGAAGCCATCTACAAATATTAAAATTTATCTATCTTAATGCCTTGTAATAAATTTTAACTAAACTGAAAAATAATTCTAACTCCAAACACAAAATAGAATTAATTAGTCTTCTCTAGAAGCAATTAAGATTACTAGTGATTGATTACTAGTATGACAGTATTTTTAATCTAAAACAAAATATCAGTTTAAAGCTTAAATACTATTATAACAGAGTTCTAATTGATAACAGTACTCTTAATTTATGGTATTTTGACAGAATTCAAAGTATCAGTTTTAAGAAAGTAGGTTCTAAACAAAATGTTTAAACTGTATTCTAAAACAAGTACGAAATTCAATTTTAAGAATGTAGGTTCAAACTAAAGATGTTTAAACTGTATTCTTAAAAAGTTAATCTAAAACATGCAATAATCGATTTTAAGATTGTTGGTTATAATTTTGCATAATGTCTTTTAATATATTATGACAGTATATGTAAAGTGGAGGTTACTAATTCTGTGGTTGCAGATTGAAGCATACAGAATTGTTTTAGATTAACATAAAATGACAGATTTGTAGTTAACAGATTTACTACACAGAATTGCTACTGTTTTCTTATAGGAAATTAATTCTGTAATTAGGTTTATATCTAAATAATTCCAGTTTCGAAGTAGAAGAAGACTGGTTAAAGAAAAACCATCAAACTGTTTTTCTTTATCTAGTATACTATCCTAATCTGAAAATTATAAAACTGGATTAAGAAAAACCTGGTTGCAGGAAGACTGGAAGAAGACTTTACTGACAGGAAGCAGATTGGATGAAGATCGAGGCTAGTGTTGGACACTATCTCCTTAAAATCGATTCGTCCTCCACTGTTCGCTTCTGGATTTCTTGGACGTCGATCTCCCAGGATACAACGATCGATCTGCAGAGGGAAGGAAGCTGCAATCCCTCTGCTCTGGCGAATCTGATAAAGGTTCTCTCTGGTATATGTTATGCAGGACTGGACTTATGGAAAATGATGAACAGATTTCTTCTGTAGACAGAAATTCTGGAACTTCTGTCTGCAGAAGAACAAAGAGAAGAGAAAAGAAAAAAAAACTTGTGGTATTTTCACTGACCCAGACCCTACCCTATTTATAGGTTTTCAACAGTCGCAACAGTTGGCCGTTTCAACAGCTGTGACCGTTTAACGGCAACCGTTGACGGCGGCCGGTGACTGTTGGACCGCCGTTTCAACAGTTGTGACCGTTTAACGGCAACCGTTGACGGCGGCCGGTGACTGTTGGACCGCCGACCGTTGGACTTCAACGACTCTTGACTGACGGGGCGGGTGCAGGTCAAATTCATTCAGTTCTGAACCCAATAGAGGCAACCCGAATCCAATAGCACCAAAAATCAAAGGCTCCTCAGCTCCTCGCGACGTTGCGTACGTGCGAAGTGCGCCTCTAAAGCGCCCAATGCGCCCTAAACGCCCATTCGCCCTCGCACACGCGCGTGCGCGTGCGCGTGCGCGTGCGGGTGCGGGCGGTGCGTAGCACCACCCGTGGTGCTCATGGTTTTCCTCTTCTTACATAAGCAAAGTAAAGGAGCAAGCTATCTTATTTAAACCCACATCCTTACATTCCTCTATCCCATGTGGGACTATCTTTTCATCTTCCCTTTTTGTTCCTTTGCTATGTACTTAACTTTTGAAGCCAATTTCAATTCACTTAATTCATTTAATTTGAACTAGTGAATTGGCTCAATTTAAGGTTCAAATTAGTGAATGAATTCAACAGTGTGCACCATCGAGGTGCGTGCAACCCCGAAGCATACTTAAGCGCACACAACCAACGAGCACATAATCGAGGAGTACACACTGAGAAATGTGCGCCTCAAAACGCAACGTGCATAGGATGCACCGCGCGCTAAGGACGCACCGCACATGTGCCCAGGACACACCAAATAGGGCCCACTGTGCACACACCTAGGGAGGGAGCAGCCAGTGCCCTGAACGCTAAGCACGTGCCCCAGGGGAGCACCCGCTCTAGGGGCCTGTGCGCACGCTCACCCCCGGGGCGCTTTGTGTGTGCCCATAGTCCGTTGCGCACGCCTGAGTGTGTTTCATGCTCTTTTTTTCGTATATGGGATTGTTTATAACGATCTCTCAGATTGTTCCCACGTTTAATCTCTGATTATGGAGAAATTTAAGGAACAAATACGTTATAGAGTCTATAAAAATACTCTTCTCTATCAACCAAAAATGGAGCGAGGGGAGAGAAATCCGTAGTCAGAGAGACGAGAAGAAGGAGTTCTCAAAGTCTAAAAGAAGACTTTTCTCTCACACAAAAAAAAGAATTGGGGTGGAAAAGAAGGAAAAAAATCTGCAGAGACTAAAAGAGAAAGCCAGAGACGCAGGAAAATGGGAAAATACAAAGAGTGGAGCTTTTGTTTCTTCTCTTCTGACCAGAGAAATTCGGAGACCTGAAAAGAAAAGATCTAGGGATCCGGTGACAGAGAACCAAAGAAGTAAATGTTACTGTACTTTAAGAGTTCCTCCTTTCCTTCGGTCAGAACTTGATGCTATATAAATCAGTCAATGTGACGTTCAAATCATTAACGGAAGATAGCAACGAACTTCCACCGCTGTCAAAGGTCCCACAAAATTTAAAAGGGAAAAAAGAGTTATCCCTTTTTCCTACCCATATAATCTGATTGAGTAATTGTAATTCTTCTTTTATTTTGATGTAATATCCAATAATGGCAATTAAAGGGAATTCCTTAAATTCGGGCGGGAGCCTCTCTTCACTGAAGAGAGAATGGTGGCGCAATCCGACATTATTGTTGATTCCTCCTATTTGAAACCCACAATGCATTATTGTCGGGTGACAGCTGAAAAATATGAGGCGTTATCGCCCATTGGTAATGACAAGGCATCATCGCCTGTCGAAAAATATGAGGTGTATCACCCATAAATAAAAACAAGACGATATTCTCTAAAAACGAATATGAGACATTATTGCCTCTTAACAAAGATACGGCGTCATCGCTTATCAAAAGTGATACCCGCATTAATGGCGAATTTTTTAAAAAGAACATGGTCAAACCAATCTCAGCTTTGATGTAGTCACAAAAAATAAATAAAACCGCCGAAGAAGATGTAATGCCCAACGGGGATGCCTCAATACTACAAAAGAGCCATTCATTGAGAACCTATAGTCGAAAGGTCCACATAGAATTTCGCACTCAGAACTCCACACACAAGTCTCAGCAGCAGCAAATATTAGTAGCACACGCAGAGTGCGCTTCTCCGTGCACAACCTTAGTCGTGCACCGCACTGCTTGCTACTCTGCGCGTCGAACAAGCCACCCACATGAGGAACCAGTTTCACAAACATGCGTGGAATCAGCCATGCATGAGGAATAAGTTCCCCGCACGGAACCGCTGCTGCTCTGGCGTGCATCCACGCACACCATCAGGTGCTCGAGCTGACGTCCATGCGCTTCTTCAGGCACGTGCGCAGGGTGCACGACTCCAAGAACATTTTCTGATGATGAACGTGCAAAACGCGCTCTTCCGCTCCATCTTCCCTGTGCATATCATGAAGCACAACATCTCTTTTACACAGATTTTGAGATGCGCCCTCTGCACGCTCATCTGAATGCAGTAGTAGAGGTGCGCGCTCCATGCGCTACTTAGCAACGTCTTTGATGGGCGTGTAGGATGAGTGCCCCCAAGCTTTGTGTAGCTAATTTTTAAATGAAATTTATAAGGAATTCAATAGCTGACACTTATAAAACTTTTGGGCTAGGGGCGCTGCTCTCGCACCACCGACAGGGGCACGCCGCCCTCTGCACCCGTGACGAGCTATCAGGGTAGCTGGACCCCGTGTAACTTGCACGACATGGTTCGATGGTGCATAGTTAACTATATTTGATAAGTAATATTTTTTCAGCATTCAAGAAGATTTGGAAAGATAATGGTTAAAATATTAACTTCATATATTAGATGTGCATTCAAATGTATTTGAAGAAGAGAATGATGCTTCATCTAAAAAAGTTGTTAGGAGTCTTTCAATTTGAAGAGCATCAAAAATACCAAACAACCACCAACACCATAACTATTATGAGATGCTAAGAGTATAATGTTACTCTCACTATTCATGTAACAGAAATTAGGTCAAACTCAAACTCAAGTTGAATCCAACAACGAACTCGAGATCCTTAAAGAACACTCATAACTTGTAAAGCCTGCATTAGTTATGAGGTTCAAGAAATCTGATGCGAGGCTTAGCCTGGTGTGAATCAGATCATGCATATGGCTTAGTCCAATCTTGACTAAATCAGATGAGTGGCTAAGCCCCATATGATCCAAAGTAGACATAGGGCTCAACCTCAGTACTTGATTCTAATATGCTGCAATCCAAGGAATCTTGCACGGCCCACCCAGGAAGGCTCTTGCTTTTGCACGGCCCATCCAGGGGGTACGGCCCATGTTCTTATTTCAAAAGGGCTCTTACTTATTACAAGCCAACATGCAGATCAAAATTATAGTTTCGGTTAGACTTAGCTTTAGCATGCAGTCCTAATTAAGCCCAGCCACATGTAAAACCAAAAGTTATAGCTGACCTAGATGAAAAGTGAGGTTTAAATAACTTATCCTTATTGCAGGGCTTGATATAAGAAGATTAATCAGGACCCATCCAAATAAAATACTTTCCAACCTGAGAAAAGAACTCTCTTTCTTAACTCTAAAGAAGCTCTCATGTCTAAGAAAGACGAACAAAATCCTCTAAAGAAACGCCAGATTTGCTTTTTCCATATGAAGCTTTATCCATCATCCAAGTAATATCCAGCATGGCGAACTGCAACAATATCTGGATGGTTTAAAAAAATGGGCAGCTCTTATCCTAATCTCTGAAGATGCTTCAGCTGATGCGGGCTTAACAAATCGCCAAAGAATTGATTCTTTCCTCTGCATCAAGAGTTGATTCAACTGGGAGTCATATATGGGATCTATAAAGTTCCCAAGGCTCACCCAATTTCCTTATATAATTCATGAGACTTACAATATTGTAATAAACCAAACCAACAAGCTCTACCCCAAGACAAATATCTATCTTGGAAAGAGATCTTTCATAAGTTTAACTAAGCCGAAAGCTAGTTATGACTTTCCGGCTTTACAGTTGAAAATATTCCAAAAGATGAAGATGTGCAACTTAAGTAACTCAAAGTTTCACGTACAGCTCCTCAGCCATAATACAGAGTTAAAAATGACACTCGTATGTCTTAGCTCCCATGCGAGTCTTATCATGACACTCGCATGTCTCAGCTCCCGTGTGAGACTTGTCATGATACTCACGTCTCAGGTTGCATGTGAGGTTTGTCATGACACTTGCGTGTCTCATTTTACACGAGAGCCTCAAATTGGCATTAGTGTGTTCAAATCATCACGCGAGACTCATCTTGAGGGTTGTATCCATTTTGCACCCAAGCTAAAAGTATAAGCCTTATCTTCAAGGTCATGTAGTTTATAAGATACACATGAAAGATACTTCCTCTCTAAAATGAATCAAAGTTATGCAATGATAACGACTTCAGATTTGAGCCCACTGTAAAGCTAAGCTTTCTGTGAGGCTCATGTCCGTCGTTCCTACATTACAGGGGGTGATGCTCATATGCTTCTGGAAACTATTGTTGAAATATAACCAACATCCACGATGAAACTATTGATATCTCAATTGCCTGATGTGGAGATCATTCACCTCATATTGAAATCATATGCTTCTTCGACTTGTCAATAATGGAATCTTATTCCTAAAATGAAGCAGGGTATTACATTCTTTTGTTGCATCCAACTCATCAAACAACTGAAGGTGAAATAGTTTGAGACTTAAATGAATCTAAGCTCATCATTGACTTTCTCAAGAAAGACAATGGTAGAGGTAGCGATGATCATCAAGTTTTAACAAGTATGGAAGATTATGGACTCCATCTAGGGAAGATTTGCTAAAAGAGGCTCAACAAGCATATTTCCTTCCCAATCTTCTCACTCAAAAAAGAAAGATACGATGGTGATTACACCAAAAGTCGCATAGGACGCCGACCAAAAGTACCTCTGCAAGGTAATACAGAGTCAAGGGGCATCTCAGTTCTATTATTACAGACCAAAATCATTCCGAATGATGGAGAAAATGGGTATGACGTCATCCAAAAACACTGATTAAATTTCGGCAAAGGGCATCGAAGTCTTCTTTGCCTGTACGTACTCGAAGGAAAAGAACCAGATTATTATCACAAAATCGGCAGGAAATTGGTATATGTCACGACACCTGATTCTTCGAATATAGATGATATGATCTGCCAAAATGCAGAAAACTCTTATTGGGACTCATATATCGGTCTGGGGGTACTATGTAAGAAGCTGGCTATGAACAAGACATTTGCCAGCGCGACTGTAAACGAAAATGATGAACTGACTCTTTTCCAAGATTAAGCGTCAGTTAAATATCTTGACGCCCAATGGAACATGCACTTCGAGCAGTGCAAAATTGCATATTGAAGACAAGGTGGTTTAGGTAAACATGGATAATGAAACTAACCCCAAGCCCATATTTATAAGTGAGAGTTTATCTTCTAATGAAAGAGAAGATCTTATGAGTTTTATCCGAAAATATATCGACGTATTTGCCTGGAATTACGAAGACATGTTAGGCTTAGATCCTCAAGTTGCTACGTATCGGCCTAATATTAAGCTGGATGCAAAATCAGTGAAGCAACATCAAAGAAATTTCTATCCAGAGTTAATGGAATCGATTGAGGTTGAAGTTAAAAAGCTCATATAATTTGGCTTCATCCGGAAAGAACAACATTCTGATTAGGTAGTGAATGTTCCTATTCCCAAAATGAATGGAAAGATCCGAATTTGCATCGACTTTCAAGATCTGAATGCGGTATATCCCAAAGACAAATTTTCGCTTCCAATAATAGATGTCATAATTGACAATACCTGCGAATTCGAAAGGATGTCTTTTATGGACAGATTCTCTAAATATAATCAAATCAAAATATACCCTGAGGATGAGAAGCATATGTCGTTTAGAACACCATTAGGTGTGTTGCTATAGAGTTGTGCCATTCGGTTTAAAAAACGTAGGTGCTATATATCAACAAGCTATGAGCATAATTTTTTGCAAGTATCTCCATAAAACGGTAGAGTGCTACGTGGACAACCCTTCTATCAAGAGTCACAATGAGGATGATCATTCCGAGACCTGAAAATGGTGTTTCATATTATGAGAAAATATCAATTAAAAATGAATCTGACTCTCTTTTTATGGTGTCTCTAGTGTAAATTTCTTGGATTCGTTGTCACATCCAAGGGTATCCATTTAGACCCATGTTCGCCATAAAAATTGAATTTCTCTTTACTGACAATCTTTCAATAAAGGATTACAATCTAACGGTTTTCCGTTTACAAAAGATGAGAAAGATGGACTTCCTCTTTGTTTAAGGCTGGGTTTCTAGGTAGCTATGGAGGACGATTCTGCTCTCCGTTGACACTCCGTACAATCTCTCTCAGTTGGCTAAAAGAAAGAAAAATGGGCTCTTTGCTCTTGATCACAAGGGGTAATTTCTGGGAGAAGACGTCTGTCTCGGTCTGTGTCCCTGTGTTTCTTTCGCTCCCCGCCTTTTATAGGGGGCTTGGAGTAATGTCCCGCCATATTTGCTCGACCGTTAGCTCCCACTACTTGAGAAGTGCCGCCATATTCGTTAGGCGGTTGCTCCCACGACCGAAGTGACGCTGCTGCATTCGTTTGGCAGTTAGCCCCACGATCCGAGGTGGCAACTCTGCTATTCGGGTCGGGTGACTTTGTATTAAACCCCTACCCGAAAGCTATGGGTAGTGTCGCGAACCTCAACTTTAGATTCGTGAACCTGTTCTGTCGTCTGGGTCGCGAACCTCAGTTTCTTAGATTCGCGGACCTCAGTTTCTTAGACTCGCGGACCTCAGTTTCTTAGATTTGCGGATCCGATGAGTTGCGGGCTTCTGTCTCTGAATTCGTGGATCTGCTTTGCTTTTCCAGAATTTTTCGCCGACAAAACCCCCTCCAAAATTTCCAAAAACTCTCATGACTCTTAAGGAGTTTTGGAATACTTTGGATATAATATTCTGTATTAGAATCTCCATTGTATTTGCAGAAGTCTGTGACTCTGTATTAGCGCCACTACTGCTTCTTGCTTTTGAAGGGACATGTGACTCTGTGTTAGGGCCTCATTTATTGACATTTTTTGGATCATACGACTCTGTGTTAGGATCGTTGATTTGTATCGCGAAGAAGACGACTCTGTGTTAGGGTCTTAAACTTTTGTTTTGGAAGGAACACGTCTCTGTATTATGGGCGCGACTCTCCATCTTTGAGTAGAAGACGACTCTGTATTAGGGTCGCGAACTCTTGTTTTGGAAGGAACACGTCTCTATATTAGGGGCGCGAGCCTTCCTCTTTTTGAGTAGAAGACGACTCTGTATTAGGGTCGCGAACTTTTGAAGGGACACGTCTCCGTATTAGGGGCGCGACTCTTCATCTTTGGTAGAAAGCGACTCTGTATTAAGGTCGCGAACTGTCTTCGGAAGGAACACGTCTCTGTATTAGGGGCGCGAGCCTTCATCTTTTGAATAGAAAACGACTGTGTATTAGAGTCGCAAATTCTCGCTTCGGAAGGAACACGTCTCTGTATTAGGGGCGCGAGCCTTCATTTTTTTGAGTAGAAAACGACTCTGTATTAGGGTCACGAACTCTTGCTTCGGAAGGGGCGCGACTCTGTATTAGGGGCTCGAACCTTTCATCTTTATCTTTTTGAGAAGGAAGCGGCTCTGTATTAGGGTCGCAAACTTCACTTTTTAGGAGAAACTGACTCTGTATTAGGGTCGCGAGTTTTTTGCGGGAAAGCTGGCAGGCAGTTGCTTTCCTACGGCGTCAGATTTGAGGCGTTTTTCTGAGCCGCATTAAATGAAAAGGTATCCACACGATTCGAGCCGGATATCATATCTGTCTGGAGATCTCGGCCGTCCAATCATCGGCTATATAATCTTCACTTTATGAGAGAGCCTACCCTTATCTCAAGAAATTTGAAATCTGAATTTTTCGTTAGAGCTCCTCAGACTTCTCGTCTTCAATCTCCCATAGCTTTTGATTTGAAGGGTTTTCTCAATCTGCAAAAGATGCCAAAGAAATCTTCTTCCTCTGATGCCGCCGCCAGTGGTCGTCAAGATCCTCGAGCAACCTCCAGTTCAATAGTGGTTCGGCAGGAACCCTTGATTGGAGGTAATAGAGAAAACTTTCGAAAGGCAGTCCCTTTCTTATTATCTTTTTTTCTTTACTTTGAATCTAAATGTCTTTTGCAGTCGACTATGCCTTGAATCCTTGGCCTAAAGACCATTATTACGGATACTCTGATGGCTATGATGGGGAAAAAGAGTTCAGATTCGGTCATGTCTTCCCACATTGTACAACATCAGACAGCCAAGGGAGAGAAGATAAGATTCTCCACCCTTCTCGCTCAACATTGCGAGAGCTGATGACCAATGTATCTTTTGAAGGAGATAATCGGTCTCCATTACCCAAACCTGTCTTTTTGTTTGGGGACCATATTTCAATGCCCGACAGTGGTTTGGAAGATGGCGATTACAAGTGGCTTCGCCAAGTTGAAAGTCGCCACTTGTTTCTCCCCAATATGGAGAGATCTTATCCATTCTTATTCTTTCAGTCCCTTTCTGTGCCCAAGCGAATGGACTGTCACATAAACAGCCACAAGACGGTATCCTGTTGGGGGCTTCAATACTCAAGGTGCTTTTCCTCGTGGTAGTGGAAAACACTTTTGTGGATTGCTTCCGGGACTGCTTAAACATACCTCCCCAGAGGCGAGGTTCCCATAATCGCGCAAACTTTCCTGCACCGATTTACTAATGCGTAAGGAGAGTTTCCTGTTCAGGATTTCTGTCCCCCTGGATGGGTTCACTGCTCTTCAAAAGGAGAGTGGGCAGTCTTGACTGACTTCTTCTTGAAAACCTTCAGGGATCAGCTTCATTATGCGGGGATATATCGTGCTATCAGGGCTGTTCAGCACGGTATTCCTGCTAGTAGATTTCATTTTTTTACTTTACTGGAATTGTACAATCCTGATACTTGTATAGTCTTTAGCCCTCGTGGCGAGTTGGGCTTTGCCCTTCATGAAATGTATGAAATTTCGGGCTTACCTATGGGAGATATCCCGTACGAAGAGCATGTCCCTACCGGGGAAGAACTCCATCTGTTGAAGACCCGGGACCCTTTGATTTATAATACTTACTGGAAATTGCTCTGCCACTACCATATTTGCACCCACACGTCTGGCACCCGTAGTTTGAAGCCAAAGAAGTGGCTACAGTTCTTCTGCCCAATTTCTTTAAGGGTAGTCTTAACTTTACTCGCCTTCCTCCAGTTTCTGAAAAGGAAGTTGAGAGAAGAATCGCCAGTTTCGGGACAGATGCTTATATCGCTGAATCTGATGAGGACGTCTTCAAGACTGGAACGTCCTTTGAAAGTTTTCACTATCAGGCCCTCTAGCCTTTGTTCGATCCTGCCTTCTTGGCGGGTTTTTTGATGGTATGGCTGAAGAAGTGTGTTATTCCTTCGCAGAAAAACATACCCATTAGAGCCGTATACCCAGCCGTCCTACTAGCATTTTGTAGGCGGCTCAGTTTGTTGCCTGCGATGGTTTGCAGCATCCAGAGCGGACTGAGGAGATTATCTGACAAATTCTGCCAAGTGAAGAAGGAGCAAAGGAAGAAATGAGATCCGGTCATTAAGACTCCCAATCCGCATGTAGAACTTCCTTATACTTATTTGATATCTTGGCTGGTTCTACATTGCCCTATTTTGATGAGTCCTGCAGACTCGCAGATTGACTTAAGTACTCCCAAAGTGCAGTACTATGAGAGGTCGCAGTGGAAGGGAGGCTACATGGTCGCGATCTGCAAAACCCTTCGTCATTTCTCAACTTTTGAGTTGTTCAGATGTTTTCCATACTTTCCGAATGCTGGGTACGAGGAAGAATTCACGGACACTGCTGGTGTCGATAAATTTACTACCCTCTCCTCGGGGTGGTTGATAAACATCCGCCCAGGGCATCTGGTTCTTCGTTTGGGGAACCTTTGCTATATCGAACCTTACTACCCGAGTCGCTTTGCCCGACAGTTTAGGTATGATCAGCTTTACGTTGGCAATCCCAATAGAGAATTAAGCTTTGTTGGGAATGTTCTTGAAGGAGCTCGAGCTTGGTTTCACTTCGTCGCAGGTGGAACTCAAGCCAAATTTGATCTTCCGCTCAAAACTCCGAATTCGAGTATGAGCTTCTGCTTTTGTAAATGGTTTGCGGATGCTAACTTCGCTCCTCAGAGTTTCAACGTACATCATACCAGTCTGCGGGAGATCAGATCCTGGTATGCCCAGAAAAAGAAGGCTGACAACACAAAGTGGCAGGGATGGAGGACTTCAGGGGGGACAGTGCGTCTGATGAATCAGAACAAAAGGAAGAGAATACTGATACACCGGTTCAGGCTGCCTCCTTTGATGCTTCTCCAGATCCGACGTCGAGGAAGACTTCTCCTCCACCGCAGTCTTCTCCTGAGAAGTCTTTACATAAGATAAAGAGGCTACGGCGTCTTAGTGACTTGCTTACCATTCTGCGGAGAACTGATTCGCAGAGCACCCTGTCTGGGACAGGAACTGCAACACTCACTCTGATTTCTGAATCCCTCGTTGAGGAACCCGAGGAGGAGGAAGATGACTCATCTTTGATTCTCCGTTCCCTTAAGAGGCGTCAGAGTCAAGGACCTGTTCTCTGCTACTCCTGTTACTCAAGAGGGTTCTATTCCTTCTATTGGCCAGGTTGACGTTGAAGTTAGTGCTCCTTTGGCTTTACAAGAAGACTCTGTGGTTCATGTTGCTCAGGACACTGCTGATGAAGTGCAAATCATTGGGGAGACCCGGCACCAGACTCTCCAAAGGCAGCACCCCCTTTCGAAGATAAAGATGAATGGGGCGACGATGATGACGCCAGTAGTGACAGTTTCCGCTCTTCTACTCCTCCTTCAGATCATGGTAAATATGTCTTTTTGAGCGAGGAGGTTCGAGCTGAAGTATACGGGCCCGAAGTGTTTGGTCCTGAAGTGTATGGACTTGGAGAATCCAGTGTCCAACCTTTAGGTCTTCATCTTCTTTCTTCATCAATTATGCTATCTTATCAAATGATACTCTAATACTTAACTGTCAATTTTCTTCTTCTCTTTTTTTTTGCTAACTCCAGTTTTGACTCCGGACTTAGAGTGCATGGGCGCAAAGGTGGCTTCACCAGATAATACCATCGCGGGAGCTAACACTGGTGGAGCGACCGAAGTTACTACTGCCACCGTTGATACTTCAGAAGCAGTGATTCGCTCGGCTACCATGTCTACGGTTTCGGCTACAACTGCTCCAACTGATGCTGTAGTTCAGGAGACTGTGATTGGTAGCTCCGCGGAAATCTCTAGAGGTGCCATTCCTCCTGTTGCTGATCAACCCACTTCTGCCTCATCCAGTATTACTCCTTCTCATGCAAAGATTGACATGCTTGAGAGTGATTTGCTGAAGGATACGGTGGAGACTTTCCTTCAGTTTCTGGACCACTGTATCGATAAAGTACTAAAGGGGGTTCCTTTTGCTTCGATCGCCAATGTTCTCAACATTTATCTAACTGGTATTGTTAGCATTGGTGGGGAGGATAGAGCTGCTCCTTTTAGGCTTATGATAACTCAGCTTCAAAAGCATGCTGAATCTCTGTCGAAGGCCAGAAGTGCTGATAAATCTGAGACAGTGGAAATCATCTTCCAGAAGCTGAGAGAGGAACAGCTTAAGTTCCAGAAGGAGACTCGAGAGAGGGTAGATGTTTGCAAGGCCTCTTTAGAAAAGGGCCAATCAGACCGCGAGTCTCTGGTTCTTCAAGTGGAAGCCGCTGCTTCAATTGTCAATGGCCATGATCAAGCCATTGCCAAAGCTCAAGCTTTCCTAGCCAAGATCACCAAGGAGCGTGATGAGTCAATGAGAAATCTGGCCGATTTGTCGCGTCGGAGGGACAATATATCCAGAGATCTCCAAGCGATGCTAGCTGAATTGGATTTGCAGAATGTTATTGCTAGTGACGAAGAACTGCATCGCCAAGCTACTGTTCAAGCTTATGAGATCCTTCAGCAAGATATTGATGATGCAGAGGAGAAAATAAAAGTTCTCTTGAACCATTGAGTTGTAGAACTCTTGTGTACACTGCTTTAGGTTCCTCTTTCTTTTCCATTTTTTTTTGCAATAGTTCCCTTGTCGTTTATGGAGAACTTCATTTTGGCCTTCCGAGGTGTGATTTTAAAATTATTCTTCAAATATTTGTAACGAACTTGCCATTTTTCGACTGAAGTTAGCGAACCATCGTAAAATTCTGGTATCTGTATATCTGTTACGCTGCTCTTTTTTTTTAAGTCACGTGAATTTTAGGGGTTCGCGATTTACACTATCCATATCTAACCCGCGACTCGGGTTTCGAAATTCTGGTCTGCGATGCTTCGTCTAGAAGCTTGCGGAATAGACCGTAGATTTTTCAGAATTTGTAGAGACTTCTGCGAGCCGTGGGATGCAGCCGTTTGGTCGTGAAATTCCAAGCGTTCCATGCCTCTATTAATGACGAGATCTCCGGGTTGCAATATCTAAGCGTCCCATGCAACAAAAATAAATTCTGTTGAGATCTGAACTGAAAATCTTGACCGAAGATCTCGGTCTTATCTCTTCTAAACTGGAGGTCACAGTTAGCAGCTCGCCTATATAAGGCACATGCTTTCTTCAATGAAGGATCATTCAGCCATGAAAAAAATTTCTTCTTGATTCTCTTCTCTTTCTCTCTTTTGTAGTCGATCCACCAGCGCAGCTATGCTTTCTTCTTCTTCAACCGAAGTGATGGATAAGGGCTGGCATGTCACAAGACCTCCAGACTGCATCAAGCCAGCGGGGTGTCTCACCGACAAGGTCCTTCTGACCGTAGTCATTTTTCTTAATTAAGGTATACCTCTTCTTCTGATTTATGACCTCCTCTTCCTTCTTTTTCTTTCTTTTTAACAAAGATTTGTTTTGGCTGCAGGAGATAACCGTAGTCATTCTCCTTAACAATGGCCCAGACTCAATGAGCTCGTAATTGCTTCCAATGCCTCAAGGGGCTTGGAAGGTCTCATGTATCTTTCATGAGAGAAAAGATTTCGGGTCTGGGGCATTGTTTTTCTTTTTTCCTAGTATCCCACAAGGTTGGGGTACTAATGACCAGGACCTTGAATTTGAACAACCCGTCAACTATATAGCTGGGGTTCGCATTCGGTATGCCCAGTTTTGAACTAATCAATTCACTGGCATCATCCCTGGGAGAGCCAACCAGGAGGTCCTTGATTGTGGTCGGAAAGAAGAAACAAGATTATACTTTTTAAGCCATCCTAAAAAAAGGAGGCTACAAGAGCAAATTGGAAGTGGAGGTCAGGGAGCAAACTTTTTGATCTGAACCATACCGAAAGAGGCGGTTACAGAAGCAAGTCTGTCATTCCAGAAGAAGGGCCTGCAGGAGCAAACTTTTTGATCTGAACCATGCCGAAAGAGACGGTTACAGAAGCAAGTTTCTCCTTTTTTTTATTTACTCTTATTGGCTGTATAGCACTTAGAGAATTCTCTGTAATTTTATTCTGATGATGAATAAAGAAGTTCTTTTCTTTCTACGTAACTGAGAGTATCTGAAAGATGATTCTGATGTTGATTACCAGATGTAACTGTTAACTTGATAATTTCAAAATGGATCAGAATTTTCTAAGTACCCAAAACTACTATGAATGAATGAACTTCTTTGTTGATAAACTTGATTCGCCAAATGTGTTATTGACTTGGCAAATCTTGGTGGATAGGGAAATCTGATTCGCCAGAGGTAATTTTTAACTTGGAAAATTTTGATAGAAAGAAAATCTGGTTCGCCAGAGGTAATTTTTAACTTGGCAAATTTGATATGAAGAAATCTGGTTCGCCAGAGATAATTTTTAACTTGGCAAATTTGATATGAAGAAATCTGGTTCACCAGAGGTAATTTTTAACTTGGCAAATTTGATATGAAGAAATTTGGTTCGCTAGAGGTAATTTTTAACTTGGCAAATTTGATATGAAGAAATCTGGTTCGCCAGAGGTAATTTTTAACTTGGCAAATTTAATATGAAGAAATCTGGTTCGCTAGAGGTAATTTTTAACTTGGCAAATTTGATATGAAGAAATCTGGTTCGCGAACTAAAGGCTTTTTAGTCCGGAACCGAGAACTTTCATTAACGAAGTTCTGATCACAGAGAAACTATTTGCTCATGACTAGCATAGAACTGCCCAGGCCGTATTATGACTGGTGTTCTGCAATTTTGCTAAGGATAATACTTCTTCAAGAACTTGTCGTTGATTGGTATTAGGACCTTGTCACCATTAGGCTTTGTCAACCGATACGCCCCGTTGGAGTAGACCGTATCAATGACGAAGGGTCCCTCCCACTTTGGCTGGAACTTTCCCCTAGGCTTCTGGCTTGTTATGATTGGTCTTCTAATTGACAGGACCAGATTACCTTTCTTAAAAGTCCTTCGCTTAGTCTTCTTGTTAAAGGTTCTGGAGATCCGCGCCTGGTATAGCTCAATACTTTGTTGAGTTTCTAAGCGTTTGTCATCCAAGGCTTCTAACTCTTGGAGCCTTTGCTGATGTTTTTCTTCTCCTGTCATCCTTGTTGTTAACGCGACTCGTAATGAAGGGATTTGGATCTCCAAAGACAAGACCACTTCTGATCCATATACCAAGGAGAGCGGAGTGGCATTGGTGGGAGTTCGGACTGTGGTTCGGTATGCCCACAGACACTCTCCGAGCTTTTCGTCCCAATCCCGTTGATTGGATGGCACAAACTTCTTAAGAAGTTTTATAATGGTCTTATTGAAGGCTTCTGCTAGACCATTGGCTGCAGAGTAGTATGGCGATGAAGCCACATCCTCGATCCTGTATTTGTTGCAGAAATTAGAATACACTTGGCTTACGAACTGAGGTCCGTTGTCGTGAATTATTCTTCTAGGCACCCCGAAGCGATAAAGCACATGGTGCTTGATGAACTTGATAACATCTGATGATTTTACTTCGGTCAGGGAGATGGCCTCAGTCCACTTTGAAAAGTAATCAGTTATGGCCAAAATGAACCGATGTCCTCTCGTTGATGGCGGAGAAATCGGCCCTATGATGTCCATACCCCATTGCTCGAACGGCCATGACGTAGCCGTCGGGTGGAGATATTCTGGAGCTTGATGTATAAAGTCTGCATGTATTTGGCAGACCCTACACTTCTTGGCGTAGTTGACTGCTTCTATCATCATCTTAGGCCAATAATAACCCATCCTTCGGATTCTATTCCAGAGTTTCGGTCCTGGTTGATGTGCTCCGCAGATGCCAGCATGAGCTTCTTCGAGTACCTTTTGAGCTTCACGGTTGGAAAGACAGTGAAGTAAAACTCCGTCGTAGGATTTTCTGTACAACGTCTGGAGTTCCGCATTGTAGTAAAACCGGATGGCCCTTCTCTGAATGGCTTTGGCTTCTTTTGAACTTTCGGATAATATCCCGTAAAGGACATAGTCTATATAAGGAGAACGCCAATCCCTTGGCTCTAGGCTAGATGCGCAAGCGTCAGGTTCGTTTT
The DNA here is from genome assembly GCA_036321105.1 of Dracaena cambodiana. Classification (NCBI taxonomy): domain Eukaryota; kingdom Viridiplantae; phylum Streptophyta; class Magnoliopsida; order Asparagales; family Asparagaceae; genus Dracaena; species Dracaena cambodiana. Next base: position 40,026,440 of record JAYEPQ010000007.1, read on the forward strand.
CTTGTGGCTTTTTCGCTTCTTCTTTGAGCTCATCCTTTGAACAGAATAATTCCTTGCTACTTACCATAATTTGCCTTTTAGCATGCTTGGGCAAGGCTAATGTAGCAGCCAAAGAAGCTAGCGAATCCGCATAACTATTGAGGTGGCACTTTTTGTGGCTGATATAGAAACCAGTGAAACCGTTAGCGACCTTGATCACCTCATGATAATACGGCAGGAGGTCTTCATGTTTGACTTCGTACTCCCCTTTTATTTGATTTATAACGAGTTGAGAGTCCCCATATGCCTCCAAATATTTGACCCTAGTTGTTTGGCTATTCTTAAGCCGATTAGGAGGGCGTTGTATTCCGTGACGTTGTTGGAGCACGAGCTTGTCAATGAGTAAGTTTGAGGAATGATGTGGTTGTGAGGAGAGATGAGAACAACTCCCACCCCCGCTGTCGTCTTTCCTTTGGATCCCATTCGGCAGGCACCATCAAAGAAAAGTTGCCATACACCCTTCGAAACCGTATTTGATTCGGAAGACCTTCTCAAACCATCCTTTTCTGGAATTAGATCTCGTTCCTCCAATTCTTCTGGGATTTGTTCATATAACCTCGAGGATGCCGGGACTGGATGTTCGGCCAAGAAGTCGGCCACGGCCTGTTCTTTGATAGACTTCTGTGGGACGAAGTGCATATCATATTGTGATAGCAAAATAGTCCAATTGGATAGTCTTGAGTTTAATGACCCGGGTTTAGTCATTAATATTCTCATAGGGTTAACTCTCGATACAACGTGGATAGTTTGTCCAACTAAGTAGTGTCGCATTTTCTGTATTGCGAACACCAGCGCTAGACATTCTTTTTCCACGGGATTATACCGGTGTTCCGCCCCGATCATCATTCTGCTGAGATAGTAAATGGCTTGTTCATGGCCTGACTCATTCTTCTGCGCTAGCAAAGCACCCAATGAATGGTCCATAGCCCTTACATATAACTGGAAGGGTCTTCCCGAAACTGGGGACACGAGCACTGGCGGCTTCGTGAGATATTGTTTAATTTCTTCAAAAGCCTTTTGGCATGCGTCATCCCAGATGAACGACACTCCTTTCCTCATCAATCTGGTGAAATGTTGACATTTACCAGATAAATTTGATATAAATCTGCGAATGTACGCCAGCCTGCCTTGTAACCCTCTTAACTCTTTGAGGTTACGGGGAGGTGGCATGTCTTGGATAGCTTTGACTTTGTCTGGATCAAGATGTATTCCTTTCGAAGTTATGACAAAGCCGAGGAATTTGCCACTAGAGACCCCCAGGAAAGAATTAGCTGGATTCATCTTGAGCTGGTGTTTCCTCATGAGGTCAAACACTGTCTTCAAATCTTTTAAGTGATCTTCTTTATTTCTGCTTTTAATTGCTAGGTCATCTACGTAGCACTTGACTGTTTTCCGGAGGTGCTCCTGGAAAATTGCATGCATGGCGCGTTGATACGTAGCACCTGCGTTCTTTAGGCCAAAGGGCATGACTGTATAGCAGTATACTCCGAGTGGTGTCCTGAAGGACGTATGCTTCTCATCATTGGGATACATCTTTATTTCATTATATCCCGAGAATCCATCCATGAACGTCATGCGCTCATACCCACAAGTATTATCTATCATAATATCAGTGATGGGTAATGGGAATTCGTCTTTGGAGCAAGCCTCATTCAAATCCCTAAAGTCTATACAGACTCGGATTTTTCCATTTTTCTTAGTCACGGGAACTATATTTGTGACCCAGTCAGGGTGTTGTTCCTCGCGAATAAAGCTTGACGCGATCAACTTTTTGATTTCAGCTTCTATAGCTTCCATGATCTCTGGGCGGAATCTTCGTTGTTGCTGCTTTACTGGCTTAGCTTCTGGTGGGATCTTCAATTTGTGAACCGCCACGCTTGGATCCAACCCTGGCATCTCCTCATAACTCGAAGCGAAAATATCAATGTATTCGCGGACGAGAGATATCAATTCTTTCCTTTCTTCCGAGGATAGGTTCTCACTTATAAATATGGGTTTAGGATTCTTTTCATCTCCCATATTGATTTGGATCACTTTATCTTCAGTTGGGGGCTCCCGTTGTTCAAACTGAATCTCCCACTCCCTATTAAGATGCTTGTCCCAAGGGTCGTCTCTTTCTGGTGAGGTTTCCTTCAAATCTTCGTCTTCATGGATCGCGGAAGCCATGTTCGCGGATACCTCGTGGAAAATCACACCTGTGCTGACATCTGAATCCCAGCATGATGATTCTGACGAATGATCGTACTGTCTTTTCTCAGCTTTGTCTTTTGAGGAGGCCTCGGAAGTGGTGACGCATCCCAACCCCCTGCCGGTTTTCTGGTAAAAGTCTGGCATCTTCCCTTCGGGGACAAAAGATTGAAGGATTATCTTCCTCCTTTTTCGAAGTTCAACCCCCTGCCTTCGGCCAGATTGTATCCCATTTTCTTTATTATTCCACGGGAATTTTCATCGTAATGGAAGAACTCGAATTTTTCCTGTTCTTCCTCAGAATATGAACATTTCTCTTTGTTCCTATGACTTGCTTTTCCAAATACTATGGCCTTTTGGATTCCGCTTTTGGGAGGGACCTCAAAAATAGCTTGGTCAGCCCTTTCAACGTCATCACTTAATTCATATAAGGATGATCGGAGAGGTGCTTGGAAGGAAGTCAGAGAATATATCTCATTTATACAGTCGCTAAATGCATCTGTGCTAGTGCTTGAGGGCTCAGAATCAACACCAGAAGAATAAGCAAATTCCAGATTTTCATCTATCACCCATTCACCATCAGAGTGAACGACATTATTTACATCAAGGCCTTCGAGGCTTATCACAATGGGCTCACCATCCCAGATTACATCATCGGATTCCGAATCTTCGGATCCTGATTCTGTATCAGCCTCTTCGCCACTATCAGAGTCATCCTGAATGGGCCGATCTGCGACGCCAAACGCATCTTGATATAGCAACGCGTCAGTAAAGTAGTTTTCAACTCCTTTGAAGGGTTGTTTCTCCGCAACGAGTGTCTTCACGTTCGCATCTTCGTCGACATACTTCATGCATTGGTGTAACGTAGTGGGCGCGATTAGATTGCTATGGATCCAAGGTCTCCCCAATAGCAGGTTGTATGACGTGTCCGCATCTATGACGTAACACGTGACTTCCGTTTTCAGGTCGCCGATTTGACACTTGAGCTTTATTTTACCCAAAGGTCTACTACTGTTAGCATTGAACCCGAAAATGGTAGTGTTGGTTGCGGCCAACCTGTTCATCGGCACTCCAAGATATCGTAGCATCCTTCGCGACATGATGCTCAAAGCCGAGCCTGTATCAACTTGAACACGATCAATCTCCGTAGACCCTATGTATCCCTTGTAATACAAAGGGCGATGATACTTATTACTTCTGACTTGCATATCTTCCGGAGAGAAGGTGACACAAGGGATGTTTTTACCAGAAATCTGGTGACATGTCACGCAAAGAGACTCTCCTTCTTCGATCGTCTCTGGTATTTGCGCCAAGAACACTTCCGAATCTTGCAGAGCCTCTCTTAAAGCTTCTTTAGTAGATTTGGAGAGCTTCAGGAGCTCGTACAAGGTTATTCTTGGAGGGATATTGGCCAACTGTGTTAGGATGTCGAACTGGAATGACTTTCGCGAGTCTTCTGCAAGTTTTTTTCCCTTCTTCCTTAAAGCTTTGTCAAACTTCAGCTCCTTTTTCTTGACTTTCTCTGGAGATGGTTGAGAATCTATTGTTTGGTCATAATTCTTTAAGTAATCTTTTCCCTAACGGGTCCCCGTGGACGGAGGGTCTGCATCGGCGACCAAGAAATTTTCGATTTCTTTTTTCGAATCGGTCAGAGCAGGAACGATCTCATCGTCTTCGGGAACTACGGAAACGACGTTGGAGGTGAAGACCCTCTCTCTTTGCTTCTTCCCAGATGAACTGGGACTCCATTGTTCATCATTTAGGAGATCAGGATGTACCCATAGTATCTCCCCCCTATCAGTTTCAAAGGGGAATAGTCTTTTATTTTGCTGTTGGTGTGGGTCGAAATTTATGACTTGCATCGTGCCTTTATGGATGGACTGCCCTCCATCTTGAACTGTTGACTCTATCCAGTGGGGCGCTTTACCGAACTTGACGGTCACCATGTTCGCAGTCACCTTCTTCTGGTGCTCTTGAAACTTGATGACATTAGCGTCCACTAAGGCTTGAATTTTGTCTTTAAGGATGTAGCAATTTTGGTAAGTAATCTTTTCCCGAACGGGTCCCCGTGGACGGAGGGTCTGCATCGGCGACCAAGAAATTTTCGATTTCTTTTTCCGAATCGGTCAGAGCAGGAACGATCTCATCGTCTTCGGGAACTACGGAAACGACGTTGGAGGTGAAGACCCTCTCTCTTTGCTTCTTCCCAGATGAACTGGGACTCCATTGTTCATCATTTAGGAGATCAGGATGTACCCATAGTATCTCCCCCCTATCAGTTTCAAAGGGGAATAGTCTTTTATTTTGCTGTTGGTGTGGGTCGAAATTTATGACTTGCATCGTGCCTTTATGGATGGACTGCACTCCATCTTGAACTATTGACTCTATCCAGTGGGGCGCTTTACCGAACTTGACGGTCACCATGTTCGCAGTCACCTTCTTCTGGTGCTCTTGAAACTTGATGACATTAGCGTCCACTAAGGCTTGAATTTTGTCTTTAAGGATGTAGCAATTTTGGGTTAATGATCCTATGGTAGATACAGTAGTTAGGATCATTAACTTTCCCAGCTTCCTCTGGACGTTTAGACTCTGGCAACTTCAACATCTTCTTACTCATGAGGAGGTTGAAGATAGTCTTCGTGTGCTCATCCTTAAAGTAGTATTGCTTTTGTAGCATTCGCGTCTGAGGATAAAGTTTCGGGGAAGTCTTCGTAGGTTGTGGCACGTCAGTAATCATTGTTTCCTTTCCCTTATATCCTCGGGGTCGGGACTTATAGCTGTTATCACCACTTCGCTTCGGTTTCTCCTCGCCTCCCTCTTCTTCAAGCCTTTGCGCAATTTCTTCAGCTTCTTCAGCTTGTAGGGCGAGATCCTTCCAAGTTGAGGATTTCGCCGCCCCCATCCTGGCTAGAACCTTGGTCGATAAATTATGTCGACAGGTTTCTACCAGGGTCTTTTCTGGCATCCCGTGCGGACATCTGAGAGAATCGTTCCGGAACCTTTTGATGAAGTCCCGGGCTGACTCTCCTTTCTTTTGTTTAGCGGCTAGAAGCGCCGGCATTGATATCTCCATATCATCTTCATAGAATCGAGTGAGAAAGGCTTTCTCCATGTCGCTCCAGGAATTGATGGTTCCTAGTTCTAATCTCCGGAACCATTCAAAAGCTAGCCCGGTTAAGGTACTAACAAATATTCTTGTAATAATAGGGTCATTTCTGGATAAATGCCCTATCTGCGACTTAAAATAGTAGAGGTATTGGTTTGGCGATCCTCTACCATCAAAAGATTTGAGCTTCAACGGTTTGTAGTTTTCTGGGAACGGCACCGTTTCCCACTCCATGGGATATGGCCTTATTACACCCAGTTCTTGTAGGTCGCCCTTATGCATAAGAGCGTTCAGTTGGTTCTGGAAGCTCTCCATCCAGACAACATTTGCATTTCCCTCCTGGTGCATGGAGCGGTTGTCATCATCTTTATGATGTTCTTCTTCTTCTCGATTGTTATGAGGACCATGACCTTCTTCTTCGGTCTTCTTTTCCGTATTCTTCAGTTTAGCTTTTTCTAACTCCATCAGAACGTGTAGCATATCTTTAAGCTCGCTGATGGCGTTTTGCTGTTACTGGATATGCCTATCTTTCTCCTCCATTCTCCGCATGAACTCTTCTGGGATATTGTTCTGCGTCATATATGCAGAGGCGGAGTCTTCTAAGAATGAATCGGACGTCTGTGATTCAGCCATAACAGACTTGACTATATCTTCTTCATCAGATGAGATCCCCGCCATCTGTCTATAATTCATAGGGATCGCCACTCCACTTTTGAGCCGAGTGTGCCGAAAAACTCCTCGCTCTTCGTTGGATGGGTCTTTCGAACTCGAAGAGAGCTCTAGGTCAGAAGCTTCTTCTTCGGAGATTTTCTTCGCCTTCTTTTTCTTCTTCTTTTCTCCAACGCTTATCATGTTGGAGGTCATCGTGGGATATTCCGGTTCAGAAAACTCGAGCCCGTGTCGTCTCCTTTTTGCCGATTGGGATGACGATATTGATGGAGACGACAATCGACAAAACACCGAGGATCGGGCATGAGTTGAACAATGACAGTGAGACAGTACTGCATTGATCAGTCGTTCACAGTGGCATTGAGATGCATAGGATTCTTCTCTTCTTCTATTTAGAAGTTCCCTAAGATCTCTTGCACCGGAGTCCTTTGTGATGGGCTCATTTATGAGGGACGGTGGAGTTTCAACCTCGCGGATAGGCATGCGCCTCTTGCGAATTTGAGGTTCGCGAGTTTCTTCCGATTTTTCCGTTGGGACGCAAATGTATGCTCCGCGTTGATTATGGACAACTTTGACGGGTTCACTCCGCTTCCTGTAGGAAACGTGAGTGAATCCTTATGCATCTTGACCAACCTAGCCCTTAGGCTTCCATATTTGGATCGTAAGTTTCTGCCAAGATGAGTTGGCAGTTTCCTTTTGTTGCGCGTTCCTGTGAAGGGCACGAGCTTTACTTCTCCTCAAGTTTCTCCTCATTGTACGAGTGAGAGGAACTTCCTTCTCCGCATGACAGCTTTGCGGAGCGGGTGGTGGTCGCTTCCCCTTGTTGAAGCGGGGACCTTGGTCCACTTTGCTTGAGAGATCAAGAGTCTTTATCGGAACTGGCGAAGAGCCCATTGTTAAGGAAGGGGATTTCAGACTATCTTGGTCCGTTGATTCCCTCAACTGGGCTATTGCCATCTCCTTGGGAATTGACCCCTTGGAGATTTTATGGTATCCCCTTAGGGAAGTAGGGCTCTTGGAGCCAGAAGAAAGAAATTCTTCATACATTTGCTGGTCGACGGAAATGGTGAGCGAGTCGACCATACTACCAACTGGAATGTTATCGGATTGAGCTACCACCATGTCACCTGAGGTGATGGTATTCCCCAGCGGAGTCGCCAATCTTCTGTTCGCCATAAAAATTGAATTTCTCTTTACTGACAATCTTTCAATAAAGGATTACAATCTAACGGTTTCCCGTTTACAGAAGATGAGGAAGATGGACTTCCTCTTTGTTTAAGGCTGGGTTTCTAGGTAGCTATGGAGGACGATCCTGCTCTCTGTTGACACTCCGTACAATATCTCTCAGTTGGCTAAAAGAAAGAAAAAGGGGCTCAATGCTCTTGATCATAAGGGGTAATTTCTGGGAGAAGACGTCTGTCTCTGTCTGTGTCCCTGTGTTTTTTTGCTCCCCGCCTTTTATAGAGGGCTTGGAGTAACGTCCCGCCATATTTGCTCGACCATTAGCTCCCACTGCTCGAGAAGTGCCGCCATATTCGTTAGGTGGTTGCTCCCACGACCGAAGTGACGCCGCTGCATTCGTTTGGCAGTTAGCCCCACGATCCGAGGTGGCAACTCTGCTATTCGGGTCGGGTGACTTTGTATTAAATCCCTACCCGAAAGCTATGGGTAGTGTCGCGAATCTCAACTTTAGATTCACGAACCTGTTCTGTCGTCTGGGTCGTGAACCTCAGTTTCTTAGATACGCGGACCTCAGTTTCTTAGACTCGCGGACCTCAGTTTCTTAGATTCGCGGATCCGATGAGTTACGAGCTTCTGTCTCTGAATTCGTGGATTTGCTTTGCTTTTCCAGAATTTTTCGCCGACAACCCAGAAAAGGTAAAAGTGATTCAAGAAATGCAACAATTAAGGAACATCAAAGAACTTCGAGGGTTACCAAGTAGGCTAACATACATTTGGAGATTTATCGCTAACCTTTTAGGGCGAGCCAACCATTCTCAAACTAATGAAGAAGGGGGTGTCATTTGTTTGGGATGAAACTTATCAACAGACTTTTGAGGACCTCAAAAAGTACCTCGTAAAACCTCAAATGCTGGCAGCCCCTATATCAGGAAAACCTTTCTTGATATATGTTTGGACAATTAACCATTCAGTTGGTGCTCTGTTGGTCCAAACCAATGAGTTAGGCCATAAGCAAGTACTAGAACTATGCTAGTCGCCGAACACCGGTATATTCCGATAGAAAAAGAGCAAGCCATCTACTACTTTCGCAATTCAAAAAATGTGACACTACTTAGTGGGCTAACTAATCCATGTGATTTCTCAGGTAAATCCTCTTAGAGTGCTTATGACCAAACCTGGGTCACTAAATTGCAGGTTAGCTAACTGGTCGATCATGTTATTGCAGTATGATATGCGATTTGTACCGTAAAAAGCAATCAAAGGACAAGCTATCGCCAATTTTTTAGTAGAACTTCCCATCTCAGAATCTTCTAAACTGTATGAGAATATTCCAGATGAAATGGCAAAAATAAACATGACTACCAAAGAACTAGTTTGGTTGTGATTCTTTGACGGAGTGGCTCGAAGAATATTTGCCAGAGTAAGAGTAGTTCTAATATCCCTGCACAATCATATAATTTTCTGGGAGTACTCACTCATTCAGCTATGTCCTAACAATGTGTCCGAGTATAATGCATTGTTAACGGGACTATAAATCACCTAACAACTGTGATTTCAGCGTTTGGAACCCTATGCGGACTACAAACTCGTAATAAACTAAGTAAGAGGATAATATGAAGTCAAGCATGAACATTTTCTACCTTACTTCAAGCCCAGAGATTGGTGATTCGTCTTCGTTGACCTCACACTTTACAGGATAATACCGGAGGATCCTAAAGAAGTCATCAAAATAAGGAAAGAGGTAGAAAAGTTTCATTATAATCCCGAACTAGACTCTTTGTATCGAAAAATGCCAGGTGGGATTTTACTTTGGTGCTTATCACAAGGAGAAGCACAAGAAGTGCTCATAGAAGCGAATGACGGAGCCTACGGTGCTTACCAATCAAGACCAAAATTAGGAGACCGGATAAAAAGAATGGGTTTCTATTGGCCAACAATGATGGCAGACGCTATGACATATGCAAAGAAATGTCATGCCTACCAGGTGCATGCCAACTACATACATCAGGATCTAAAGCACCTATATCCAACCACGATTACTTGGCTATTCGAGACATGGGGAATGGATATTATCAGCCCCATCACTTCGCCATCTTCTCAAAGATATCTGTTGATACTAAGTATAACCGATTACTTCTCAAAATAGGTAGAAGTTATCCCCTTAAGAGAAGTGAAAACAACTAATGTGATCAATTTTATCAAACACCACGTCATCTATCATTTTGGTGTTTCCATACGGACCATCAATGACAATGGTCCTCAATTCACTAGTACGGCCTATACCAAATTTTGTGACAAATGTAGAAAACAGAATGTGTTCTCATCCCCATATAACCTGACTGCTAATGGCCAAGCATAATCATTCAACAAAACTATTGTGAAGCTTTTACAGAAATTCGTCACCACAAGTCAGCATGGCTGGGATGAGAAATTAGGAACTTTTCTATGGGCTTATTGCACAACGATAAGAACACTGATAAGAGCCACACCCTTCTCCTTGGTGTATGGATACGAGGCTGTCTTATATTTGGAAATCCAGATTCCTTCCCTTCGGGTGGCATTCGCAATAAGAATAATTACCGAAGAAAAATACAGCCAACGACTTCGGGAATTAGAAGCATTGTCTAAAAAGCACTTGAAAGCTTAACAACAAATAGAGCATTATCAAGCACAGATATCTCGAGCCTTTAATAAGAAAGTGATAGAACATACTTTAAAATAAGGCGACTTAGTCTTAGCAGTCAGATAACCGACGGTCATGATGCATAAAACCAAAGGAAAATTCCAACCAAAATGGGAGGGCCCATTTGTAGTAGAGACGGTCTACTCAAATGGAGCATACCAGTTGATCAATCAACATAGTGATCGGATGGTGATGATAATCAATGAAAAATTCCTTACTATTCTTAAAATAATGAAGTCATTCGATCTCTTCTTTAATACAACAAATGAAGAAATGCTAGCTTAATGCTAAGGTGCAGCTCTATGCCCTGACTAGGGGTGTTAGACGAAAAGAAACCTACGTCTTCATGACTGAGGATATAGGAAAACTTTAGTATGTAGACCCAAAAAGAACCCTCATTAACCCCATCATGCTGGGGTGAAAGCATAAACTGCGCTAAGTCGCTAAAGCAAAAGGAAGAGGAAAGTTTGGCATGTATGTCCAAACAAAATTCTCGACAACTCACCATGCTGAGGAAATTAATATGGCTTTCCCAACTTAAACGGTAATTGATAAGGCAAACTAAATCCACTGATAACTAAGGGTCTGCTAAAAGTCCCATAACAAATTTGTCACAACAGTATTCTTATTCGATTATAAGGATACATCACTGTCCAAAACTACTAAAGTAAAGGAAAGAGAAAATGTTTGACATATAAGCCATACAAAATTATCGACAACTCATCATGTTTAGAAAAATACATGGCTAACCCTACTCAAATAATACTTGGTAAAGGCAAATCAAATCTGTTAATAGCTGAGAGTTTGTCAAAAATCCCACGCAAACTTGTCACAACAAGTACCCTAATTAAATCATAATGGTACGTCATTATCCAAAGCTGCAAAGTCAAAGGGAAGAGAAAAAGTTTAGCATGTAAGCCCAAACAAAATCCTTAATAACTCATCATGCTGAGTAAAATAACATATCTAGCTCAACTCAAATGACAGTTGGTAAATGCAAATTAAATCCGTTAATAGCTGAGGGTTTACTAAAAACCCTAATGAGTTAATCTCCTATCATGTTAAGATTTTATCTCTGACAGAAATGTTTTAATCTCCCAGAATTTCTCAGTTAGTCAAGTTAATAGTTATCTCTGGCAATTATTTCTAAATGACTTAAGTCCAAGTACCCAAAAACTCATTGTCAAGTTAAAATCAAACCTCTAATGAACATAAATCCAAACTAAATTTTAAATTAGCCCTAGTAGTGGTAACCCGATTGTCATTGGATTGTCTATTAAGTTAAATGTTACCTCTGATTCCCATGAAGGCATAAAAGTAACGGTAACTAGCCTTTTTTAGGAGAAATTTGTGGCTAATTATAAACTATTTTAACTCATGACATTTGATAAGTATCATATTATGCATTTTTCCTCCCATATTTTATCTATTTTTGCATATAAATAATTGCTACCCGGGTATATTTAGTGTTTTTTTATAGGTAACAAAGGTTTCGCAAGTAGAAGAAGAAGAAGATGCAAATTTATCAAGAATATGAGTAAAGAAAGTTAACTAAGGCGAAAACCAACACTCAAGTGCAGCAGCAGCAACTTAAAGGATATTTTCGGTGAAGATAAAGCTTGAATTGGAACATTTCATGTCAGGAACATTTATAGAGCTCAGAATTATTTTCGAAACGAGTCTAAGAACAGCTTAATCCGAGTTTGTATGCAAAAGTTATGACTATTTTACTGAAGCGCTGCAGAGTGAAAAATCCGATCCAGCGGGCTACGGGTTTGTTGAACTTAATTTCGGATTTTGGATCCGAATATTAGTATTTTATGCCATTTAATCTCAACCATTGGTTTCTAATACCTATGGATTGAATTAAAATTATATATCTTGAGATTAGTTTGTATTGGATTAGAATCATATCTTTTGTATTGAGTTTGAGTAGAAGTATGATTGTATTTGGATTATAAATTCCCCATGAATCCTTGTAAATAGGGAGAGCTTTTTTAGGTGTAATTTTAGATGTACTTTTATTAATAAAATTAGGGTTTTGCTGAAGAGGTGGCGGCCATAATACCATGCTCCAAAGGTAAGCCATTGTTTTTAGATTTTTACTTGCTTTTTAGATATAGTTAATTGTTTTCTAGTTTAGGTTTTATTGCTTTCTAGATTAGATTTATTTACCTTCATGAATAAAAATAGGATTTTACTTACTAGAATTATGAGTAGCTAATTAGTTTAGCTCTAGGATATAGATGAAACTAGAATCCACCATGTAATTGCTCTCTAGTATTTTTCTTCCTAATTAAAATAAATAAATATATGATTTTTCTATGAAAAATTAAAATACAAGAACTCGTAGATTAATACTTTGATAGGTTATACTTGAGTTAAATTTCTTGATAGTCTATGCTTAGTTAGGATTTGGAGCTGTTGGTTTTCATGTTTATCATATATTTATCTAATGATTTAGTTTATTTTTAGGAAAAGTAGTAATTTTGATGAGTTATACTTGCACACCACTTGATAGCTCATGCTTAGGGGCACTTGATTAACATCAAATTAAAAGATCACCTTTTTAATATGTTACTTAACCGTGCAAAATTAAAAAGTTAGGAAGAAAGAGATAATTCATTGTTAGGTATTATTCTAATGGATTCAAGATGTCTAACCATTAGAACTTAAAACTAATCTTCTCTTAATCTAGAAACTCATAGTTAGTCCATTAGACTAAGGAAAGAGTAAGGAACGCAAAAACACTTGAGATCTCTGTGGGACGATAAATCAATTTTTTTCTTTTCCATCTCTCTCCCTCTCCACCTTTTTCAAATAATAAAAAAAAATTAAAAAAAATTTTTCGAAAACAAACTGGTTGTTATCATTGTCGTGATCCATATCATAATTATTATCAGTGTCCATGGATAGAAAGTTCGCTAGGAATAGGTCATAATCAAATTCACAACACATATAATGAACCTACAAGCACTTCTTATACACAAAATTACAATTATGAATGGATGAATAATTCTAATTTTACATATAATCAAGAGCCATACCAAGAGAGTCCTCCATCTGATCCTTTCTTTATGGGCTATTCATCTTCATGTTCTATATTCAATTATAAATAAGATATTCAATTGAACATATTAGATGAAAGATTAAAAAGATTAGAAGTAAGGTATGCATGTTATGAGAATATACCTTCAACCACTTCATATCTGTCATCAAATATATACACAGATTTATCATATCCACCATAAAATTTCACTCATGATCTCGAGATGTAATCATTTGAACAAAATAAGAAAAATTACAATCATGCGTCTGAGGAACAAAGACGTAGAATAGAGGAAGGTATAGAAGTTTTGCCACAATCATCCTCTCAAACTGCAGCTTGTATGGAAGATCTTTTCAAAGTGATTTCTCAAACTCAACTTTTTATAGATCAACCATCTAATAGTTTGAACATACCTGACTCCAACGAGCAACCACTTCAATCATCTTTTAAAGTAGATATGATACAAAATAAATTAAATAATTTTATGCATGATGAGTATATAATTCAATATTGTGATCAACCTATTTTAGACCATTGTGACAATAATTATAAAGAAACCAGTGATAAAGAAAATATTTTTCTTGATGATTTACCTCATGGTGGGTTTGCTAGTGACACATTATCATTTGATCCTTTTGATAAAAATTGTGAAGCAATTTGTGAAGAAAATTTTTTATCCCTTCATAATAATTTGACTAACGATAAATCCACTAGTATGATATTTCTTTTGAGAATTTTGATGACAGGTTTGAAGAAATTTTGCATGACGAGTCCAGAACATTAGAAGAATAGAAAGAACCTCAAAAAGAAGAGGTCATGGTACCTGATGATTTAAAAGAGCCCTCCAAAATCGAGCTCATGATTCCACAACACCAAGGTAAGTATGTTATTTCACAAGTTGATAAAACCAAAATACTTACTAATATGAAAGATGCTCGTGGATGGAATACGAACGATGGTAAAGGTACGCTTTCCAACCTCAAAATTTTACTATTGAATAAAAGAAAGAAGGGTAGGAATAAATTAAGGAAAATCAAAAATAAGATGGAGAGATTAAATGCAAAACTGACAAAAAGGCTAAGTTCATCCATATCAAAACGTAAAAGGACATATTATGAGAGTGGAAAGTGATCAAGAGGTCATAACCGTTTGAATTTTCTAATAAGTGTATAATATTTGTATAATAGTTTTCTTTTTTTCTCTTTTCTTTATTTTACCATCTTTGGTTTGTGTATGAGGGCATATACGAGTCTAGTGTGCGAGAGTGGGTTATGATATTTTCTTTATATTTTTTTAGGATTTTTAGTTTTTTTTTAGAATTTTATTTTATTTTTAGATTTTTGGGTTTCTTTATTTTACACTTTAGATAGTTTTTAGGGTAACCAACTAAAAAAAAACTAAAAAAATTTTTGAAATTTTTTTTATATGTTTTCATCAATAGATCAAACTAATTACAATAAAGGAACAAATTTAGATTTGAAATTGGATAGGAGAGTAAATTGGATGGTACACTTTGAATTTTATGAAAAAGATTAAAATCTGAAAAATAAATACCGCCAACAGTAGTTTTGAGGCAAGTATACATCTATTTTTTACTTCACAATAGTTTATTAGGTTAATGACAAAGATGATAATGATTGAGTAAGTCTTTTCTCTCTAAAAAAAGAAAAAAAAAGAAAAAAAAGAAAAAAAAAGTGAGAATAAAATAATGGGGTGAGCCTGGTATTAAGGCAATAGTCTCGAGAGTGATAAAATAATGGGGTGCACCTAGTATTAAGGCAATAGGCTCAATAGTGAAAAAAATAATATGATCTGAGTAATCGGGTACTTTGTGCCTAAGTAAGCGTAAATATTCGCATGAAAGGTGAAATATTCTAAAAAGAAAGAAAAGAAAATAGTATGAACCGAGTAATCGGGTATGTTGCGCCTAAGCAAGCGTAAATATTCGCATAAAAAGGGAAATATTCTTTAAAAAAAGGAAAAAAAAGAAAAAAATGTTATGAGAGAGGAGATGAATCATGAGTTAGAGTTGGAGTTCAAGGCCGAAATAAACTATCACACATGCACGTAGTTGTATAGGAACTAATGAATTATCTGTTAGTGGGTATTGAAAGATAGGATTTAAATTTTTAATTAAAATGATAAGTGTATCTGATATGATGCTCGATTTGAAAATTGATAATCTAAATGCGTTCTCGAGTTTGTATATTAGTGAGATTAATTGATGAAAATATTATATAAAAAAAGCTTTTTCTTTCTTTTGTATAAAATTTTTACTTTTCTTATTTTTTTGGTTATCCTTATTTTTCTTTTCTTTATTCTTTAACCTATTTTCTTCAAGAATTTTGTGGGTATATTCACTGCAAACCCTCACGAGACAACACTCGTCCACTAGGGTAACCTAGGGGTTTAAAGACTTGTTGCACGTGCTAAGTGCAATCGCGATTCTTACGAAAGTGAGTTAGGATTTTTATTTTTCTTTTTAGGTTTAGTTTTTGCTCGAGGACTAGCAAAAGATAGGTGTGGGAGTGTGATAAATATCATATTATGCATTTTTCCTCCCATATTTTATCTATTTTTGCATATAAATAATTGCTACTCTAGTATATTTAGTGTGCTTTTATAGGTAACAAAGGTTTCGCAAGTAAAAGAAAAAGAAGATGCAAATTTATCAAGAATATGAGTAAAGAAAGTTAACTAAGGCGAAAACCGACACTCAAGTGCAGCAACAGCAACTTCAAGAGTATTTTCGGTGAAGATAAAGCTTTAATTGGAACATTTCATGTAGGGAACATTTATAGAGCTCAGAATTATTTTCGAAACGAGTCTAAGAACAGTTTAATCTGAGTTCGTATGCAAAATTTATGACTATTTTACTGAAGCGCTGCAGAGTGAAAAATCTGATCCAGCGGGCTACGGGTTTGTTGAACTTAATTTCGGATTTTGGACCCAAATATTAGTATTTTATGCCATCTAATCTCAACCATTGGTTTCTAATACCTATGGATTGAATTAAAATTATATATCTTGAGATTAGTTTGTATTGGATTAGAATCATATCTTTTGTATTGAGTTTGAGTAGAAGTAGAATTGTATTTGGATTATAAATTCCCCATGAATCCTTGTAAATAGGGAGAGCTTTTTTAGGTGTAATTTTAGATGTACTTTTTATTAATAAAATTAGGGTTTTGCTGAAGAGGTGGCGGCCACAATACCGTGCTCCAAAAGTAAGCCCTTGTTTTTAGATCTTTACTTGCTTTTTAGATAGAGTTAATTGCTTTCTAGTTTAGGTTTTATTGCTTTCTAGATTAGATTTATTTGCCTTCATGAATAAAAATAGGATTTTGCTAACTAGAATTATGAGTAGCTAATTAGTTTAGCTCTAGGATGTAGGTGAAACTAGAATCCACCATGTAATTGCTCTCTAGTATTTTTCTTCCTAATTAAAATAAATAAAGATATGATTTTTCCATGAAAAAATTAAAATACAAGAACTCGTATATTAATACTTTGATAGGTTATACTTGAGTTAAATTTCTTGATAGCCTTTTCATGTTTATTATAGATTTATATAATGATTTAGTTTATTTTTATGAAAAGTAGTATTTTTGATGAGTTATACTTGCACATCACTTGATAGCTCATACTTAGGGCACTTAAACAACGATTAAACTAAAAGATCACTTTTTTATGAAAGAAGAAGATAATAGAAATAAATACATGGTTGAAAATTAGTGGATTCTAGATTTTAGGCTAATTAGAACAACCAAACTTCAACCTAGAAACTCTTAATTAATCCAGTAGAATTAAAGAAATAGTAAGGATCGCAGAAACACCTTAGATCCCTATAGAACGACCTGTACAGCGCTACATCGACACTGTGCACTTGCAGTTAAATTTTCACATCAACGTTCTACCTAAAACTTAGCATATCCCTATGCGAATATGTTATCAACATTCCACTATGCAATTTCTGGGGGGGGGGGGGCATTACTAAGGGTGGCTAATGGGCCGGGTGGCCCATTGGGTATGCTCGGCCCGGCACGCCGTCAGCTCTCGGGTCATTTTCAACAAAAGCATATCCCACAAGAGCTCCGATTATTGTTCCTCCAATTCATGACAGAATAATACTTCCATACATCAATCTTTCCTCCACAGCAGGTATCTTTCCGCTCAGTATAATGATGAACAAAAGAAATAAATGCCCATGTATTTTTTCCATCGGACCTCGATCTCTCATGAGAGAAATTCTTATCCCGACCGCTCTGGCGACAGAGAGACGACGGTCCTCCTATGTTGAATCATGAAATATAGTAGAGAGAGATAAAATGGATCCTTTCGAGTCTATTCGGATCAAACTAGCTCCCTACTAATTGATCTTTTTATCAAGCAAATTCAAGAAGTACACTTATGCTACCCACAACCGAGCCATTGCAGATCAATGTTTCACTTGTGGATCACGAACCAATAAAAAGGGAAGTATTCTTGTCGATTAATAATCATTCCATACGAATGACGAAGGGTTAAAATTATTCATTTTCATAGGAAAGGACAGGGTTAGTTTCATCTGATCCATCCTGAAACATCTCGATGCGACTTCTATCCACCGCACCTCCACAATCTTCATTTATAGATGCTCTCATAACTGATGTCGATTAGGACAAAGTCCACTGCATCGGCATTATTCCTAGATCAACAACAATCCATTTATTTTTTGGTGTAAAAAAGATTTGAATATGAAGGACTTTCTTCCTTCGGGCATTGAGACGTCGAGGGGTGACAGTAGTCTCAGTCACAGAGAATTCTTCGTATTTGCAGTTGACTGGTAGGAGATCAAAACAGCAGATAAGCTAGTCATCATGAGGCAAATTTATGGTGAGTGCTAGGCGAAACAATGTCTAGAGAGACTATCCGTAACCTAGTATTGAGAAGTTGGGCATCTTCCCAAAGCAATATTCAGGTAAGAGATCCCACCATCTGAAGTATTATACGCTAGTGCTGGGATGGCACGGTGCAGGCCTGATATATACATATATATTAATCATTTGGGTTTTATGGGGTTTTTTGCAATTTTATCTAGAAAGCCCCTGGAGGGTTTTTTGCTAAAAAAAATTGCAAATTTAAACCCCAACAGTCAAAATAGCCATTGGGGGTTCTTTGGTATTTGTTTTTTGCAAAAGAAATCTCCACCCTCCTATAGATACGCTTTTATTCATCCAAATTCATTTTCCTCACAATACTCAAACTCTCTTCAATTTTTATCTCTCTTTAATCTTTCCAAACACAAAATTCATATGCAAAGCTCCATCTGTCATGGTTCAAGAGCAAGCATCAAGATCTCCTTTCCCGAGCAATCTCTCGTTTCAGCTTCAAATTTCTTCTAAAAATAAGCAAATTTTGGCTTCAAGGTCTCTCCTAATAAAGAAAATTCTCAATATAACTCTCAACTCTTAAGCTCTCTCTTCGGTTTGCGGCATTGAGATATTTATTTTTAGCTTATTTTTATTCCCTTTTTGTGATTTTTTGACAATGGATTCATACTCGTCCACGTTGTTCGCCATAAAATTGTAAATGATTCTCTATTGAGATACTTCAACAAAAGATTACAATTCCAACGGTTTTCCGTTTACAGAAGATGAGAAAAATGGATTCCCTTTTTGTTTAAAGCTGGGTTCTGAGATAGCTGTGGAGGACGATCTTGCTCTCCGTTAACACTCCGCACAAACTCTTACAATTGGCAGGAAAAGAAGGCTCTTGACTTCCGATCACCAGGGGTAATTCAAGAAGAAGATGATCGATCCCTTCTCTTTTTGTTTTCCTGCTTTTTATAAGGGTTCTAGGGCAACGTCTTCGTCTCATTCGTTCGACCGTTAGTCCCCACTACTCGAGAAGTGCCGTCATATTCGTTAGGTAGTTACTCCCACGATCGAAATAATGCCGCTACATTCGTTTGGCAGTTGGCTTCACGATCCGAGGTGGCAATTCGCTTGTTCGGGTTGGATGACTTTGTATTAAACCCCTTCCCGGAAGTTATGAGTGATATCGCGAATCTCATCTTTAGATTCGTGGACTTGTCCTGTCATAGCTGGGTTGCGAACCTCGAACTTTAGATTCGCGGATCTATTGAGTTGCGGATCACCAACCCTAAATTCGAGGATCTGCTTTATTTTGACAGATGAGTCCAGAATTTTTTGCCGACAAAATCACTCCAAAGTTTTCAAAACTCTCACGATTCTCTGAGGTGTTTTGGAATACTTTAGATATAACATCCTGTATTAGAATCTCCACTTTTCATATTTCTGAAAGTACAATTCTGTATTAGAACTTTCTTCAATTGAGAGCAGCATGACTTTGTCTCAATATCTTGAACTCCCATTTTGAAAGGAATACGACTCTGTGTTAGCGTCATGAATTTGCTGCTTTTGAAGGAAAATACGACTCTGTGTTAGTGCCACAATTTTCAACTTTTGAAGAAAATACGACTCTGTATTAGGGTTGCGAATTTCCATTTTGCAAGGAACATGACTCTGTATTAGGGTCACGAATTTTTATTTTGTAAGGAACACGACTCTATATTAGGAACGTGAACTTTTATTTTGGAGAAGAAGACGACTCTGTATTAGGATCGCGAATTTTTATTTTGGAGAAGAAGACGACTCTGTGTTAGGGTCGCAAACTTTCATTTTGAAAGGAACACGACTCTGTATTAGGATTGCAAACTTTCCTTTTGGAAGGAACACGACTCTGTATTAGGCTCGCAAACTTCCCTTTGGTTGCGGAAAATCCGGAAAGCTGTTGCTTTATATAGCGTAGGAATTGAGACTTTTCTCCGAGCTGCATTAAATGAAAAGGTACTCACGAGATTTGGGCCAGAGATCACGTCCATCCGAAGATCTTGGCCATCAAATCATCTGCTATATAACCTCGATTTCATGAGAGAGGTCATTCCTATCTCAAGAAATTTGAACTCCAAGTTTTTCTTCAGGGTTTTAAGACTTCTCATTTTCGGTCTCCCTTCGCTTCTGATTCTTCTTGTGAAGGACTTCCTTAATCTGCAAAAGATGTCAAAGAAAGCTTCTTCCTCTGATGTTTCTGCCAGTGGCGATCGAGATCTTCAAGCAACCTCCAGTTCGATAGTGGTTCGGCAGGAACTCTTGATTGGAGGTAATTTTCTCAACACACCTTCGAAAGGCAATCCCTTTCTTAATTTTTGTCTTGAATCTGAATGTTTCTTTTGTAGTTAATTACGCCTTGAATCCTTGGCTGAAGGATCATTATTTTGCTCGCTATGATGGGAAGAAGGAGTTCAGGTTTGTTCAAGTTTTCCCATTTTGCACCGCATCCGATAGCCAGGAAAGAGAATACAAAATTCTCCATCATACTCGCTCAATGTTGCGAGAGCTGATGACCAATGCTCCTTTTAAGGAGACAATCGATCTTTGTTGAATAAACCTGCCTTTTTGTTCGGGGATCACGTTTCAGTGCCGGACAATGGTTTGGATGATGGATATTACAAGTGGCTTCGCCTAGTTGAAAGCCGCAACTTGTTTCTCCCCAATATGGAGAGGTCCTACCCATTCCTATTCCTCCAATCCCTTTCTATACCTAGACGGATAGACTGGTATTTAAACAGACCGCAAGACGGTGTCTTATTGGGAGAATTTAACTCACAAGGTGCCTTCCCTCGTACCACTGGGAAACACTTTTGTGGGTTATTCCTGGGGTCCTTTAAACAAGACTTTTCTATAGGTGAAATATCCATTGTCGCTCAGACTTACTTGCATCGATTTGTCAATGCGCAAGGGGAGTTTTCTGTTCAAGACTTTCGTCCCCCCTGGATGGGTTCACTAATTTTCGAAAGGAGAGTGGGCAATCCTGACTGACTTCTTTTTGAATGCTTTCAGAGATCAGCTTCATCATGCAAAACTGTATCGCGCTATCAGGGCGATTCAGCCCAATTTCCTGCTAGCAGGTTTCAATTCTTTGCTTTACTGGAGTTGTATAACCCTGATACTTATACAATCTTTTCCCC
This sequence comes from Dracaena cambodiana, assembly GCA_036321105.1. Classification (NCBI taxonomy): domain Eukaryota; kingdom Viridiplantae; phylum Streptophyta; class Magnoliopsida; order Asparagales; family Asparagaceae; genus Dracaena; species Dracaena cambodiana. The sequence continues at coordinate 40,047,387 of JAYEPQ010000007.1, forward strand.
TCGCGGCGAATTGGGTTTCGTCCTTCACGAAATGTAGGAGATTTTGGGACTATCCATGGGAGACATCTCATATGAAGAGTACGTCCCTACTGTGGAAGAACTCCATCTGTTGAAGACCTAGGACCCTTTGGTCTATGATACTTATTGGGAATTGCTCTGCCATTACCACATTTGCACCCACATGTCTGGTACTTGCAATGTGAAGCAGAAGAAGTGGTTGCAATACCTTTTGCCTAATTTTTCAAAGAATAATCTTGATTTCACTCGCCTTCTTCCGATTTCTGAAAAGGAGGTTGAGAGGAGAATTGCAAGTTTCGGGACAGATGCTTACATCGTCGAATCTGACGAGTACGTTTTCAAGGCTGGAACGTCCTTTGAAAGTTTTCATTACCAGGCCCTCCAGCCTTTATCTGATCCAGCCTTCTTTGCGGGTTACTTGATGGTATGGTTGAAAAAATATGTTATTCCTTCACAAGAAAACATGCCCGTTCGGGCCGTATACCCAGCCGTCTTGCTTGCATTCAGTAGGTGGCTCAGTCTGCTACCCGCGATGGTGTGCAGTATTCAGAGCGGGCTAAGGAGATTGGCTGACAATTTTTGTAACGTGAAGGAGCAGAGAAAGAAAGGAGAACCAATCATTAAGACTCCAAACCCGCGTGTAGAACTTCCATACCCCACTTTGATGAGTCCTGCTGATTCGTAGATAGACTTAAATGCTCCCAAAGTGCAGCACTATGATAGGTCGCAGTGGAAAGGGGGCTACATGGCCGCAATCCGCAAGACCCTCTGTCACTTTGCGAATTTTGAATTATACAAATGTTTTCCGTACTTTCTAAATACTGGTACGGGGAGGAATTCGCGAACATTGCTGGTGCTGATAAGTTCACAGTTCTGTCTCTGGGGTGCTTTTGGTGGTTAATAAACATCCGCCCAGGACATTTGGTTCTTCGTTTAGGGAACCTGTGCTATATAGAGCCTTACTACCCGAGCCGTTTTGCTCGACAGTTCGGATATGATCAACTCTATGTTGGTAATCCCAATAGGAAAATAAGTTTTGTTGGGAATGCTTTTGAAGGAGCTCTAGCTTGGTTGTCGCAGGTGGTACCCAAGCTAAATTTGATCTCCCAATCAAGACCCCGAACTCGTATATGAGTTTTGGTTTTTGAAAATGGTTTGCGGATGCTAATTCCGCTTCCCAGAACTTCAATGTAAACCTTACTTGTCTGAGAGAGATTAGAGCCTGGTATGCTCAGAAGAAGAAGACCGGCAGCACGAAGGTGGCAGGAATGGAAGATTTCGGAGCAGAAGGTGCCTCTGATGAGTTGGAATCAGCGATTCAACAGGAGGAGGAGGATAATAGCGCATTGGCCTTATGGACCCAGCTGTCTCCCTTGACGTTTATCCACTTCCAACTTTGAAGGAGATTTCTCCTCAACCGCAATCTCCTCCCAAGAAGCTTTTGCATAAGCGGAAAAGATTAAGGCGTCTCAATAATTTGCCTATCAATCTGCAGGACATCGATCCGCAGGACACCTCATATGGATCCGGTACTGCAGCACCCAGTTCGGTTTCTGAGACCCTCAGGAAGGAACCCGAGGAAGATGAGGATGACTCATCTTTAACTCTCCATTCCCTTAAGAGGCGCCGGAGTCAAGGACCCATTTTTCGCAGCGATCCTACTCCTGCTCCTACTATTCAAGAGGATTCTGTGACTCTCACTCACCAGGCCGCTATTGAAGTAGCTGCTCCTTCTACTGTACAAGAGGATTCTGCAGTCTTTGCTTATCAAGTTGCTGCGGATGATGAACTACAAATAATTGGGGAGGTTCATGCATCAGGTTCCCCGAAGATAGCACCTCCTTCAGGAGATCATGATGACTGGGGAGATGACAATGATGTCAGCAGTGAAGATCTTCGATCTTCCACCCCTCCATTGGACCACGGCAAGTATGTCTATTTGAGCGAAGACGTCCGAACCGAGGTGTACGGACCAGAGGTGTTCGGACCTGAGGTGTATGGACCTGGAGAATCTAGTGTTCAACCTTCAGGTTTGCCTTTATATTTTATCCATCTTTTTCTTTAAATTCTGCTATTATTTGATATTGTAACATTCAATCGTCAACTTCTTCCTTTTTACTTGCTCCTGCTTTGACTCCAGCTTCAGAATGCATGGCCACAAAGATAACTCGCTGGATGATACTATCGCGGAAGATGATGCTGATAAAGTGACTAAAGTCATTACTTCTGCCATTAATACTGCAGGGGTAGTGGTTCCCGAGGCTACTACATCGACGGTCTCGACCATAGCTGCTCCGACCGACACCTTGGTGTTGGCAGTGAAAATTTCTAAGTAAATAGAGTTTTCCATAACAGAACGCGGAGCTAACTCTGAAGCTCTGCGTTTTGGCTATATTAGCCCCGCGTTTGAACGAAACGCGGAGCTATTCAATAGCTCCGCGTTAGTTCCGCATTCTGGTTCTTTAGCTCCGCGTTTTGATGAGATTATCTCCGCGTGAGCAGATAACCAGAATTTCAAATTGATTGAGATTAAGATTTGGGCTTATCCAAATACCCAAATTGAGTCCAATTAGAACTCTAAATCAAGAGATTTAAATCAAAACTAAGATATTTGATTGGAATCCTTGATGAGAGCAAATTCTATTTAGATAGAAACTCTCATATGATCCTAAAGCTATAAATACCCTCTTGGGGAAGCCCTAGAGGTCATCTTTTCTTCTTTTTTTCGGCATCTTGGAGAATTCAAGTTATGCATAGAGCCTTGAGTTCGTAAAAGACCAGAGAAGATCGTCTATAGTCGGCCATCATCTTCAAGAGAGAAGAGCTCGACGTCAGATCATCTAAAGGAGCTGCTTGACAGATCCCATCGCCACAGATCCCACAAATCATTGTAAAAGAGAGCGATAAGTATAAATCATCTCTTTTGTTCTTTCTTTTTCTTGTTCTCTTTCGTTGTAATTTAAGCTAATTCAATGGAAGGAAAGCGAAGAAATTCCGCTGCGAACAAACTGGCGACCACAGTGAGAGCCGTCTCTTTCACTAAAGAAGAGATTGTGGCGCAATCGGAAGTCGATATGATCGGATCCGACGTAGACATGCTCGTCGTTGAAATCGACCAGCAGAAGTACGAGGATTACCTCTCCTCTGAATCAGGTAACCTGGACGAGACACGACACTATCGTCGTGTGCGCTCCAATACCCGAGCAACGGGTAAAAAGGTATCCACCGATGAACGGGGATCCTTGGAGACCGCGGCCACAGAGCCGGTATTTGGACAGAAAATCCTAGCAGAGGATGACCTCCCTACTGCCGAAGAAGACCTGGGAACTGGATTGACCAGAACCCAACTCCGAAATAGAAATCGGAGAGCGAGGCGAAAAGCCCTCAAAGCCCGCCTTGGACGCGAGGCTAAAGAACGCGAGGCTATGGTCCCTCACAAACTGGCTCGTGCTAATTGCGAGACCAGTCATTATCGCGTTAAACGCGAAGCTACAACTTGCGTTAATCGCAAGAAAAAGCCAGCGTGTGATTTTTCGTGCGAGGCTATTACTGAGACTAGCGAGAAACGCGAAGCCAGTAAGATTTGCGCTAGTCGCAAAATTTCTGACACTCGCGAGAAACACGAGTATAAAATCTCTTTAAAGCTAGCATGTGATTTTCCATGCGAGGCTACTAATGGGCTTAGCGATAAACGCGAAGCCAGTAGCACTTGTGAGAAACACAAGACTTTTGATACTCGCGAGGAACGCGAGGATAAAATCTCCTTAAAGCCAGCATGTGATTCTCCATGCGAGGCTACTGCTGGGCTTAGCAAGAAATGCGAAGCCAATAGCACTTGCGATAAACGCAAGATTTCTTACACTCACGAGAAACGCGAGGATAAAAATTCCTTACAACCAGCGTGTAATTTTCCACGCGAGGCTAATACTGAGCTTAGCGAGAAACGCGAAGCCAGTAGTACTTGCGAGAAACGCAAGATGCCTCACCTCCGCATAAATTGCGCAGATGATTGTCAGATTGTCGTTAATCATAAAAATCACGCTAGACGTGAAGTTATGACTTGTGTTAATCACAAGAGTAAGCCAGCGTGCAGAAATTTTCTTCCACGTGGGGCTAAGATTCCAGAAGATAAACTTATGAAGAAACGCCAAGCCAGCGTAAAACGCGAGGCTAGCCTAGCAAAACGCGGAGCTATTCTTCAGGCCTGCGATACAAAACGCGAAGATAACTTTCAGCTCCGAGCTCCAAAATGCGAAGCTATTTCTCAGCTCCGCGTAGGTCAACCTGAATACAAAATCAGGGCTGATTGTCGCATCAATGGACCAGAACTAGACTCCAGTAATCTCAAGAAGTTTCAGTGGGCTCCTGGACCCTCTCAGCAGATGAGTGAACCCCACAACTCCATGACTAAAGTCACCGACCTCAGGGAGTACTTAACCAAGAAGAGAAGTATAGAACAAGTTCAATCCGAATCTTCTTGTTATTACCAACAACTTATGACAGCGGTATCCGCTGTAGTGGATAATTGTTGCTGCAATAAGAACAGGGTATCGGTGTTCGATCGATTAACCGAGTCGGACAAAAACCCTGCTAAGAAAATGAAAGCTACTCTCCGAAAAGAATGGAGAATTGTAACCTCCAATATGGTCGGAAAGGGGAAGAAGGTTGTAGAGACGTATAATGATTCGGAATCAAGTGATGAGGAACCCCATCACAACACCCGACTTAAGTCAGGAGCTGTCCCGCCTCGAAACTATTAGAAACTTGCAAAAGGTTCTTATGACGACGACAACGATAACTCAGCTATACCTTCACCTCGTTCCTCTGCATCATCTCGGCTACAAAAATCAGCATCACATATGGCGGATAAATCTGACGACATCGATCAAATATTTGAAGCCCAAGAAAAGATGATTCGGGAGCAACAAGAGACAATTAAAGATCTTAGAATGATGCTCTCGAAAGTAGTCGAGAATACTCAGAAGATTGTTGAGGATAACGCTAAGAAAGAAAAAGAAATCTTGTTCAACAAACTGAACGAGGAAGATAAAGAAGAAAAAGCCCACTCAACACATGAGGATGAGGACAAATATTCTTTTCATGATCCACATGAAGAGAAAATTGAGAAATTGCAAAGTCAACTCGAAGCGCTAATGCACAAGAAGGAGTTGAAAGACGGGGTATCAAGACCATAATCACCTGAATGGGATCTGGCACCCTACCTAGAGAAATACAAGCCGCTCAAATTAGAGCCATATGACGGGAAGGGGTCTCCCAGTCAACACATTTATTATTTCTTGTCCCAAGCAGGACATTTGATCGGCAATGACCCAGTAATGACCAAGGTATTCGCAAGTACCTTGCGAGGGCCTGCCTTTACTTAGTTTATGCAGCTACCCCCAGGTACTATTAATACCTGGTTTGATGTGGAGAAACTATTTCTCTCACGCTTTTTTGAGGATGATACCAAAATTACGGTTCATTCCCTCCTTGCGTCTAAATAAGGGGAATAAGAAACGGTAAAAGACTTCATAGAAAGGTTTCAGGAGAAGTCCGTGCATTGCAAACACGGAATGGTCCAGGAAACTCTAGTCGAGACATGTCGACATAATCATAAGACTAACGTGCTCCTAAAAATGGGGGCCGTATAGTCTAGGACATGGAGGGATTTGCTTAAACAGGGAGAGCAAGCTGAAAATTTGATTCGCCAAGTTGAAGAGTCTCGTGGATCAAAAAGTACTGGAAGTAGTAGGCCATACACCCAAAATAACAATAAAAATAAAGGTAAAGCGGCAATGGCATCAAAGGTTACTCCACAAAAAACAAATCCTCCAAGTCCAAAGCCCCAAAATCAAAAGGGCAAGGCAAAATAGGCCTCAACAGGAGAGGACCTATACTTTTAAAGCAGAACAGACGCTTACACTCTTCCACCTGCTCCTGAGGAAAGGAATGTTGAAACTTCCGGAAAATAGGAAGCCGGAGGACGCTGGTAAGACCAACGACCCCAACTATTGTTTCTATCACCGGAATGTTGGACACCCTACTAGGGATTGTTACCCTCTAAAGAACAGAATCCAAGCACTGATAGAGGCTGGAGTTCTGACGCTTAAAGAGGAACAAAAGAAGGTCACCGCCAATATGGCAACCATAGTGGTTGGAACCCATGAGTTCCCCGCAGGGGTGACCCCGATACCAAAGGGGAAGTCAGTTACGAAAAACCATGACCCGCACAATAAGGCTCAAGAAGGACTTGTCCCCATAACAACTCAAAAAGGGGAAGTCATGTGGGTCCACCCTGATTTACTACAGGATGAACAGTGGACGGCCGCAAAGGGTCAAAGAAAAAAGCACTGTTAATGCCATTTCCGCAGAGATAAAAGAAGAATATATAGTTTCGAGAGCCTTCACAGATTCTGAAGAAGAGCCCGAAATAATGGCCACTCATCAAGATGGGGTGGGCCCTTCCAATACTCGGTTTGGCAAATCATACCTCAAGGATTACACCAGAGTAGACCCGAAAAACATATACGGGGAACTCGCGAAGCCCACAAAACAAAAGGGACTTCGTTTCCAGAAGAATCCTGTTAGAAATGAAGAGGCCAAGGAGACTACCTTCAAATTCGATATAATAGCTCAGTTAGCAAATATCCCAGCACGAGTAACGCTTTACGAACTATTGAGATTATCAAAATCAACACGTGAAGCATTAAGAGAGGCCCTGGCAGACTCTGAGTCATTTTTAACTCAGATCGTCGAGCCGGCCGATGAGGAACAGGACTCTTGCCCCAGCTGTCATCAAGTAAGGAGGCAGGTCTCACAAATAACCTTCTCTCCGGAGGACATGCAGGTAAGAAATATAAAGCATAATAGGCCTTTATATTTCACCGGATATGTCGGATCCACCAAGGTGAAACGCATTCAAATCGATCTGGGATCTGCACTAAGCGTTATTTCCAGAAGGCTAATGCAACTATTGGGAATATCTCCTCATCGTTTAACGCCTACAAATACTACTATCTACGGATTCAATGCTAACAACAGCTGTCTTCTTGGCAAAATCCGACTGCGGTGCCAAATTGGAGATTTAAGGACGGAGGTTACATGCTACGTTATAGACGCAGATACGTCTTATAACATCTTGTTAGAACGACCTTGGAGCCATGCATATATGATAGTCCCGTCGACTCTCTACCAGTGTATGAAGTACTGTGATGAACAGGGAGAAGTCCGGACACTAGTTGCAGATAGACAACCATTCAAGGGACTAGAGAATTACTTCACGGATGCCAGGCTCTACAAACCAGTCCATGAGGTCCCGTACGACAATTGCAGCAGGCTTCAAAAGCCCGATGACAGCGGCGATTAAGCCGACACGGAGTATGAGTCTCCCGAAGATAACGATGGGGGTGATTATGAAATCAACCCTCACATAGATTTTAATTTGAATTTTGATAATAATGTAGCTGATGTAGTAGAGAGTGAGTGGGTTATCAATGAAAATATAAAGTTAGTCTACGAGCCTACTATAGCTACTGAGTCTGAACCCTCTTGTACTTCCACTGAAGTGGATGGCCTGTCCGAACTTGAAGTTCTGACGGCATACCATTTGCCCCTCAGGTCATCTCTCCTCTCTCAATCAAAAAAAACTAAGGGACAAGGTCACTTCTTTGAGGTGCCTCCTCGACAGAGATCCTAAAAGCCGATCATGTTCGGCAAAGTAATTACGTCACTTCGACAAAGACAAAGCACTGAAAGTGATGAACAAACATCACCTCAATTTTACTTATATGAACAGAAATCCCGACAAATAATGGAGAAGATGGGTTATAATTTCACCCAGAAACCGGGGTTAAACTTTGGAAAAGGGCGACGGAATCTCATACCCTCATTTAGACCGAGCGGAAAGAGCCCAGACTATTATCAAAAGACTCGCAGGGGGTTGGGCTATGTATCTACCCCTCTCTCACCACCATGCCAATATGAGGAAAGTTCTTCGGCCGATGATGATTCATCTCCACTTGATCATGACTCGGATCTAAGTACCGACGCCTGGTTTCAATCCTTGACAGCCAATATGGTTTCAGCCGCACCAGAAAGCGACGAGGAACCAATTGATGTTCAAGATTATTCCTGGGCTAAACATATGGACACTCTCTGGGATGTCCGCTTTGAACAGCGTGACACGCCCACAGAAGACAAATTGATACAAGTTAATATGGGAACGGAAGAAAACCCGAAACCCATCTTCATAAGCGACACGCTAACTCCCGTGGAAAAGGAGGAACTTATATCTCTTATCAAAGAGTATATAGACGTGTTCGCATGGAGTTATGAAGACATGCCTGGGCTTGACCCTCAAATTGCCACGTACCGGTTAAATATTAAAGAAGACGCCAAACCAGTTAAACAACAGCAAAGGCGCTTTTGACCAAAATTGATGGAGGCAATAGTTGCCGAGGTCAACAAGCTTATAAAATCCGGATTCATCCGTGAAGAGCAACATCCTGATTGGGTGGCTAACATAGTGCCGGTTCGTAAAAAGAACGGCAAAATCCGAATATACATCGATTTTAGAGATCTGAACGCTGCATGTCCTAAGGATGAATTTCCACTCCCCATCACCGATGTGATGATTGATAATACTTGTGGTTATGAGAGGATGTTCTTTATGGATGGCTTCTCAGGCTATAACCAGATTAAAATGCACCCAGATGATGAAAAGCACACGGCTTTCAGAACGCCGCTGGGGGTATACTGTTATACGGTGATGCCTTTCGGATTGAAGAACGCCGGTGCCACCTACCAACGAGCGATGAGCGTCATATTCAAAGAACACCTACGTAAAATAGTGGAGTGCTATGTGGATGACTTAGCGGTCAAAAGCAAGAACAAAGAAGATCATCTTTATGATTTAAGAACGGTCTTCGATCTTATGTGAAAACATCATCTGAAGATGAATCCCACTAAGTCTTTTATGGGGGTGTCCAGCGGGAAATTCCTTGGGTTCATAATAACCTCAAAAGGAATTTTCCTTGACCCCGAAAAGGTGAAAGCGATTAGTGAAATGCCACCGCCCCGCAATCTTAAAGAATTAAGAGGGTTACAAGGAAAGTTAGCCTATATCCGGCGCTTCATCTCCAATTTATCAGGGTGGTGCCAGCTATTCTCTAAACTCATGAAAAAGGGGGTTTCTTTCGTATGGGATGAGGCATGTCAACAGGCGTTTGACGATCTCAAAGAATATCTCACTAAACCTCCCGTTCTTATGGCACCGGTCCCTGGGCAGCCATTCCTTATATATGTAAGGGCCATGGATAATGCGTTAGGAGTATTACTTGCTCAGTATAATGAGCATGGCCATGAACACGCCCTCTATTACTTAAGCAGAACAATGATCGGGGCCGAACGACGGCATACCCCGATTGAAAAAGAATGTCTAGCCCTAGTGTTCGCCGTTCAGAAAATGCGACACTATCTTTCAGGGCAAACGATACATGTCATATCACGGGTTAATCCCTTGAAAATTCTGATGACAAAACCAGGATCCTTGAACGGCCGATTAGCAAAATGGGTACTGCTACTATCGCTATATGATATACACTTCGTCCCTCAAAAAGCCATGAAGGGACAGGCGATTGCCGATTTCCTTGCAGACCATCCAATTTGGTCCAATTCCAAACAGATGTTAGAGGTCAACACAGTTAGCAAAGAACAATCATGGTAGATGTTCTTTGATGGTGCTGCTAGACGATCTACTGCTAGAGTGGGGGTTGTGCTAATATCCCCACATAAACATATATTGCCTAACGGTTACTCAATAACAGAACCATGCACGAATAATGTGGAGAAATATAACGCGCTCATTATCGGCTTAAAAATGGCTCTGTAACTGGGGGTGAACTATCTAGAGGCATATGGAGACTCTAAGCTCATTGTCAACCAGATGACGGGTGAGTATGAAGTCAGACATGAAACCCTCATCCCCTATCATCAGCTAGCCATTGAGCTAGCAGGATATTTTAAACAATTTTATATATATCATATATCTCGGAATGAGATCGTCTATGCAGATGCTCTTCCTGCATTAGCTGCAACATTGGCGATCCCGCCGGGTGAAGCTAAAAGCATCACTATTGGTAGCAGGGAACTCCTCCAACCAGATATGGTATTCCAAACCAAAGAGATGTGTCAGACAGGCTTAATACTGGAACCCCATGATTGGCGATTTCTATTTATAGATTACGCCTTGCATGGGATACTACCAGAGGATCCAAAGGAGGCCGCCTCGATAAAGAGGAAGGCCTCGAGATTCTACTTTGATCGTACACTTCAAACTTTGTATAGAAAATCAAATGATGGTCTGCTGCTACGCTGCATATCAAAAGCAGAAGCAGATGAAGTGCTGAGGAAAATACATGATGGAGTGTGTGGAGCTCATCAGCTCGGTCCAAAACTCGGAGACCGCATAAGAAGGCTGGGATACTACTGGCCGAAGATGATTACAGAGGCAATGTCATACGCTAAAAGGTGCCATGCATGCCAAGTACATGCCAATTTTATTCATCAGCCCCCAGAATACTTGCACAATACTGTTGCTAGTTGGCCATTTGAGGCTTGGGGAATGGATATTATGGGGCCTATAACTCCCCCGTCGTCCAGAGGACATCGGTTTATTCTTGCAATAACCGATTATTTTTCAAGATGGGCCGAAACCGAGCCCATGAGAGAAGTGAAAATGACAGATGTGATTAATTCATCAAGCATCATGTCATTTACCGTTTTGGCATCCCCCGAAGAATCATTCATGATAATGGACCACATTTCATCAGCCAGGGGTTCTCAAGATTCTGTGATAAGTTCAGAATCAAAGATATTGCTTCGACGCCATATAACCCTGCGGCAAATGGGTTAGCTGAAGCTTTCAACAAGACGATCATTAAACTCCTTCGAAAGTTTGTCTCTTCCAACAAAAGGGACTGGGATAAAAAGCTGGGAAAGTGTTTGTGGGCTTATCGCACCACCCTTCGCACCCCGACAAAAGCTATCCCGTTCTCCTTGGTTTAAGGTAGTGAGGCCGTCTTGCCTCTCGAAATCCAGACACCATCATTAAGAGTGTCCTTAGTCACAAAGATGACGACAGAAGAACGCCATCAACTAAGATTGCAAGAACTAGAGGCGTTAGATGAAAAACGTCTCAGGGCTCAACAACAAATTAAGTTGTATCAAGCCCGAATCTCGCGAACGTTCAATAAGAGCGTTAAACCAAGGACCTTTAAACAAGGAGACTCGGTCCTGGCTATTAAAAGGCCAATGATTCTAACCCACAAGACTAAAGGTAAATTTGAACCCAAGTGGGAAGGACCGTTTGTTGTGGAGACGGTATACTCTAGTGGAGCCTATCGCTTAATGAACCAGGGTGGCGATAGGATGAAGATGCCGATCAATGGCAAATTTCTGAAGAAATACTATGCCTAAACTAAACCAGAATGATGACAGAGAAACTGTCACATCTGGTTCAGATCACTAGGAGTATAACCATCCACTTGTTCAAGTAAAAAAAATGAGCACTTGAACTCTTTGCTAGGCATGCGCAATCTGGCGCCTCTGCCGAAATCTGATGATCCTGACCCGATCATCTTGGTATGTGCAGTTCAAGTTACGCATGAGAGTTTTGAACCGCCTCCACTTGTTCAAGTTACGCAGATGAGCACTTGAACTCTTTGCTAGGCATGCGCAATCTGGCGCCTCGGCCGAAATCTGATGATCCTGACCCGATCATCTTGGTATGTACAGTTCAAGTTATGCATGAGAGCCTTGAACCGCCTCCACTAGTTCAAGTTACGCAGATGAGCACTTAAACTCTTTGCTAGGCATGCGCAATCTGGCGCCTCTGTCAAAATTTGATAATCCTGACCCGATCATCTTGGTATGTGCAGTTCAAGTTACGCATGAGAGTCTCGAACCGCCTCCACTTGTTCAAGTTACGCAGATGAGCACTTGAACTCTTTGCTAAGCATGCACAATCTGGCACCTTTGCCGAAATCTGATGATCCTGACCTGATCATCTTGGTATGTGCAGTTCAAGTTACGCATGAGAGTCTTGAACCACCTCCACTTGTTCAAGTTACGCAGATGAGCACTTGAACTCTTTGCTAGGCATGCGCAACATGGCGCCTCTGCCGAAATCTGATGATCCTGACCCGATCATCTTGGTATGTGCAGTTCAAGTTATGCATGAGAGCCTTGAACCGCCTCCACTTGTTCAAGTTACGCAGATGAGTACTTGAACTCTTTGCTAGGCATGCGCAATCTGGCGCCTCTGCCAAAATCTGATGATCCTGACCCGATCATCTTGGTATGTACAGTTCAAGTTACGCATGAGAGCCTTGAACCGCCTCCACTTGTTCAAGTTACGCAGATGAGCACTTGAACTCTTTGCTAGGCATGCGCAATCTGGCGCCTCTGCCGAAATCTGAATATCCTGACCCGATTATCTTGGTATGTGCAGTTCAAGTTACGCATGAGAGCCTTGAACCGCCTCCACTTGTTCAAGTTACGCAGATGAGCACTTGAACTCTTTGCTAGGCATGCGTAATCTGGTGCCTCTTCCGAAATCTGATGATCCTGACATGATCATCTTGGTATGTGCAGTTCAAGTTACGCATGAGAGCCTTGAACCGCCTCCACTTGTTCAAGTTACGCAGATGAGCACTTGAACTCTTTGCTAGGCATGCGCAACATGGCGCCTCTGTCGAAATCTGATGATCCCGACCCGATCACCTTGGTATGAGTAGTTCAAGTTACGTATGAGAGCCTTGAACCGCCTCCACTTGTTCAAGTTACGCAGATGAGCACTTGAACACTTTGCTAGGCATGCGCAATCTGGCGCCTCTGCCAAAATCTGATGATCCTGACCCGATCATCTTGGTATGTGTAGTTCAAGTTACGCATGAGAGTCTTGAACCACCTCCACTTGTTCAAGTTACGCAGATGAGCACGTGAACACTTTGCTAGGCATGCGCAATCTGGCGCCTCTGCCGAAATCTGATGATCCTGACCCGATCATCTTGCTATGTGCAGTGGAAGTTATGCATGAGAGCCTTGAACCGCCTCCACTTGTTCAAGTTACGCAGATGAGCGCTTGAACTCTTTGCTAGGCTGGCGCAATCTGGCGCCTCTGCCGAAATCTGATGATCCTGACCCGATCATCCTTGTATGTGAAGTTCAAGTTACGCATGAGAGCTTTGAACCACCTCCACTTGTTCAAGTTACGCAGATGAGCACTTGAACTCTTTGCTTGGCATGCGCAATTAGGCGCCTCTACCAAAATCTAGTGATCCTGACCCGGTCATCTTGGGATGTGCAGTACAAGTTATGCATGAGAGGCTTGAACCGCCTCCACTTGTTCAAGTTACGCAGATCAGCACTTGAACTTTTTTAAAACTAGGCATGCGCAATTAGGTGCCTCTGCCGAAATCTGGTGATCCTGACCTGTTCTTCTTGGGATGTGCAGTTTAAGTTATGCATGAGAGCCTTGAACCGCCTCCACTAGTTCAAGTTACGCAGATGAGCACTTGAACTCTTTGCTAGGCATGCGCAATCTGGCGCCTCTGTCAAAATTTGATAATCCTGACCCGATCATCTTGGTATGTGCAGTTCAAGTTACGCATGAGAGTCTCGAACCGCCTCCACTTGTTCAAGTTACGTAGATGAGCACTTGAACTCTTTGCTAAGCATGCACAATCTGGCACCTTTGCCGAAATCTGATGATCCTGACCCGATCATCTTGGTATGTGCAGTTCAAGTAACGCATGAGAGTCTTGAACCACCTCCACTTGTTCAAGTTACGCAGATGAGCACTTGAACTCTTTGCTAGGCATGCGCAACATGGCGCCTCTGCCGAAATCTGATGATCCTGACCCGATCATCTTGGTATGTGCAGTTCAAGTTATGCATGAGAGCCTTGAACCGCCTCCACTTGTTCAAGTTACGCAGATGAGTACTTGAACTCTTTGCTAGGCATGCGCAATCTGGCGCCTCTGCCAAAATCTGATGATCCTGACCCGATCATCTTGGTATGTACAGTTCAAGTTACGCATGAGAGCCTTGAACCGCCTCCACTTGTTCAAGTTACGCAGATGCGCACTTGAACTCTTTGCTAGGCATGCGCAATCTGGCGCCTCTGCCGAAATCTGATGATCCTGACCCGATTATCTTGGTATGTGCAGTTCAAGTTACGCATGAGAGCCTTGAACCGCCTCCACTTGTTCAAGTTACGCAGATGAGCACTTGAACTCTTTGCTAGGCATGCGTAATCTGGTGCCTCTACCGAAATCTGATGATCCTGACCTGATCATCTTGGTATGTGCAGTTCAAGTTACGCATGAGAGTCTTGAACCGCCTCCACTTGTTCAAGTTACGCAGATGAGCACTTGAACTCTTTGCTAGGCATGCGCAATTTGGCGCCTCCGTCGAAATCTGATGATCCCGACCCGATCACCTTGGTATGTGCAGTTCAAGTTACGCATGAGAGCCTTGAACCACCTCCACTTGTTCAAGTTACGCAGATGAGCACTTGAACTCTTTGCTAGGCATGCGCAATCTGGCGCCTCTGCCTAAATCTGATGATCATGACCCGATCATCTTGGTATGTGTAGTTCAGGTTACGCATGAGAGCCTTGAACCGTCTCCACTTGTTCAAGTTACGCAGATGAGCACTTGAACACTTTGCTAGGCATGCGCAATCTGGCGCCTCTGCCGAAATCTGATGATCCTGACCCGATCATCTTGGTATGTACAGTTCAAATTACGCATGAGAGCCTTGAACCACCTCCACTTATTCAAGTTACGCAGATGAGCACTTGAACTCTTTGCCAGGCATGCGCAATCTGGCGCCTCTGCCGAAATCTGATGATCCTGACCCGATCATCTTGGTATGTGTAGTTCAAGTTACGCATGAGAGCCTTGAACCGTCTCCACTTGTTCAAGTTACGCAGATGAGCACTTGAACACTTTGCTAGGCATGCGCAATCTGGCGCCTCTGCCGAAATCTAATGATCCTGACCCGATCATCTTGCTATGTGCAGTGGAAGTTACGCATGAGAGCCTTGAACCGCCTCCACTTGTTCAAGTTACGCAGATGAGCACTTGAACTCTTTGCTAGGCTGGCGCAATCTGGCGCCTCTGCCGAAATCTGATGATCCTGACCCGATCATCCTTGTATGTGAAGTTCAAGTTACGCATGAGAGCTTTGAACCACCTCCACTTGTACAAGTTACGCAGATGAGCACTTGAACTCTTTGCTTGGCATGCGCAATTAGGCGCCTCTGCCAAAATCTGGTGATCCTGACCCGGTCATCTTGGGATGTGCAGTACAAGTTATGCATGAGAGACTTGAACCGCCTCCACTTGTTCAAGTTACGCAGATCAGCACTTGAACTTTTTTAAAACTAGGCATGCGCAATTAGGCGCCTCTGCCGAAATCTGGTGATCCTGACCTGTTCTTCTTGGGATGTGCAGTTTAAGTTATGCATGAGAGCCTTGAACCGCCTCCACTAGTTCAAGTTACGCAGATGAGCACCTGAACTCTTTGCTAGGCATGCGCAATCTGGCGCCTCTGTCAAAATTTGATAATCCTGACCCGATCATCTTGGTATGTGCAGTTCAAGTTACGCATGAGAGTCTCGAACCGCCTCCACTTGTTCAAGTTACGCAGATGAGCACTTGAAATCTTTGCTAAGCATGCACAATCTGGCGCCTTTGCCGAAATCTGATGATCCTGACCCGATCATCTTGGTATGTGCAGTTCAAGTTACGCATGAGAGTCTTGAACCACCTCCACTTGTTCAAGTTACGCAGATGAGCACTTGAACTCTTTGCTAGGCATGCGCAACATGGCGCCTCTGCCGAAATCTGATGATCCTGACCCGATCATCTTGGTATGTGCAGTTCAAGTTATGCATGAGAGCATTGAACCGCCTCCACTTGTTCAAGTTACGCAGATGAGTACTTGAACTCTTTGCTAGGCATGCGCAATCTGGCGCCTCTGCCGAAATCTGATGATCCTGACCCGATCATCTTGGTATGTACAGTTCAAGTTACGCATGAGAGCCTTGAACCGCCTCCACTTGTTCAAGTTACGCAGATGAGCACTTGAACTCTTTGCTAGGCATGCGCAATCTGGCGCCTCTGCCGAAATCTGATGATCC
The DNA here is from genome assembly GCA_036321105.1 of Dracaena cambodiana. Lineage (NCBI taxonomy): Eukaryota > Viridiplantae > Streptophyta > Magnoliopsida > Asparagales > Asparagaceae > Dracaena > Dracaena cambodiana. Next base: position 40,063,613 of record JAYEPQ010000007.1, read on the forward strand.
TGACCCGATTATCTTGGTATGTGCAGTTCAAGTTACGCATGAGAGCCTTGAACCGCCTCCACTTGTTCAAGTTACGCAGATGAGCACTTGAACTCTTTGCTAGGCATGCGTAATCTGGTGCCTCTGCCGAAATCTGATGATCCTGACCTGATCATCTTGCTATGTGCAGTTCAAGTTATGCATGAGAGCCTTGAACCGCCTCCACTTGTTCAAGTTACGCAGATCAGCACTTGAACTTTTTTAAAACTAGGCATGCGCAATTAGGCGCCTCTGCCGAAATCTGGTGATCCTGACCTGTTCTTCTTGGGATGTGCAGTTTAAGTTATGCATGAGAGCCTTGAACCGCCTCCACTAGTTCAAGTTACGCAGATGAGCACTTGAACTCTTTGCTAGGCATGCGCAATCTGGCGCCTCTGTCAAAATTTGATAATCCTGACCCGATCATCTTGGTATGTGCAGTTCAAGTTACGCATGAGAGTCTCGAACCGTCTCCACTTGTTCAAGTTACGCAGATGAGCACTTGAAATCTTTGCTAAGCATGCACAATCTGGCACCTTTGCCGAAATCTGATGATCCTGACCCGATCATCTTGGTATGTGCAGTTCAAGTTACGCATGAGAGTCTTGAACCACCTCCACTTGTTCAAGTTACGCAGATGAGCACTTGAACTCTTTGCTAGGCATGCGCAACATGGCGCCTCTGCCGAAATCTGATGATCCTGACCCGATCATCTTGGTATGTGCAGTTCAAGTTATGCATGAGAGCATTGAACCGCCTCCACTTGTTCAAGTTACGCAGATGAGTACTTGAACTCTTTGCTAGGCATGCGCAATCTGGCGCCTCTGCCGAAATCTGATGATCCTGACCCGATCATCTTGGTATGTACAGTTCAAGTTACGCATGAGAGCCTTGAACCGCCTCCACTTGTTCAAGTTACGCAGATGAGCACTTGAACTCTTTGCTAGGCATGCGCAATCTGGCGCCTCTGCTGAAATCTGATGATCCTGACCCGATTATCTTGGTATGTGCAGTTCAAGTTACGCATGAGAGCCTTGAACCGCCTCCACTTGTTCAAGTTACGCAGATGAGCACTTGAACTCTTTGCTAGGCATGCGTAATCTGGTACCTCTGCCGAAATCTGATGATCCTGACCTGATCATCTTGGTATGTGCAGTTCAAGTTACGCATGAGAGCCTTGAACCGCCTCCACTTGTTCAAGTTACGCAGATGAGCACTTGAACTCTTTGCTAGGCATGCGCAATTTGGCGCCTCTGTCGAAATCTGATGATCCCGACCCGATCACCTTGGTATGTGCAGTTCAAGTTACGCATGAGAGCCTTGAACCACCTCCACTTGTTCAAGTTATGCAGATGAGCACTTGAACTCTTTGCTAGGCATGCGCAATCTGGCGCCTCTGCCTAAATCTGATGATCATGACCCGATCATCTTGGTATGTGTAGTTCAAGTTACGCATGAGCCTTGAACCGCCTCCACTTGTTCAAGTTACGCAGATGAGCACTTGAACACTTTGCTAGGCATGCGCAATCTGGCGCCTCTGCCGAAATCTGATGATCCTGACCCGATCATCCTGGTATGTACAGTTCAAGTTACGCATGAGAGCCTTGAACCGCCTCCACTTGTTCAAGTTACGCAGATGAGCACTTGAACTCTTTGCCAGGCATGCGCAATCTGGCGCCTCTGCCGAAATCTGTTGATCCTGACACGATCATCTTGGTATGTGTAGTTCAAGTTACGCATGAGAGCCTTGAACCGCCTCCACTTGTTCAAGTTACGCAGATGAGCACTTGAACACTTTGCTAGGCATGCGCAATCTGGCGCCTCTGCCGAAATCTGATGATCCTGACCCGATCATCTTGCTATGTGCAGTGGAAGTTACGCATGAGAGCCTTGAACCGCCTTCACTTGTTCAAGTTACGCAGATGAGCACTTGAACTCTTTGCTAGGCTGGCGCAATCTGGCGCCTCTGCCGAAATCTGATGATCCTGACCCGATCATCCTTGTATGTGAAGTTCAAGTTACGCATGAGAGCTTTGAACCACCTCCACTTGTTCAAGTTACGCAGATGAGCACTTGAACTCTTTGCTTGGCATGCGCAATTAGGCGCCTCTGCCAAAATCTGGTGATCCTGACCTGGTCATCTTGGGATGTGCAGTACAAGTTATGCATGAGAGGCTTGAACCGCCTCCACTTGTTCAAGATACGCAGATCAGCACTTGAACTTTTTTAAAACTAGGCATGCGCAATTAGGCGCCTCTGCCAAAATCTGGTGATCCTGACCTGTTCTTCTTGGGATGTGCAGTTTAAATTACGCATGAGAGCCTTGAACCGCCTCCACTTATTCAAGTTACGCAGATGAGCACTTGAACTCTTTGCTAGGCATGCGCAATCTGGTGCCTCGGCCGAAATCTGATGATCCTGACCCGATCATCTTGGTATGTGCAGTTCAAGTTACGCATGAGAGCCTTGAACTGCCTCCATTAGTTCAAGTTACGCAGATGAGCACTTGAATTCTTTGCTAGGCATGCGCAATCTAGCGCCTCGGCCGAAATCTGATGATCCTGACCCGATCATCTTGGTATGTGCAGTTCAAGTTACGCATGAGAGCCTTAAACCGCCTCCACTAGTTCAAGTTACAGAGATGAGCACTTGAACTCTTTGCTAGGCATGCGCAATCTGGCGCCTCTTTCAAAATTTTATGATCCTGACCCGATCATCTTGGTATGTGCAGTTCAAGTTACGCATGAGAGTCTTGAACCACCTCCACTTGTTCAAGTTACGCAGATGAGCACTTGAACTCTTTGCTTGGCATGCGCAACATGGCGCCTCTGCCGAAATCTGATGATCCTGACCCAATCATCTTGGTATGTGCAGTTTAAGTTACGCATGAGAGCCTTGAACCGCCTCCACTTGTTCAAGTTACGCAGATGTGCACTTGAACTCTTTGCTAGGCATGCGCAATCTGGCGCCTCTGCCGAAATCTGATGATCCTGACCCGATCATCTTGGTATGTACAGTTCAAGTTACGCATGAGAGCCTTGAACCGCCTCCACTTGTTCAAGTTACGCAGATGAGCACATGAACTCTTTGCTAGGCATGCGCAATCTGGCGCCTCTGCCGAAATCTGATGATCCTGACCCGATCATCTTGCTATGTGCAGTGGAAGTTACGCATGAGAGCCTTGAACCGCCTCCACTTGTTCAAGTTACGCAGATGAGCACTTGAACTCTTTGTTAGGCATGCGCAATTAGGCGCCTCTGCCGAAATCTGGTGATCCTGACCTGTTCTTCTTGGGATGTGCAGTTTAAATTACGCATGAGAGCCTTGAACCGCCTCCACTTATTCAAGTTACGCAGATGAGCACTTGAACTCTTTGCTAGGCATGCGCAATCTGGTGCCTCGGCCGAAATCTGATGATCCTGACCCGATCATCTTGGTATGTGCAGTTCAAGTTACGCATGAGAGCCTTGAACTGCCTCCATTAGTTCAAGTTACGCAGATGAGCACTTGAATTCTTTGCTAGGCATGCGCAATCTAGCGCCTCGGCCGAAATCTGATGATCCTGACCCGATCATCTTGGTATGTGCAGTTCAAGTTACGCATGAGAGCCTTAAACCGCCTCCACTAGTTCAAGTTACAGAGATGAGCACTTGAACTCTTTGCTAGGCATGCGCAATCTGGCGCCTCTTTCAAAATTTTATGATCCTGACCCGATCATCTTGGTATGTGCAGTTCAAGTTACGCATGAGAGTCTTGAACCACCTCCACTTGTTCAAGTTACGCAGATGAGCACTTGAACTCTTTGCTTGGCATGCGCAACATGGCGCCTCTGCCGAAATCTGATGATCCTGACCCAATCATCTTGGTATGTGCAGTTTAAGTTACGCATGAGAGCCTTGAACCGCCTCCACTAGTTCAAGTTACGCAGATGAGCACTTGAACTCTTTGCTAGGCATGCGCAATCTGGCGCCTCTGTCAAAATTTGATAATCCTGACCCGATCATCTTGGTATGTGCAGTTCAAGTTACGCATGAGAGTCTCGAACCGTCTCCACTTGTTCAAGTTACGCAGATGAGCACTTGAAATCTTTGCTAAGCATGCACAATCTGGCACCTTTGCCGAAATCTGATGATCCTGACCCGATCATCTTGGTATGTGCAGTTCAAGTTACGCATGAGAGTCTTGAACCACCTCCACTTGTTCAAGTTACGCAGATGAGCACTTGAACTCTTTGCTAGGCATGCGCAACATGGCGCCTCTGCCGAAATCTGATGATCCTGACCCGATCATCTTGGTATGTGCAGTTCAAGTTATGCATGAGAGCATTGAACCGCCTCCACTTGTTCAAGTTACGCAGATGAGTACTTGAACTCTTTGCTAGGCATGCGCAATCTGGCGCCTCTGCCGAAATCTGATGATCCTGACCCGATCATCTTGGTATGTACAGTTCAAGTTACGCATGAGAGCCTTGAACCGCCTCCACTTGTTCAAGTTACGCAGATGAGCACTTGAACTCTTTGCTAGGCATGCGCAATCTGGCGCCTCTGCTGAAATCTGATGATCCTGACCCGATTATCTTGGTATGTGCAGTTCAAGTTACGCATGAGAGCCTTGAACCGCCTCCACTTGTTCAAGTTACGCAGATGAGCACTTGAACTCTTTGCTAGGCATGCGTAATCTGGTGCCTCTGCCGAAATCTGATGATCCTGACCTGATCATCTTGGTATGTGCAGTTCAAGTTACGCATGAGAGCCTTGAACCGCCTCCACTTGTTCAAGTTACGCAGATGAGCACTTGAACTCTTTGCTAGGCATGCGCAATTTGGCGCCTCTGTCGAAATCTGATGATCCCGACCCGATCACCTTGGTATGTGCAGTTCAAGTTACGCATGAGAGCCTTGAACCACCTCCACTTGTTCAAGTTATGCAGATGAGCACTTGAACTCTTTGCTAGGCATGCGCAATCTGGCGCCTCTGCCTAAATCTGATGATCATGACCCGATCATCTTGGTATGTGTAGTTCAAGTTACGCATGAGCCTTGAACCGCCTCCACTTGTTCAAGTTACGCAGATGAGCACTTGAACACTTTGCTAGGCATGCGCAATCTGGCGCCTCTGCCGAAATCTGATGATCCTGACCCGATCATCCTGGTATGTACAGTTCAAGTTACGCATGAGAGCCTTGAACCGCCTCCACTTGTTCAAGTTACGCAGATGAGCACTTGAACTCTTTGCCAGGCATGCGCAATCTGGCGCCTCTGCCGAAATCTGTTGATCCTGACACGATCATCTTGGTATGTGTAGTTCAAGTTACGCATGAGAGCCTTGAACCGCCTCCACTTGTTCAAGTTACGCAGATGAGCACTTGAACACTTTGCTAGGCATGCGCAATCTGGCGCCTCTGCCGAAATCTGATGATCCTGACCCGATCATCTTGCTATGTGCAGTGGAAGTTACGCATGAGAGCCTTGAACCGCCTTCACTTGTTCAAGTTACGCAGATGAGCACTTGAACTCTTTGCTAGGCTGGCGCAATCTGGCGCCTCTGTCGAAATCTGATGATCCTGACCCGATCATCCTTGTATGTGAAGTTCAAGTTACGCATGAGAGCTTTGAACCACCTCCACTTGTTCAAGTTACGCAGATGAGCACTTGAACTCTTTGCTTGGCATGCGCAATTAGGCGCCTCTGCCAAAATCTGGTGATCCTGACCTGGTCATCTTGGGATGTGCAGTACAAGTTATGCATGAGAGGCTTGAACCGCCTCCACTTGTTCAAGATACGCAGATCAGCACTTGAACTTTTTTAAAACTAGGCATGCGCAATTAGGCGCCTCTGCCGAAATCTGGTGATCCTGACCTGTTCTTCTTGGGATGTGCAGTTTAAATTACGCATGAGAGCCTTGAACCGCCTCCACTTATTCAAGTTACGCAGATGAGCACTTGAACTCTTTGCTAGGCATGCGCAATCTGGTGCCTCGGCCGAAATCTGATGATCCTGACCCGATCATCTTGGTATGTGCAGTTCAAGTTACGCATGAGAGCCTTGAACTGCCTCCATTAGTTCAAGTTACGCAGATGAGCACTTGAATTCTTTGCTAGGCATGCGCAATCTAGCGCCTCGGCCGAAATCTGATGATCCTGACCCGATCATCTTGGTATGTGCAGTTCAAGTTACGCATGAGAGCCTTAAACCGCCTCCACTAGTTCAAGTTACAGAGATGAGCACTTGAACTCTTTGCTAGGCATGCGCAATCTGGCGCCTCTTTCAAAATTTTATGATCCTGACCCGATCATCTTGGTATGTGCAGTTCAAGTTACGCATGAGAGTCTTGAACCACCTCCACTTGTTCAAGTTACGCAGATGAGCACTTGAACTCTTTGCTTGGCATGCGCAACATGGCGCCTCTGCCGAAATCTGATGATCCTGACCCAATCATCTTGGTATGTGCAGTTTAAGTTACGCATGAGAGCCTTGAACCGCCTCCACTTGTTCAAGTTACGCAGATGTGCACTTGAACTCTTTGCTAGGCATGCGCAATCTGGCGCCTCTGCCGAAATCTGATGATCCTGACCCGATCATCTTGGTATGTACAGTTCAAGTTACGCATGAGAGCCTTGAACCGCCTCCACTTGTTCAAGTTACGCAGATGAGCACATGAACTCTTTGCTAGGCATGCGTAATCTGGCGCCTCTGCCGAAATCTGATGATCCTGACCCGATCATCTTGCTATGTGCAGTGGAAGTTACGCATGAGAGCCTTGAACCGCCTCCACTTGTTCAAGTTACGCAGATGAGCACTTGAACTCTTTGTTAGGCATGCGCAATCTGGCGCCTCTGCCGAAATCTGATGATCCTGACCCGATCATCCTCGTATGTGAAGTTCAAGTTACGCATGAGAGTTTTGAACCACCTCCACTTGTTCAAGTTACGCAGATGAGCACTTGAACTCTTTGCTTGGCATGCGCAATTAGGCGCCTCTGCCGAAATTTGGTGATCTTGACCCGGTCATCTTGGAATGTGCAGTTCAAGTTATGCATGAGAGTCTTGAACCCCCTCCACTTGTTCAAGTTACGAAGATGAGCACTTGAACTTTTTTAAAACTAGGCATACGCAATTAGGCGCCTCTGCTGAAATCTGGTGATCCTGACCCGGTCTTCTTGGGATGTGCAGTTCAAGTTACGCATGAGAGCCTTGAACCACCTCCACTTGTTCAAGTTACGCAGATGAGCACTTGAACTTTTTTAAAACTAGGCATACGCAATTAGGCGCCTCTGCCGAAATCTGGTGATCCTGACCCGATCACCTCTGTATTAGTAGTCTAAGTTACGCAGATGAGCCTTGGACTGTTTTACCTAAACAACTAAATCATTTTGATGGCAAGTTATCTGTTATGCAAACAAATTTTGTAGCCAACAGGTAAAAGAATCAAGAGAATACCTTTATTCATCAATAAGGATGAAGTTACAAAGGATCAGTAAAGTTCTCTCTTTTATTACAAGATTCTTATTACAAAAAGAATGAAGAATAAAATAATAGAAAAGAATTATGGATCTCCTAGAAGCCTCAACTTATTTGTTGTCTCGTCAATCACTCGACGACGAGTTTCCTCCATGGAGTGTTGGGCCTGCCGGCATAAATCATCATCGTTTATTGCTAGTTGCTGGGCCAACTGCTGACGAGATTCTTCAATAGTACGGCTCCTCATTATGCATTCCTGTTCGAGCTGAAGAATCAGCTCTTCCCGTTTCTTAACGGATTTCCCTAACCAAGACTCACTGGCTTCCAGAATAGCTCGAGCCTTAGCAATGGTCTCTCTGGCTCTAAGGAGGGCGGCCTGACTCCCCTCAATCTCGAAGTCCACTATCTCTAATCCCCTGAGGATTGATTCTTGACTGGCTCGTAGTTCTGCTAACTCCCGAGACCAGACTTCCTCTTGGCACCTCAGTTCCTCTTGACGAGTCACCAACTCTGTCCGAAGACGCGCCGACTCGATTTCAGTGATCGCTTCCACATCCGCTTGGCGAACTGTGTTTAGCATATTTACCTGATCTTCTAAAGCTTCGAGGCTGGCCCGGTAAAGAGCTGCTCGGTCTCGTCCCCCAATCCTTTCAATATTATCCAGATAGCTGGACAACATTGGACGTCCAAGATTAAAGAAATCTCTTCCGTCAAGAATCATCCTGATACATCTCCTTAGCAACCGCATAAAGTCATTAACACTGTGGTTGAAGAATTCTTCAAGAGGGTCCGCAGTGTATGTATTTAAAGTAGGCAGCGCTAAAGATGATGTTGCTGGGGGGGAGTGGCGTCCGTTGGGGCCGAGGAAGAAGAAGCCCGTCCCTGTATCAGATTCATAACATGCGGGGCTAGTAAAGCCAATATGGACTATGCGGAACTGGAAACCCGAGGAGAAGCATCATTAGTACAGATCACTCGGGCAGCGCCACCAGCAGGGGTAGACGATAGTGTGTATTCACCCAAAATTCCTCCCGTGGCAGAAGTGGCTTCGAATGAGAACTTCAAATTTTCTTCATCTCCCACTGGCGGAGGACTCGGGGCTGGAGGAGTCACCAACGGCTCAACAGCCATAATGGTAGATGGCGTTAATACTGCTGGTTGGGGAGCAGAAGGCACACCAACAACCACCGGAAAGGTTTCTTCAGAGCAGACCCTGGGTGTCGGAGATGGCAGACTTGGAGATGGGGTAGCCTCTTTTGCTGCGGCCGCGACAACCACCTTTGTCCTATCATCACTCCCGAGTTCATCGATTGGGGGGACTGAAGAAGGAACAGAGGAAGGAGTTGTCGTAAAGTAGTCTGCGTCAAATTTATTAGCAGAACTACCTAAACCTCTTGCCGAGCCAGTTGTGCCAGAATAATCCACCTTCTTCTCAGACTCTCCCCTGGTAGTCGAATGCATCGTCGAGTGGGGCTGGCCACCTACAAAAAGCAAACAAATAGTGTTACATATAATGATAAAATGAATAAATAGAATGTAAGAGCCATACCAGGAGAAACAAGTCCAGTGGTCGGACTTGAAGGGGGAGCCATTGCTGTTTCTAGGAGCGCACCCGTTTCGCTACCCAGGGGTTGCGTCGCGGAATGATCAACAGATTCTGCGGTTGGGGGAGCCAAGATCTAAGTAGCTCTTGGAGCTTCAGCAGGTCTACTCTCCTCTGCCGGCGCCGGAGGTAGAGTTGAAGCCAATAAATATGAAGCAAACTTGGCTGCCGCCTCTTGAGGGACTAAGAGGGTCCCCGGAGCTAATTTCTGCTTCTTTTTTGCCGGTTCGCCTCTTACAGGTCCATGGCGTTTAACGGTTGGACTCCGGGGACGGGGAGCCAAGTCTTGAGGGGCACCACCATCATCGCCGTCATCATCATTACCATTATCGTCATCACCATCAGAGTTGCCCAAGTCTGATGGATCGGCCGCCGCACCAAGAAATTCGTCCATTCCTTTCACCCTCACTCTTTTGGCTCTTTTACGGGTAGCATAGAAGGCCTCTATCTTCTTACAGCAGCTACGGTTGATGGAGAAGTTTGGTACTTCAGCATTTGCAACGCTGTACCAGGTACAGAAGCTTAACACCATGCTTAGCTCTGGTGATTTCAGGGGTAGCATAAATTCTGCTCCGGTTCCTCCAGCAACAAAATGGAACCAGCCCCGTGCCCCTGCATACATATTTCCCTTGTACGCCAACTCTTTGTTTTGATTTCATACATAAAGCTGCGTATATCCAAATTGACGAGCAAATCTGCTCAGGATATACGGCTCTATGTAGCACATGGTGTCTTGCCTGTACACCAAGTGCCCGGGGCGAATATTCAACAACCACCAGAAAACCCCTGAAGATAAGTTGGTGAACTGGTCTGCTCCCAAAATATCTTTAAATTTAGATCCATACTCTCCCCCAGGAAAGTCTGGGAAGCAGCGGAAGATCTCGTAGTTTTGATGGTAACGGAGTGTCCTGCGAATTTGAGACATATAATTGCTCTTCCAGACAGAGCGCTCATACTTCTCTACGAAGTACGGCTTGTCATTTGGGTTGTAATCCGCAGCACTCATCAACGACGGGCAGTGCATGACTAGCCATGCCATTAAATATGTATAGGGCATCTCTACCCTTGGGTTTGGTGTCTTCACCGTGACAGCTTCTTTGGCAGCTCTACCCTTCCCAGCTTTGCCTTTATTCTTCTCCGCTGGCATGAAGCTGTTGCAAAGGGCCCGGAGCCCGCTTTGGAGGTTGGCAACCATTGCTGGTAACAACCCGAACGGTCGACCATAGGCCAATAGAACGGCTGGATAGACGACATTCTTTGCGATGGCCTCCTTGGGAAGAGAAGGGACAACACATCTCTTTAACCAAAGCATCAGGAATCTCGCAAGCAGACCCTTGTCTGAAATTGGAAACTGTGCCTGGTAGTGGAAGCTCTGAAAGACCGTGCCAGGACCAAATCCTCCTTCATTTGATTCGGTCGTGTATGATGTGGCTTCTAAGCTGGAGATAAGCTCCTTCACTTCTTCGATACTAATGGAAGGGCGTCCGCGAACCATAGGGAGACTCTCCTTCAGATTAATGAAGAGATAGTATGTCCACTTCTTATGGCTAATTCCCTGGTTCCTTACTCCAGCCAGGTCGGCACAAATATGATAGTGACACATCATTTCCCAGTAGGTCTGGTAGATGTGCTCATCCCCCGCTTTCAGCATCTTCAATTCTTCAGCAGTGGGGATATATTCCTCATAAGGGACTTCGCCCATTGATAAATTTGACACTTCAAACATCTCATGGAGAGCAAATCCAAGCTCACCCACCAGTGTAAAGAAGGTGCCGGTCTCAGGGTTATACATCTCCAGCAGGCAGAATAAGTAGTATGCACTTTGAGGCAAGCCAAACTAAACGTTTCTAATGGCTTTGTACAAGCCAATTTCCTTTAGCTTCCCAGTATGTGTTTGACAAGTCTGAACCACCACATGTTGCCCGAAGAGTGGACCCATCCAAGCATTCTAAAGTCTTTGGCAGGGTACTGACCGCTCTTGGCCAAAAATTCACTAAGGAAAGTCTTAGCACGAATTGGGACTTCACCAACAGGGTGCTCTTTGGTGACTCTGCATGGGAGGAGCCCCATAATACATCTGGGGGGACCGTCTTGAAAAGCCCCATTCGCGCCGAATTTGCCAGTCGCAACACTATCATATTCACGAGTTAGCTCAAATTTTAACTCGCGGCGGGAAGACAGCCTCTGGAGATACACCAAGGGGTAGCTACGCTCCATGTCTGGCAGAAACATGAGCAGTTCCCCGGCCTGGTACAGACACTTGCCCTCCTCTTCAAAGAGGATCTTATCAGAGTGATCCAAAGCATCTCCAAAGAGGAATGCGGGCTTTTCCAGTACCTCTCGATTTGTGGCCTCAAAAGGGGCGTCAGTGATGATTTTCCGTGCAGTAGCAGGGCTGTATCTTATCAGTTTCTCCCTGCGCTCCCTGAGACCTGGTTTGAAGGCGGGAAGATTAGTGGTAAAACGAAACTGAGTTGCTGAGTCTGCACCCCCACCATAGCCGAAGTGATACCCTTGGGAGATTGGATCCACTGAATAGCCAACTACAAATCAAAAAATTTCTACAAATCAAAAAATTTTTCTAAATATGAAAACGCGGAGCTAGAGGTAACTCCGCGCGAAGTTAAGTGAAATAACTTCGCGTTTATGAACGCGAAGCTAAAATTCTAACCTCGTGTCAGAACGCGATAGTTAGCGAAAATAACTTCGCATTTAAAATGCGGAGGTAACGCAATAGCTTCGCGTGGAGGAAGATCAGAGATCTTTTCCTTCTTCTCCAAGCCATTTGGCCAGAGTACGGTGATCTCGCCGGTAAAAGAAATGATTGGCCGATTAAGACCGAGCTAAATCACTCTAAAAATGTTCCAAAAAGCCCCAAAAGTGAGGTTCTTACCTTCGATAGGCGAGGTGTGAACTGGCTCGCCGCTGCCACGGCCGCTGCCGCCGCTGCTTGCGCCAGTCGCCGACGGCGAGGCTGCGCGTGAAGAAGCACGGGTCTTGGGTGCCATTGATTTTTGAGAAATCTTGGAGAAATCGACGGAAATTCAGTCGAAATTGATCGGGTCGCCTGGTCGCCCGAATCGCCTGAGCTCTAGTCGCCTGAGTTTTTGAAATCTCTTCGAATGAAGTAAGGAAGAAAAAGAAGAGACTCCATTTAAATGAAGAAAACCGCTTCTTGATATTCGGTGCGAAAATCGGAGCAACTAATGATCAGTTGCTCTCCAAAAACGCGAAGCTATTAGCTTCGCGTAATGATCCAAAGCGCGAAGTTATTAACTCCGCGCAACTATGCAAAACGCGAAGCTAACTTGGTATTTTAGCTACGCGTTTCTATGAAGCTTGGACTTGGCAAGCATGATCAGGCGCCTTTGCCGAAATCTGATGATTATAACAACAATCATCTTGGCATGTGCAGTTCAAGTTATGCAGATGAGCACTTGAACTTCCTCCATCAAACTAAGACATGTGCAATTAAGCGCCTCTGTCTAAGTTAAAATGATCCTTATCTGATCATTTCAGGTACTAACAGTCTAAGTTACGCAAATGAGCCTTAGATTGTTTTGCCGAAACTATGAACCATCTATTTGTTGAGTAAGCAAAATTCTTGAAGCCAACTGATAAAGAGAAAAGGAATTATCTTTATTCATGAAGCAAAAGATTACAGAAGAAGAGGGAGTTATAGCTCTTCCAAAAGCTTCAACCTATTCATCGACTCATTAATAACCTGACAACGAGTTTCCTCCATGGAGTGTTGAAATTCTCTGGTTCACATGCAAAAGTTCTTTTCTGCAAATATCAGCTATGATCTGTTTAAAGTTCTTAGTGGATTATCTGAAGATACTGCTACAAGAATCCTAATGAAGATACACAAGTTGGATTCGACATGCTACAAGCCCTTAGATGATCATCTCTATTGCTTTGGAAAGCAACAGAGATTGTCATCTAATAGAAATGGTCCTCAAGAAAACTTAAAGAGCTGCCGCAGAGTTCTTTTAACTCCTTTAAAAGTTTATCTTTTGGAACCAGAGCTTGAAACCTGCAACTATGTTGTAAAGCATATGCTTCTGGCTTCCTTAGAGTTACTTTTGCCGATGAAGATCGGAAGAGCCACACGCACTCCTCTTCAAAAAGGATCTGGTCCAAGTACTTCACTGCAAAAGAAGAATCAAGAGTTAGAAAAAGTTTTACAAAACTCAAAAAATCTTCCAAGTATGAAAACGCGGAGCTAAGGATAAACTCCGCGCGCAGTTGAGGAAATAGCCTCGTGTTGAAACGCGACTGCTCGTCAAAATAGCCTCGCGTTGAAACGCGACTGCTAGTCAAAATAGCCTCCCATTGAAATGCGACTGCTAGTCAAAATAACCTTGCGTTAAAACGCGACTGCTAGTTAAAATAGCCCCATGTTTCAAATGCGAGGATGACGCGATAACTTTGCGTAGAAAAAGACCAGAGTTTTTCTCCGTCTTCTCCTTTCTTCTCAATCCTTACGGCCGAAAAACGGCAATCTCGCCGGTAAAAGAAATGATTGCCCGATTAGAACCGAGCTAAAACACTCAAAAATTGTTCTAAGGAGTCCGCAAAGTTGAGATTTCTACCTCCAATGGGTGCGGCATGGATTGGCTCGCCATTGTGGCCACTGCCTCGGCCACCGCCTCCGCTGCTAACGTCGACCGCCAATGGTGAGGAGACGCGCGATACCGTACTCTTCTTAGATGACATCCTAGTGATGAAAATCTATGGAAAATCGAACGAAGTCCGGTCAAATGACCGCTCGTTCGCATGAGTCGCTCGGTCGCCGGAGCTCCAGATTTCTGGATTCTTTGGATGAAATGAAGAGGAAGAAGGTCTAAAGCCTCTATTTAAAAGAGAGAACCCGCCTCTTGGTATTCGGCACAAGGTTTGGAGTAATTACTGAAGCAATTAATGAGAAGTTACTCACTAGAACGCAAAGCTATTTAGCTCCGCGCAAGTGAACAAAACGCGAGATAAACTTGGTATTTTAACTGTGCGTTTAAAGATTCAAAATATTTCAAAATTTGCTAAGTTCTAAGCCATTTTGAAAACTTTGGAGGGGGTTCTGTTGGCAGTAAAAATTTCTAAATAAATAGAGTTTTCCACAACAGAACGCGGAGCTAACTCTGAAGCTCTGCGTTTTGGCTATATTAGTCTCGCGTTTGAACGAAACGCGGAGTTATTCAATAGCTCCGAGTTAGTTCCGCGTTCTGGTTCTTTAGCTCTGCGTTTTGATGAGATTATCTCTTCGTGAGCAGATAACGAGAATCTCAAATTGATTGAGATTAAGATTTGGGCTTATCCAAATACCCAAATTGAGTCCAATTAGAACTCTAAATCAAGAGATTTAAATCAAAACTAAGATATTTGATTGGAACCCTTGATGAGAGCAAATTCTATTTAGATAGAAACTCTCATATGATTCTAAGGCTATAAATACCCTCTTGGGGAAGCCCTAGAGATCTTCTTTTCTTCTTTTTTTGGGCATCTTGGAGAATTCAAGTTACGCATAGAGCCTTGAATTCGTGAAAGACCAGAGAAGATCGTCTACAGTCGGCCGTCATCTTCAACAGAGAAGAGCTCGACGTCAGATCATCCAAAGGAGCTGCTTGACAGATCCCATCGCCACAGATCACACAAATCATTGTAAAAGAGCGCGATAATTATAAATCCTCTCATTTGTTCTTTCTTTTTCTTGTTCTCTTTCGTTGTAATTTAAGCTAATTCAATGGAAGGAAAGCGAAGAAATTCCGCTGCGAACACTTGGTTCGGGATGTTGCAGCCAGTAGCTCTACTGAGACCGCCAGAGGTCCCGTTCCTCTTGACGTTAGTGCTGTTACTTCTATGCAGCAGAGTACAGTTCAGACTGTCTCTGCCCCAGCCATTGTTGATCCCTCTCATGAAGAGGTTAACGCTTTTGAAGTTGATTTATTGAAGGATACGGTGGAAACTTTCCTCCACTTCCTTGATCGTTGTATTGACAAGATATTGAAGGGGGCTTCTTTTGCTTTGCTTGCCAACGTCCTCAATATTTACTTGACTGGTATAGTCAGTATTGGCGGAGAAGAGAAAACTGCTCCTTACAGGCTTATGATAACTCAACTTCAATGCCATGCCGAGTCTTTATCAAGGTCTAGGGGTGCCGACAAATCTGAGGCAAATGAAACCATCTTCCAGAAGCTGAGGGAGGAATAACTTAGGTTCCAGAAAGAGACTAAGGAGAAAGCCAATGCTTGCAGAGCTTCCTTGGAAAAGGGCCAGTCAGACAGTCAATCTTTAGCTCTTCAGGTGGAGACTGCTGCTTTAATTGTCAAGGACCATGACCAGGCTATCGCCAGGACCCAAGAGTCCATCACCAGAGCTCAAGTTTTCTTGGCTAAGATTACCAAGGAACATGATGAGTCAATGAAGAATCTCACTAATTTATCCCAACAGCAGGATAATACAATCAGAGATCTTCAGACGATACAAACTGAATTAGAGATGTTAGAGGCCGCTGCAGCACAGAATGTCATCGCTAGTGATGAGGAATTGTGTCGCCAGGCCGCTGTTCAAGCTTATGAGACCAACCAGCAAGAAATTGGCGATGCTGAGGAGAAGATAAAAGCCCTCCTGAACCATTAAATTGTAAAAACTCTCTTCCTTAGGATTCGAGAAGTCCTTTGCAGCTCTTTTTCTTTTGCAATAGCCTTCTTGACTTCGATTTTGTATGGTTCATGGAGCGAACTTGATTTTGTATTTCTAAATCATGACTTTGTATTTGTCTTCAAAGGTTTGCAATAAATTCGCCATCTTAAGTTTTGAAATTCGTGAGTCTTCATGCAATTTTGGTATCTGTATATCAGGCGTGTGATTTTCATGAGTCCTTGTCAGATTCACAACTCTACATCCGGAGGTTCGCGAATTAACAAGATCCACACTAAACTCGCGATCTTGAATCCCGAGGGTCGCTAGTTTAGGTTCACGACTTTCTATCTGGAAGTTCGCGGGATAAACCAAAATTTTTCAGAATTTGTAGAGACTTCTGCGAGCCCTGGGATGAGGCCGTCGAGCGTGGAATCCCAGGCATTATACGTCTTTATTAATGATGAGACCTCCGGACCGTGAGATCTAAACGTCTCATGCAACCATAATAAATTCTGTTGAGATCTGAGCCGAGAATCTTAACCGAAGATTTCGGGTTTATCTTTTCCCAACCGAAGATCATAATCATAAGATCGTCTATATAAGACGCATGACTTTTCCATGAAGGATCATTCTGACGTGGGAAAAGTTTCTTCTCCTTCGACTTCTCTTCCTTTCTTTTGTAGTTAATTTACTTGTGCAGCCGTATTTTCTTCTTCTTTGACTGAAGCGATGGATGGGAATTGGCATGTTACAAGGCCTCCAGACTGCGTCAATCTAGAGGGGCATCCCACCAAAAAGGTTCTTATGACCGTAGTCATTTTTCTTAAATAAGGTAAACTTCTTCTTCTGATTAATATTATCCTCTCTCTTCTCTCTTTTTTTTTAATAAGAATTTGAATTAGCTGCAGGAGATAACCGTAGTCATTCTGCTTAACAATGATCCAGACCCGATGGGCTTGTAATTGCTTCCAATACCTCTAGGGTATTGGAAGGTCTCATGTATTTTTCATGAGAGAAAAGATTTCGGGTTTGTGGCACTGTTTATTTTCTTGCCTAGCATCCCACAAGGTTGGGGTGTTAATGGCTAGGGCGATATTGAATTTGTGCAACCCCTCACGTTATACGTTTGGGTGCATGCATTTGGTATGCCTAGTTTTGCATTGATCAAGTCATTGGTGACGTTGATCATGACTGAGCAAACCAACTCGGAGGCCCTAAGCATTGGCAAGAAAAGACTGCAAGAGCAACCTTTTTACCTTTAAGCCGTCCTTGGAAGAGGAGACTATAGAAGCAAATTCGTCCTTTCAGAAGATGAGGCTACAGGAGCAAACTTTTTAATCTAAGCCATGCTAAAAGAGGAGGCTATAGAAGAAAGTTCGCTATCCTAAAAGAAGAGTCTGCAGGAGTAGATTACTGCCTTTAAGCCGTCCTTGAAAGAGGAGGCTACAGAAGCAAGCTTCTACTTTTGCTCGTATTAGTGATTTGTATCACTTTTGTTAATTGTATAGGACTAGGGAACTCTCTGTAATTTTGATCTGATAATGAATAAAAATGTTCTTTCTTTTTTTTGCATAATTAAAAGTGACTGATGAATAATTTTGATATTGATTATCAGAGCTAACTGTTAACTTAATAATCTTTAAATCACCCAAAATTTTCCAACCACTCAAAGTTACTGTGAATGAGAGAACTTCTTGTTAACTTTGCTGATCAGATTGGAACTCGCACTGTCTAGTAATTTCCAGTATAACGATTTTGATTCGCCAGAGGTATAAATTTTTTTTACTTGGCAAATTTGAAAGAAAGAAATTTTGATTCGCCAGAGGTATGTTTTAACTTGGCAAATTTGAATGAAGAAAATTTGATTCGCCAGAGATATTTTTTAACTTGGTAATTTGAAAGAAAGAAATTTGATTTGCCAGAGGTATTTTTTAACTTGGCAAATTTGAAAGAAATAAATTTGATTCGCCAGAGCTATTTTTTAACTTGGCACATTTGAAAGAAAGAAATTTGATTCGCCAGAGCTATTTTTTTAACTTGGCAAATTTAAAAGAAAGAAATTTTGACTTGCCAGAGGTTTTTTTAACTTGACAAATTTGAAAGAAAGAAATTTGATTTGCCAGAGGTATTTTTTAACTTAGCAAATTTGAAAGAAAGAAATTTGATTCGCCAGAGGTATTTTTTAACTTGGCAAATTTGAAAGAAAGAAATTTGATTCGCTAGAGGTATTTTTTAACTTGGCAAATTAGAAAGAAAGAAATTTGATTCGCCAGAGGTATTTTTTAACTTGGCAAATTTGAAAGAAAAGAAATTTGATTCGCGACTTAAAAATCTTTAGTCTGGAACCACGAGTCTTTGTTAATGAACTCCTGATTATAGACAAATTTTTATTTGTCATTTGCATTGAACTACCCAGATCACATTACAACTGGTGTTCTGCAGTTTTATTAAGAGTAATATTTCTTCAGAAATTTGCCATTGATTGGCATCTTGATCTTATCACCATTCGGTTTTGCCAACCGGTATGCGCCGTTGGAGTAAACCGTATCAATGACAAAAGGTCCCTCCCACTTTGGCTGGAACTTTCCTCTAGGCTTTTGGTTAGTTATGATAGGTCTTCTTACTGAAAGGACCAGATCGCCCTTTTTGAAAGTTCTTCGTTTTGCCTTTTTGTTAAAAGTCCTGGAGATTCGCGCTTGGTATAGTTCAATACTCTGTTGAGCTTCCAGCTGTTTGTCACCCAAGGCTTCTAATTCTTGGAGCCTTTGCTGATGTCTTTCGTCTTGCGTCATTCTAGTCGTTAGTGCGACTCGTAACAATGGAATCTGAATTTCCAAAGGTAAGACCGCTTCTGACCCGTATACCAAAGAAAAGGGCATGGCATTGGTGGGGGTTCGGACTATGGTGCGATACGCCTACAGACACTCTTCGAGTTTCTCATCCCAGTCCCTTTGATTGGATGACACAAACTTTCTGAGGAGTTTTACAATGGTCTTGTTAAAAGCTTCTGCCAGACCATTGGCTGTAGGATAATATGGCGAGGAAGCTATGTCTTTGATCATGTATTTGTTGTAGAATCTGGAAAATACTTGGCTCACAAACTGAGGCCCATTGTCATGAATGATTCTCTTGGGCACTCCGAAGTGATAAAGTACATGGTGTTTGATGAATTTGATAATATCCGATGACTTTACATCGGTTAGGGAATGGCTTCAGCCCACTTCGAAAAGTAATCCGTTATAGCTAGGATGAATCGGTGTCCTCTAGTTGATGGCGGAGAAATTGGTCTGACAATGTCCATACCCCATTGCTCAAATGGCCATGATGTAGCCGTTGGGTGGAGATATTTTGGAGCTTGATGTATAAAGTCTGTATGTATTTGACAGGCTCTACACTTCTTGGCATAGTTGACTGCTTCTGTCATCATCTTAGACCAGTAATAACCCATTCTTCGGATTCTATCCCAGAGTTTCGACCCTAGCTGATGTGCTCCATAGATGCCAGCATGAGATTCTTCAAGTACTTTTCGAGCTTCTCGATTAGAGAGACAGCGAAGTAAGATTCCATCATAAGATTTCCTGTACAATGTCTGGAGTTCCACATTATAGTAGAACCGGATAGCCTTTTTTTGAATTGCCCTGGCTTCCTTTGTGTCTTCAGGTAATATGTCGTAAAGGACATAATCTATATAAGGGAGTCGCCAATCTCTTGGTTCTAGACTTGACTCGAAAACACCAACCTCGTCTTTCTGTAGCTTCCTCAATTCCTTTTTGAGTTCGTCTCTTGATCAGAATAACTCTCTGCTCCCTAGTGTAATCTAATTTCTAGCATGCTTGGGCAAGGCCAATGTAGCAGCTAAGGAAGTTAGTGAATCTTCATAGCTATTTTGATGGCGCTTCACGTGGCTGACATAGAAACCATCAAAACCATCAGCTATCTTAATTACTGCATGATAATACGCAAAAAGTCTTCATGTTTGACCTCATATTCCCCTTTCACTTGATTTACAATAAGTTGAGAATCTCCATATGCTTCCAAATATTTGACCTCCAGTTGTTTAGCTATCTGTAGGCCAATTAGGAGGGTATTATACTCCGCAACATTGTTGGAACACGAAGTTATTAATGAGTAGGCTTGAGAAATGATGTGGTTGTAAGGAGAGATGAAAACAACTCCTACCCTCTCTATGATCCTTCCTTCGGATCCCATTCGGGAGGCGCCATCGAAGAAAAGTTGCTATACACCTTTTGTGACTGTATTTACCTCCGGAGACTCTTGCGAGTCATCCTCTTTTAGAATCGGGCTCCATTCACCCAACTCTCCAGGAATTTGTTCATATAACTTCTAGGATGTCGGGATTGGATGTTCGGCTAGGAAATCGGCTACGGCCTGTCCTTTAATAGATTTTTGCGGGACAAAATGCATATCATATTGTGATAACAAAATAGCCCAATTGGATAGCCTCGAATTCAACGATCCAGGTTTAGTCATCAGTATTCTCATGGGGTTAACCCTCGATATAACATGGATGGTTTGTCCAACTAGATAGTGTCGCATTTTCTGCACTGCAAACACTAAAGCTAAATATTCCTTCTCCACTGGGTTATACTAGTGTACTGCCCCAATCATCATTCTGCTGAGATAATAAATAGTTTGTTCATGACCCGACTCATTCTTCTGCGCTAACAAGGCTCCCAAGGAGTGGTCCATAGCCCTTACGTATAGCAAGAAAGGTACTTCCGAAACTAGAGTTACGAGTACTGGTGGTTTCATGAGGTATTGTTTGACTTCTTCAAAAGCTTTTTAGCATGCATCATCCCAAACAAATGATACTCCTTTCCTCATTAACCTGGTAAAGGGCTGATATTTAGTGGACAAATTTGATATGAACCTGCAGATGTACGTCAGCTTACCTTGCAGTCCTCTTAATTCTTTGAGATTACGGGGAGGTGGCATATCTTGTATAGCCTTACTCTTGTGGAAGTTATGACAAAGCCGAGAAACTTTCCACTGGAGACCCCCAGAAAAGATTTAGTTAGGTTCATCTTTGTTCGCAGCAGAAAATCTTTGCTTTCCTCCCATTGAATTAACTTAAATTACAATAGAAGTGAACAAGATAAAAAGAAGAACAAACAAGAGGATTTTATAGTTTTAATCTCTCTCTTTTACAATTTATTGTGGGATCAGTGGCGATGGGATCTATAGTAGTTCCTTTGGACGATCGAACGTTAAACTCTTCTCTCTTGAAGATATCGGCCGACTGTAGACGATCTTCTCCGGTCTTTCCCGAACTCAAGGCTCTGTGCGTAACTTGAATTCTCTAAGATACCGAAAGGAAGAAGAAGAATACCCCTGACTTCAAGGCTCTCTCGCGTACTTGAATTGCCAAAGGATCCAAAAAGAAGACCTTAATTGCCGAAAAGAAGACCCTAGGGTTTCACCAAGAAGGTATTTATATCCCCAGGTTAATGCAAGAGTTTCTATCTAAATAGAACTCGCATTCATCAAGGATTCCAATCAAATATCTTAGTTTTGATTTAAATCTCTTGATTTAGAATTCTGATTGGATTCAATTTGGGTATTTGGATAAGCCCAAATCATAATCTCAATCAATTTGAGATTCTGGTTATCTACTCACGCGGAGCTTTAATCGCATCAAAACGCGGCGCTAAATAAACAGAACGTGGAGCTAACACGGAGCTATTGATCATCTCCGCGTTTCACTCAAATGCGAGGCTAAACCAGCCAGAATGCGGAATCAACGCGGAGCTATTAAACATCTCCGCATTTTGTTCAAACGCAAGGCTAATATAGCCAAACGCGGGGCTGCGGAGTTAACTCCGCGTTCTGTTGTGAAAAATCCTTTTAACTTAGAAATTTTCACTGCCAACAGAACCCCCTCCAAAGTTTTCAAAATGGCTTAGAACTTAGCAGATTTTGAAATACTTTGGATCTTTAAACTGAAACGCGGAGTTAGAATATCAAGTCTATCTCGCGTTATGCTCGCTTACGCAGAGCTAATTAGCTTCACTTTTTCAGGGAAATGAGTAATTGCTTCATTGATTACTCTGAATTTCTGCGCCGAATACCAAGCGACGGAAATCTTGTTTAAATAGAGGCTTTGACTCATCTTCTTCTTCATTTCATCCAAAGAATCTGAGAGCTTAAAGCTCGAGCAACTCAGGCAAATCAGTTTGAAGGAATGATCTTCGACCGAGCTTCCTTCGACTTTCCAAAGATTTTCCATTACTAGGATGTCATCTAAGAAGAGTACGGCGTTGCATACCTCCTCACCATCGGCGGCCGGCATTAGCAACGCGGCAGCAGCTGAGACAGTGGCCATAATGGCGAGCCAATCCATGCTACACCAATTGGAGGTATAAATTCTGAACTTTTAGACTCCTTAAATCAATTTTGGAGTATTTTGGCTTGGTTTTAACCAACCAGCCAATTTTGAACCGGCGAGATCGCCGTTCTCCGGCCGTAAGGCTTGAAAGAGAAGGAGAAGTCAGAGAGGAACTCTGATATTTCTCTATGAGAAGTTATCATGTCATCCTCGCGTTTTGAAACACGGGGCTATTTTAACTAGCAGTCGCGTTTAAATCGCGAGGCTATTTTCATTAGCAGTCGCGTTTTAATCGCGAGGCTATTTTGATTAGCAGTCGCGTTTTAATCGCGAGGCTATTCTGACTAGCAGTCGCGTTTTAATAGCGAGGCTATTTTGATTAGCAATCGCGTTTCAATTACGAGGCTATTTCCTCAACTGCGCGCGGAGTTTATCCTTAGCTCCGCGTTTTCATACTTAGAAGAATTTTTGAGTTTTCTCTAACTCTTGATTCTTCTTTTACAGTGAAGTACTTGGACCAGATCCTTCTTGAAGAGGAGTGCATGTGGCTTTACTAGTCTTCGTCAGTAAAAGTAACTCTAAGGATGCCAGAAGCATATGCTTTACAATATAATTGCAGGTTTCAAGCTCCAGCTCCAAAGGATAAACTTTTGAAGGAGTTACAAGAACTCTGCGGCAGCCCATTAAGTTTTCTTGAGGACCATTTCTGTTAGATGACAATCTCTGTTGCTTTCCAGAGTGATAGAGATGATCATCTAAGGACTTGTAGCATGTCGAATCCAACTTGTGCATCTTCATTAGGATTCTTGTAGCAGTATCTTCAGATAATCCACTAAGAATTTTAAACAGATCATAGTTGTCATTTGCAGAGGAGATCTCTTGTATGTGAACTCTGGAATTGAACTTCAACACCCTTTTGAGGAATCTCGCTGTTAGGTTATTGATGAGTCGATGAATATGTAGAAGTTTTTGGGAGAGCTATAACTCCCTCCTTGTAATCTCTTCTTTTAAAAATAAAGAGCAAATTATTTTCCTCTCTATCTGTCGGCTTCGAGAATCTTGCTTGCTCAACAAGTAGATGGTTTATAATTTTGGTAAAATAATCTAAGGCTCATTTGCGTAACTTAGATTATTAATACCAAAATGATCGGATAAAGATCATCTTAACTTAGATGGAAGTGCCTAATTGCACTTGCCCAAAAATCCAAGTTCTTCATAGGAACGCGAAGCTAAGGCACCGGGTTATCTTCCCATTTTCAATAGTTGCGGGAAGTTAATAACTTTGCTTTTTCCATCATCACGCGAAACTAATAGCTTCGCGTTTTGGAGAGTAACCGATCAGTCATTTTCTCCGAAATTTGTGCCGAACTCCAAGAGGCGGTTTCTTTCATTTAAATAAAATCTCTATTCCTTATCCTTCTCACTTTACTCGAGAATTTTCTAGAGACTTAGACGATTATAGTTCAGGCGACCCGAGCTTTTTCCGACAAAGTTTCTCCCGATTTCCCGTCGATTTTCCTCAGGTTTTTAAGTAATGGCACCCAAAACCCGTGCTACTTCTCGCGTAGCTCCATCGTCGGCACTGGCGCTAGTAGTGGTGGCAGCGGCCATGGCAGCGGTGCGCCAGCCCACATTTCGCCTATTGGAGGTAAGAAAAAAATTTTCTAAAGTGATTTGGCTTAACTTTAACCGATCGATCAACTCTTTTACCGACGAGATCGCCGTACTCCTGCTGTAAGGCTTGGAGAAGAAGAAAAGTCTCTGACTTTCTTCGTACGCAAAGTTATCGCGTCATCCTCGCGTTTTGAAGCGCGGGGCTACTTGATTTAGCAGTCGCATTGAAACGCGAGGCTATTTTGAGTAGCAGTCGCGTTGAAACCCGAGGCTATTTTGAGTAGCAGTCGCGTTGAAACGCTAGGCTATTTTGAGTAGCAGTCGCGTTGAAACGCGAGACTATCTTTTTGACTTCTGCACGGTCTAATTTTTAGCTTCGCACGGAGTTATTTTTAGCTTCGCGCGGTCTAATTTTTAGCTCCGCGTGGAGTTACTTTTAGCTTCGCGGGGTCTAATTTTTATCTTCGTGCGAAGTTACTTAGAAAAATTTTCTGTTTTGTAGAAACTTCTCTAACTTTGATTTTTCCTTTTGCAGTAGGGTATTCGGCGGAAGCCCTTCCCCCATAGCACTATTTTGGCTTTGCTGGTGGTTCTGATCCATCAGCTCAATTTCGCTTCACTACCATTCTGGCCGCATACAAACCCGACTCGAGAGGGCGCAGGGAAAAGTTAATCAAATATCATCCTACTACTGTACGTAAGCTCATCACTGATACAGCCTTCGAAGATGTGAACAGAGAAGCGTTAGAAAAACCCGCATTTCTCTTTGAGGACCAGATGGAGCAATCAGACGAGATCCTCTCTGAACAGGATTGCATGTGGCTCTATAACTCTGGTGAAGCTTTAATTTTTCTTCCTGAAATGGATCATGGCTACCCTCTAATCTACCTTCAGAGGTTGGCGATGCCCCGTGAGGTAAAGTGGGGACTATCTCAAGAAAAGGATGGTGTCCCAACAGGCAAATTAGGCGCACAGGGGGCTTATCAAGATGGCCCCACTAGATGCATTACTGGTTTGCTTCCAGGCCGTTTTGGCAAGGAGCTCCCAGTAGGAGAGGTTCCGATCCGCACAAGAACTTTCCTAAGTGAGTTCCTGGCGAAAGAAGGTCAATACCCAGCTAGTGACTTTAGGATGCCTAGCTGGGTTTACTCTTCTGGCAACATGTGGTGGGCCCGCCTTGTCCAGTATATGTTGGATTCCCATGAACCCATTCTGAAAGAGATTGGCCTGTACAAGGCCATCAGGAACGTTCAATTCGGGTTTCCTCAGAGCGCTTATCATTTCTTCTGCTTTCTTGAGATGTACAACTCCGAGACCTGCACTCTTTTTACGCCAGTGGGTGAGCTAGGGTTTGCTCTCCACGAGATGTTTGAGGTATATGGGCTCTCAATGGGCGAAGTCCCCTACGAGGAGTATATCCCCACTACCGAGGAATTGAACATGCTGTTGGCGAAGGACGAGCGCATTTATGCTACATATTGGGAGATGATGTGCCACTACCGCATCTGTGCTGACTTAGCAGGTGTGCGTAATCAAGGTATCGGCCACAAGAAATGGGCCGATTACCTCTTTGCCAACTTGAACTCTAAGGATAGTTCAACAACTGTTCATGGCCATGCTCCTGTCTATATCACAGAGATTGATAGCCGTATTGCCAAGACCCGGCTAATGTTTTATACCACTGATTCCAATGAAGGTGGATTTGGTCTTGGTATTTCTTTCAAGAGCTACCACTATCAGGCTCAGTCCCCAGTATCTAACAGAGGCCTTATTGCTGGGTTCCTGATGTTGTGGCTGAAGAGATGTGTGGTGTCATCATTGCCAAAATAGGCAATTGCAATGACTGTGGCCTATCCAGCAGTCCTCCTTGCATACGGCCGACCTTTCGGACTTCTTCCCGCCATGGTGTGCAATCTACAGCATGGATTGCGATTACTCTGTAATGACTTCATCCCTGCTGATAAAGGCAAGGGGAAAGGGAAAGGAAAGTCGAAAGAGATTGTCTTGGTGAAGACTCCGAACCCGAGGGTAGAGCTTCCTTATACTTATCTGATGGCATGGCTTGTTATGCACTGCCCGTCTCTAATGAGTGCTGCTTCACGCCACTCTGGTGACAAGTCTTGCTTTGTAGAGCTATACGAGCGCTCTTTATGGAAGCACTACTATATGTCCCAAATCCGGAAGACTCTCCGGCACCACCAAAATTACGAGATCTTTCGGTGCTTCCCTGATTTTCCTAGTGGAGGATACGAGCTGAAGTTGAGGGATATTGCTGGAGCAGATAATTTTACTGTTTTATCCTCAGGAGCGTTCTGGTGGCTTCTCACTATCCGGTCCGGGCATCTGGTGTACCGTCAAGACAGTAAATGCTTTATCGAACCGTACATCCCGAGTCGCTTTGCGCACCAATTTGGATATTCCCAACTTTATGTGGGCAATCCAAACAAGAGTTTAGCCTATGAGGGAAATCTGTATGACGGTGCCCGGGGCTAGTTTCATTTTGTAGCTGGTGGAACCGGAGCTGAATTCGCCCTGCCCCAGAAGTTGCCAGAATTGGCCATGACTCTCAGTTTTTGCACGTGGTATAGCGTTGCTAATGATGACATGCCTCATTTCTCGATCAACCGAAGCTGTTGCAAGGAGATTGAGGCTTTCTACATTAGCCGCCAGGGTGCTTCCAGAGTTAGAGTAAAAGGAATGGATGAATTTCTTGGCGCCGCGGCCGAACCATCGGATGTCAGCGAGTCTAGCGATGATGATGATAATAACGACAATGACAATCCTGATGCTGGAGGTGCTCCCCAACCTGTCATCATTCGTCCCTGGAGCCCGACCCCCAAACGCCGCGGTACTCTAAAGAAGGGATCTGCCAAAAAGAAGCGGAAGTTGGCTCCGGGAACTCTAATAGCCCCCCAAGAAGTGGCTATCAAGTTTGCTTCAGACCTGCTGGCTTCAACTCTACCTCCAGCACCGGCAGGTAGGAGTGGACCCGTTGGAGCTCCAAGTGCTCCTGAGGTTTCGGCTCCTCCAACCGCAGAACCCGTTGAGCATCCTGCTGCACAACCACTTGGTAATGAGACGGGTACACTTCTGGAGATGACAGTGGCTCCCCCTTCAAGTCCAACAACTGGACTTGTATCTCCAGGTATGGCTCTTAGTGTTCTGTCTTTTGTTCGTTATTTCACTGTAACACCATTTTTCTTGTTTCTGGAAATACAGTGGTCAGCTCCTCTCGCCAATGCATTCAACTACCCAGATGGAGTCTGACGATAGGGTGGATTATTCGGGCACTACTGGCTCAGTGGGTGGTTTGGGTAGCTCTGCAAGTGATTTTGGTGCAGACTACTTTACAACAACTCCTCTCTCTGATCCTTCTTCGGTTCCCCCAATTGATGAACTTGGGAGTGATGATAGGACAGAGGTGATTGTCGCAGCCACAGCAAAAGAAGCCACTTCGTCTCCAAGTTTGTCGTCTCCAACACCAAATATCTGCTCTGACGAAACTTTCCCTATAGTTGTCGGTGTGCCTGCTGCTCCTCAGCCGGCAATACTAACGCCTTCTACCATAATGGCTGTTGAGACACCTGCAACTCCTCCAGCTCCAAGTCTTCCGGTAGGGGACGAGAAAAACCTGAAATTCTCATTTGAAGCTTCTTCAGCCATCGGAGGAGCTTCTGGTGGAAACACTCCCTCATCATCTCCTGTTGGTGGTGCTGCCCGGGTGATTTGTACTAGCGACACTCCTCCTCGGGCTCCTAGTTCAGCCAGGTCTGCATTGGCTTTACTTGCCCCGCATATTATGGACCTAGTACAGGGACGGGTTCCTTCCTCTCCACTTTCCGTAAATACTGCTCCTTCTTCAACGATGCCTTCTTTAGCACTGCCTGCCTTAGATACAGACACCGTAGACCCTCTCGAAGAAATCTTCAACTACAGTGTTAACGATTTTACGCGGTTGCTAAGAAGATGCATCGAGATAACCCTTGCTGGAAGAGATTTCCTCAGTCTCGGACGTCCGATGCTTTTCAGCTATTTGGATAATATTGAAAGGGTCGGAGGACAAGACCGAGCAGCTCCCTACCGGGCCCGCCTTGCAGACATGGAAGAGCAAGTGCGCACGCTGAACACAATTCGCCAAGCGGACGTGGAAGCGATTACCGCAATAGAGTTAGCGCGGCTTCGGGTGGAACTAGTGGCGCATCGAGAGGAGTTAATGCGCCAAGAAGAATGATGGTCTCAGGAACTGGCAAAGCTCCGAGCTAGTCGGGAGTCCATCACTAAAGGTTTGGAGGTGGTGGACTCCGAGATTGGGAGGAGTCAGGCCGCCATCCTTAGCGCCCAAGAAACCATTGCTAATGCTCGGGTGATCTTAGTAACCAACGAGCTTCAATTGGGGGAAGCTGTTAAGAAGCGGGAAGCGCTGATCCTTCAACGGGAACAGGTTGAACAGGAGGAGACAATAAGAAGCCATGCTATGGAAGAGTCTCGTCAACATCTAAACTAGCAATTTGCAATGAATGATGACGACTTACTCCGGCAGGCTCAACATTCTGTGGAAGCAACTCGCCGTCGAGTGGTTGACGAGGCGACGAATAAGTTGAAGCTCCTAGGAGATTCATAGTTTTCTTGTAATAAAAGAGAGAACTTTACTGATTCTCTGACTTCTTTTGTAAATCCATTCCCTCTGAATGATGAATAAAGATAACTGCTTTTTGATTCTTTTATTTGTTGGCTAGGAAATTTGCTTGCACAACAAATAACTTGTCATAAAAAATAGTCCAATTCATACTGTCAGAGGTAAGAGTTTAACATGACAGGGCTTATGGAATTTTTAGCAAACCCCCAGCTATCAACGGGTTTGATTAGCCTTTACCAACTACCGTTTGAGTTGGGCTAGCCATGTTATTTCCCTCAACATGGTGAGTTGTCGAGGAATTAATTTCCTCTCCCATTAGCTTTTAACAGCATTGGGTAGTTAATTTCATACGTTTTTACCCCCAGTATGATAGGGTTGGCGAGGAGTTTGATCTCCTCTTCCCGCTGCTATAACAGCATTGGGCAAGTGGTTTCATACTTTTACCCCCAGTATGATAGGGTTGGCGAGAAGCTTGATCTCCTCTTCCCGCCGCTATAATAGCATTGGGCAAGTGGAGGCGGTCCAAGAGTCAATGGTGAAACTTTGAACTGGGCACACCACGATGATCTGGTCAGGATTCATCAAATTTAGGTCAGAGGCGCCCATTTGCGCATGCCTAAGAAGAAAAAGACTGGAGGCGGTTCAAACTTGAACTGGGCACACCAAGTTTTAGGTCAGAGGCGCTCAATTGCGCATGCCTAAGAAAAAGACTGGAGGCGGTTCAAACTTGAGAACTGGGCACACCAGGTTTAGGTCAGAGGCGCTCAATTGCGCATGCCTAAGAAGAAGATTGGAGGCGGTTCATAACTTGAACTGGGCACACCAAGTTTTAGGTCAGAGGCGCTCAATGCGTATGTCTGAGAAGAAGACTGGAGGCGGTTCAAACTTGAGAACTGGGCACACCAGGTTTAGGTCAGAGGCGCTCAATTGCGCATGCCTAAGAAAAAGACTGGAGACGGTTCAAACTTGAGAACTGGGCACACCAGGTTTAGGTCAGAGGCGCTCAATGCGCATGCCTGAGAAGAAGACTGGAGGCGGTTCAAACTTGAGAACTGGGCACACCAGGTTTAGGTCAGAGGCGCTCAATTGCGCATGCCTAGGAAAAAGACTGGAGGCGGTTCAAACTTGAGAACTGGGCACACCAGGTTTAGGTCAGAGGCACTCAATTGCGCATGCCTAAGAAGAAGATTGGAGGCGGTTCAAACTTGAGAACTGGGCACACCAGGTTTAGGTCAGAGGCGCTCAATTGCGCATGCCTAAGAAGAAGACAGGAGGCGGTTCAAACTTGAACTGGGCACACCAAGTTTTAGTCAGAGGCACTCAATTGTGCATGCCTGAGAAGAAGACTGGAGGCGGTTCAAACTTGAGAACTGGGCACACCAGGTTTAGGTCAGAGGCGCTCAATTGCGCATGCCTAAGAAGAAGACTGGAGGCGGTTCAAACTTGAGAACTGGGCACACCAGGTTTAGGTCAGAGGCGCTCAATTGCGCATTCCTAGGAAAAAGACTGGAGGCGGTTCAAACTTGAGAACTGGGCATACCAGGTTTAGATCAGAGGCGCTCAATTGCGCATGCCTAAGAAAAAAATTGGAGGCGGTTCAAACTTGAGAACTGGGCAGACTAGGTTTAGGTCAGAGGCGCTCAATTGCGCATGCCTAAGAAGAAGACTGGAGGCGGTTCAAACTTGAGAACTGGGCACACCAGGTTTTAGGTCAGAGGCGCTCAATGCGCATGCCTGAGAAGAAGACTGGAGGCGGTTCAAACTTGAGAACTGGGCACACCATGTTTAGGTCAGAGGTGCTCAATTGCACATGCCTAGGAAAAAGACTGGAGGCAGTTCAAACTTGAGAACTGGGCACACCCGATTTTAGGTCAGAGGCGCTCAATTGCGCATGCCTAATAAGAAGACTGGAGGCGGTTCAAACTTGAGAACTGGGCACACCAGGTTTTAGGTCAGAGGCGCTCAATTGCGCATGCCTAATAAGAAGACTGGAGGCGGTTCAAACTTGAGAACTGGGCACACCAGGTTTTAGGTCAGAGGCGCTCAATTGCGCATGCCTAATAAGAAGACTGGAGGCGGTTCAAACTTGAGAACTGGGCACACCAGGTTTTAGGTCAGAGGCGCTCAACTGCGCATGCCTAAGAAGAAGATTGGAGGCGCATACTTCCAGGGATATTAAGCATAGTATTTCTTCAGAAACTTGCCATTGATCGGCATCATCATCCTATCGCCATTCTGATTCATTAAGCGATAGGCTCCACTGGAGTATACAGTCTCCACGATGAACGGTCCCTCCCACTTGCGTTCAAATTTACCCTTAGTCTTGTGGGTTAGCACCATCGGCCTCTTAACAGCCAGAACCAATTCTCCTTGTTTAAAGGTCCTTGGTTTAACGTTCTTATTGAACGTTCGCGAGATTCGGGCTTGATACAACTCAATCCGTTGTTGGGCCCTGAGACGCTTTTCATTCAACGCCTCTAGTTCTCGCAGTCTTTGTTGATGGCGCTCTTCTGTCGTCATCTTTGTGGCTAAGGCCACTCTTAGTGATGGAATCTGGATTTCGAGAGGCAAGACGGCCTCGCTTCCATAGACCAAAGAGAATGGAGTAGATTTTGTAGGAGTGCGAACAGTGGTGCGATAAGCCCACAAACATTCTCCCAGCTTTTCATCCCAGTCTCGTTTATTGGAAGAGACGAACTTCTGAAGGAGTTTAATAATCGTCTTGTTAAAGGCTTCGGCCAATCCATTTGCCGCGGGGTTATATGGTGTCGAAGCGATATCTTTGATTCTGAATTTATCACATTGATAATCTCTCGCTACGAATTGCGGACCATTATCATGGATGATCCTCCGAGGGATGCCAAAATGGTAAATGACATGATACTTGATGAACTTAATCACATCTGTCGTTTTCACCTCTCTCATCGGCACGGCTTCGGCCCACCTCGAAAAATAATCAGTTATCGCAAGGATAAACCGATGTCCTCTGGATGACGGGAGAGTTATAGACCCCACGATATCCATTCCCCACGCCTCAAACGGCCAACTAGCAACAGTGTTGTGCAAGTATTCTGGGGGTTGATGAATGAAGTTAGCATGTATCTGACATGCATGGCACCATTTAGCGTACGCCATTGCTTCCGTAATTATGTTCGGCCAGTAATATCCCAGCCTTCTTATGCGGTCTCCGAGTTTTGGGTCGGGCTGATGAGCTCCACATACTCCATCATGTGTTTCCCTCAGCACTTGTTCTGCTTCTGCTTTTTGATATGCAGCGTAGTAGCAGACCATCTCCTGACTTTTTATACAAAGTCTGAAGCTTATGGTCATAATAAAATCTTTGGGCCTTCCTCTTTATCGAGGTGGCTTCCTTTGAATCTTCTGGTAATATCCCATGCAAAGCATAATCCACAAACGGAAATCACCAATCACGGGGTTCCAACATTAAGCCTGCCTGGCATACTTCTTCGGCTTGAGACACCGCGTCTGGTTGGAGGAGTTCTCTGCTACCAATGGTAATGCTTTTAGTTTCACCTGGCGGGATTTCCAGTATTGCGGCTAATGCAGCAAGAGCATCTGCATAGACGTTCTCATTCCGAGATATGTGATATATGTAAAACTGTTCAAATATCCTGCTAGCTCAATAGCTAGCTAATGATAGGGGATGAGGGCTTCATGTCTGACTTCATACTCACCCGTCATCTGATTGACGATGAGCTTAGAGTCTCCATATGCCTCTAGATGGTTCACCCCCAGTTGCAGAGCTATTTTCAAGCCGATAATGAGTGCTTTATATTCCGCCACATTATTCGTGCACGGTTCTGTTAATGAGTAACCGTTAGGCAATATATGTTTATGTGCGGATATTAGCACAACCCCCACTCCAGCAGTAGATCGTCTGGCAGCACCATCAAAGAATATCTGCCATGGTTATTCTTTGCTAACTGTATTGACCTCTGACGTCTGTTTGGACCAGATTGGATGGTCTGCAAGGAAATCGGCGATTGCCTGTCCCTTCATGGCATTTTGAGGGACGAAGTGTATGTCAAAGGGTGACAGTAACAGGGCCCATTTTGCTAATCGGCCGTTTAAGGATCCCGGCTTTGTCATCAGAATCTTCAGGGGATTAACTTGTGATATGACATTGATTGTTTGCCCTGAAAAATAGTGTCGCATTTTCTGAACAGCAAACACTAGGGCTAAACATTCCTTTTCAATCAGGGTATACCGTTGTTCGGCCCCAATCATTGTTCTACTTAAATAATAGAGGGCATATTCATGGCCGTGCTCATTATATTGAGCAAGTAACACTCCTAAAGCATTATCCATGGCCCTTACATAGATAAGGAAGGGCTGCTCAGGGACTGGTGCCATGAGTACAGGAGGTTTAGTAAGGTACTCCTTGAGGTCATCAAATGCCTGCTGACATGTCTCATCCCATACGAAAGACACCCCCTTTTTCATAAGTTCGGAGAATGGCTGGCATCGTCCAGATAGGTTGGAAATGAAACGTCGAATATAGGCGAGCTTTCCTTGTAATCCCCTTAATTCTTTAATATTGTGGGGAGGTGGCATTTCGCTAATCGCTTTTACCTTTTCAGGGTCGAGGAAAATTCCTTTTGAAGTTATTATGAACCCAAGAAATTTCCCGCTGGATAATCTAATCACAGTCTCCTTATCTTTCTCGGGGGTTGACGTCTACTCTTGATTCGAGACATAATTGCCGTATCAGGTGCATTAGGAGTGGATTGATCTTGTTTTTGTTCCTCTGCTTGCTCTTCTGGTGGTTCTTCTTGCTGAGTGCAACCAGTTAGTACGGTTTTAATCTTCGCAAGTGCACTAAATAACATCTCAGATCGCTTCTTGAATGCCTTATCCCCTTGCACAAGTAATGGATCGATTATTGCTTCTATGCGTGTATATCTCTGTAATATTAATGAAGGAAAAAAATAAGCATCAGATAAACTGGGTACTATATGGACATAAAATAAAGAATATATATGGTGATTACCTCATCAACGACATTTGGCCGGGTTGACTGACTTCCTTCCTCTGCTTGGGGTTCATCTGGTGCTACTCCAAGAAAGTGCTTTGAAACTTGAGAGAACCAAGAAATATAATCTGACGTGCAATCAGATGGGTAGTCAGCAATAGACCCACGGTGCTCTTGATGCAATACATGATCTAGCCAATTTCTCCACATCTCCTCAATGTGAGTGTACTTAACCACGTAGCTATTGGCTGTTATACCCCGTGTTTCACGTAACGCTGAGAATGGTGGAGACGGAACGTACTGTTTACGACCAAACTGCCATAATACACGCACCGGATGGTACGGCTCAATCACGCTGAAAATCTTCAATGTACCCATAAAAAATGTAATTTCTTTAAACGGATATATCGCTCTATAATTCCGATAAGGATCCCAATCAACCTGCATGTTCGTTGGATACAAAGAAGTACATTAGTTACCAATATATAACTTGCAAACTAAATAAGTATATAAAAAAGAGGAAAATGTTACCTGGTTGCCTGTGAGTTTATCTAGACTTGACCGAATAGACTGCACATGTGATTGGGAGATATTGTGATCCCGTCTGCTCAACCAGCGACAAGCAAGTGGTTCACCGTCGGTAAAAGATAGGTTCGAGACCGGCATAAAACTTGGGAAATGAGAGAAAATCCAAGCCTGTAGTAGTGTCAGATACCCGGTAATCTAAGCAACGTTAGCTTGGGAAGCAAGCCCAAGCTACCTATATAACCATGCAAGAGCACCAGCATCCCATGCGAACGTATGAACATCTTCGAGATCATGAAGTAATGGTAAGTAATCAATGGAAACTCTCGTACAGCTCTTGTCCGCGAAAAGCGTGCAACCAAGAAGATACAGTAAATAAGCCCTTGCAGCATACCGAATCCTATGTTCGGTGTCGGTATCCACAACCCCGCAAAATTTTTCTCTTAACCAATCCAGTCGAACTGATGCACCGCCATTCGTATTAAGCTCATTCCACGCTTCAGAATAACTGACGCGCAAGGAATGAGTAATTGTATCAGCAGCTTCACGTGAAGCTACTGATTCTTGTTGGCAAACGGATTTTCCAACCACAGGTAAGTCAAGCAATCAGGAAATATCATCCAACGTGATCGTCATCTCACCAAATGGTATATGAAATGTGTTTGTTTCAGGATGCCATCTCTCGACAAATGCGCTAATCTCAACAGCACTAATGTACTGGTAGGAGCATTTGACCAATGGATATAATGAAGACCCACGTACTAATTCTATGAATCGGGTGTTTGGCTCAGGTGTCAACAATGACCATACACTTATTTTTCTCCAGTGACTAATACATCGAAGTGGATCTCGTTCCTGTATATATACTATAGTTATAACATATGCACACACACAATAATTGGTTTATGGTTTTTAACGGGAAATAATTACCTCATCTTTTAAAACGAAAAAAACAACGTGCGTCTTGAAACTCTTCAGTACTGATAAATCAACTGGACCTCGGTAATTTGACTCATGAAGATCATCTTGAGAGCCTCCTGCATCAGTATTCCCTTCTTCCAGTCTTGCACTATCATATATGATCAAATTAGGAGTTTCTACATTTAATTCAGTATCTACGGCCACTTCGATTTTTCTCTCTCGTATCGGGCGTTGGATTTGTTGTCGAGATGCTGCTTTTTTCCTCCTTAACGAGGCAGTTGGTCGAACGCGAGAAGATTCTGCTGGATCCATCTATACAATACAAAGATATTTCATCTATACATGTTTTTTATCAAAACAGTAAATTTTCTATGTGTAAGTAAGTAGTAACAAAGTATAATTTGCTACAAATATCATATTTTCTCTATTTATTTTTTAGCTGCAAGATAGTGTAATATTAAAGTTTAAAGATACTGAAACCGTCTTTTGTTACTTAATCAACCATTAGGACAATACCATTAAACTTCTAAATTAACTAATAAATTTTAATATTAACGTCTATAATTAGAAAAATAACTAAATTTTCACATATTTTACAACTACGATTACAATATTATATTTTCTTCATAATTATAATCTAAATATTAAAATCAAAATTAACAAAAAAATGCTAGAACCAATTTTGCTAGCTCTTTCACTCTTCTTCCTCTCCATCCCAACAAAATCACAATGAAGAGTTGTTTGATCCAAAAGTAAAAAAATTAAAATTCTAAAATAAATATTGCTAAATTAGGAAAACTCACCTACTAATGGAGGGAAGTCGGCGGCGGTGGCGGGAGAACACCGGCAGCGGCGGCAGGAGAACAGAGGCGGCGGCGGCGGGGTCGGCGGCGGCGGCGGGTTCGGCGGCGGAGGGTTCGGCACCGGTACGAATGGGAGAGAGAGGAGATTTAGAAGGAGAAGGAGGTTGAGAAAATGATAGAGAGGATGAGGGGAAGTGGGGGGGGAGAGGGAAGAGGAAGATTGGGTTTTGGTTAGGGCTTGTGGAGATGAAGTGAGGAGAGAAGATGAGATGAGGAAAATATTCAGAAGGGTATTTTCGGAATAAAATTATGCTCACTAAGAAATTTTTCTCTTTACTGATATCAAACTGGGCTCACTAGGAAAAAATTTGTGCCCCGTTAGAAGTTCCCCTCAAAGATTGGCTCGGCCGACACTCGGTCCGGGCCCATACCTTACCCGCACCCACCAAGTCTTGGGCACAGTCCGGGCCCATACCTTACCCGCACCCACCGAGTCTTGGGCACAGGCTACGAATAGAGCCTGGCCCAGGTACCCAGGTCAACTTGTTTGGACATTACTTCAAGGATTTGGCCATGAATATAGTTACGATTCAATTGTTTCTTGTTAGAAATCCACAAAACCCATCAAATCCTGTGTTTGCTTTAAGGACTTTGGCTAAGAACTTAGTACTGAAATGACACTGATTTTGGTCTAATTTGAAATCTCTGATTTTTGTGGAGAAACCAACTGGAGATGGGGATTTGAATTTCTTTAATTAAGGAGGAGAAAGATGTCTTTTTTTTTCTTTTTTTTAACAATATTTTAGAGGAAACATTGTCAATTATCACTATCCCCGCATTCGTACTCCCTTTCCAGACTACTTTTCCATGTTTGGGCTTGTTTTGTTCCGAATTTGGAAGTGAGTTTGGGGTTGAATTTACTATTCAATGTCAGTAATTTCTAAATCCACCAATTAACTTGTTTTGTTCAAGAATTTAGTCCATAGAAAATTGCTGACATGTTAATTGATTTGGTATACTTTTATTTTTTTATTAATTGTTAGAGGAGAGGGAGTATCCTTTATTTTTAATTTTATATGTCCCACATACATGCTGCATTTGTATGATTCATTTTCTATAAAACAAACATGAAAAGTAACAAAAATCTACCTTGTATCCATTAAACAAACAAAAATTTATATAAATTCATTTTCCAAATCCATGAACAAAACAACCCACAATCCATTTTCTTACTAAACCCTCACTTCTTTCAATGAAATAAGTAAAAAAAAAAATTAGTAATTAAGAATTTGGTTAATATTATTTACGGCCATAAATTTATTTTCTAAATCCATAATCCAATCAAGTCATAGTCAAGCCATAATTAGTCAATTCATCGATCGCTTTTAACTCATTCCCTCTTAACGAAAAAGACATTCCTTGGATTGAACCATTCTCTCTATTTTTTTTTTTTCTAGTCAAAATCACATATATATTTTTTACAATATTATCCCAATTGAGTTCCTTTAGGAGTCAAATTTGAAACCTCTCACAGATAAGGAAGGGATGATGCCACCAGCCTACTAGAGCTAAGGTTCATTGGCAGCCGCTCTCTCCATTTACATACCATAAGATATCACTTCTATAATTTAACACCTTGTGCTCGGTCCCTTATTGCACAAAAATGCCGCATCCATTTGATAAAAAAGAGGAGAAGAAAATGCTGCATCCTTCTTTTGCCTTCAAGCAATCTCTCGAGCTAGATAACAGTCTTATGACAGTAAATACAATTTTGATTTTTCCAATTATCCACTTACAATTTGAACCCTTTTGTCCCCCATGAAACTGCTTCCAGTCCAATCCATCAGAACAAAAATTTGTTATTGCCAAGACACAGCATTGAGCTAGCTCTGGGCTAAAGGGATGTGGTTGGATTGCGAAAATTTCATGTTCAAGATGGCCGAAATTGGATTTAATTTCTTGATCAAAAAAGACTTTTCCACTGTAAATGCAACAAAAAAACTTTAGAATTTGAACTATGCATGTAATAAGAGAATTGAGAACTTGACATTGCCTAGCAAACTGAGAGACTGATCGGAAAGCAAATTTGTGTTAGCAAAAAATAGCGGAATAATACTAATGCAACAACCAGTGGAATCAAATAGTTAACCAAAGAGAAAAATAACAGAGACAGAGAACACGCAGATTTAACGTGATTCGATAATATGCCTATGTCCATAGGGACACAATCGAAAAACTTCCACTATATCAAAGAGAATTACAACTTTCTAATTCTCAACCACAAGAAAATTGACAAAGAAATCACACAAGATTTTGAGATCAAACCTTATTCTCTTATTGCAGTGATTTTCCTTTTTGCTTCGGACTCCGAAGAAAACCTAAAGAAAATCCCAAAAAAACTGTCATTTTCTTTGACTCAGCCCCCAAACACCTTCGGTCACAAATCACCTTTGGCCGAATTTAATTTAATTGCAGCAGGAGCAGCCGCACTTCCTTTTGCTGCAATAACAACCAAAGGAACAACAGCATCAAAGAAAAATTATTTCTCTCTCTCTTTGTGGCCAAACAAAACCAGCAACTTAATTTCCCTTTTCTTTTTTTTCTTCTTTCGGCCGAAGCAATAATACAAAGAAGCAGCCACCTCTATTTTTTTCTTTTTTTCGGCTTAATCAAAACCCTAGCACACAACCCCATATTTATATTATATCATAATGGATTTGGGCCGGTTTTGTACCTGTTTTGATGTACCGAAACCCATTGCAGCAATGATCTCCATTAGCAACAAACTCCCACTTAGAGAACTATTGCAAAAATTGTAATCTCTATACATGATAATCCTAGTGTCCAAAACTTTTACCTCGATCGTTTAAAGTCCCGATTTCAGCATTCAATACAAATGCACCAAAGTTGAGCAATAACTCAACTTTTTCCTATCAACCGGCTTTATCAACATATATGCAGGATTCTTACTGTTCTCAATCTTCTCCAACTTCAATTGGTCATCCTCCAATAAGTATCTAATGAAGTGATATCTTAAGTGAATATGTTTAGTCCGTGAATGATACGCCGAGTTCTTAGCAAGATGAATTGCACTTTGACTGTCACTAAATAATTCTATCAAAACCCAACTTACTCATCAATCGTTGCAACCAAATAAACTCCTTACTTGTTTTTGCAGCTGCAACATACTCAACTTCTGTTGAAGATAAAACAACGATTGATTACAATCTTAAAATCCAGTTTACCGTTATCCCTCCTACAGTAAAAACATAACCTATAATGCTCCTGTCATTGTCTCTATCACCCGCATGGTCCGAATCCACAAAACCTTGCACATCAATGTTATCACCCCCAAAACACAAACAATACTTTCGAATCACCTTGTTATGCTCATAATCCCATAAGCGGTAACCATATTTGTCGCCACCGTATCCAATGAATGCACACTTCTGAAATTTAGAATCAAGCTTCTCTCTCATATCATGATCCACATGTGCATATGCTATACAAACCGAACACTTTTAAGAATGAATAATTCACAGTCTTACCAGACCACACCTCCTCTGGAATTCCTCCATTTAAAATACTAGTTGGACTCTTATTGATCAGATAGACTGTCGTATTTACAGCGGCTCCCCAAAATTGCAAAGGCAAACCTGCATGTAGTCTCATACTTCAAACCTGTTTCATTCATGATCCCGTGCGTAGAGTAATAGTCATCGAACTCTCTATTGCAAAATTCCCCACCATTATCTGACAACAGACATTTCACCTTCAAACTTGTTTCATTCTCAATAAGAGCTTTCCATACCTTGAAGATCTTGAAGATATCGGATTTCTGCTTAAGTGCAAACACCCATATTTTCCTACTTGCATCATCTATGAAAGTGATAAAATAAGAATTACCTCCAAGAAACTTCGCCGAAGAAGGCTCCCATACATCTATATATACCAACTCCAATATCTCGGTTTTCTTCTCCTTGTCATCCTTCATAAAACTAACTCTTTTCTACTTTCCAAACACACAGTTCTCATAAAAATCAAAGTTAGCATCTTTCATATCTATCAATATACCTTTGGATTGCAATACCTTCATGCCGCTCTCACTCAAGTGACCGAGCCTCTGATGCCATAAGGTAACCTTCTCATTCTTCACGGTGGCCAAAGAAACAACGCGATCCACCGAGCTTGAGAGTAAATATAGAGTTCTCACTCTGTCACCCTTGACCACTACCATTGCTCCGTTATTGATCTTCCACTGTTTTCCTCTCAAATGAGATTTGATAACCTTTGCCATTCAATTTGCTAACTGATATCAAATTCTTCTTCAAATCTGGTATATGCCGACCTCTTGTAAAAGCAACTTTCCACCATTGTGCAACTTTAACTGAATTGTCCCCTTACCGATAATCTTGCATTCCTGCCCATTACCAACAGTCGCATGCCCAAAATCACCTTGGACATAATTCTCAAACCATTCTCTGCGAGCAGTGCAATGAAACGAAACCCCTGAATCCACAAACCACAGATATGACCATGATTCTGTATGAGCAGATAAGCACAGATCATCATACTCTTCATTTGGATTCACCACATTCGCTCCTTACTTATCTTTGTTTGGACAATCCTTCTTCATATGACACTCTGCCTTACATTCCCAATACACTAACTTTTTCTTGAACTTCCCTTTAAATTTTGATCTTTCTCTTTTCTTCGACTCCCTGTTTAAATTTCTATCTCTTTTCTTCCTTCTGTCATTATCAACAGACAGAGCAGTACTTGTAGAAACTGTG
The DNA here is from genome assembly GCA_036321105.1 of Dracaena cambodiana. Lineage (NCBI taxonomy): Eukaryota > Viridiplantae > Streptophyta > Magnoliopsida > Asparagales > Asparagaceae > Dracaena > Dracaena cambodiana. The sequence continues at coordinate 40,103,962 of JAYEPQ010000007.1, forward strand.
CTCTCATCCATACTCTTTTTCATCAATTCATCATTCATGATTGTACCCACAATATCATCAAATTTAAGAGCAGTATTAGAAGTATTGTTGATGACCATAACAATATTACTCCAACTCTCCGGTAACGAATACATAAATATCAAAGCTTTAATGTCATCAGCAAAGACAAAATCTAAGGATTCAAGTTGTGCCCATAATGTGTTAAATTCGTTCAAATGATTAACAACTGAACTATCAAAAGGTATCCTCAAGTTGAACAACTTTTTCATTAGAAACAGTATATTTGAAGCAGACATCTTCTCATAAAATTTAGCCAACGCTGACATCAAACCTGAAATGGTTTTCTCCTTGGAGACGTTGAACACAACCTGCTTTGTCAGGCATAATCGAATCTGCGCCAAAACCCTCCTGTCCTACAACTCTCACTCCTCATCTGTCATTTTTTCTAGCTTTTCTCTAAACAGCGGTTGATGTAAATTCTTTTGATATAAATAATCTTCCATCTGCAATTTCCACCATTGAAAATCTGTCCCATTAAATTTTTTAATTTTTCCTTCCTATCTTCCGCCATAACTCCCACTCAAAATCAACACCGATCTGAGTGAAATCTGACCTGAACCAGGGCTCTGATACCAATTGTTAGTAAAAAATAGTGGAATAATATTAATGCAATAACCAGCAGAATCAAATAATTAACCAAAGAGAAAAATAGTAGAGACAGAAAACATGCAGATTTAACGTGGTTCGGCAATATGCCTACGTTCACGGGGACACGATCGAAAAACTTCAACTATATCATAAGAGAATTACAACTTTCTAGTTCTCAACCACAAGAGAATTAACAAAAAAATCACACAAGATTTTGAGATCAATGCAGTAATTTTTCTCTTTGCTTCGGCCTCCGAAAAAAACCCTAAAGATCCCAAAGAAACTGCCATTTTCTTTGATTCAGCCGCCAAACACCTTCGGTCAAAAATCACCTTTGGCCGAATTTAATTTAATTGCAGCAGGAGCAACCGTACTTCCTTTTGCTGCAATAACAACCAAAGGAACAACAGCATCAAAAGAAAAATTATTTCTCTCTCTTTGTGGCCAAACAAAACCAGCAGCTTAATTTCCCCTTTCTTTTTTTTCTTCTTTCGGCCGAAGCAATAACACAAAGAACCAGCCGCCTCTATTTTTTTCTTCAACCCCATATTTATATTATATCATAATGGATTTGGACCGATTTTGAATCTGTTTTGATGTATTGAAATCCATTACGGCAATAGTCTCCATTAGCAACAATTTGTGCCCTATGAGGCCATTCACTGTGGTGGTTCCCTGCCCGAACGTTCGGCTAAACCGCCCAAGTTCACCGGGCCGAGAAGTGTGAAGAGGTGGAGACCAGAGTACTGAGCTCAGCTTGCGTTTCTCACGCCTCAACAGCCTGAGCTCCGAGATGCACGATAAGGTTAATCGTTTACGGATAAACATCGTTGTGGTGGTGTGGGGGCTTGCTAGCAATAGGAGACCTTTACGTACAAGAAATTATATTCGTATGATTGCAGCAAAAACGTCCTGGGGCGAAATGGAGCCCATCACTGTGTGGCTTTTTCGTTTTTGTGCTGGAGGGAAGGTGTTATTGTCACTGCCTAACCGTATTTCTTTGATTTTAGGGGGGAAAAAATTATGTTCCTATGGGCTCATTGGACTCATATCCCCTCTAAGGCCGGAGATTTCTTAGATGTCTAATGTACAATTTAATCATCCATTAAAATAGTAGGTGGTTAAATTTTTCAGTGAAGTAAATTTTTGTGTAAATCATGAGTACAGGATGAGCATTAGTTAGTTTAGGAAAGATTTTAACTAACCTCTAATTTCATGAAGCATGAAGATGTATCTTGGACAGTCCCAGAATTCTCCTGCCTTGGAGAGATCTAAATACACGTCCATTTGCTGCTATATCCAACACTCAAGCAGCTCAAATACAAGGATAGATCATGTTTTAGATATTGCAGATAGAGTGACAACGACTAGGATAGGAACTTCCACTATTAGATATCTAGACTACCCTCCTTATGATACTTGCAAATCCGGCTCCAAGCAGCTAGTAGTATGCCTCAAGTCCCATCATGCTTACCACATAAAAAGCAACAGAATTCTTTCTCAAGATTATCATTAACTGCCTTTGATACCCAGCAATTGACAAGAAGGAACCATAGCAAAGCTATAAGGATTGATTAGAGAAGTACCTTTCGAACAGCAAGCAGAAGTGGCTCACATGTCCAACCTCTTAATTTAGCTCAAACATTCGAGAATAGCCCATCACCATATTGCATTGGCAGCCTTTTACTCCCCATGAAAACACCTAGATATTTAAACGACATGGATCTAACATGAACTGAAAAGAAGTTTGGATTGTCTTCTTTAACTTTGGATATCAACACACTTGCCAAAAATAAACTGTCGACTTTTTGAAGTTAACAAATTGGTTGCTTACTTTGCAATATCTTCCTATAAGTTTGCTGCTGCACATTTGCTTCAAGCAGTGAATCCTAAGTTACAATGAAAATATTATCAGCAAAGAGAAGATTAGTCATTGATCTCCTGCACTATCAATCGCAACCCCCCTCAACCTACCAGACTGTTATTCTTCTTGAGCAACCTAGGTAGGACCTCAAAGCCAGAATGAAAAGGTTTGAGACAATGGCCATTCCTGCCGCAAAACCTATATTAGAACTACTTTGTTCGGTGAGCCATTGATTATGATGGCAAATGAAGAATTTTGAACACAGTATATGATCCACTTCACAAACTATTGATGCAGCCTAAATCTAGTTAATACCATCTCTATAAAATCCCAACTTATATGATCATAAACTTTCTTCATATCAACTATTATGCCCATAAGCTTTCCAGCTCTGGAAGAGGAATGAAGAAAATGTAAAATTTTCAGGACCAAAACGATATTGTCTGAAATACTAATACCAGGAACAAAAGCTCCATGTTTTAGAAACCAGTTTAGACAGTATCTTTTTTAATCTATAAATTAGAATCTATAAGGAACTTATAATAGAAATTATATAAACTAATGGGTATATAATCTTTAAGAAGTTTAGAATTATCTACCTTTGGGATCAACATCATGAAGGTCACATTCTATTGTTTCGGTATGACACTAGTCAAAAAGAAGTGTTAGATTTCCACGTAACATCATCTTTGATAATCTTCTGATAGTGTTTGTAGAAATATCCAGAAAAAACCATATGGCCTAGGTGCTTTGCTTGCACTCATCGACCTCAAAACCCAAATGATTTCTCCATAGTGGCTGATTTGCAGAGCTCCATATTATCATCTCTGGTATTTCTCTAAAGTTCGTAGCCTGAATCAAGTCATATGCCCCACTGCTTTTGTATCATCAACCCAATAAGCTTTAAAATAATCAAGAAATTCTACACCAATCTCTTCTCTACTAGTATGACGCTCATGTCCATGCCCTGAATTCCAACAATAAGATTTTAAGATCTCTAGACTATAACAGTCTAATGAAAGAATCGTGAGTTTTTGTTGCATTCGTTTAGATAGATCAGCCTAGATTTTTGTCTTTACATAAGCTCTTTAAAACACTATCAAAGCTGACATTAGGGTCCCCTTTTCCTCATTGGAAATACTTGTCTCAGTCTCTTTTGTTTACAGAGGTCGATCTGAATATGAAGAAGTTCATTCCTCCTGAAAATATTACCAACCTCCTCCATATTCTAATGGTGTAAAGCCTCCTCCAAATTCTTGCTCTTCATTGCTATAATATAGGTAGGCAATTTGCAAATATCAACACGCCAACTCTTCTTGACCTCAAAGGAGCGAGGCATATGCACCTGCATGCACTCAAACTGAAAAGATTTGGGCTCATTAAAGTCACCTTCCCTTGTGTTAGGCAGTAATAGACAATAATCATATGAAATTCGAGTTAAGTGTCACATAACCACGCCAAAATAGATTGAGCTACTTGAGATATTGGTCAAGTCACTTCCAAAATCGTGCAAGACTATGCCACTTATTAAATTAGGTAAATTTAACACCAACAAAACCATAATGACATAATGCTACATTCATAATAAAGAACTGGAACTCTTGTACTTTTTGACTGGCTAAAAACTTCCCTCGTTTCTTTTCCCTTCAATAACAATCAAATTATATTGACCAATAATCACAATTGGAAGCTCCTAGTTGCCAGCAAACTCTAGAACATCCCATAACCCCTCCTCTCATCGTCTTTGTTGCTAGCATAGATAGTCGTGAGGATCCAAACGTGTGTCTTTAGTATGTACCAGACCAATAAGACATTACTCCTTAACTTTAAGAATATCAATCTCGCCTAAGTAATTCCTCAAGAAAAAAAGAATATCACAAGAACGACCAACCACTGATACACATTCCATATTATAATCCCCACAATGAACCAGGCCTATCTTAGCTGTTTGCATATGGGTCTCAAGTAAGATAATAATATCAGGATTAAGTTTATTCTACAATATAGAATATAATTAGATTAAGTTTATTCTACAACATAGAATATAATCAAGAGCAATGACTTATATGCACCTCTACAATTGCATGAGATAATGATCATCAAACGAGAATGGTGGGCAAGTGCCATCCTCCATGGCACTATGTCGAAGTTTGACCCTCTGGCCTTTCAATGTTTGACTCCTTCAGTTTCACCCATACTCCACTCAGAGTTGGAGACCCTGTTGATGGAGATAGGAGCAAACAATACCGCTTTTTCCAGCAATATACGTGTTTTTGATCTTTGCTTAATCTCCCTATTATCATAGTTCTCCTCTCAGCCAAGGTTGCGGCCATCTCCACTCGAAGACCGTCGAGCAGGCCCAATGGGACTAGTGGGTAGCTCAACCTAGCTTGATGGACCCTGACTTGTGGCCCTAGCAAAAGGGGCAGAGGGGAAGGGAGGCCCAGGAGCTTGGCTCAAGATCCCTTCAAGCTCGCCCATAACTATCTTGAGTCTACCGATTCATCACCATGTGTAGGCTGCTGCATGGCAATTTTGGGATCCTTCGAATGTGAATTATAAATGATGACTGTCTCTATATAGTTGATGCCATTTTGTATAGATTTGTATCCTTCGAATCCAACCTTAGATTTAAAGTGCCCACATTAACTCCCCATCAACAATTAAAGGATTCATGGTGCCGTCAGTGCCTCCCAAACTCACATCTGAAGCAAGCAGAATGAAGCGGGAACCACTAGAGGTGACAATCTAGGGTGGTGAACCAGAACAGTTCTGAGCCGCATTATTGCCACACGAAACTTGTCCCACCTGGCTATTATTTTTCTTTCTTGAGCTACCATCCATGGGCCATAAAGTCATATAGCGCCTCCCAACATTCGATAATGTCGAACAACCCCCGGGATCACCCCTTAGACTAGTCTGCCCAAGTGGCTGACAACTGTCTTCTTCCATGGCAGTTGGTGCTTGTAGTTGCCACGACACTTTCACCATGAGGAAAGGCATCAACTACTACCCCGGGCCTATCCTAAGCATTGCCACTACCATAACCGTTGCAACTATGTGTTTCACCCCACAATTGGTTAGTATAAAGCAATCTGAGGATCAATGATCGAGAATCCGACACCAATAGATAAAAACAATGACATTCTCATAAAAAAAACTCTTGCCAGTTGTTAGCAAAAAATAGCGGAATAATACTAATGCAACAACCAGCGAAATCAAATAGTTAACCAAAGACAAAAATAGCATAGACAGAGAACACGCAGATTTAACGTGGTTCGGCAATATGCCTACGTCCACGAGGACACGATCAAAAAACTTTCCCTATATCAAAAGATGATTACAACTTTCTAGTTCTCAACCACAAGAGAAATCACAAAGAAATCAAATCCTAAACTCTTGTTGCAGTGATTTACCTCTTTACTTCGACCGCCGAAAATCCAAAGGAAGAATCCTTTCACCTGAAATAAATTCAGCAGAGCCTCGCCACCTCTATTGCCGCAACAAACACAGCGAACAAGAGCACCTTATTTCACTTTTGGCAAAAATTGCTACAGGCCGCACACCGCAAAAGATTTGCTTCGGCCAAAGATTAATTAGCAGCACTTGTTAATTACTCACCTCTTGGCCAAAAATTGCAGCACCTTGTCTTTTTTTTCTGCGGCCAAAAACAAACCAGCAGTCCGCAATTTTCCCTTTTCTTTTCGGCTCCTTTTTTCGGCTTATACAAACCCTAACACCACACCCTATATATATATTATATCATAATGGGTTTGGATTGGTTTTAGACCCGTTTCGGTAGACCGAAACCCGTTTCGGTAATGGGCTCCATTAGCAACAATCTCCCACTTGGAGACCTATTGCTAAAAATGTAATCTCTATATATGATAATCCCAGTGTCCAAAGTTTTTATCACGATCGTTCAAAGTCCCAATTTCAACATTCAACACAAATGCACCAAACTTGAGCAATAGCTCAACTTTTTCCCTATCAACCGGCTTTGTCAACATATCTGCAAGATTCTTACTGCTCTCAATCTTCTCCAACTTCAATTGGTCATCCTCCAATAAGGATCTGATGAAGTGATACCTTAAGTGAATATGTTTAGTCCGTGAATGATACGCTGAGTTCTTAGCAAGATGAATTGCACTTTGACTGTCACTGAATAACCTGCAATCCACTCCGTCAAAACCCAACTCACTCATCAATCGCTGCAACCAAATAAACTCATTATTTGCTTCTGCAGCTGCAACATACTCAGCTTCTGTCGAAAATAAAGCAACAATTGATTGTAATCTTGAAACCCAGCTTACCGCTGTCTCTCGTACAATAAAAACACAACCTGTGGTGCTCTTGCCATTATCTCTATCACCCGCATGGTCCGAATCCATAAAACCTTACACATCAATGTTATCACCCCCAAAACATAAACAATACTTTAAAGTACCTTTCAAATACCTGAAAATCCACTTCACCGCTTGCCAATGTTCCTTCCCAGGATTCTTCATGAATCTGCTCACTACTCCCACTGCATGTGCAATATCCGGTTTTGTACTCACCATTGCATACATGAGACTCCCAACGGCCGATGAATAAGGCACATTCTCCGTGTGTCTCGTCTCCTCATTTGTCTTAACACCTTACTTTTTTGACAATTTAAAGTGACCACCAAGAGCTGTAGTTACCGGTTTTGCATTCTCCATATTAAATTTCTCCAACACCTTCTTGATGTACCCCTACTGAGATAACCACAATTTCTTACTTTTCTTATCTCGGGTAATTTGCATTCCAAGAAGTTGTTTAGCCTCACCCATGTCCTTCATAGAGAATCTCCCTCCCAATTTTCTTTTCAGATCATTAATTTTCTTTATGCATGTACCTCCCACAAGCATATTATCTACATATAAAGTAAGTATAATAAAGTTACAATCTTTAAACTTTTGTAGATATACACAATGATCTGAATTGCTTCTGGCAAAACCCGAATCCAATATACACTTGTCAAACTTCAAGTACCATTGCCTCGGCGCTTGTTTTAACCCATACAAACTCTTTTTCAGTCGACAAACCCACTTCTCCTTTCCTTTAACTTCATATACTTCCGGTTGTTCCATGTATATTTCCTCTTCCAAATCATCATGAAGGAAAGCAGTCTTCACATCGTGCTGCTCTAAATATAATCTTTTCACAGCCACAATACTTAGTATTGTTCTGATAGAAGTCATCTTGACAATATGTGCAAATATTTCATTGAAGTCAATACCTTTTCTCTGACCGTATCCCTTCACCACAAGTCTAGCCTTGAACTTTTGTGTCCCTCCTACCTCATGTTTTACTCTGTATACCCACTTGTTATGCAATACTTTCATCTTTTCTGGTCGCTTCACCAATTTTCATGTGTGATTCTCCTCCAAAGAAGACATCTCATCACGCATGACTTGCTCCCACTTAAGATAAAGTTTATCCTGCATAGCTTCTTGGTAACTCTCTGGTTCACCTGCATCAGTATACAAAACATGATATAATGGAAAACAAAATTTTTGGGTTGGCTTCCTTATCCTCGTGCTCCTCCTCAAAATGGGAACACTCTCTGATGAAGTACTGGAACCATCTACTTCAGTCAATGGCTCTCTCTCCTGTTCGATTTCATCTGAAACTTGTGTATTCTCAGGTGTAGCCATTTCTTCTCCTTCAGATATAGGTATTTCTTCATTTCTTTTATCCATGGGATCTATCCCATCCTGTGACTCATCCAGCTCCAAGTGCTCTTTTTCCACTGCTTTCTCACTCTTACTTTTCATTCGGTCTTTATACATACAGCCCCATTAAATACTATATCTCTGCTACGAATTACCTTATTATGCTCATAATCGCATAAGCGATAACCATATTCGTCACCACCGTATCCAATGAATGCACACTTCTGAGATTTAGAATCAAGCTTCTTTCTCAACTCATGATCCACATGTGCATATGCTATACAACTGAACACTTTTAAGAATGAATAATTTATAGTCTTACCAGACCACACCTCCTCTGGAATTTCTCCATCTAAAACACTAGCTGGACTCCTGTTGATCAGATAGACTGCCATATCTACAGCGGCTCCCTAAAGTTGCAAAGGCAAACCTTCTTGTAGTCTCATACTCCGAGCTCGCTCCAAAATGGTTCTATTCATCCTCTTAGCCACGCCATTCTGCTGCGGTATCCTCGGTACTCTCCTGATCCCGTGGGTAGAGCAATAGTCATCGAATTCCCTATTGCAAAATTTCTCACTATTGTCTGACAACAGACATTTCACCTTCAAACCTGTTTCATTCTCAACAAGAGTTTTCCATACCTTGAAGATCTTAAAGACATCGGATTTCTGCTTAAGTGCGACACCCATGTTTTCTTGCTTGTATCATCTATGAAAGTGACAAAATAAGAATTACCTCCAAGAGATTTTGCCGAAGGACCCCATACATCTGTATGCACCAACTCCAATCTCTCGGTTTTCTTCTCCTTACCATCCTTCTTAAAACTAACTCTTTTCTACTTTCCAAACACACAGTTCTCACAGAAATCAAAATTAGCATCTTTCATATCTGTCAACATACCTCTGGATTGCAATACCATCATGCTGTTTTCGCTTAAGTGACCGAGCCTCTGATGTCATAAGGTAGCCTTCTCATTCTTCACGGTGGCCAAAGAAATAACGTGATCCACCGAGCTTGAGAGTAAATATAGAGTTCCCACGCTCTCACCATTGACCACTACCATTGCTCATTTACTAATCTTCCACTGTTTCTTCTCAAATGAGATTTGATAACCTTCACCATCCAGCTTGCTAACAGATATCAAATTCTTCTTCGAATCCGATATGTATCTGACCTCTTGTAAAAGCAACTTTCCACCATTGTGCAACTTTAACCGAATTGTCCATTTACCGACAATCTTGCATTCCTGCCCATTACCAACAGTCACATGCCCAAAATCACCTTGGACATAATTCTCAAACCATTCTCTGCGAGCAGTGCAATGGAACGAAGCCTATGAATCGACAAACCACGGATCTGACCTTGATTCTGTATGAGCAGACAAGCACAAGTCATCATACTGTTTACTTGAATTCACCACATTCGCTCTTTCCTTATCTTTATTTGGACAATCCTTTTTCATATGACCCTCTGTCTTACATTTCCAATACACTAATTTTTTCTTGAACTTCCTATTAGATTTTGATCTCCCTCTTTACTTTGAATCCCTACTTGAACTTCTACCCCTTTCCTTTTTTCTGTCATTATCAATCGACAGAGCAGTACTTGTAAAAATTGTGCTCTCACCCATACTCTTTTTCACAAATTCATCATTCATAATTGTACTCACAACATCATTAAATTTAAGAGCAGTATTGGAAGAATTGTTGATGGCCATAACAACATTACTCTAACTATCTGGTAACGAACACATAAACATCAAAGGTTTAATGTCATCAGTAAAGACAAAATTTAAGGATTCAAGTTGTGCCCATAATGTGTTAAATTCGTTCAAATGATTAACAACTGAACTATTAGAAGGCATCCTCAAGTTGAACAACTTTTTCATTAGAAACAGCCTATTTGAAGCATACGGCTTCTCATAAAATTTAGCCAATGCTGACTTCAAATCTGAAGTGGTTTTCTCCTTGGAGACGTTAAACACAACCTGCTTTGTCAGGCATAATCGAATTTGCACCAAAGCCCTCATATCCAACAATTCTCACTCTTTATCTGTCATCTTTTCTGGCTTTTCTCTAAACAGTGGTTGATCTAAATTCTTTTGATATAAATAATCTTCCATCTGCAACTTCCACCATTGGAAATCTACCCCATCAAATTTTTTAATTTTTCCCTTCCTATCTTCTGCCATAACTCCCACTCAAAATCAACACCGATCTGAGTGAAATCTGACCCGAATCAGGGCTCTTATACCAATTGTTAGCAAAAGATAGCGGAATAATACTAATGCAACAATCAGCGGAATCAAATAGTTAACCAAAAACAAAAATAGCAGAGACAGAGAACACGCAGATTTAACGTGAATCGACAATATGCCTACGTCCACAGGGACACGATCGAAAAACTCCATTATATCAAAAGATAATTACAACTTTCTAGTTCTCAACCACAAGAGAAATCACTAAGAAATCAAATCCTAACCTCTTATTGCAGTGATTTACCTCTTTACTTCGACCACCGAAAATCCAAAGGAAGAATCCTTTCACCTAAAATAAATTCAGCAGAGCCTCGCCACCTCCTTTGCCACAACAAACGCAGCGAACAAGAGCACCTTATTTCACTTTTGGCAAAAATTGCTACAGGCCGCACACCGCAAAAGATTTGCTTCGGCCAAAGATTAATTAGCAGCACTTGCTAATTACTCACCTCTGGGCCAAAAATTGCAGCACCCTGTCTTTTTTTTTCTGCGGCCAAAAACAAACCAGCAGTCCGCAATTTTTCCTTTTCTTTTCGGCTCCTTTTTTCGGCTTATACAAACCCTAACACCACACCCCATATATATATTATATCATAATGGGTTTGGACTGGTTTTGGACCCGTTTCGATAGACCGAAACCCGTCTTTGCTCTGGAATAATCAATGTCTCGTTCAACACCTGCAATAGGCAAGCCATCTCTTGACATGCCATTTATCATCTCCATATCTACTCCAGATCTTGTCATTGCTGCATACCTCCTAAAAGAAAAGGGTCTGCTTGCGACAGTGGTAACATGAGTATCATTAGGTACCTCCTTGCACGGTAAATCGAGCTTGCTTGAAAACCCTCATGCGGTAGCAGTCCTTCCATGGATGACGATTCATTTGGTTTAACCTAACCGAATAACCACCCCCCACCCACACACACACACACAAATTTCTTTACTAATTTTTGAAAACAAAATCCCATCCCTTTATTTATAAATCAAATCCTTTTCATTCTGAGCCGATTGAGTTTTTGATTGTAATAATGAGATTTTAGTTTGAAACTTTTTATTTCTAACTATCTTAAATCTTTTAATTATTTTAAATTCATTTTTATCTCTCCCTTTTGTTTAATAATAAAAGAGATATTGATGACCTTATTTTTTTTTTTATAATTACTTAAAATTTTCTTTTCTCAACTTAATAACAAACTTAATTATGTATCATTGTATAATAATTAACTTTCAATGAGAATTACCTGACATGTTTTTTCTTGCGTGGTACCTTGCTCTTTCATTCTTGTTACTTTTACTTCATGAGACTTAAATCATACTTTAAGATCAGAAAAAAAAAAGAAAAAAAAGAAGATAAAAGGTTAAATTTGAAAACTTGAAAATAAAGTACATTTAAAAATAATGTTAATACCTTATACCTATAACCAGTGAATTTGGCGATGCGAAGAGAAAGATGAAAAAAGAGAAGACATGATAAATTAGCATACAAGGGAAGCTCGCTATGGAGAAAGATAATATTACAATATTTTTGAGTAAGGTATTATCTATGAAGGATGACTTTCTTTCTTGGATCTGAATCCTCTTCACAACGCAACATACGTAGGACCTCTCAGATGTGCGATGTCCACCAATCATTGAATTAGTGAGTGTGGATTAGATTTTTTTGGGTCTAAAGTATATGCTTGCATAAATCACGAGGGTTATGGTGTGTTAGTTTGGAGAAAATCTTAACTACCCACCAACTTAATGGGCAACAAAAATTACGCAGTTCTATATATTTTGCAGGATTTAGATCATTTCCACATTGCAAAAGGTGTCGATCATTCTACGCACAATTTCAACCGTCTATTAAGTTGGTGGGTAGTTCAAATCTTTTCAAAACTAACATGCACATATAGATTCTTTGATCTACATTAACATATACTTTACACCAGAAAAAATATATATCATTTTCTAATTCACTAAATGGTGGAGATTGTGTGGTAGGGTGACCCTATATATCTTGTATCATGGAGAGGATTCGGCTCTCATTTTGGGTTGTGAAGACCGATGGAAATCCTCATTTTTATATGGAAGTTATATACACTTTCAAACCTAACCATACTCTTGTTTATTCTACGCTGCTTAAGAGAAAATAGAATGCTCAGGAAATTAGAAAACCCCAACAGAATTTTCTTATATTTTCATTTTTTTCATAAGAAATTGAATCTTTTATGGCTCCTTCAGATCCAGATTAAACCTGCCTATCAAAAGGGAGCAGGGGAAATAATAAATGAGCACACCACCTCCCGTAGTGGCACCACATCCTAAAGTCAAGGGGTGAGCACCGCGTGGGAAAGTGCTCACAAAATCAACTAGTGCGCTCATTTAGAATTTCCCAGTGAGCAGGCTTCGGGGCAAGCATTAAATCTGCGTTACGATGTCCCACGGCACAGTTTAATTAGATGAATGAATGCAAGGGAAATTAGAATTCAAAGTGACAATTGGAAAGCCCACGCATCGGCCCCGGGGACTATCTAACCCCCAGCAAAATTTCCAAAAATCGAATCTTTTTTACGTTCTCTCTCTATATTCTCTCTCACTTAGATTTTTTTTTTTTTTCCCTTGAGAAATGGCCGAAAAAATTCCTTTTCTTCGAAATAGCTATTGGGTTCTGAGACATGGGAGGAGCGTTCCAAATGAGAAGGGCCTCGTAGTCTCGTCATGGGTTTGATCCTCTCTCTTTCAATCGATTTTTTCTTTTTTCAATTTGTTTTGGGTGATTTTGGATTTGAATTTGTTGGTACAACGAATTTTTAGGAAAATGGCACTCTCCCAGAGTTTGGGTTAAGCTCTGAAGGCTTCAACCAAGCAAAATTGGCTGGAGAATTGTTTAGCAAGGTATTTTTCCCAAAAAGATAATATGGTTTATTTAGTATGATGAAAAAAGGCAAGCTTTGTGCTTCTTTATTGCAGTTAAGATGACAATTGGAGATATAATTAGTCTCCTGATTAGTAACGGATTTAGTTTTTCCTATTAGTTGATTATGATTGACACTGGGTTATACTGTAAGATAAATGAATATTGGAAGCCATCCATATTTGATCGTGATTTTGACCTCCGCAATTTAGGCTCTGTTTGTTTTGTGGGAAAATGAAAGAAAGAAAAGAAAATAAGAAAGAAAATTAGTTTTCATTGTTTGGTTTGGAAGAAAATTTAGAGGTAAAGAAAGTTGAAAGAAAGTAAGAAAATAAGGTGTAAGAATTTTCTCTCCCGTTGTCTCTCATAATATAGAGAAAATGAGAGAAAATATAACTTCGTATTCATCACAGCAATCATTGTTGAACAAACTTTTGGATTCTACTCCAACTCTCCATAGCCATTCTATTATCTGTAACCAAGAAATATAGATTTACGGTAGCAATTGACAAGATTAATGATGCCATAGGAAAAATTTCTTGCTGATATAGCGGAATTTTATAAGTTTTCTCAATATAGAGGGTTTGTGGCAACATACAGGGTGTCAATCAGTGTTCTAAATATCGGCCGGTATATCGGTATACCGGCCGATACCTCATTTTTTACAAAGAAACGAGACGATATGGGAGTTTTTTTATTGCATATCGTTTTTGACCGGTATGGGCCGATATATCGGCCACGTGGCGATATATCGGCTGGTATCCGGTATGTGAAAAACCAGCCGGTATGACTAATTATCGGTTTTTTTTGTTAACGGGTTACGATTGCGGTTGAAACCCGTTAACCCGTTAGACCAGACCCGACCCGATAGGAAAAACATAAAATCCGATGGCTCCCCTGTTCGCGAACAAAAAAACCCTAAATTCCTAATCTCCTCCGTCGCGACCGAGCTCCCCACTCCTCGTCGCCTTGGCTATCGCCGGTATCCGCTTCCATCTCCGCCTCTCCGACTCTCCATCTTCCTCAACTGGTCGATCCACCGTTTCTCTTAGTGAATCGCCGTCGCCGTCTCTCCCCGAGCAACCGAATCTAGGGTTTCGTCCATCGCCGTCTCTCCGGCTTCCGTCGCCGGTGATCCATCTCTCCCTCTTCCTCTTGCGTGCCTTCTAGCATCGTCGACCTTCAATTTTGGTAAGTTTTATGATTTTAATTTTTCTTTAAATTTTTGTTTAAATGTTAGTCTAATTTTCTTTTAAATTTTAGTTTGTCATTGTAATTAGTGTATTTGAGTTTTTAAATTATGAATGAGTAAGGGAATTTTCATTTTTCAATTTGGAATTAATGCCTAGGACAGCAGGGCTTCGGCCAGTTGCAGTGAGTCAGTGAATTGTAGTTTACAATGAATTCGAATCACTGATTTACACTGAATCAGTGATTCGATTCACTGATTCAGTGTGAATCAGTGAACCGAATCACTGATTCAGTGTGAATCAGTGATTCGGTTCACTGATTCACACTGAATCAGTGAATCGAATCACTGATTCAGTGTTAATCAGTGATTCAAATTCACTATATTTGTGTGTTTTTGTGTATGAGTTTCATGGTAGATAAAATTTGTAAATTTGTATTAGTATTTAGTAAAGGAAGAAATAGATTATTTTAGATAAACTTTCATATGCTTACAACTTATTTTTCTTAATTTATGATTATATTGTGCATATGCGAACGTTTTAAACTGTATCTGCAAATTCGTAAGTTGAATGTAAATAAGCCAATGTAAGTACTATAAACTTGTTTTATGTGTTTTATTATGTTCTATATAGCAATTATATGATTATTCTTTAACTGGTATGACACCAATATGACACTCTGGTATTTAGAGTCATATCGCGATATTCCGCCCGGTATCCGGTAACCGATATGTAATTTGGCTGACCGGTATGGGACCGGTATCCGATATTTAGAACACTGGTGTCAATGGCGTAGATCAAGGTGTGTTTGATTGAGAAAGGGAGGAGGTGGGAGGCAATTGACTTCCCCAAGTATGTTGTGGGACTCGATGAGGATGGAATGGAGAAAGTGGGGGATTGGTTTGGGATCAAAGCATACATTGTTTTATGTTTGAACCCACTCGAGCTTTTGTAATAGTGATAGTTGGCAGCGTTCATAACAAGACTATGCAAAGCACTAGGTAGAACATATACTGAGTTTTATATATGTACATCAGGTACTAAGTTATCATTTTAAATGGTAACTTGATATAAAAAATTGTTTCTAGAAATCCCCAACTGATGCTTAAAAGAGTTAAAGTGTTAACCGGACATCAAACTAATGCATCTTACCTTCTCAGCATTCTTTGCCTTCATCATAATCGTGAGCTCCAATCATTTGATTGAGCATGGCTGTAAGGAGAAAAACATCTGTAAAGACAAAAGATGTCAACAGGTTTTGTGAGGACACAATACACAAGTATTGTTACCAAGGTTTAAGATTGAGGGAGCTAAAAATGAGAAATGGCCTACAAGAAAAAGAAAATATTTCATGTTTTTTTCCCTTCAAGTTCTTGTTCAGATGTAGCGTAAAACTTTCCACTAGATTAGTGCAATACGTAGCTAAAAATGAGAATTGACATGTTTTGCAAATGATTTCACATGTTTAGTGAAAGCATCGACAGTTAGGACAAAAGAAGGGGAGATAGAGAATGACCATACCTTAGTTTACCTTCCAAGCTATCTAAACAAAAAGGCTAACTAAATTGTGATGTGTAAATAATATTACCTCCCAAGCTTCAACTCCAACCATCAATTTTTCGATTGATTGGCAAATCAATATAAGAATATTACCTTAGTTTACCTTCCAAGCTATTTAAACAGAAAATGGCTAACTAAATTGTGATGTGTAAAGAATATTACCTACCAAGTTTCAACACAAACCATCTTTTTTTCGATTGATTGGGAAACCAATAAAAGTCCTTCCTCAAACCGCATCCTCACAAAGATAATCATATGCTAAATGCTGTGAAACTTCATCCAATAATTCAACATTTAAAACCTCTTAAAATATTTCATGATTGCAGAGGCAACCGAATCCATTCCAGTTTTTAGCATGTGGAAGTCCTCACTAATATTGTGATTTGAAGCCTCGTACTTCCTTTTGTATGTAACTTTAGACGAGCATACCTTCAGAGCTCGTTCATAATGACTTGAAGGTGCAACGGATTCTACATCATCTCCTCTATCAATCTCCTTGTCACCTTTTTGCTTGGTGTTAATGAAAAGTTGACACTTCTTTTTCCTTTTCTAAAAGAATACGTCTTTCTTTAACTGTTTCAGCACCAAAACTAGTAGCTCTATACAACAACAATAATAACTAAGTTTTTTATCCCAATTACTCGGGGTAGGCTATATGAATCAAAAAAGAATCACGCTTGATCGATCACGTTGATAGTCCTTCTCCATTCATTTCTATCAAGTAATATCTCCTCATTTATGTAATGCCCCGTTCCTCACTAAACATGGAACGGAGTGTGTCACCAGCGGGTACGTGTGAATTGACATGCACGAGACCAATGAATATGTAAAAGCATGAATGAATAAAGTTAAAATACAATTCATCTATCAGGATCTTGGAAGTTAGTCTACTGCCATATAAAAAGAAAGATATACATGTTTAAAACAGAAAACAATAATTAAGTACTGATACAGAAGTTGGGAGCTAAGCCCTCAAAAGAGATATACATACCAAATTCAAAAATACAAAAAGTGAAGGTCTAGGAATTTACTGCTGCTTGGCCTGCTCCAGAAAGTACGGGTCGTGTAATGGCGGATTCTCGCTCACATTTTCAGTACTTTAGCATATGGAGGAGGTCAAGGTCAAATCTGGCAAGTAAAATAATAAAAAATAGGGAGCGTGTAATATAAACAAATAAGTAAGATATGAGTGTGGATATGAAAGTATGCGCATGTGTGGAAACTATTAAACGATCAAGTAACAATATCAAGCAGGGATATACATGCATATCAAGTCTAAGTTAATATCTTATTTTAGTTTATACTTTGAACTAAATAGTGAAGAAATAGACTTGTATCGTGAAAGTACCTGTGTATATCCTGGACCCAGCCAAGATGCTAGCGCTGAACCAGCCGTACCGCTAAGTACTCAAGTAGATACCGATACTGAGTAATCGGTCGTACCATCAATATTGACTAAATAAGAGATGGTGACTTAGTACCATCCGGACGCTCCTGCGTATGGGCCCCTATTTCGGTTGCGCAACCTATTCTAAACGTTTCACGATACAATATTTGTCCATCATTTAGTTCTCCCATAACCCAAAGTTTCAAGTTATATTACATGGAAATCAATCCGGAATATGATGAAACAATCATGTCAAGATTTTTACATATACATGTCTAGTAACAAGTAAAATGTGGTTCATGTCAAAATCAAGTTAACAGGCAAGTCAGGATCCATGGCATTATCAAGATATGTCTATGTACTAATAAGGAAAATCCGGTATATTTTCATGTACTTTGTACAAACAACTAGTATATATATGTCAATGTAAGTATGATAGAATATAGAATGTTAGAATGAATGTTATGGAAATGATCATATATGTAAACTACACATAAATACAAGTATACATATAAATACGTATGTGAGTATTAATATGTAAAAATACCTATGATGATCATATATGTGAATCGTGCATATAAATATATATTAGGTAAGTGGGTACTAAATTGTAAAGATGAGAATTAAATAAGTTTAACACTATTATAACGATTACTTTAACAACATATTGATTTTCTAAATTCTAGCATGATTTCATAGTATGGAAAGTAACAAATTTATTAAATCTTACTAATGTATATATATTTCAAGTAAATATGGATTAGCATAAAAAGAATTATGACCTAACATAATATCTCACATAAAAGAAATATTTTAATAATTTAATGTAGAAACTTATTTGAAACCTTCTCTTTAAAACATGATTATGAATATATATATATATACCTATGTTCTAATGGCAAGTGGAAAGTGATTTAAAATCATTGCATTATACATGAAGAACTTATATGGAAAATTCAAATGTATATCCAAATATGATGACCATTCATAAATATAGCTTCTTTATAATTTCAAAATAAAACATATAGTTTAAGTTTGTAACTTATAGTTTAAGTGTAGGAGACCATAAATAAAATCATAAATTTAATACACAAACATAGAGTAGAGTGTAAGAATTATATTTTTATATTTAAAATAATCATAGAAAATTTTGTATAAATATATCACTTTTCTAAATTTAAACAAATCAAGATTCTAAATTGGCTATAAAAGATTTTAGTTACAAAATAAAATTATAAGAGTGGATGTGATTCTACTTGCCTTGATGGGTTAGGAAGATAAATCTATTTTGAGGTTAAAAAACTTCTTCTTTTCTTCTTCTTCTTCTCTTTTCTTATTCTTTTTCTTGAGAGTTGGAGTAAAAAAAATGAAGAGAGGAATGAAAAATGAAGGAGAGAGAATAAATGATGAGGAGAATAAATGAAAAGAAAGGAAGAAAAAAGATATAATAGACAAATGAGAGATATAGGAATAAGAGAAAGGCTTGTCATGTTTGACCAAAGGACAAATATGGTGAAGGTAAGGTATAAATAAATAAAGACAAAATAGGCATAGGACAAATGACTAGTAATAATAGCTTATTAGAGTTGTTTAAGGTTATAATTTCAAATTAAATTAACCCAAATAAAATCAAACTTTATCTTTACAAGTCAAAAGAAGAGAGATTAGTCAAAATATGTGAAGGGCCCACAGGTGATTAAAATAATATTATTTTAAGTGATTATCCAGAAAATTTCAAAAACAAATTACCAAAAATATAGAAAAATGAGACGAACACAATGAATTTACTCTTGGATAAATTTGACATTAGAAATATAAGTTATGATAGAAATTAGTTTGTTACAATTTAGATCTCTAGAATTCATATTTTTTCGTATCATTTCCATCCATGTTTTCTTCGGTTTCCTTCGTTCTTTTAACTTGTCTTACATTGATAAACTCCTCTCGTCGAACTAGTAAATTTTTAGGCCTACGTTGTACATGACCAAACCATCATAAGCGATTTTCTCGCATCTTCTTATTGATGGGAGCTACACTTATTTTAGCATGAATATCTTCATTTCTCACTTTATCTGTCCTAGTGTTACTGCATATCCAGCGGAGCATGTGCATCTTTGTTACACTTATTATCTGTGAATAACGTTTCTTTAAAGCCCAACATTCCGTGGCATATAATAAAGCTGGCCTAATAACAGTCCTATAAAATCTTAACGGAATCTTTATTTCTATAAAACGGGTAGCTCTATCTTTGCCATAAATTGTCTTGAAGTTTTTGAAACTTGGTACAATTTGTACCAATAATGTGTTGCCCCTAGATGCACCTATTGTAAACAAAAAATAAATAAGATTAGATTTATGGAAGTAATACCAACTAAGAGATGCTGTAACTTTTCTTTAGTTCTTTATTTTGCTCTAGTAAAGTAAAGCTAGAGCACTTCTCAGTTAATTTTCCTCTAGTAAAGACAAGGTACCCAACTTCTACTCTCCATTTCAAAGCCAGAAAACTTAATTTATTATTAAAAATGAAGAATGCATTAGACATTAGAGTTTTTGATATAAATAAGGATTACTTACCGGTGAAAACACTTCCCAAATTTTTGGCTTCATGTCCATCATTCTAGTCACTTTATTGAATGCAAAGCCACTGCTAAAATTCAAAATATCTTGAAATGCACCCACATCCTTTTTAAGTGTCTTTATATGATTTTCCAAATGAGCCACAACAACTCTTATTCACACTTTGCAAGCAACTCATCACATGCAGCCTGATATACAGCATTTGGGAAACTTCTATAACGTCTCTGCATCTGCCCAATTAGTGCTTCAGTTAAACAATCATCCATCTCAGTTGTCCACACTATGTTCTTCTTCGAGATTGAATGAGGTCCTAATTGTGTATCCATCTTAGCACACAGTAACAATATTCACAAAAATAAGTAATAGTAGCATCACTGCTTTAGCTCATCTCAGCATACAACCAAAAAACATATTAGCAAATTTATCACTGCTTTAACTCATCTGAGCTGGTACATGTGCGTTGAAAAGTATATCATTTATCCTATCAGTCCATGAAAATTGATAATGCCATTTATTAGTATTAATTTTCATGACTCTGCTGCACCATGGACTTCAACATATGTTCATCACGATATAATATGGAGTCAATTATGCAATGTTCAAGAATGCGTTTTCAATATGCGTGCGGTCCAGGACCGCATAACGCATAATCGGATTACGCGCCGATTATGCGGATTACGCGGAATTATACGGAATATTAATATTTTAATATATATTAATATAATAATTATAAAAAAATGGATATATTAATGCTATAAAACTTTAAAAAATTATAAATAATAACCATAAGTATATAAAATGAATATAAACTGGCTCTACATAAGAAATTAAAAAGATAGAAAGACTTATCTCTTAACTCCCAATATAAAAAAAAGAACGACGTATGTATGTATGGATCAAAAACGTCACTCACCTGCAAATCGAAAAGAAAAATTAAATGAGAATCAATATATATGATATATAAGATAGTTTTAACATATAAAAATGAACAGTGCATGTACAAATGAACATATGACAATAATCCACACATTGCTAATACATGTTTGTGTCAACTACATAAGTAATTAGTTTTACATATTCAAAAAATAATATAAGTTTTTATCAAACACATTTCATCCCACTCAACAAATTCTCTAGTATTCCTCATTGTCATTTTCATATTGAACATTGTTTTCCAACTCCTCCTCAGAGCTATCATCATCTTCATTCGCATCACCACCCTCTTCTTCTAAAACAGCTATAGCTTGATCATGTTCAGGAAGATCTTCAATAACTGCACTAGATGAACCCTCGTGCTCTCCTTCCCGCTACAGCTCTCCTTCTTAACGTCCTTTTGCTCCTTCTGAGTCTATCTTCGTTAGCTCCACTCGCCGCAGCAATAAGATTCCATATTAAGCCGGAACCAGAGAAGATCTCATCTTCGTCATCATTCTCTATTTCTCTAACAAATTCATCTTTCCAGTGCAAAGCTCTAGAATCATCTGAAACAATCAGCACATCTTTACTATCTCCATCCTTCTTCGCATTTCTTTTCTGTGCTATTTTTTTGTTAAACTGAACGAAGACGAGATCATTCAACCTTTTAGCATCCAGCCTGTTCCTCTTCTTTGTATATATCTATAAATTTATATATGATTTTACACAAGAGAAAAGAGAAGATTAGAGTGTTAACTCTGAAAATAATGTAATTGAAAATTATAAAATATATAATCATTGTAGTAGTATTTACCCCTTCAAATATACTGAAATTTCTCTCGCACCTTGAAAAGCTACTTGTCAAGTTTATGATCTTAATTGCTATTTGTCGAAGTTTTGGTGCATCTCCTCCATAAAAATCCCACTAATGAGCTATTAAAGTAATATATAACAATATGTTAATAATTAGAAAGAATAGAATTTAATATTAAATTCTTTTAAATTTCATGTATAAAGGTTACCTGGGTCGAAATTATCCATGCCATTAAAACTCATTCGGTACCTTTTCGCCATGCCACTCGCCATAAGTCCCCCCTTATCTTTGTAGACACGAAATTCATACGAGCCAATCTGATCTTGGACGTCATGCTTAGGGTAAAATATGCATATGCAATGCATGACGATATTTTTTACTAGTGTATTATCTTGGACTGTCTTATCCCTATAATAATAATAGGGATTAAGATAATATGCCGTCAAATGCAATACGCTATCAAGTCTGTCCCTGAATTCTTTCTCAATTATATCAATAATTGGTCTAAATGCAGAGTTCTTTCGATTGCAAGCAGTTTTGATCTTGTCCTTTGTATCTTCCAGCATTTCATAGACAAAACCCATTGAAGGTCTACGATCAGTATCAATAATTCTCAGCAATTTAAATAAAGGAGTGCATACATTCAGAAGCTCTTTAATGTTTTTCCAAAAGGAGTCAGAATATATTGTGGCTTTAGTTGACTTGCCCTTCTCTGTTTTGAACCATCTATTGTTATCCTACTTATCTGAAGAAAGTATAGCAGCCAACTGTGATTTTTTGTCCACCAGGCAGCTAAAGCTTAGGAAGGTGGTGACAAATCTGGTGATTTCTGGACGAACAAGCTCTCTCCTGTTTGTAAATGAGCGCATCAAAACCAGAGTACTGTGATGCGCATAAAGAAAAACTGTCATTGATCTTACCTTCTCAATCACCGTTTTGTATATTGGTATCTTATCAATACCCTCCAACATGAGATTTATAGTGTGGGCTGCACAACTGGTCCAAAATATATTTGTTCTTCTTTCCTTCAACATATTTTTTGCTGCCATATTGGATGGGTGGTTATCAGTAACCACTTGCAGCACGCACTTCTCACCCACTTCCTTGATGCAGTTTTCCACCCAATTCAATATGTATTCGCCAGTATATGCATTGGCCGAGTCCTCAATGGATTTAATGAAGCATGTGCAGCTCTTGCAATTGACACATAAATTCATAATACTTCTATGCTTTCTGTCAGTCCATCCATCAGTCAAAATACTGTAGCCGTATTCATCCCACGCTTCTTTTGACTTCTCCAAACTGTCTTCAATTTTTTTGTATGCCTTATCTAAGAGAGGCACTCTCAATTGATATTGGTTGGGCCCCTTATACCCTGGACCGTGCTTGCCAACAGTCTCGCAAAACTGATCGAACTCCTCACAGTCGAAAGTGTTAAAAAGAATTCCTTTGGCATATGCCCACATGGCCGCATAATCATGCGCCAGCTCCTTCCATTTCCTTCTCTCTCCTTCATTGATAACCGTTTGCTTCCATTTACCTTCATCCACCAGTCTGTTCAGTGGACCACTAACACGGGGCCTATGATCTCCAGTGAGTTCGGGTTCATCTCTCGCTATCTTTCTACTGATATCTGCATCTCTTCCCGGAGCTCATAATTAGCTTTCCGCTTGTCAACTTTCTTCTTCTTGATTCCCTTCAAGTTCTCCCTACATATATGCCTCTCTTCATCTGTGGTAAGCACACATGCTGACACTTCTCCTCCAACTCCTGCAATATGTTGGTTTAATCTATTTATTCCCCCTTTCACAATCTTATTACATTTGCTGCATTTCACATCATTATAAAATCCTCTCTTTATTAGCCTACCATAATTCCACCCAATGTCATTTGATCCCGGTGGTTTCAATGGAATCTGGCTATCTTCCTCACTCGATGGTTTTGGCCGTCCACAACTACTTGAATTAGAGGCCATTGATGATGACATACAAATAAACTTATATGCCTAAAGAAATTCTTACATCATCATTAAGAAAAACAATTATTTCTCATTCAAAAAAATAATTCATACTATTAACAAATCGCCAAATAATTCAAATAAACTTATATTCTACTACAATAAACTTATACAATTAACAAATCACTAACTTATATTCAAATAAACTTAATTCAACTCAGTGATCAGTTAATTAATCTATCTAAATGATATTCAAATCACTAACTTATATTCAAATAAACTTAATTCAACTCAGTGATCAGTTAATTAATCTATCTAAATGATATTCAAATCACTAACTTATATTTTAAATGGCCACTCAGTTAATTAACCACTCCCTTTGCATAATAATCAATCTAAATAATAACAACGGCCACTCCCTTTCCCCATCTTTTACTCATGCCACTCACCTGCCTGAACAGAGAACACTCTGATTTACCTATTTGGACCAAATTAAATCCTGTGTATCTAGTAATATGACATTCTAGGAGGCAGGACTCCAATATCTTCCAAAATTCTACCGCATATTAAGCAAACTTACAGGCCAACTTATGATAGTTCAGCTTACAGTTTCAAATCTTTAGAAAGACCTACGATTAATCAACTCTTCTGCAACTAGCATTAAAAAGATAGCACATTCTCCCTTTGAATAGTAGTTCTTTGTTACAGTGTTACTTAATCAATAGTCAACACAATAAGAATAATACACAAAAAAAAAACTTCAAAACCGAAAAAGTTCCAATAGCCTAACTGGAAAAAAAATTTACCTGCTCAGCGCCGCCGGAGAGCTCGCCTTGACGACTGCAGCTGCCGGAGGAGATGTCGCCGGTAAGATCGGAGAGGAGAAAGGGCGAACGGTGAGTTAGGGTTTTTTTCAGTGGTTTGGAGACTCGACTGCTCGGGAGATCGGAGAGTTAGGATTTTTTGGTTTTTTTCGCTGGTTTGGAGTGACGATCGGCCGGAGGAGATGTCGCCGGTGAGATCGGAGAGGGGAAAGGGTGAACGGATTTTCGCTGATGAAGGGACTCGACAGCTCGGGAGAACGGGAGATCGGAGAGTTAGGGTTTTTTTGTTTTTTTTGCTGGTTTGGAGGGACGATCGGTCGGAGGAGATGTCACCGGTGAGATCGGAGAGGGGAAAGGGCGAACGAAGTTAGGGTTTTTTTTTTCGCAGAGAAAGGGACTCGATTGCTCAGGTTTTCGGGCTGAAGAAGGGGATTTTATATATGGGTTATGGGTATGGGTCGGGTTTTCGGGCAAATTTTCACATTCGAAACCCGATAGCCTTATAACCGCATAATGTTTATGCGGATTATGCGTCCGCATAATCCGCATAAACGATTATGCAGCCGCATAATTTCATGTCCGCATAACAGAGCGCTTTGTCCAATTCGTGCGCGTTTGGGGAGCGAAAACGCTTATGCGGACGCATATACGCCCGCATAGGGCATTTTTTAGAACACTGCAATTATGTTTATAATCAAACATAATGGCTAGGGAAGCAGAAAGCAAAACATTTTGCTTCTATAACACACTGCTATAGATAATACAGTTATATATCTATGATTTTCATAATTTTATTAATGCAGAAAAACATGATTGCATCATCATAGGCACCTAAGGCTTTTCCCATCAAAACCGGGTGAGTATGGGGCAAGGCTCCACTAAAGATTTGATAAATTTTGTTACAATAGTCTATCGACCTGATATCAACCCTCCTGTACAACATATAAATTTGAAAATGAAAGTGGGGACCTTAATCAAGTGGCATCTTACCCTGTTATAGGTAATCTATTATGATGTAACTATCAAACAGCAGGCAGGTGGCACAATTTATTGATCACAGTTGAAGCTGTTGAAAACAGCCACAGGTGCTCTGCTCTATGAGATTGAGAATAAAGTAGTGCAATGATCACGTATATTATGCTAACTACAAACTACAAACTTACGATAAGAGTCTATTTCTTCACCATTCAGTTCAAAACGTTAATTAAAATAAGATATTAATTTAGACTTGATATGCATGTACATTCTTCCTTGATATCATTACTTGATCATTTAGTATTTTCCACACATGTGCATACTTTCATATCCACACTCATATCTAACCTATTTGTTTATATTACACGCTCCGTACTTCTTATTGTTTTACTTGCCGGGTTTGACCCTGAGCTCTCCCACACGCTCAGGTACTGAAGATGTGAGCGAGAATCTGCCATTGCACGATCCGTACTTTCTAGAGCAGGTTGAGCAGTAATAGATTTATAGGCCTCCGCTTTTATAATTTTGGTTTGGTATGTATCACCCTTTTGGAAATTTATTTCCAACTTTTATATCAGTATTGTACTTGTTGCTTCTTATGTTAGACATGCATATCTTCTCTTTTATATAGCAGTAGACTAACTTCCAAGATCCTGGTTGATAACTAGTATTCAGTTCCATTCATTTCTTCTTTTACATACTTATAGGCCTCGTGCACGTCGACTTATACGTGCCCGCCGATAACACATTCCGTTTTTGTATCTCTCCAGAAAATGGGGCGTTACAGTATTTATTACGGATAGCGAATATGTAGATACTGACAAATCTAATACTAGAATACATGTTTTCTGAAATGAATTGCATATGTCTGAATCACTAGTACGCTATGAAGTATGGATACAAACATGGAGACACGATAAACCCTAAAAAATTAGGATACATGGATATGGTGACACGACGGCATAAATATACACCTAGTACTTATACATGTGATATTTATCAAAACTCATAATGTTAAGATATGTTTTCTGAAGTAGAAAAATCTTATTAACTTGAAACACAAATTCTAAATAAGTAACCATTTTAAAGAAAAGAATTCGAATTCAATCAAATAGACCAGTATGTTGAATAAAATAATTAAAGTTTATCTTTACAAGGCATTTGGAGCTTATTAGTTTGCTATCCATTTTATGTCAAAAGATTTTTTTGTTTGTTTAAACAATTATGACTCTATATTGCTGTTCAATGGGCAATCTTTATTTTTAAAGTGAACAGGTCCCGACATGTGACCTATATTAACTTTTTGTATGATGACATGGCTCTAACACAATAATTTTTAAGTTTTTAAAGTCCGACATGAAAGTTTGTAAGTTTTAAAATCCGATAGGGGTTTGGTGTAGTCATGCTAGTATCTATATGTGATATGTAACTGATATGTATACACACTCACTTTGAAGTACATGCACCTGAAGTTATAAGAAATATAGATTGTATGCCGACATTTAGTAAAGTGAGGATTGATATTGCTTGAGGAAAACTGGTATAGAGACTCTATCATGGTCAAATGTTTGAAGACAACCGCGTAAAAGAGAAAGCAAAACTGGTTTTTTTTTTTTTTTTTTTTAAATTGGTGCTAATTATTGTATGATTTAACTGCAAACTGTCTTTAGGCATGAGTTCACATTGATTTTATACACTAATAATTTGCTAAGTAATTATTTTTTAATGCCTTGATTGTATATAGTTTGGAAGAACAATCCTGTTTGTGTGTGTTGGGGGGGGGGGGGGGGGGAGATGGAGATTTTTGGCCTATGTGTCTGCATGCATGAAAATTTTTTAGCCCATGTTTACAACTGCAATTTTAATTTATTTATCATCATCTATACTTATATAATTGGATTCCAAAATTCTTTTTGTTCACAAGGCTACTTATTGTTATGCATCTCAACTCAATATATTTCACTCATATAGGAACTCGAGGAAGGGAAAATCCTGCTAGAGAATGTCCGTATTTGCTATTCCCCATTTTCAAGGACTACTGAAACAGCTAAAGCAGTTGCTGATGTATTAGGCATTCCATTTGAAAATCCTCAGTGTAAGGTAATGTATTATATCAATCTTTTCCAAGTTTCCTTCTCCATGAGGTAGTGATTCTTGCTATCCTGCGTATGCTGGTAGCAATAGAGATCCCTCACAAATTTAGCAAAATTCCATATTGAGCCGTTGTGCTGAAAAATTTGTGAGGGTTGCGAGGAATACAGGTTTTAGTAATATATACAGTGTTCATGCCAAACTTGGAAAAAATACATATATTGTTGTTCAATTTATCATGCTTCTTTGATATAGCTATGGCATGCGCTTGAGGGAATTCACTTGTCTTGGGCTTATGGCTGAAGGATTTGAATGGAATTACCTGGGCTTATGGCTGAAGGATTTGAATTCAAAGCCTGGAACTTCAATATTCAGAGTCTCAGACCAAAAAATTTCTTGATTTCTGGCGTCAATCTGGATTTCTCCAGTTCTATTTAAAGATGCTTCAAATTTTAAGTTCAAAAGTTATATTGGCACTAGATATCTGATAATCAGAGTTAGAATTAGGGTTAGTGATAAACTAGGGAGAATTAATGGGTTTATTGGTCCCATACTTACATCCTTTTATTAATACATATACATTTACGTATATATATACACGTATACATATACATATACATATATGTATATATGTACGTATATGGGATTACTTTATGAGTCGGCAGCTCAAGTAAGTTACTTGAGTCAGCGGTGAAAAAGTAATTATCTTGTTTTTTTTCAAATTATTTTATGATTGTGATCTTTACATCCTTAGTTTCCTTAGGATCGAATTTTGAAGTTTATTTACCCCTTCATCAAGTGAATATAAAACGTTGTATTCACTCAAAACTGTTAGTTTTGTATCTAGTTGATGGAAGACCAAATCAAAACTAAAACCCAAGAACTTTGATATGAGTGAACCTTAAGGGGTCGAGATCATAATCCAAGAGAAATTAAAAAAAAATTATTAGAGATAGTGGAAATGAACCAGAACTTAGGTAACTTTCGTGAGGCGGCGGTTCATTTTCATTATTCTCATATATATATGTGTGTGTGTGTGTGTGTGCATATATAATACATATATATGGGCTTTTACAAAAATGTTCCTCACATTCCATCTTATTACATAAGACTCACCTTCAAGTTGATGTATATACATCATACATGCCTAGCTTGTTACAAATGAATTGCACTGAGATCTTCCAAGGAGCCTAGTCAGTAAATCTGCAAGCTAATTGGTAGAAGACACATGCTTTGGTTCAATAATACTAGCATTATACCTTTTCTGTGCCAAATGACAATCTACTTCGTTACATTTTGTCCTCTCATTAAATATAGGATTTGGAACAATGTAAATAGCTGACCAATTATCACCATATAGCCTCATTGGAGTCCTGGATATAAAACTCATTTCAGTCAGAAGATTTTGTATTCATGCAAACTCACATATAAGATCAACATAGCTCTATATTTTAACTTTGCACTTGATCTTGATATACCAACCTGCTTTTTACTCTTCCATAACATAAAAGCCCCTCCAACAAAAATACAATATCCTATAGTAGATCTATCGATTGGACACCTCTATCTAGAAACCAGCTTTGCATTTATAATCGCAATATGAATATAGAAGCCCTTTTCTTAGGAAACTTTTCAGATATTCAAGTATCTTGACTACAGCATTTCAATCACTAGTCCATGTGGATGACATTAACTAGCTCTCAATGATAAGTATATATGTAATATCAGGCTGAACCATAGTCAAACAATTTAGCTACCCAATAGTCTTCTATACGTCCTTTGTCCTTAAAAGCTCCTTTGATCAGGTAATAACTTCAACTTTGGATTCATCTGTGTATCCACAGCTTTACAACCGAGCATTCCTCCTTCTGAGAATATATTCTACACGTATTTTCTATAACAAAGTGAGATTCCCCTCTTAGATTTAGTCACCTCAATTTCCAAAAACTATCGTAATAGTCGTGAATCTTTAGTGGAACTTCTGCTATAGATAAGTCATTAATCTCTTAGACATCATCTTTAGTAATCACATTATCATCCACGTAGACCACTAATTGGGATACGTTTTCCTTGATAAATATGTAAGAAAACAAGTGATCCTTTTGAAAATGATAAATACCAAACTCTTGAACGACATAACCAAATCTTTCAAACCAGTCTAGAGGGGATTGTTTCGAGTTATAAAGTATTTTTGCAGATGGCAAACTTTGTCATTCTCTCACTGAGTAACATACCTAGGTGGTTGTTCTGTAAAAACTTCTCATCAAGAACACCATGGAGGAGTCCAGGTAATCAATACTATATGTTTAGGAATATTTGTCTCTACTAAACGAGCCTTAAGGTGAGCGTAGATATCATTAGGGTTCAGTTTGACTGTATATACTCACGGACATCCGATAACCTTCTTCCCATGTGGAAGTGGATGAGTTACCATATTTTATGCTGCTTTAGGGCATATGCATCTCATCTGTTATCGCTGCCCGCCAACCTAGATTTGATATAGCATTTGAAACAAACTTGGGGATAGGATGAAATAGAGGAAACAAAAACATGATAATTGGTGGAAAGAAGACAAGAAGGTATGCAATGGATGTAGAGTGTAATTTCGTGTTCCTTTATGGTGAACACTAGGAAATCAAAATCATAGTGAGAATCGAAATCAACAGAAGGACTAACAATATTCTCACCTGATACAACCTTAGTGATTGGAGATATAATGACAATTGGCATATTCACGGTAGATTTAGCATGTCTTGTATACACATGTCTATACTTCTGAGACGGAGGATCCATATCGACATTTGAAGGTGGTGAATTTCCAAAAAAAATATGAAAGTCTTCTAGTTCTAACAATGTACTCTTGGAGACTATTTAGCAAAGTGTGTTGTGGACTCAGAAAATATAACATATACAAAGATTGCAAACTTATGCAAGGTGGGATAGTAGCACCTATATCCTTTTTGCCCTCTAGAATACCGCAAAAGTGAACTTCAAAATCTTTAGGATCCAGTTTGGTTCGGTGGTACTATGATTACGAACAAAACACACATCTAAAAAATTTTTGGAGGCAAAGAAAATAAGTCATGCCTACCCCCAAATACTTGGGATAAAAGGTTTAGTTGTTATTGTTGTAAAGAAAATAAGTCATGTTTGGAATAAAGAACGATAGTATCTGACAATCAAGAATAGCAAAAGGCATGCGATTAATGGAATAACAAGCTGTAATAACTGCATCCTCCAGAAGTGTTTAAGAACTTTCATGTTAATTAACAAAGTTCGCACTAACTTTAAGCAAATGATAATTTTTATGTTTAGACCAAGGATATTGGATCGTGTCGGGTGGGTTCTTTTCATATCAGATAACGACTATCGAATGATTTATCAGGGATACGAGCTCATATCAGGCATTCTATAAATATTATATACACATTAAATATGTAAATTTGATACCTTAAAAGTGGTTTAATTTCATCATCTAAATAGTAATGACATATTATATATAAAGATATTTAAGAACATATTCATATGTACAAGTATAACTCCGCCAGTGCTATGCACTGCCTGTCCCAAGCTAGGATAAATGAGGAGAGTTGTGGTAGGCTAGTGACAATTAATGTAAAACATTATCACATATTATAATATGAGTCAAAATATAAATTTCATTGGGGCGTTTCCTACTGAGCGGCGTGCTATATCGGTGCCCGGGTGTAGTGAAAAATATGTGAGGGTTGTTAGGTCGTCGCCCAGAAGCGACGCGTCACGTCGGCGTCCATGTGGTGTCAAATATAAGAGGGTTCCCAAATCTTAATGAGCAGGTGGGGGTAAAGAAGTTAGTTCATAAACATAAATTTCGGTTAATATCATTGAATATAGGTTTCCTTACAGGTAAATTAGCAGAGTTAGTTGATGTTATGATTAAAAGGAGGGTTAATATTTTGTGCGTGTATGAGACTAAGTGGGTAGGTGAGAAAGCTAAAATCATAGAGTCTTGGGGTTATAAACTTTGGTATACGGGTAGAGATAGAAATCGCAATGGGATAGGTGTGATCATAGATAAGCAATTACTTGGGATGTAGTGGGGGTTATGAGGTAGAGTGATAGAATTTTATTAGTTAAACTTATTTTAGATGGAGATATTTTTAATGTTATTAGCACCTATGCACCACAAATAGGACTTGATGAATCCAGTAAATATCAATTTTGGGAGGATCTAGATGAGATGGTATAAGAAATACTCGCTAGAGAAAAACTATTTATTGGTGGTAATCTCAATGGGTATGTATGAACTAGTCGCAATGGGTTTGATAGTGTACATGGAGGATTTGGTTTTGGAGAAAAAAATGAAGCAGGTAACTCAATTCTAGATTTTGCTTTGTCTTATGATTTAATTTTAGCGAATACTTGGTTTAAAAAGAGAGTTTCTCACTTATTTACTTTTAAAAGTGGATCGAATACAAGCCAAATGATTTCTTTTTAACTAGGAGGGTAGATAGAAATAGTTGTATCGATTGTAAGATAGTGGCAGGTGAGAGTGTAGTTATCCAATATAGACTCTTAGTTTTAAATATTCAGATTAGACATAAACTTAAAAAAAATTAAGTGTAAATTAGATCCTAAGATTAAGTGGTGGCAGTTAAAAGGTAATAAAAAAGTTTTTGTAGATAGAGTAGTATAAAAAACAGATTGGAGGGACTATAATGATCCTAATGTAATATAGAACAAAATGGCTAATTGCATTAAAAGGATAGCTAAAAATATATTCGGTGAGTCGAGGGGTGGTGTTCCACCATGTAAGGATACATCATGGTGGAATGAAGAGGTAAAAAATGCTATTAAGATCAAGCGAGAGATTTATAGAGATTTGAATAATAATAATAATAATAATGGAATAAGTTTTGAGAAGTATAAAGTAGCAAAGAAGGAGGCTAAGAAAGCTGTTCGGGATGTAAAAACTAAATTATATAAACAAGTGTACGAGAAGTTAGATAATAAAGAGTCAGAAAAGAATATATATAGAATTGCTCGAATAGGAGAGAGAAAGTCTGAACACTTTTGTACTATAAAGTGTATTAAAGATGAGGGTCAGACGGTTCTAGTTCGAGACAAAAAGATTAAAGAAAGATGGAAAAATTATTTTGATAGATTATATAATGGTAGTTTTACTCAAGATTTGGGAGATCTTACTATTCAATGTGAGGATATGAATCGTAGTTTTATGCGCATAATCAAAGAGTCTGAAATAAAAGAGGTTTTAAAGAGAATGAAATCAAGAAAATCTATTGGTCCAGATGAGATTCCTATAGAGGTATGGAGATATTTAGGAGAGATTGGTGTGAGGTGGCGAACAGATTTTTTTAATAAGATTTGGCAAATTAAGAAAATACCAAATGAATGGAGGAAGAGTACTTTAGCAGCTCTGTATAAGAATAAGGGCGACATTCAGAGTTGTTCTAACTATCGGGGAATAAAACTCATGTGTCACATTATGAAAATTTGGAAAAGGGTAATTGAACATAGATTGCGACAAATTGTTAAAATATCAGAGAACCAGTTTGGATTTATGCCGGGGCGATCGACGACAGAAACTATTCATTTACTTCGTTAATTTATAGAGCGATTCCGAGAAAGAAATAGAGATTTGCATATGGTATTTATTAACTTAGAGAAAGCCTATGATAAGGTTCCACGAGAGATACTTTGGTAGACACGGATGAATAAAAAAGTTCCCATCAAGTATATCGACATAATTAAGGATATGTATGATGGAGTAGTAACCAATGTCAGAACATGTGGTGGTTTAACAAGTGATTTTTGTATCACAATTGGATTGCATCAAGGATTTGCATTGAGCCCATTCTTATTTGCTATAGTGATGGATGAGTTTACTAAATCTATTCAGAATGAGAGACCTTGGTGTATGCTATTTGCTGATGATATTGTCTTAGTTGATGATACAAGAGTAGGGGTAAATGCCAAGTTAGAGTTTTGGAGGCATGTATTAGAATCTAGAGGTTTTAAATTGAGTAGGTCTAAAACAGAGTATATGGAGTATAATAGTAAACGACGAACCATATACTATAATGCTGTAAAACTGGATAGGTAAGAATACAAATGTGCAGTTAGTTTAGATATTTGGATTCTATTATTTAGAAAGATGGAGAGATCGATAATGATTTAAACATAGAATACAAACTAGCTGGTTGAAATGGAAGAGGGCAACGGGAGTTTTATGCGACCGTAACATTCCGTTAAGAAGAAAATTTTATAGGACTGCTATTAGGCCAACTTTATTATATGGTATGGAATGTTGGGCTATAAAGAAATATCATTCACAGAAGATAAGTGTAGCAGAGATACGCATGCTCTGTTGGATGTGCGGCAACACTAGGAGAGATAAAGTGAGAAATGAAGTTATTCGTGCTAACCTAGGTGTAGCTCCCATCGATGAGAAGATGCGAGAAAATCGCTTACGATAGTTTGGTCATGTGCAACGTAGGTCTACAAGTGCACCAGTTCGAAGAGAGGAGTTTATCAATGTAGGAAAAACTAAAAGAACGAAGGGAAGATGAAAGAAAACATGGATGGAGGTGATACGCAAAGATATGGAGTTTAGATGTTTAAATAAGGAGATATTACTTAATAGAAATGAATGGAGAAGGAATATTAAAGTGATCGATCCGGCGTGATTCTTTTTTTTGGTTCATGTAGCCTACCCCAAATGCTTGGGATAAAAGGCTTAGTTGTTGTTGTATTCATATGTACAAGCATAACATAGTAAGACAACCATAGAATTGGTTCAACTAAATTTAAAATATATATTGTAGAAATAACTGAAATTCAAACACGATATGGATAGTAATTGAAGTAGATTGGCTGCAATAATAGTAACGGTGAGAATGATAATAGTAATAGTGACAATAATAGTCACTGAGCAAGCAACAAATATAAAGAGAGAGAAGTGGAAGAAGAAAAATTTAAAGAAGGTTTTAACTCTTGATTAGTATTGAAATAGCCTCCCGATGTAGATCTCTAGTATTTTTAACTTTTGGCATGTTACAAATTCTGTCTCTCAAGTTTTTATGATGACAATTCAAAAATCTAGTTGATTTAAGCAAATGAGAAAGAATTTGGATTTTTCTCTTAGACGTAAGAATCATATTGGTTATGAACACCAAAACTATTTCTAAGTTAAAAAGTCAATGGGAAAGTAAAACATATTAGTCGATATATCAGAATGATGTATCGACCCCCATATTGATCGATATTGCAAATATCAACCGATATGAGAACAAAATAATGTGATCCCTTTTTAACATACCGTTGCAACTGATCCTCAAAAATGATATATTGGAGAATATATCGTCCCTATCGGGATTTAAAACAATGGTTTTGCCACACCATTCTTTTGTGGAGTGTAAGGACTAGAAGTATGGTGAACAATTTTGTATAAAGAAAAACTAGGTAATTCTTTCATATTATCAGCCGTAAAGAATGTATAGACTATCAAATTGATTTTTAATTCATTATAGAAAGTCTAAAAAATTGGAAGCGATTGTAAAAGATTATTCATAAATATAACCACGTCACATGAGAAAAATCTTCTACAAAAGTAATGAAATACATAAACCAAGTGTTGAACTAACATGTCAAGGATTCCAAATATCAGGATAAATAAGGTCAAATGGATGATCTACCCTCTTATTGACTATCAATGGATAGGCACATGATAGCTTTTACTTATTTGATATGACTCACATTCAAGAGATGACACTTTAGCACAATTCAGGAAGAGGAAACTAACGATATAGATCAAACAAATAAGAGCTAACACGCAACTGAATTGGCACCAGTCTCTAGGTGATGTAGACCTCCTGAATCATGTCCTATGCTAATCGTATTCTATGTCCCAATCTCCTGAAATATACAATAATAAAGAAAGAATGTCCCTGAACAATTTAAGAATGTGTAAGTTTGCTGATAAATTAAATTAAAGAGTAAATCAGACATGTAAAAGACAGATGACAATGGTAATTAAGTAGTTGTAGTATTGCCTACACTCTCAATATAAGATGCAACACCATTTGTGGAAGTTACTGTAGGAAGAGATAAGGATGAAGATAAGTTATGGAGAATATTTTTGTTCCCATCATGTCTTCAGATGCATTCATGTCAATGATCCAAGTATTATGCAATCTTAAAGAGAAACGTACAGTAAGTTTTTCTAATTGTGCAAAGGTATTGAAAGTGGAACATAATATTTTCCGAACTCTTCATTACATAATTACACATTTAGAACCCGAAGGAACTATCATTACGATGTTTGAGCCACATGAGCAAACTGACCACCATGGAAGGGCTTGTCACATAATTTTGGATAGTTGTTTTTTGTGTGTCCAACCTCTCTACAGTTATAGTAGGTCCTTGTATTTTGCCATTGCCTTACTCCATTTCCTTCACAGCCAAAATCCTCCTTCGCTGCTAGAACAACAACCTCGCCAAACTCTGCTACTACCAAAATGGCCCCACATCAAGTCTCAAGTGCTACTGCTAAAACCTCAACGACCAAAATCTCCTAGACCACCGCCAAAATAGTCTCCTACTCGACCTCCATTGGACCCAATCAATTGCCCCTATTGAACAACTAGAGCCGACCATTTATCAAACTTGGTCCTAGCCATAGGCGGTCCCACGCTCTTGCCAGGGTGGGCAGCCACCCCTCTCAATTTTTAAACTTAATATCTACAAATTTTATGAGTGTTCCTCCCTCAAATATCAAGTTTGGCCGTTCAAGTCCCAAGAGTCATGACTAAAGCTCATTTTGGCCCTCAATATTGTATTTTTCCAATTCCTTCTCTAGAAAACTCTCTTCAATCCACCAACAGAAATTAAATCTTTATCAAATTACATGTTGTTCAGTGTTGACTTGTAAAGTATAATTTTATCGACGAATTCATAGTGCTATAATGTAGAATCTTTTTGTGTCTAGGGCTCTGTCCCTACACCCTTGATAGGAGCACTTAGGCTCTTGCACCCTTAACAAGATATCTAGGCAACTCGATCATTGAATAACTTTGCTCCTTTGGTTCAATTACCTAGGCCGTCTCTGGTCCTAGCAGGATTTTGCGATTCCTTTAGAAGGATACTTTGAAGAAATTGATGTCTCTGGTAGAGAGAACTGCAGAATGATGTATCACTTGTGGGCATGCATGAGTGTTCTCTGATGGCAAATTTCCTAGAAATGTCAATACTGCTAATTGGTCCCATTACTTCTATATCTTCCTCACACATTGCAAGATGGGAAATAACACTTTCTACTCCTTGTAGACCTTGTTAAAGTTTGAATGATATTGAGACAAGGTTTTGTTACCCTTCTCACAGTGAGACATTTCCTGAATGATGTCCAAAACTTGAACAAGATTATTTTTCTTGAGTACAACTCCTCAAGATAGTTCCTCATCTCTTTCATGGTTGATGTATGCATTACTAAATCTTGTACTTTTGGTAGCATAATATTCACAACTGACCGAAGAGAGCAATATCTTTTCGCTTTGAGTCATTTGTCTTCGAAGTAGGAAGATCCATATATAGACAACTCTTCTTTCTGTGACTAGTTAAATTAAGTTCAATAATCTTTCTTCATGGTAGATAGTTATTTCTATTCAATTTCTTATCAATAATCTTATTGGTAATAAACTCGAAATAAGCAGCTTGAACTCTGTTGCACTCGTCCCATCTATCATGTTAACAATCTACCCACAT
The DNA here is from genome assembly GCA_036321105.1 of Dracaena cambodiana. Taxonomy (NCBI): domain Eukaryota; kingdom Viridiplantae; phylum Streptophyta; class Magnoliopsida; order Asparagales; family Asparagaceae; genus Dracaena; species Dracaena cambodiana. The sequence continues at coordinate 40,141,376 of JAYEPQ010000007.1, forward strand.
CTCTAAGAAAATACTTACTTTTCATCAAGTAGACACTACAAAAAAATATTACTTTCCATCAAATAACACTTCTTTGCTATAGATTATAGTGATAATTCTCCTTCAGATCAGACTATAAATTTCTCAGATTTGATCTCAAGAGTGTAACAATAGGCGATGAAGAGGAGGAGAATCAAGGATTGAGGAGGGGATGCCATACTCCTGAATATTTCTTTCGTCATTGGTTGCTGTTTCGAGTCTGCATGAGAGAGAGTGAGTAGTGGGAAGAAATCTTTTTCGATTTCTTTAGTTGGTTCGATTTTATCAAAGATGAGAATCGCGAAAGTTGTTGTAGTTTTCGGAGATGAGTATCTATTGAATGGAAGATGAGGATATGATGATATGGATCATACAGAGTTGTTGGAGTTAGGAGTCATGGGGAGATAAGAATCATTGTAGTTGTCATAGGATTCGTGTGGAGTCCTTGGATTTCAAAGTAGTTGGCATTTATCGAAGATGAGGATCGTTGGAGTAGGGGATTGACGAGGAGCCTACGAAGATCCTGTGTTGGTGAATTGAGGAGACATTGATCTTCGATCGATTATGGTCCAGAGTAGATCTGAAGGCATCAATTAGAGAAATGGATAGCGTGGCGATGAGGAGAAGATGCCGATCGATGGGTTTATTGAGGGTGGAAGATGGATTAAGAGGATAATGGAGGGATGAATCTGACACCATGATAATCAGAGTTAGACTTAAACTTTAATAAATTGGTGAGAGCTAGATAGATTTATTGGTTGCAGCTTACATTCTTTTATTAATATATAATATGTCTTTATTGCTAACATGGAAGATATAATATGTGTTTACATCCTTTCATTTCTCTTAAACAAAAGTCCTGCACATTCCAACCTATTACATAACAATATCAACAGAAGTCTATGCCAATTGATTCAAAGCACAAGCTAACATGGAAGATTTAATAGTAGAAAAATGAAGTTTCACATTGTTTACAACATCGTAGAACAAGAATTCCATACAAATTTTAAAATTTTGGCACTTAACTATAAGACAGGATGGTACTTTAAACAATGTGTACTCAGTTGCTATTGATTATTTATTGCAAACTTGTTCTCTTCTTTGATTTTTTTTATGTGTATTCTCATTAGCCAACTTTCATGTGCAACGTAGGCCTACAAGTGCACCAGTTCGAAGATGGGAGTTTATCAATGTAGGACAAGTTAAAAGAACGAAGGGAAAACCGAAAAAAATATGGATGGAGATGATACACAAAGATATGGAGTCTAGAGGTTTAAATAAGGAGATATTACTTGATAGAAATGAATGGAGAAGGAATATCAAAGAATTTGATCCGGCGTGATTCTTTTTTTGGTTCATGTAGCCTACCCCAAATAATTGGGATAAAATGCTTAGTTGTTGTTGTAGTTGTTGTATTCTTATTAGCCAACTTAAAATCCCTTGAAATCACTTTCTTTATGGTTAAACTGAATTTGAAGGGCTGTATAAAATTCTTGATTCCCTGAAAACCTCTCTCTCTCTCTCTGTCTATATATATATATATATATATATATATACTGGCCCATTGATCTTTTAAATGGTAATAAATAGTGAATTAGTTATGAGGTTCTGTTATTCTATTGGTTGTATTAGTTATAAGCTTATATCCAACTTACAAATTGCTTTTTTTCTTTATTTGCTAAACCTTGATATTGCTATCTATCAATGCAATTCCTTGTATAAAAAAAATAAATGATACATATTGTTGAGCTGAGGATGTCAAATAAATGAAAGGAGTATTTCCTGTAATATTTTTTTTGCTCAAGGGCCTAAGTTGTCAGGTTAAATACATCTTAACGTTTCAACCTGTTGTTTTTTTCATTCAAAACCTTTCCTTCATGTTAGGGATGCTTCACACTGTCCTTCATTTCTAGTTGTACAATGTCCATGCTTCAGTTTTCATATGTTTTGCGTTGTAGTACTTAATAGAGGTTGGTTTTTATACTGAGCTACTGACCCATACTTTTTCTGGTATAGGTAATACTAGAACTTCGAGAACGGTACTTTGGACCAACATTTGAGCTTCATTCACATGAAAAGGTGAGAATTTTGTGCAGTTCTTTTTATACAATCTTGATATATATAATAATTGTTAACATCCTGGCAAATATTATAATATTCATCATGATATGGATTCCTTATTCATTCCATTTAGTGTGATGTGATTATGGAGTGACTCAGTTTTTTTTTCTTTCTAATGTAGAATAATTTTCCTTTCTATGAAGGACAATGTGTCCAGTGGGATGGGTTATAAACTGAAACTATACTGAACTTGAAATTTGGGTGGGTTTGAGTTTGTAAAATCCATTTTATGACATGGTGCCTATTCGGAAGTACAAAGTGAGTCTGCAGACAGATTAGCCGGGGTGGCTGCAGTTTTTTGGGAGGATGGAAGTTAGTTAGGGAGGATTTTAGATATTAACTTTGACTGAGTGAGAAATATGAGCCTTCTCAAGTAGAAATCTTTTCTTTCAATTAATTATTTTTTTTTGTGGGTTTGTTACCGGGATTGTGATGACGACCGAAAAAGATCCAGAAAATACAACCTATAAATTGGTGTTGAAGGACAGAGTATAATGTAGGAAGACTGTAATGAGGGCCAGAGAAGCTAGTGGTTCATCTCTCATCTTAGAGGTACAATATATGCATATGGTTAGAAGAGGATCAACCCGTGCATGTCTAAAGTAATTGCTGTGATTTTATGGATGCAACACCTAACACCCTTCTTACCCTATAAAGGAAGGAAAAAATTAGCAACCTCATGCACACAGGCCTGCAAAATAAGAGAGATTTGGATTTTACAAGGGGGTTTTCACCAGCATCCCAACCCATCCTTTTTTATGAATTTTCTTAAATTAAATTTGTGTAATCTGTCTTTCTTGATGGTTTCGGAGGGTTTCTACAGTCACTAATTTTAGGATGGCTATGGTCAAGTTTGGATAGTCATTGAATAGCTGCAAATGGGTTCTATTCCTGAAAGGAAACTAGGTTGTCAGTCAAGAGTGCATTTTCGTTTGCAGCTTGCTAGAGCAAGCATGCTAGGGTTTTGATATAACAGTAAAATTGTGCATTTCAATAACAAGTTGTGTCAGAATTTTATGTATGGTTGCCATGTAATCCAAGTTTTACCTCTGAAATTTTGTTTAAGGTTGACCATCCGTTTCGAGTTCACTTCCACGTCATTTTGCACTATGAACCCATTTTTGGGCAGTTATAATTTTCTTTTGTGGTTGATCCTTAAGTCATGATGCTTCATTAATGATTCTACTTTGAATCTGGTGCCCCTTTAGATACTTGTACCGTTATCCTTCAGTTCAGAGTTCAAGTTTTACAGTTGGGATTGAATTTACCACTCTGGCTTCATCTATTCCCGATTAGAAGCTAACAGCCAGTAGGAATGGACAATAGAAAATTGTGTTTAGGATAACTAAGTACAAAAGAAGATGCAAGTATAAATGGGCAAAGCAATGGATTTGTGAGAAAAAGATCCGGTCCATAACTTGTTTCAGGACATGCCAACACGCGGAACACTGGGGCTTAAAGCAAAGCTACATATATTCTATTATGATGCTGTTAACAGAATTATATATCATACACATTGATAGATAGTTCAAGAAGAGAGTAACAAGTAATTACTTTATTATGATAAGGGTAAGTTCGTTGAAAGCAGTGGTACCAGTACCTTTTGTTATTCAAAATTTTCCCATTTTAAGACACTCATACATGGCGCTACGTTTGAATAGTCATGTCCTAGGTTACATGGACACAGCAAATTTTTTTGCACCTCCCATGTTGGGATGTGAATCCAACATACTTTTGCATCCTGCATGAACAGGTACACGTCAGACTCATGTCCAATCATGTCTGGAGTCATTTTGCCTCCAATGTGGCAGAGATGCGCACATGACATGTCGACAACATGGGAGGGTCTGGTCGAAAATTTAATGTACTTTTCTTATCTAGATTTTTCCTTTTGGGGTTGGCATCTCATAGGCCTAAATCCTAATTCACAATCCAGATTTGAAGAAAGAAGAGAGAGTTGATGATTTGAATCGAAACTAAATCTAAACACAAATATTTGAGTTAGTTTTATATTTTGGCTTTGGATCCTCTGATTGAAACTTGATCTTGTAAGTGGCAACTAGCAAATTTGGGGTTTGGATTTGAATGTCATTTCTAACCAAACCCAAATTTTAAGTCTGAATCTTAAACATAGTTGCATTAAATAATACTGGGGCTCAACCCTTTTTGTCACTTATTTTCTCTCTGGAAATAAATGCTACAACAAACTCACCCTAGAAGATCATTAGGGAGGAACAGTGGGCTGCTATGCATCCCAACATGTATCTTGGGGCACGTGGATAAAAAATAATTAAAAAGAACTTAATAGAGAGAATTTTGAGTATTTGGATAGAGGGTGTGACGCAGGACGGAGGCGAAATTAGGGTTAGAGTTTTGAAAATTAGGGTTTTTTTGGATGAATTGGGGAAAATAAATAAATTGGAGAAGAACTTACGGGGTTTGGGAATCCATCCAGGCGAATCCACGCCCACTCTCCACGAATCCACGAGGAAAGATTTGCTCAAGCGAAATCCACGCCATAAATTTTTCAAGAAATTTTCAAATATTATTCATCTCTTTTAGTTCTCCATACAAACCCATATATATAGAAAAACTCTAACAAACAGAATTCTAATAGAATCCAAAATCCTAATAAAATCAAAATTCTAATTAAAATCAGAATCCAATATTCTAAAATCCTAATAAAATCCAAATCTAATCAAATCTAATCAGATATAATCTCTATCAAATCAAATCTGATCTCCATCAATTCTCCCTGGTTTCAAAGCATTCATCCCCGATGAATGTGGAGATAAGGAATGATAAACACGTCCGGGTTGAACTAATTAACATCCACAAAATATCCCAATTGGGCCATGGTGGTGGTCGAGAAATCGTATCTAGTACATCACATCTGAACCAAGGCGGTGGAGTGGAACTGGATTTTTTCGTGAATCAGTTTCAGATGATCGTAAATCCCACAAATTATTCTGGCCATGAATAGTAAAAGCAAAGCTCTTCGAAACTTCATATGAATCTGTATATTGAGTTGGTAATTTCTTCATAATTTTTATAATGAATCTCTCAAGAGAAACTGAAGTTTTTACCTCATCATTAACAATAACTTCTTTTCTGTCTGAAGTCTCATTTTGGATTGGAAGTTCATGTACTCCCTGTATATCTGCAACTGCTATGCAAATACTATCAGTAAATACAAATTGTCGACGAACTTTCTTACGAAATTTTAGCAGAAGGTCTTCTAAAGAAACTGTCAGTTTTATGGACATGTGATATAGGAGAGGAGGAGGTACTTCTGTTGGCTTCTGCTCATGAATATGATCATCAGATGTATTTTATTGTGGCTGAAACTTCTCAGTTGATTCCACTGAGAGATCGTCAGAAATCTGAAATTTTGAGTCTTCATTTTTTATGGATGGAAAGGAAGTTCTATCTGACATTAATAGTGGCTCATCATGAACTTCTGTATTCAGTATAGGCTGCAATTCGCAATCAACAATATGAATATTTGCTTCAATCTTTTTGGCAATGCTATCATCATTAACCATTTGACTTCTCTCATCCCTGTATTTAAGTGTTTTGTTGAAACTATCAAGTATTCGGCTACACTTTTCAAGTTCATCAATCATATATTGAAGTTTTTCATCAGTGGTCATTATTTTAGGTTCAGACGATTGAAAGCGATGAGATAATAAATTTGGAATGTGGTGTTGAGTATACCGATGACGAAGTAAACGTCGCAAGAAATTCCAATCCAAGTATAATTTATACTTTCTACTCCAAATATAAGCTTCTCCACCCAACTTTTGTCGGGCGTAACGACATTTCTGTGCTGATGTTAGATCAAAATATTTAAAGAAATCTTCGAGATGATTCTCCCAATCTTCATAATTTTGCCGATTGTCAAAACCGAAAAAAATGGGTACAGTAGCATACATATCATGCTCGACTCGTGATATTTTAGCATTGGTGTTAATATAGTGACCATGGAATATAAACTCCATATATAATCAACTCAAAATTTTATTTCAAAAGGTTTAGAAAATACCCAAGAAATATGGAAGCTCGAAAACGGTTTGAATCGAAGTTGAAACGGGCTCCGAATCAAAAGAAAATCCTTAACGGGTCTGCTGCTCTTAATGGGTCTACACTGCTGTCGGATCGGATCCACTTCTATAAAAAACCCAAATTAATTCTTCCTTCTGTTTCTTTTCTCTTCTTTTTTTTAATCTCTATCAAATCAAATCTGATCTCTATCAGGGTGTTTTATGTAATGCTGCATATTCTCTATTGTATAATTAAATCACTGCTGCCCTTGATAGACAAGCTGTCTTTTCTTTTCTGAAGTTGACATAGTATTAGATCAGGGACAATGAAAAAGAAAAAAATAAAAATAAAAACTAACCTAGCCTATCGTTGCCACCATCAAAGTTTAACTTCATGCTTGTCATCTTCATGGAGATTCTAATGTTAACTTTTATCTTGTCATCCGCTTCTTCCTTGTTCCTCATCAGATCTCGCAATCTTGTATTTGTGCGATCTCAATATCACACTTCTTTCCTTCCTTTGGTCATGATTATGCATTTATCTTACCTTTCCAGCTAGATGTAAAAGAATTGTGATCAATCTCACGACCAGATCCTCACCTCGATTTCGCCTTGTGATTAGATCTGGTCTGCTCCCTATCCTCTCTCCGATCCCGATTTTCATCGACTCAATTATCAAGTTTTGATCTTGATTCCTCTTCGTTTGACCATGACTCTCATCTTTAGTTAACTCAATTTGCATTAGGGAGTTCATACTATTCCTTCTCCTTTTGATTAAAAAAACAAATAAAAAGAATCACCACATGTTTTTGTAGCTATAATACTCATAGTCAAATTTTTCATTAATAATACTCATTGTGAATTTTTTTTGTCAGTTCCTCTCTCTCAAAAGTGAAAATTGTGAGTTTCCTGAACTTGCTTTTCAAATCTCATTATATTTGTCTAAAACCTAGCTTCGCCTTTTACTAAAAATTGAAACTTCGTTTGTCCTCATTTCTCACTTTACCAAGGTTCTAAATATCGAATATCAGGTTTGCACTAGATGGAGTATTTTCATAGTGCATATCAGATATTAGCCCATATATTGGAGAGATGAGCAAATATCAGGCTTTCTTATTGTATCGGTTAACCCTCAAAAGCGTTAATATATTGGGCTTGCAAAAAGAATTTTTATAGTGATGGAATCGAGTGTTGTGGTTTTTGCTGAAGTTTTGGTAATGATTTTTTGTTTTTTTTTTTTAAGAGTGCAAAATTTTATAACAAACTATAGACACATCATATATGCTCCTGCACGTGGGGGAAGTATTAGTGTATTTAGATATTAAAGGGTGTTTTATGTAATTATGCATATTCTCTACTATATAATTAGGTATCCATCTGGACTGTTTTTGAAGCCTAATAGGGTCGTTATTTTCTGTCATTTCTTGCTTTTATTTTTTGCTAAATTTCCTCTCTCTTTCCAGTGATGATACTCAATCCCTCTCTCTGCCTCAAAGACTTCATTTTCTTCGCTATGGAACTATAAATCTAAAAAGAGTCTCATCTTTCTTCTCTTCCTTTTGCCTTCATTCCTCTTCCGGAAACTTGAGGCTGCAATCCTACCAGTTAAATATCGTTTTATCATTCAGGTGGATTGGTGACAGCAGCATGGAATGCCATCAAATAATACCTCAAATTTTAGGTAAATATTTTATGCATGTTCCTTTTTTTTTCTCTCCTAACAATCATATCTTTTTATCCCAAAAAAAAATTATATAATTGGTGATCTCCAAAAATTAGGTATTCATGGCCTCCTTCCAAAGTACTATATTCTTCTGGAATTTAATAACTTTTTCCTTTAAAGATTCGTTGCCCATAACACTTAATTCATGCTAATAACACAAGTTAGCAAATTATCGTGTTCTAATAAGTTAAAAGCTTAAGAAAAGAGTATAAAATACATTTGTTTAGATGATCACCTCACATAAAATTAAGGTTGATAAAGACAAAAAAAGAACATTTCTCTAATTTTCTTTTATCGTAGATAAATAATTCTTGGCATAAGTTTATTTTGTTTTTACATGAATTACATTGTTAGGTACCACATATTTGCATCTAAGAGAGACTAATTGTAATATATTTTATGTATATAATTTACTTGTAATCTAAATCTAATGTGTAAATAGTTAGTTTCACTAAATTCATAAACTTTCAAATATATTCAGTGAGAAATGAAATGCTTCTTGCAAAGCTAATAATATTCCTACTTTTGGCCTTAATAGAGATTTATTTGTTTTCGGAAAAAATATTTTCGTCAATTTCGAAGTTCTTGCCATGTACATCTCCGTATTTGAAATTTCTTATACATGCTCATTTGAAATATTTTCTTTTTTGATTCATATGCCATCCCTAAGTAACAATTAAAGAAGCCAAATAAGTATATTTGTATTTTAAAAAAAATCTATGAGTTTAGTAAAATTAATACTTGCATTAATGATATATAAGAAATGAAAAATGTCATAAATTAAAAGTGATCCTTTTGGTGTCCTTATCATCCTTAATTTTTTCGAGGTTTCTAGACATATTATGTATTTTTATACCCTTTTCTTAAATTTTAAATCTACCAAAACATGGACAATTCGCTAAGTGATTGTCATTAGTATAAATGCCATGGACAATGAATCTTTAAAGAAAAAAGTTTCTAAATTCAAGAAAAATATTGTAAGATCACTAATTATATATATATATATATATATATATATATATATATATATATATATATATATATATATATATATATATATATAGATGGAGAGAGAGAGAGAGAGAGAATAAATTGATTGAAATGGACTTAAACATGCATAATATTTTCATGAAATTTGAGCATTTTTTGAACAACTTCAAATTGCTCTCACCGATCCGGTTGAGTGACATTAGGATATTTAACTGGTACAAGTAAAACTAAGGGTTTTTAAAAAGTAGAAGTGAGGAGAACATAGGGAGAGGAGAATAATCAGGGATTTTTTGGGTATATAATTCTATAGAATGATGATGAAGAGGGTCTAAGAGAGAGGGTTGTGTATCAATCATGAGAAAGAGAGAAAATTGGAAAAAACTTAATGCTTGAAACAAGATGTCAACATTGTAATTATATTCGTCCACTTGTTTTAAGATACTTGATGGGATTTCTGAGTTGTGACAACCCTCCTTTTCTACATATGCAATCTTCTGTGAGCTCTCTGCATAATTATTTTCCTATTTACCTGTATCGGATTACTTTTTGTCTCGCTGCTCGAGGTGACAACAACAATGCCATCATAGTGCTTTTTCGTGTGTTTAACATATATTTTTAGTTTACTTCTGAAAATTGCCTCTAATAAATTGCAAAATATTAAATATATTTAATTTTCGTTGTGTCCCCTACCATTTTGTGTCCAAATTTTCAAGGCATGTCACATCTTATCGTTGTCCTTGTCCATGCAACCTAGTTTTTGTCATGTTACGTGGACACTTCTACTAGGGTGTCATTATATTAAAGAAGGGAAAGATTAGAAGATATAGCTGAAATAAGTCCACATGTCCCACATTTTACGTTTATCTAAAAGTTTTTGAAGCTTTTGTAATTTTTTTGACAGTGATCATATTTAAGCATGAAGTAGAGGTGCGACCTAGTTCCAAAGTAGAAGAATTTACCATAGATCTTTGTGAATGATATGTAATTTGAGTGTAATAGGATAAGGAAAATTGGATATTGAAATTGGACAAGGAAAATATCTTCTCACGCATAAGAGAGAGAATGGACACGGAAATCTCTTACCATAGATCTTGCTGCTAGTACTTTGTGAGAAACGAATACCTTCTCATGCATGAGAGAGAAATTGGACTAGGAAACCAGGACAGTGAATGAGATAGAACAACTGGAAAACTAAAATGAAGTTCCATTGCACACTACACTCTCGTCTAAGCACTTATTTATGGTGGTTTTGGGTTGTTGGGAAAGGGGGGTTGGCTAGTGAAGATTTTCTGATCCAGTCTAGTAGCTTAGCATTTGATCCGATCAATATTCTAAACCATAGAACTTGTCTGATTACTCGGATTCATTCTCTAAACGTGCCGAGAACATAAAACTCGCTCAAAAAAGCGGACAAATGAGTAATCATTTGACTTGGTTGATTACTAGCTGAGTCTGAGTTATGAAACGGTCTTTATTGGGTGAAAAATAAAAAAAGGATCGTGATGTTTTTACCTGAACTCGATCCGCCAGCTTCCGTTAAAAAAATTATTGAGATCCCTAACTCTCACTCGATGAGTTTCTATAGCTGTGGCTAATAGGCAATCATCGAAGTAGCTTCGAGGCTGTGCAATCAACGAAGTAATATAGACAAAAACTCGTGGGATTGTTGGGGGGGATTGGCAAGTTGAAGTCTCATGGTGGTTGGATCTCAAAAGAAAGGTAAGTTTGATCTTTCTTTATCTCGATTTTCCTTCTTTTGAGTTTTGATTGATCTCAATAGTAATATTGATATTTCGAGTTTTAACGAGTAGTGCGAGAGTTTGCCGAGTTTTCTAAGTTTTCACTGCTTGCTCTCAGACTGAGCATGTAGTGAAACTGAGTTTTAGAACATTGGATGCAATAGGTTGGGACTGTTGGGTTAAGGGTTAAGGTAAAAAAATGCAATCATTCGTGTAATTGGATATGCAGTCACATAAAATGCCTAGAACTGTCTTGCCTGCACAATAAAAGGGCATTACCCTTTACTGGATGTGATGGGCAACCATATGTTAGCGCAGCTGCTTAAGCTGATTCAGAATCCTTATCAGCCAATTGGTTAACATCTGAAAGGATAGAATTTTGATAGAATTCACTGTATAAAGTACTCCTCTAAGTGCAGTATGACAATGTTATCAGTTCTATCTCACAATATTTTGATCATAATTCCCCATGTTGTACATGTGGGACTAATTGGCCCTAGCAATGTACATTGAAATATAGTTTCTTTTTCAGAGGAACTACAGGAAAAAGTAAAAGGTGTTATATATGAAATTTCTTTCAATTTGTAATCAGGGTATGAAGGGGAAGAACTGTCTCCAAAATCTGTCTTAAAGTAAGCGCTGCTAATAACCGTGTCATGCCCAAACATGAATTATAGTGAATACTTTAATTATATTATTCATTGTTGCGAAGTTTAGAGTAGACTTTCCTAAAGTTGAATTATACTATTCACTATTGCATAGTTTAGAGTAGGCTTTAACGACAGCTACTAAGTTCCATATGGCACACATGAGAAGTACACTATGATAAAATCAATTTTAGTTGCCATAATTGGTTGCTTACCCATCACTAAAATCATGAAATGCCACATAGCCAATATAATGATATGAACATGTATACCAAAGTACTAGCCCATCCATGTCGAATACACACAATACTTAGTTATGTAAACAAAAAAGTAAGTAGCACTAAGCTGTATGATCCCCATGCCTTAACCATGTGAAACCATCTTCTTGCTTTTGTCCCCATTGTGATCATACACAAGTGGTGAGCTTTCTAGTTCAGTAAGTAGTATTATAAACAATAAATAAATAGGTTTATCCACACTGGGGATGGTAATAGACACACCCATGGGCCAATTTTTTGCCCTTCCTATATAAAATTTTGAATTAGAAAAATGAAACTTTCATTTTTAATTCAAAATTTTGTATAGGACGGGCCGAAAATTGACTCATGGACGCGTCCATTACCATCTCTAATCCACACACTAAAACAATACTAATGCTAGTCGACAAGTTTAGCATGCAATATAAGAGAGGAAGTTATAGTTATCATGGAGATAGATAACTTGACGGTCTTATTCTGAGAATAACAAGTACAATTCTTTAGTTTCCATACAGGTAAATAGTATTCGAGTTCAGAGGATACATTGTCACACCAGTAATTTTCATTATTTTGTTAGAAATAAATAATGCTTGAGGAATTGCTGAAGGCAAGGAACACTTATAAATGTAAATGTAAGTACTAATACCACAAAAATTACATGGTTATCTAAAGTAAAATGTCACTATAAGATATGAATAACAAACTCATACAAACACGCACGTAATCAGCAGGAAGGGATTTAGCAATTAGCATCATAGACTTACAATAATTATTAAAGGATTGTTGCAGTTCATTGCAACCCATATGTGTATGGAACAGTCAGATGACGAAGTTCTAGGAGTTGAACTTGACTGCAAGAGGAAATATTGAAAATTGGGTTTTATATTAACTTTATTATCTTAACGATAATTTGTAACCTTAATCCGAAATCTCAATAAAAGCACTTTCAACGATGTGAACAAAGAAGAGAAGAAGTCAAGTTACTTGGAGATAAAAGCCGTTAGGATTAAAGTGATATTAAATATCAGAAAAAATAGGTCCTAGATAGAATGATTCACGCAAGACATTTCAGTCTGAAAAGGATGCTTAGTGAGATCCTCGCATTGTATTGAAAGGGCACAAAAGGTGAGATTGAAAGAAAGGGAAACAAAAAAGAAAACCTAAAAAGACCAGGACAATCCAACCCTACAAAAGCGAGTTTTATGAGCACGTTGAAGGTGTTGTTAAGCCCTTCTCTTTGCGACTTGAAGGAAGCTAGAGTTTGATAGGGACAATAAGGGCCAATAAAGGCCCAGTTTGATTAGGAACTTTTCTAGATTTTGGTTTAATTGCTTGTATAGTGCATAAAGCTAGTTCTATATTAATAAGGCTTGTTATTTTCAAGGAGAATGAGATTTTCAAATTAAAATCCCCTTTTTGTTCTTAGGATGGTGGTTTACTAAACAAAATGAAATCCTTTTCGTGTTCTTTCGTCGAGAGTGGATAAGAGATTATGTGGATATCGAAGTCTGAATTAATCCCTAAGATTCTCAGTGATTCATTGAGAGTGGTTGAGAGATCACCTTGGTGGCAAAACCTCAATTGTTAAAATAAAAATTGATTGGGGATTTTTCTAATTAATAAAAATGAGTGATCACCTTTTTTGATGGGGATAATAAAGGCCAATAAACACCCAATTTGATTAGGGATTTTCTAGATTTTGGTTTAATTACACATGTGGTGGACGTAGCTAGTTTTCTAGTAATAAGGCTTGTTATTTTCAAGGAGAATGAGCAGTTCAAATTAAAAACTCCTTTTTGTTTTAATATGGTGATTTGCTAAATAAAATTAAATCTTTTCGTGCTGAATCGTTGAGAGTGAATGAGAGATCTCTCGGTTCAATCCTTAAATCTCTCTTGATTTGTTTAGAATGGGTGAAAAATCACCTTGGTACGAGGTTTAAATTAATCTTTTTCATTTAGTTATATTCCCAATTTCCCCAACCCCACTATAAAATCTTAATTTTGTTTCTATACTATGTCAGAGTTGCTCCCTCATTTTATCTTTTTGTATCATTGTGGAGGTTCTCAATTCTTATGAAAAGGAGGGTAGGCCTGCATTTACTTTGCCAATTTTTGTCTTATTTCATGAACAATGTCGTCCGTTGCATCAACAAGCAAGTTGGAGTTTGGAATTAATTCAGACATTTTCTTTTAATTTTTATTGTTAATTCCTTTTTCTTTCTTTAGAGAAAATTAAATAGGATATTTTACAAAAACTTGGTTAGGAAGTTTGTGTGAGGGTCATGTTGCTGAGCCTATGAATGACTGGGATTTCATTTGTTACACAATTTTCGTATGGAAGCCATTTTCTCATAATTCCGTAAACAAGCTCAAACAAATCTATAGATCTTCCTCATAATTTCCCTATACAACTTGTTAGCCCTATATCCCAAATTTGCAAGTTAACAAACCAACCTTCTTGAAAGTGCTTTCAAACTAAGAGAAAAGAAAGAAGGTAAGGTTTTGATTCAATATCTCGACTAAAACTCTCTTCTTCTTCTTTTTCCTTCTTTTTCTTCTCGCTTAATTTCTTTCTTTTTTCTTCTTTCTTTTGGTTTTGAATAGGGGAGAGAGATGAGGGAGAGCAAGGAGAAAGGAAGTGGAGAAAATAGTTTTAGTGTCATAACTCCTTACATCTATCATCTATGAAGCATGGATATGAATACGAGACACATATACGATACATCGAGGACAAGGGGACACAAAGAACCCTAAAGGACACGAGACACGACAACATAATATTACCATACGATGCATCCTGAGCCAAATCTTTATTTTTTAGAAAAAACAAGGTTTTATGCGTTATACGCACACAGATAATATATATATATATATATATATATATATATATATATATATATATATATATATATATATATATATATAGGTTATGAAATTGTCAAATGGATTAATTATATTTCAAATAGTCTACATACATGGGTGTCACAATGGCAAACAAATAAATCCACACCCTATGTGAGACTAAACACAAAGTTACTCTAATCTAAAACTCCCCTTATGTTGGAGCATAGATATCAATCATATCTAACTTATTATATAAACTAGAGAAACTATCGGTAATGTAGTTGTAATCAAGATATCAGCCAACTACTCTAACAACGGAGTAAACAGAGTACATATCATTGTCTTCATCATAACATCTCGAACCAATTGATAGTCTATCTCTATATACTTGGTACAGTCATGAAACACTAGATTCTTAGCAATAGAGATGGCATACTGATTATCACAATACATAGGTATATGATCCCTTGGCTTAAAAACCAAACTCAATAAGTTTTTCAACCATAGTAGTTTCACACAGTATGGATCACAGCTCGATAATATGCTTCAACACTTGATTGAGACAATTTATCCTATTTTTTACTCCTTCATGTAATTAGATTACACCCAATGAATGTAAGGTAACCGTTAGACTTCCTATCTTTTTTTTATCACATATATCATGCTTCTGAAAAAACAAAGGTGTAAACATATCTACATTTCTTATAGAACAACCTTTCTAGGAGAACTATTGGTGTAAGATAGAACCCTCACAGAACCTTCCAATGAACAATTCTTCTTGGTTTATGCATGAGTTGACTAAGCCAACAAAAGAAATCTTAGGTGGTATCTGAGGTTGATTAACTTTTTTTGATCAATCTCCTAAATTGCTTGGCATCCTCATATACAATACTATCTTCAGTTTATAAGTTTACATATGTCTCCATTGGAGTGCTAACAAGTGTGCACCCAACTAAACTAGTCTCTTCCCAGCGATCTAGCAATGCTTCTCCTGAAAAAGAAATAGTCTACATTTCTAATATGCAACCTCAAGCCCAAATAAGTATTTGGACATTCCCATGTCTTTAGTCACAAAGTATTGCTGACGGAGCACATAACCTAAATTATGGTTAGAGATGTGAAATTTATGGTTTATGGAAGATTTGGGGAAGAATAGAGGGTTCATGCCTCGACACCCAGGCAAATTCATGTCCACTCAACAAATCCACAAAAAAAGATTTTGAATCACACGAATCTCACATAAAGAACAACTTTGACAATTGTTTCATTAATTTCTCATATCCGACATACAAGATGTATTTATAGAAAATCCTAACAACAACGATGAGAGTAAAATTCTCAATCCTTAATCAAAATCTAGATCCATAACAACCCAAATTTAATCAAAACTCTATCTAAAAATTCTATCTAAATCAAACTCTATCCAATGATTTTATCTGATTTCCGTCCATTCTCCTTGACTTGGAAATATAAACCTCTTGTGAATAGCAAAAGTGATACTCATTAAGTAAATTCGCGTTGAACTGCTAGATCTCTTCGAGTGCGCAGTCAAGTGCAATCTGAATCTGGTTGTCCATGTCAGTGTACCAAATAATACTGATATATGCCATTAGCCACCAAACCTATCTCATCATTTAAAATGTCTTCAATTTCGTCAGGATGATACTTCTGCAGTGCAGGTGGTTATGGTGTGTGAATAGGAAAATGCTGATTTCCTAGAAAAGTTGATGACGGATGATTTGGAATTACAGTTGGGTGTGACTGAATATATCCTGATGTGGGGAATCACAGGCTCATAAGTATTGTAACAAATCCTATTTAAAATTCTATATAGACATGTATATGGAGCATGAAGCTTCCAGGTTCTTGGAGGGAACCTCCTTGAGCGTACTCTAACCATCACTTTATCACCAACTACAAATTCTTACAATCGTTTGTGTAAATCTGCTGCAGATTATAGTTATCATTACTAATTGCCATTTGTCAAAGAATGTGATCATGTAATTCATGCAAATATTGTTCAAGGGATTTGACGAAGTCACTATGTCCATCACCTATGCTTATAACCGATGACTATTTTGAAGGGTCGTAACCTAGTAGATCTGTTGACAGAACTATTATATGAAAATTCATCTATAGGTAAACAATATCCCACATAGTTACATGATCACCTATTTGACTCGAAGCAAGTCCCTAAAATTAAGATTGACTATAAAAAATCAGTCTGACTATTATTAGTCTATAGATGGTAAGCAGTAGAAAATTTAAGCGTTGTACCCATTTCTTCTAGAGAGTTCAAGAAATGGCTGGTAAATCGAATATCTCTATGAGAAATAATCGATGTAGAAAGACCATATAAATAGACAACCTCTCTGTAAAATAACTGTGCAACATTCTTTAGAAGAAAAAAGAAATGAATATTTAAGAGAATTTTAGAGATACATTTGTAGTCTTATTGTAGGGAATAAAATGTGCCATTTTGGAAAATTTATTCACCATAACTAATATAGAATGCTTCCCAAGTGTAGGAGGGAGGTCTAAAATGAAATCTATATTGAGTTGATGGAAAAGGACTGGGTAAAGATCTATATTTTGCTTCATATCCTTAACAACCTGACAAACCCTACAATTTGACACTATTTGCGCAACATCAAGCTTGATGCTAAGCCAATAAAATTAGTCTCTACTAGATGATGGTCTTATCATGACCAAAGTGACCACTGATACCTCTTGCATTCATCTTCATGTCAAATGATCACGCAAAGAAGTGTTGGGAATGCAGAGATTGGTACCTCAATGTAAGAAACTATCAATAATGGTACAACCCTTTATGGTGGTAGAGGATCTTGAGTCAGTAAAGTGTAGATATCACCAAATCCTAACAAGTAAGATATTCTTGGATAATATCGAAACCAATCACTTTTGCACTCATCGTTTGTAAAGTACAAAGTTTCATTCTTAATGCATCAACAACTTTATTTTCAGTACTAGCATAGTGTTTGAGTACGAACGTGTACTCCTAAATAAACTCAAGCCACTTGATGTGTCAATACCGACTCTTTTGTGGGAATTGATATAACGAAGTGTTTGATGGTCTGAGTAAAACTTTCAATCATAAACATCATAGCATTATTTTGCTTCATTCAACTTCTTGCTAAAGAAAGTGATACGATGACTTTATTGGTTCAACACATCACCTATACCTAGTCCTAAGGCGTCACATGCTATCTTAAAGACCTTCGAGAAATTAGGAAGGTGAAGGACGGGCGCAACAATCAACTTCTTGTTAATCTCCTCAAAAGTCTTAGTAGTAGATTTAGTTCATCGAAACTCTCTTTTCTTAAAACAATCAGTAATCAGAGTTATGATGGTGCTAAATCCCCTGAAAAACCTTCTATAAAAGTGGCAAGACAATGAAAACTCCTGGTCTTGTGGATCGTACGAGAATTAGGCCACTCTCTTATCGCCTTAATTTTGTCAGGATCTACTGCTCTGATACCAATTTGACGTAGTACAGAAACTAAATTGAGGTTTTATGGAAGATTTGGGGAAGAACAAAGGTGTTCAGGCCTCGACACTCGGTGAATCTACACCCACTCTCAACGAATCAACGAATTTTGAATCATGCGAATCTCATGCAAAGAACAATTTTCACAGTTTTTTTATTAATTTCTCGAATCCGTCATACAAGGTGTATTTATAGAAAATTTAACAATAAATGATAAGAGTAAAATTTTATCCTAAATCACAATCTAAATCCATAACATTCCAAATCTAATCAAAACTCTATCTAAATCAAACTTTATCCAGTGATTTATTCGATTTCCATCAATTGCTTATGATCTTTTGTCCAAGTTCGGACTCCTATATCGTTCAAGTCAACAGAATGTCATTCACATATATGGTACGAAGAAAGTACTAAAAGTAGTACGCCGGACAAATATAGAGTGATCATAGTGACACCATTGAAACCCAACACCAATAACTATAGTGGAAAACTTTTCAAACCAGGCTTGTGGACATTACTTGAGTCTATAAATCATTTTCTTATAAGTTTATAGACCACATACTGTAATGCCTGTACCCCATTAAGCACGAAAAGTGCGTTATTGGGGGGCACAAATAAATCGACGTACACGAGACCAATACGTATATAAAAGCAGAAATGAATAAAGTTAAAATACAACTCATCTATCATAGTTTTAGATGTTAGTCTACTATCATATAAAATAAGAAATACATGTCTACAACAGTAAGCAACAAGTACAATAGTTAGGTCCAGTTCAACAAATACAGTATTGATATAAAAGTTGGGAACTAAGCTCTCAAAAGAGTAATATATACCAAACTCAAAAGTACAAAAGTAGATGCTTAGGAATTCTACTGCTGTTCAGTCTGTTCCAGAAAGTGTGGATTGTGAGCCGGTGGATACTTGCACTCATATTCAGTGCCTAAACGTGTAAGGGGAGTTCGGGATCAAACCCGACAAGTAAAATACTTAAGGTAGGGATTGTGTAATGTAAACTAGCAAGTGAAATACGAATGTTGATATAAATAGTATATATACATATGCGTGGAAAATTGTATATATTCTAATAACAATATCACATGGGGATATACGTGCATATCAAGTTTAAGTTAATATTTGTTTTATTTTATTTTTGAACTAATTGGTGAAAAAATAAACTTGTATTGTTAAAGAACCAGTGCATATCTGGACCCGGCCAAGGTAGAACCTGCCGTGCTACTAAGCATTCAAGCATATACCAATTCTGAATAATCAGTTGTCTCATAAAAATGGACTAAATAAAAGATAATGACTTAGTACTATTCGAGTGCCTTTGCGGATAGGCCCCAATTTCGGCTATGCAACTTATCCTAAATTTTTCACGATGCAGTATTAGTCCACCCTTTAGTTCTTTCATAACCCAAAATTTCAAGTCATATTACATGCAAATCAGTCCAGAGTACGATAAACCAATTAGGTCAAGTTTACATATATATTCGTCTAATCAATATCCGAGTAACAAGTAAGACATGATCTGTGTTAAACTTAAGTTAAAAGAGCAAGTCTGCATAAAGAGAAAGTCTGTATTCATGGCAATATCAAGACATGTCTAAGTACTAATTAGGATAATTTGGCATATTATCATGTATTTTGTATCAGGTAACTAGTATGTGTACGTCAAGACCAAGCATGATAGAGTCATAAAATGCTGGAATGAATGTTATGGAAATATTGATCATATATCTGTCACATATACAAATTATGCATATAAATCACGTATTAGGTAAGTGGGCATTAGGGTGTAAGGATATCTATTAAATAGGTTCAACACTATAATGACCATTACTTTAATAAATATGTGAATTTCTCGAATCCTAGCATGCTTTAATGGTATAGAATGGTAACAAATTTATTAAACCTTGCAAATATATATTTTTCAAATGGATATGGATTAGCATAAAAATGATTACAACATAAACATAATAACTTGTATAAAAGTAATATTTTGGCAAATTAAGTGTAAAAAATTATGTGAAACCCTCTCTTTAGAATATGATAATGAAGAATATATTTATATATTATATAGAAATTTTCTCATGGTAAGTTGAAAATGAAATTTGCTTAGAAATTAAATCATTGTATTAAACATGAAGGACTTGTATGGAAAAATTTCAAATTTGCATCCAAACATGGTGAGCATATACATAAAGATAACATGTTTATAACTTAAATATGGAGCATATAGTTTATGTTTATAATTTGTAGTTTAAACATGAAGGGATATTCATAAAATCATAAATTTAAAACATAAATATGGAGTAAAGTGTAAAAATTATATTTTTATTTTTAACAGTCATAAAGATTGTGTAAAAACATTTTTTCTAAGCTTAAACAATGATTCCAAATTAACTATAAATGATTTAGTTATAAGTAATCATAAAGGTGACTGTGATTCTACTTGCCTTCTAATGTATTCTTGAGGTAGAGGATGAAAATGAGAATAATGATGTTGGAGTTTGGAGGTTGAGGAAGTTTGAAAATTTTATCTTTTATTTAAAAACCAAACATAAGATGAGGATATGTGATGGAAATCAGATCACATCAGATATGATTTGATAGGATCCTTATCTTTATTATTAGGATTTTAATAAGATCTGATTGGATTTTCTTTGATTTTGAAAATCGAATCTGAAATGATTTTGTTTGATTTTGATAGCATTGTGTTCTTATCATTATTGTTAGAAATTTCTTATAAATAAGTCTTGTAATCAGCAATTAAAATAAATGAATGAAAAATGAAAAATTTGTGAAAACTATGTATGAATTCGCATGTTAAAATTTCTTTTCGTGGATTTGCTGAGAGTGAGTGTGGATTTATCTAGGTGGATTCCCAAAACAATCTTTAAATTTCTCCTCGTGAATTCGTTGAGAGTGGATGAGAGATCACATGGGTGAATTTCCAAATCAATCTTTATCTTTTTATTTTTGTTCTAATTTTTTAAAAAATTCTATTTTTTTGTTCTTTCCCAAATTTCAAAACCCTAAAATTCGCTTTCGTGCTGCATTAAATTGGTATCAGAATTAAAGATTTCGCCTTCTCAGGTATCAGAGCCTAAATTTCTTGCTCTTGTACTTTCCATCTGTTCCTTTTTTTAATTTTATTTTAGTTTTTTTAAAGTTTAGTTTAGATTTGAAAGAGAAAAAAATTAAAAAAAAGGAGCAGAAACATATCTGAGAAAAATAAAGAGAGAGACAAAAAAAACAAAAAAAAAGTGAAAAAGATCTGAGAAAAAAGAAAGAAGTGAAAAAATGGGTGATAAAAAAGAAGAAAAGAAAACCCAAACTCCTTGGATTCTCCCTTCCCTATCACTCCACTGTCATCCTCTTTAACAACATTAGTAATTGCATCACAGCGACAATATCCAAATCACCACAGTTATCCTCCATCTTTGTCGAGTAGTCTCGAATCCCGACATCACCTCTCCTCCATAAAGACACTAGTAGTACCTCCACTATAATGGTTCAGATATTATGCGCAAGCTACAGTCTCGATCGTCACCATGGCCCAATTAATGCTTTATAGAAGGATGCAAATCAGTTCAACTTGGACGTATTTAGTATTTCTTATCTCCGTATTCATCGGGGGTGAATGTTTTAAAGCCGGGGATAATTGATGGAAATCAGATCATATCAAATAGGATTTGATAGGATTCTTATTTTTATTGTTAGGATTTTAATAAGATCTGATATGATTTTTTTTTATTTTGAAAATCGAATCTGATATGATTTTGTTTGATTTTGATAGGATTGTATTTTTATCATTATTGTTAGAAATTTCTTATAAATAAGCCTTGTAATTAGCAATTGTAATTAAGGAATAAGTGAAAAATTTCTAAAAACTATATATGCATTCGCATGTTAAAATTTCTCTTCGTGAATTCGCTGAGAGGGCGTGGATTTGGCCGAGTGGATTCCCAAAATAATTTTTAAATCTCTCTTCGTAAATTCGTTGAGAGTGGGTGAGAGGTCATCTAGGTGGATTTTCAAATCAATCTTTATTTGTTATTTTTGTTTTAATTTTGTAGAAAAATTCTATTTTTTCTGTTCTTCTCCAAATTTCAAAACCCTAACCTTAATCCGCTTTCCTCCTGTGTCAATATGGATGAGAGAAAGAATGAGAATTTTTGAGAGATAAATAAGGCAAAAAGTCTCGCTCTCTCTCTTTTTAGTTTTAGTCTAGGAGTACGGGGGGACAAGATCCTCAATTTGGGAAAAGATAGGGTGTGGGAGATATGAAGATAGGGTGTGGGAGATATGGTTGAATAAGGGAAAAATAGATATATGATAAATTGTTAGTAGTTAATAGTTATTAGAGTTGTCAAAGCCATAAAACTTTAATTAAACTAATCCAAATAAAGTCAAACTTGATTTTTCAAGTCAAAAGAAGAGAGACTAATCAAAATATATGTGAGGTCCACTGGTGATTAAAATAATATTATTTTAAGAGATTGTCCAGAAAATCTCAAAGAAATCACCAAAAATATGAAAAATTGAGACGAACACAACGCACTTACCCTAGGGTTAATTTGACATTTGGAATTTAAGTTATAAAATTAGATTGTTGCACATTCTCTCCCTAAGTAACATACCGTAGAGGTTACTCCATATAAATCTCATACATATCGCCATTTAAGAAAGTATTTTTAACATCTAACTGAAATATCAGCCACTCCAAATTGACAACAAGAGAGAAGATGCGGAAAGAATTGAGACGAGCCACTTCACTATAAGTGATGAAAAAAACTTTTCCAGCAAAGTGAGTTTTATATCCGTCCTCGAAGCCATATGGCTTATATTTCACAGTGTATACCCAACAATGTAAATACCCTGTGGAGCACTCATTAAATTCTAGGTCCCACGAGATACTAGTGCATGTATCTCATTCACGGCTTGCTGCCAAGTCGATACTAATACAACCTCCTGAAATGACGTAGGTATAGAGAATAAAGACAAGAAAGGGTAAATTGGTGAAAACAGGGGTGAGCTTATCATAGCAAACAAGTTGAGAAATAAGATGAGTAGTAGTAGAACGTTTATACTTTCGAAGAGCAAAGAAAAGTTCATGGTCAGAATGCGATAAAGTTTGCTAACATGGAGGATTTCAGTTGGAGACGGAGGAACAACTGGTAGTGAGATCGGAGGGGCACTTTTGAATGTCAAGAAAACACTAACAGCATTTTTGATGAAGGTATCTTCTCAACCACTGGAGTGGACATGGACAAAGGCATGGGGAGGGAAGTACTTGTTGCATAGATGAAGAAATAAAATATGAAACAAATTCAAAGAAGGTGTTATCAGCATAGACAAAAAACTTTTTACATGCAGAATCATAAAACTTGTACCCTTTTTGTGTTCTAGAGTAGTCAATAAACACACAATTGATAAAACTGGGAGATAACTTGTCCAAACTATGAATCGAGTTCTGAACAAAACATGTATACCTAAAAAACTAAGGTAAATGAAGAAACATGTCCTTATCAGGATAAAGGCAGGGAAAAAGACTTCTACCACACAAAACTGAGGACAACATTGTCCTTATCAAGTGATAGGCACACTAAACATGTGAATCATCAATATACGAGCAGCATCTAGAATGTGTATGTTTTCTTTCAGCAATATTATTCTGTTGGTACGTGTGTGAACAAAATATTTGATGAATAATTTTATTAGTAGCACAAAAAAAATATCAGACATAGAGAATTGATTTCTTTTTTCTTTATGAAATAGTTCAATTGTGCGAGAAACAATATACCTCTCTTTTAACAAAGACAACTATGTCATGTGTGAGAAATCATCTATAAAAATAAGAAAGTATCTAAAACTCTTAAAAGACGGAAAGAGATAAGGACCCCAATTCTCATCCTAGTTCAGAGATCCTGAAAGATATAACAGGTAGGAAAGAAAATCACAGAACACTTGTTATGTTTAGTAGCCTGACTAATATATATTAAGCTGACAGGAAATTTAGGAGCAAATTAAATATTTTTAAGGGTGAACTGCCCCATTACCAACCACGGGAGAAGAACAATTAGCAATATGAACTGGAGAATATTTATTTGAAAATAGGAGTGAATCAAATTTATTTTTAATACCTCTCATATGAGAAAAGCCTACATAATATAAAATCCATAGTCAATTAGATGAGATATTGTAAGCATCCATATTGGAAGAAGATGCATGAGTAGCATGAGGAGTAACTGAAATGGACTGGAGATAAAGAAGTTGGCTAAGATCAGCATGAGAAATCTAAACCATAGGAGAAGATATGTCAGGAGTAATGATAAAATTTTGTTGCAATGTAGAACCAGAAGGACTAGTAGAATAATCGCTTATCATAATCAAAGCCTATTCTAGTTTTATGTACTTCTTCCAGTAGCAATCAGAAGTGTGATTCTGTCTGCCGTAGTGATCATATTGACGGAATTATCAATTACCATCTGAGTCTCTACTACCACAACAAGGACCCCCCAAATCATGACCACAACCACGATCACGACCATCCTTGACCATAGAATTGGGTAGATTTCTTATCAGAAATATGAGACAAAGCAGCTGATGTAGTAATTTAATATAAACATGAAGAATTCTGGAGTATGTAGCAGTAAGAGAAGAACTAGTTACCACTAGAATTTGACCCCGCATTTGGTTTGCAAGGATCTAGATCGGAGAGCAACTTGCCAACGACAAGATCTTGATTATACTCCCATAAAGTCTTCAGATCAGTCACCAAGGTCATGGACATCCAGCTCATTTAAGTTGCCTCGAAGTGTTGAATAGTAAGCAGGAGCAGTTATATCCTCCTACTGGAGAGTGAACATGCACTCATATAACTCAAATATCCTTGAGGTATTCTTCTCAATGTTGTATACCTCATTGAGGGTTTCCAAATTTCCTTTGAAATTTTAAGGAATATAACATCAGAACTTACTTTTTCTTCTATGCTATTGAGAAGATAGATAATAATGCAGTAGTCGTTTGCAAGCCAATCACAATAAGAGGGATCCTTTGTATTTGGTGGGCCATTAAAAAGTGCCCAATTTTTCTTTGAATTCCAACAAACATATGGAACGATTGAGCCCATAATAAATAATTATCACCATTCATTTTATCAGTTGTAGATGTACTAGTAGTAGTGGTAGATAGAGTATTAATAGATTAAGATTCCATAAAAGGTTTGAAACACAAATAGTGAAACGATCTTAGCAGCACTAGTAGCAGTAGTTGAAATAGAATCGTGCTAAAAAAATAGCATTAGCAATACATCAACTCACAAAGGGAGTTGTAGGCATAAAAAAAGACGCAAATCAGGACATTAGATGAAGAGAGGGCCCTCTAGGTGGTGCATAAGGCTTATGGGACCGACAACACAACACTAACAACAGTGACGATGGCGACTGCCACTGTTAGCATTAGTGGTGGCTACAGTGTCACAGAAGAGAAGAGATGGAGAGAGAAATTAGGATTAGAGTTTTGAAATTTGGAGGACTGTTTGAGATTGGGGTTAAAATTTATTTCATAATTGGTGCTCTAATACTATATTATGAAATAATCAGATTGATTAATTATATTTCAAGAGGTCTACATATATAAGTGTCATAACACAATAAAGATAAGCCCACACGCTATGTGAGACTAAACATAAAGATACCTTATCTCATAATATATGTGTGTGTGTATATATTGAGCATCAGAACTTGTAATCATTATGATATATTTTCTTTAAAGTAGAAAGAAAATAAATGATTGTAATAATTTAATCATAAATTCTAGTCAAAGTAACTACATTCAAGAAAGAATCCAAATTCAAATTAATGGATCAAATACTTTGAATAAAATATTTTGTGTCATTGTTTTATAAGGTAATTGGGGCCTATTAGTTTAGTGTCTCCTTAATGCGAAAAAAAATATGTATTCTTTTATGCATGTACAATTCCATAGTGCTCAATACGTGATTTCTGTTACTTTTGAAAGTGGACATGGCATTGACATGTGAGCTGTGTGATTTTTTGAAAGTTGAAACAGCACCGACATGCAAGTTGTTTTGTTCTTAAAATCTAACAGACTTGGTATATTCGATACTATATTGGCAAGTATCTTACAAGTGCTGGTATCTGATAGATATCCGATATGGACACTGCACTGACTTTAAAGTGTTTGTATTTCATAATATATATTTAATTCAATCGTTACACTTGACTCCTCAAACATCTCTAGCTCTATAAGCAAGGCAAACTCATTTTGGTGGCACACTCTGAGCCATACATGTAAGCTCCTAGGTGGGTGGCACATTTTCATCCTTCCATGTAACAGAGTAACATAGATCAATTAAATCCCATACTACTAACTGAGCTTTCGTGATTAATTAGGTTGTCAAGTAAGTCTATAAATAGGTCTCTAGTTCATCTAAATTATGCAATTTAACTCAATGCTAAACCTAAAGAATCACATGAATTCTGTATTTTATTTGTCTCATAAAAGTTTTAGTAACCACACGGAACATTTCCATTAGGGTACTGCATTCAATCTCTCACCATTTAGGTTTCTTAGTTTTCAGGTATCACAAATCCTTGTTTTAAGTATCCGCCGATATGTTTATGCATGGCATTTAATGTATTAGGTTTTGAGGTACCTGTATTTGATAGACTATATAATATTAGTTCAGTATTGTTGATATTTCTTATATGGCCAAATACGATTCGCTCTGATACCATAAGTGATCGGCTTAATATCGGTATCAGTTCTGATATCTTAAATCTTGTTACATATTCTGTGGTATTACATCTCAAAGACAAAAGGCTTACTGTTGACATTCTACACTGAACCCGGATCAAGCAATTTTGGATTTCATTTTGTCCTATGATCACCTTTTCTACCCATATGCCATCTATTTTGCAATTTCTTATTAGTATTTGAATAAGGTCATGTATGTCCCATGGAGTTCCCCTTGTAAAGGAGAGTTCCCCTTGTAAAGGGTCTAGAATAGGGGTAATTAGCCTAGACATTATTAAGTCTATGTAGCTTTGAAGAACTCTTTGTTCTAAAGGTGTCTTGGTTTATTGAGTATTTTTTGAACAAGTCACCTTGCTTCATTCATATGCACATGTCTTGAGGCATTGTATTTGGTGGCTTACACTCATACATCTTCTGAACACTAATTTCTACAAGCACCATACCACTTGAAAGTGACCCCCTATGATATGGTTTCCTGTGATACTCTCTAAAGTTTGTTGACAGTACTTCCTACAAATAGAATATTTACTCTGCTCTGGAGAAAAAGGACATCACTGTACAAAAGGCTGAATTTCAAACATATATATTTTTATTCACTGTCCTTGTTGCAAGTATATCCATGTAACAGCTACGAGCTCTGGTCATACAGCTCTAAAGATTAGGAAGCCATCAAATGTCTCTTTTCTAATCTGAATGCCTACTTAAGTAAATTGATACAGTGGAGGTACATCACTTCATGTATATAAATATTGAAAGAAGTGAGTCTTCTAAGTTTGAAGTGATCCAATGTTGGACCTTCTACTTTTTCTCCATGGGAAAATATGTCCATAACTTCAGATCACCATCTCCATTTAATTTTTGTCTCCATTTAAGTTTATGCATATGTATCTGTAATGCCCATAAGATAATACATGCTCATATAAGTTTTTCCTATGGAAAAGGAAATGTTTGCATCTGGAAAAAGATATAGAAATTTGACACTGGATCTTTGTTGTGACTTCACTGATATACATTATGCTTGTGAGCGCGTGTGTATTCTAAAGCTTTTATATATTATTTGGCAGTATTCAGAGATTTGGGCCCTTGATGAAACAGATCCTTTTTTGCCACCTGAAGGTGGTGAAAGTGTTGCAAATGTGGCTTCGCGGCTTTCAACTGCTGTGACAAACATAGAAGCAGCGTTCCAAGGGTAATTATGTTCTCAACTCCCAAATCCCAGCAAAAAAGTAGATAAAAGCATGCAAATGACACCGCAACAACAACAATTTTTAATATAAAGTTTGAAAATCTGTCTAATAATTTCTCATCATTTCTCATCAACTTTTTTTGTCTTTTCGTTTAAATAGATTAACAATTAAGAGTATTCATATCTGAGGTTTGTATAGTCTATGACTTTTAATATATGTTGCGTGCTAACTGCTGTGACAATCATAAGCAGCATTCCAAGGGTAATTATGTTCTCAAGTCCCAAATCCCAGCAAAGAAATAGATAAAAACATGCAAATGACACTGCCAACAACAACAAGTCTTTAGGATTTCGTGCTTACAAGGCAAGATGTATACTAAATCTATAAATTTATGGTCCTAGAATGGTCCAACGGGAGATTGAAGATGCTAGTACTTATTGAGCTTTTAGGGCCACATGGGTTGGTGATGTGCCTCTCATTTTCAACCATATGACCATTAACTGGACAAAGTTCTTCTGTTAATTTTAGTAACCTATTCTTCTCTTTTAGTATATGTTCTCTTTTTTTTTGGTGAGTGTAAATTTAGTAAACAACGGACCGTAGACTATAATGTTGTAATACTAGATGGGCTAGCGATATAAATGAGCATTCAGTTTATGTATTTGGGTTATATTATTCAAAATGATGGAGAGATTGATAATGATATTAACCATAGGATACAAGCTGGTTAGTTGAAATGGAGAAGTGTAATGGGAGTTTTATGTGACCATAACATTCCGTTAAGACTGAAAGGAAAATTTTATATGACTGCTATTAGACCAGTTTTATTATATGGCATGGAATGTTGGCTTTTAAAGAAACGTCATTCATAGAAAATAAGTGTAACAGAGATGTGCATACTCCGTTGGATATGCGGCAATAGTAGAAGAGATAAAGTGAGAAATGAAGATATTCGTGCTAAGATAGGTATAACTCCCATTGATGAGACGATGCGAGAAAATCGTTTACGATGGTTTAGTCATATGCAACATAGATTTAAAAATGCACCAGTTTGACGAGGGGAGTTTATCAATGTATGACAAGTTAAAAGAACGAAGGGAAAACTGAAAAAAATATAGATAAAGGTGATACGAAAAGATATGGATTTTAGAGGTCTAAATGAGGAGATATTACTTTATAGAAATGAATGGAGAAGGACTATCAACGTGATCGATCCAATGTGACTCTTTTTTGGTTCATGTAGCCTACCCAAAGTACTTGGGATAAAAGGCTTAGTTGTTGTTGTTGTGTTGTTTAATAATCTCTAATAACTTTTGACGGCGGACGGAAGCGATTTAGGCTTTGTGGTGGGGAATTGGGGAAGAATTTAGGGTTTTGGAGGATAAATTAGGGTTTTGGACCTCACGTCCAGGCGAATCACACGCCAACTCTCTCACGAATCACTCGAGAAAAGATTTGATAAAGAAACAAATCACATGCTCTCAAAAGAAATAATATTTCACTCCATATTCAAATTAGGATTTTACAAGCCATATATATAGAGAATTCTAAAGTAACAAAATACCAAATCTATTCAAATCTCTAATCAAATCTAATCAAATCCTAATGTAACAAGAATACCAAATCTAACCAAATTCTAATCAAATCATAATTAAATCTCTATCAATTCTCCCCCGCTTGGAAACATTCACTACCGGTGAATGGCAACTAGAAAAAGATCAAGCACATCGGATGAAGTCGAACAAGCGTCCCAAAATCCGGAAAACCTTTCCACCATACCAAATATGTATAAATCAGACATATCCGAAACCAAATATCAGCTTTCGTTCTTATCCATGGTGGTGGAACTCGTGGATGTGGAAGTGGAGCGGGCTCAAAATCTAATGCCATGAAGAATGTCAGGCATAAAGCAGAAGCTCGATGATCTTCTGGAGTAGAGCACCAGGGCACACGTAAAACCATCACGATCGAGCGAAAATCAAGGGCTGTTGGAACATTCAACTCCAAAGAAAGCATAACAAACTCCCGCAAAAATCTGAAAGGGTTCGTATATTGGGTATGAAAAAGCTCTACATTCCCAAAAGGGAACCTCGTAGGTGGAACCCTAATCAGCACGGATCCAGTTAGGAATACCTGCACTCTATCAAGTATATCTGCAATAAACTTGTAAATATCATTGCTAAATATAATTTGCCTATAGAGATTCACACACAAACAATGCAAAAGTGGTGCAAGTGAATCTATAGGTGGATCAGACTTGTCAAGTGATATGGATCTCGACTTGATAGGCTCAGGATTTTTATGCACAAAATGGAGCAATTTATCATCTTGGGTTAGTATTATTAACCCATTCTTTTTATTTTTAGATGGACTCTTGGGTGGAGGAGTCAACACAATTTTCTTTCCATTACACACAAATGCATAGGTGTTGGACTTTCCATAATTCTTAACATCTAGGTCAAATAACCAAGGTCTACCGAGTAAAATATGTGCAGCATCCATGTGTAAAACATCACACCAAATATGATCACTATAACTTGAAAATTGAATAGGCACAAGACAACGCTGAATAATAGCATGACAACTCTTATCAACCCAAGTTACATTATACGGTTGAGAGTGTGATTCAGCTTTGAGGCTCATTTTGTCAACAGCCGATTTAGAAATTATATTTACACAACTACCTCCATCTATCATGACTTTATAACTCTTACTGTTGTGTGTGATATATGTGTGAAACACATTAGATTTACGCCAGTCCTCATTTCTTGATATAGAATGCAAACACCTAACAACGTGTAAAGGTGTATTCATTAGGTCATCTTCAACATCACTAAAATTTCCTTGAGGTTCGTAAATTTCTTCTTCAGTCTCACTATTATCTGTATTATGATTCTCATTTATTAACAAATTTCTTGTAGGACATTGATAAGCAAAGTGACCAAAACCGTGACACTTGAAACACTCAGTTTGTTTTGTGGCTGGTTTTGACGACTCACTAGCAACTGATTTACCTTTTGTATCCTTAGGGACAATATTATTATTTGTAGCATTAGTGTCAGATTGTAGCTTGGTATACTCCGTAGTTCTGAAAGTGGACTTTTTGTCAAAGGGTGTGCGCAAATATGCCTCATAGTTAAGAGCGTACTGAAATGCATCCTCAACAGAATCTAAAGAGTGTGTAAGTACTTCTCGTTTGAGTTCGGGTTTAAGTCCAGTGCGAAATCGTGAAAGAGTTAAACGACTGTCTTCTTGAATGTCGCATCGCACTAAGAGGTCATCGAATTTATGCATATATTCAGTCACACTCATGTTTTCCTGTTTTAAATTAGACAGCTGATCAAGAAGGCGATCCTTAAAAGTTGGAGGAAGATATTTCTTTCTAAGTTCTTCTTTCATTTCAAACCATATTTCAATTGGTTCTTGTCGCTCTCTTACTAACCGTCTCTCAACTGACATCCAATAGATTTTAGCTGACCCTTATAATTTTAATTTAGCGAAACGGACTCTTCGGACTTCAGACATCCCATACCATTCAAAAAGATGGTCCATATCCGCTAACCAATCACAAAAACGTTGGGGGTCATAAGTGCCATCAAAAGAGGAAACATCTACTTTAACTTTACGTGTGATATCATCGTGTTGATGTTCATCCTCAAAATTATTATTTCTTCCAATATTATGATATCTTCCTTGTCTACTTTCATTCCTCTGATTATTTTCAGCAGGTTTTTGCTCATTGACTTGTATTTCTAGATTATCTAAACGTGTATTTATTACATCTAAACCAGTTTGAAGTTTTTTATTAGTGTCCATTATTTCATTTAAATTATTTAAAACCTCAGTAAGATTCATGACTTCTCTAAAATTTTTGCCACTACGAAGCATGCAATAATTATCTATATGCAGTTGCAATAAAGCACACAGATGAATATGCAAAATCCTAGACACAAACTAAATGCGTGACTATATGATCAAATAAAATATTCTAATGTCCGAAAGTTGCTATATGTGAGGAAGTGCAATTCCTATTTATGCAATATAATATAACACACAAATAAATCTCGTGGCAAATTATAAGTAACAATAAATTTTTCCAAGTCTATGCAAATAACAAGATTGGGGTGCAAGATGTTACTAACCGAATCGACAGTGTGATTAGAAGTTACCTCAATGTAGAGCAAATCACACTTAGGCACGAATTTCCTTCTCAGATTGTTGGGAATTTTGCACAGACTCTGGAGTAGAAATCCCACAGACAGCTCAAGAATTAGTGCAGAATTATTAGGCTTGAACTAGGCTCAAATCCAATTCAACCAAACCCAATAACAATCAAATCCAAAACCCAATAGCTCTCTCTTCCAGCTTTTGTTCGACTGCTGATGTTGTTGCTGCTGCTGCTGTTGTTGCTGAGGTGTCTGGGATCGACGAGGTGGCCGGAGTGGAAGTGGAAGGTGGAGAGGGACTACGAGGCGGCGTCGAGGTGGCGAAGATGGGGGTTGGGCAGCGTCGGCGGTGAGGGTGTGATCTGCTGATGGGGTCGCCGGAAATGGGGGATCTGCTGATGGGTGGCCGACGAGGATACAAAAAGCGGTGTTGGAGAGGGCGAAAGTGGTGGAGAGGGCGGTGGTGCTGCTGTGGAGGGCGACGGGCGAGGATGAAGGCGGCGGTGGCGCTAGTGGCGCTGCTGCTTCTGCTTCTTCTTCTTGTTTTTTTCTTTTTTGTTTTTTTTTTTTTCTCTCTCTCTCTTTTTTTTTTTTTTTCTTCTCCCGCTCCTGCTCTTCTTTTTTTTTTTTTCTTCTTTTTTTTTTCTTTTTCTTTTCTTTTCTTCTCCTGCTGCTCCTTTGCTTCTTCTTCTTCTTCTTTTTTCTTTTTTTTTTTTTCCTTCTTTTCTTCTCCTGCTGCTCGCCTTTTCTTCTTCTTCTTCTTCTTTTTTTTTTTTTTTTTCTTCTCCTGCTGTTTTTTTTTTTATGGAGTGCTGGTGGGTTTTGAAGAAGGGGCGGTGGGGCGATGTGGGAAAGGGGAAGGGACTGCTGTTACGGGGAGAAAGAGGGGGATTTTTGGTTTTTTTTTTTTTTTTTCACTGTTATTTTTTCCTCTCAATTCTAAAAGAAAATTAAAAAAAAAGATGATGGAAAGATAAGAAAATGGAGATGGATTTGAATTTTGATACCTGAAAATGTGGATCTTGAGCTCTAATACCAATTTGACGGCGGACGGAAGCGATTTAGGGTTTGTGGTGGGGAATTGGGGAAGAACTTAGGATTTTGGAGGATAAATTAGGGTTTTGGACCTCACGTCCAGGCGAATCACATGCCCACTCTCTCACGAATCACTCGAGGAAAGATTTGATAAAGAAACAAATCACATGCTCTCAAAAGAAATAATATTTCACTCTATATTCAAATTAGGGTTTTACAAGCCATATATATAGAGAATTCTAAAGTAACAAAATACCAAATCTATCCAATTCTCTAATCAAATCTAATCAAATCCTAATGTAACACGAATACCAAATCTAACCAAATTCTAATCAAATCATAATTAAATCTCTATCAACTTTGAAGAGGAGTTGGAATGTACTTGAAATTAAGGTGTTAATGGGGTAGGAGATTGCATGCTATCCAACTAATTGTGTTTTAAACTTCAACTGAACATAAATCTATGTTAATATTTTTACAAGGAGCTTAAGTAAGTGATAATGAAAAGCTATTTATACAATGCTGATGGAAAACCTGATGATCTTATCCAATGTCATAATATGGATTTGGACTTATTCCAATATGACATTAGTTATGCCGACAGCAAGGTGCAGACACTTCTATATGGTATTTTTCGGAATTGCTGTCCGCTGTGGGCCATGTCCATCTCCGTGATGCTATGTACATGCAAAATAATTCGCGAGAAGTGGGTGCTAATATGAGTTATGTGGGTCATACAGAATGTGTGGAAGTGTTTGCAGCTTAAGTTTGAAGGTTTCAGAATAGAAACGTTACAAATAATATTAATAAATTATTGGTCATGAGGAAGGGTAAGCACATCAAAGGGCCTGAGGATATTCAGTGGCGGAGCTAGCGGAAGCCTAAAGGGGCATGGTCCTGAAATTTCGAAGCCCGTTATAATTTTACTTGTTGCAAAAATTATCATAATGGCCCTGCATATATTGTATATTGCTTGCTCCTCTCAGACTCAGACTGCTAATTCCATCACTGGGCATAAGAGCATGTTCCAAAATAAAAAGAACCTATACCACTCTGCCTTATTTAACTGTACTTTGATCCAGAATGGTGTTAAACAGATTTTAATGTTCTAAAATTTCAATAAACCTTAGGCTTGAAAAGCCTGTTTGTACTAACAGAATATAAAATTTAATCCTCAATCATACCCCATCTTCAGTAACTATACTTTGATCAAAAAAGGTGTTAAACAAATTTTAATGCTCTGAAATTCAATAAATTTTAGGCTTGAAAAGGTTACTTGTAATGTTAGAATATAAAAAAAATAACCCTTACAACTTATCAGGTTTTCAAAGTTTTGGTATCGTGAAAAGAACTTTAATATAGTATCAAAGTAGTTTAGGTTCAAATCTCATTGTGTGTGCATTTACTGCCTTCTAAAAAAAGTTTGAGTATTGTTGCATAGATCCTAGCTTTTCAGTACACAAAGACATTCAATCTATGGGGCGTATTAGAAAATAAATATACAACACTCAACCTTAATTGCAACTTCAGACTTTTGATGCAGTGGAAGAGACTTTATTATATACGTTTCTAGTAATGGACTAATATCCTACTCCAGATCTGGAAGAAAAAGAGTGTTACAGTTTTTAACAATCAAATCTACCTGGTAGGGTCCACTCCTAAATTCCCGCATGCTTCAACCTTCTATCGGCGCAACATGATTTTGTAAAGAAAAGGACGTTAATAATGCTGGAATGTACAAAATATTACAAGCATAATATAAATTACCTTTTCATTTTATACATTTTTTTTTTTTAGTTTCCATTCCGTCTATTAAGGAATAAAGACCCTTTGTCATTTGTCCTTGGTAGGTTTTTTTATCTAGAATTTTGAATTTCGTTTGTAGCATCTGGGCTTAACCTGATAGTGATGCTTGACGTGATTAGAGATTACTATGCCATACCTGCCAATACTTCTGACTTACCATTCTCAGTTTTCCCAATTATTATTATTATTATTATTATTATTATTATTATTATTTAATGTAGATTTGACTTGCAAGCTAATTCTAGTGAGTAGTGACAACATTTGCTTTCAACGTGAAAGTGATAGTTGATTTATTACTTACTAAGCTATACCTTCATACAATACTAGTAAAGTGCACGGGCGAATACATGAGTGTTTTTTAGCACCGCTCAGCACAGTATGGTAGGTAAATTTCTTAATAGAACGAGACATTGTCTAAATAGAATATGGAATTGGATATTGCAATTAAAATACCACAAACATTAGTTTTTTTATGTAACCAATACTTCTAATAGGTTAAAATATCTGAAGGAATCATTATTTTTAATAAAAAACAAAGAAAAACATTACGAGAATCAGAGAAAAGTTACAAGCCAACTACTTCTCTGCAGCTCCGTTTTCAGCGATTTCAACTCTCTCTCATTTCATGCTTCATTGTGACAACTATATAATGACAGGTCAAGCAGCCAGAAACTCCATAAGTAGGGATATAAATTGTACCTAAAAATTTGTTAACTAATCTTTACCTATTTAATGATTTAATAAATTTGGGTATAAAAGTTGTATCCAAAAAACATAGTGGGTAGGATGCATGTTTGACTTTTCTTATTACCGGATCCCTATTATAAAGCTGAAAATAGTTGTATGCTAATATAAATGATGTATAGTTATTTATGTTTCGATAAAAAATATCTAGATTAAAATTTATTGTGATAATAATATATTATGACATAATTTAAACTACAAAATTAACCATTTTCATAGAATAAATTTCAACTTCATTATGAATTAGTTATTTGTACTATCCAAGATGCGAATCCTACCCAAACCTGATATGAAAATGATATCCCTTCC
Source organism: Dracaena cambodiana (assembly GCA_036321105.1). Classification (NCBI taxonomy): domain Eukaryota; kingdom Viridiplantae; phylum Streptophyta; class Magnoliopsida; order Asparagales; family Asparagaceae; genus Dracaena; species Dracaena cambodiana. The sequence continues at coordinate 40,177,305 of JAYEPQ010000007.1, forward strand.
GAACTCGAAACCCAGAAAGGAGTTTCATAGTTAGGATTTGGATTCTGCATGAATCCATTTGAATCTAAACTCATTTAGACACCTATACTATAGGTGATACTCCTATTGAAACATGATTTATGTGAGGAAAATAAAGGCAGAAGATGTGAAGAATTAAAGAGTAATGATCCATGTAGTCTGCTTTCACCACAACAAGAAAAAAGGACATGAGGAGAGTCGGAAGAAGTCTATGATTTTCTACCTAATTTTTATAGACAATGAGATGTGTAGCTCAAGGTCTTTTCACGATTACTTTTTTCTTGTTTTTACTCATGTTATTTCTTAAAAGTTTCTTTTGTTTATTTATATAATTAAAAAATATAATTAAAATTAATAGTTTCTAAAAATGCTTAATATTAGCCCTTAACATATAAAATTAATAATAATGATTACTCTAGGAGGAAATCTTTAATTGAATTTTGATTCAAGCTTTCCTTTCCAGAAAAAACCCCAAATGTTGACTTGACTTTTTTTTTTTTTTTTTCCATAAGTTACCTCTATACAGTAATAATAATAGCCTTCGATTACTATTTATTGTAGACAATTTTAATTTTAAAATTATTTTTTAGAGAACTGAAGGCAGTGAAGTAATTATATACGGAATGACCACTCTCTAATTTCCAACAATCTGATATTGCAGGACCAATCAAGTTCCGCTGTCACTTTCTTTAGTAATGCAATTTTTGTAGTTAATAATTGGTTAATTTTATTCATCATCTTAATCTTCTCTTCTCCAAATTGTGAGAAACATGAGATGGTCCCTACTGATCTGTTGCTTGGTCATAATTATTGACAAGCTCTAAATTGTAATTTTGTTTTTCTTCTTGCAATTATTCCCTCTTCTCTTTGTTTTTCTCTTTTGATTGCTAATTGTTCCTTCTTTCTAATAATATAATTCTCTAATTTTGGCCTGTCTAAAGTATCGGTTCCTCCTATGATCCATTAATCAAGAACTGCTTCGTTGCATCGAATATTGATTTCTTTCTATGGTTTGATGAGCAAAGGTGAGGGTAATTCTGTTCATACACACCACTTTGCTCACTACGCCCACTCCTAAAGTTGTAAAAAATTACAACTTTGCCATTATTTCTTGTGACCATTTTCTTTGCCCTGGTTAGAGATTAATTCTCATCCGATATTAAACCCGTTCAGGGACTAATCTCCGACCAGTGTGAAAACTGCTCGGGAGACTAATTCCAAACTGAGAAATGTGGACATCTTAAGAAAAGTGATGTGCGTGAATTGAATTTCCCCAAAGGCAAAGATAGAGACCTTTTTCTGTTTTCCCATATTACCTTTTTCTAGAAAGAATATATATATATATATATAGGGATTACTGTAGGTGAGTTGCCAGCTCAGGAAAAATTACGTGATCTAGCGGCAAAACTATAATGATCCAATAATTTTTCTTCAATTTTTACACAATTAATATCTTCACCTCATTAACTTCTTTCGAATTAAATTTCATAAACTTTGTAGTTCATTTACTCTTTCATCAAGTGCATACAAAATATTTTATTCATTGAAAACAGTTAATTTTGTGTTACTTTGATGGAAGGTTAAATCAAAACTAAAACCCAAGAAATTGGGTATGAGTGAACTCTAGGCGGTCGAGATCATAATCCAAAAGAAATTTTTTTAAAAAGATTATTGTAGATGGTGGAAATGAACTGCAGCTTAGGTTATTTACGTGAGCTGTCAGCTCATTTTTTATTTTTCTCATATATATATATATATATATATATATATATATATATATATATATATATATATATATATATATATATAGCATGTTAAATATTTTCCCATATTTCTGTGTTTTATCTGAATCCAAAAGATTTATCTGTTGCAGATGTGTAATTCTAGTCGTGAGTCATGGTGACCCTCTTCAAATCTTACAGACAATACTCAATGCAGCAAAGGAATGCGAAATTTCTGAAGAGGACGGCATTTCAACCAGGCTAAAAGCAGTTATGGTCCCATCAGTCTTGTCGCAACACCGGAAGTTTGCATTGGAGACTGCAGAACTCCGCCAGATAAAATAGCTGCAGTTCATTCATTCATACATACAGGAAAATATTCTTATAATGTTTTTCTATTTCTACTTTTTTTTTTTTTTTTTTTCTTTCTTTTGGAGATTTGTAATTGTTTCTCAAACTAGAGGCCTCGAGCCTGCATATCTCATCAAACCAGACTGGTTATCCTCCTCAGAATCTCAAGAGGCAGATCAAATGTGCAAGAATTCTCTGTTCAGTTCTCTAGTTGCTCAGAAGTTGAGAGATCTTTAGCTTCGATCGTCCTTTGGACTCTGACTGCAGCATGTACAAGGTCATCATTAAAGCTTGTGCTTGACGACGCTTGGAATAGCTTCCCATTATCATGGAGGAGGAAGAGGATTTTGATCTGATCTACTTGTGGTAATGAAGGGGGTGGTTCGTGGATTCATGACAGGCAAGCCAAACTGCTTCAAACCTAGTGATCTAGTTTGATATATGATGCAAATAAAGTCCTATAAATGATTATATCTACACATTGCTTATTTACATCGGTTTCATGATATTGATGGTGAAAATAGTAATTGCTTTAAGCATTTGGATGAGTTGGAATGGTGACAACTTAAATGGCATCCGAGTCATTTATGTCAAACAAATAGTTTCGCCTTTGATTAAGACTGTCTATACAATGAAGTGATCTTAAAGGGCAATTGAAACTGATAACAAGTAAACCAAAAGCCGAGGATGAATGAATGTAACTTCAACATGTTACGTAGACAGGATATAAAGGACCGGCCAGAAGACCTTGCTCCGAAATACACTGAATTCTGTTTGTTTTAAGAACATGTCGATCTTACCCTTTCTATTGAGCCGAGCCATGTCTGGATCAAATCGAGTAAAGACTGAACACCTGGCCATCGAGTGGTCTTACTTGGAGATGGGGATTGTGTATGCTTATGGATTGAGTGGTCCTAGTTGGAGATGGGGATTGTGTATGCTTATGGATTGAACAAGATTTGAATTGGAGAAATCATCGAATGGTGTTTGCTTGCTTTTTCAATCAGTGTTTCTTCCAACACCAAATTGATGAAGAATCTCTGCAAAATATGTTGTGGTTTGGGGTGAAAGACAAACCAAGATTGATTATAGTTGGTTTTTTTTGCAAAATTTATTTTAGTAGAGCGTATGATGTCGATGATCCGAGATAGAGCATTTAATGATGTAACAAACTAATTTCAACATAACTTACATTCTTGATATTAGATTAATTCCAAAGTGAATGCGTTGTATTTGTCTCATTTTTTTATATTTTTTTTTGTGATTTTCTTGAATTTTTTAAGATAGTCACTTAAAATAATGTTATTTTAACCACCAGTAGGTCCTACACATATTTTGACTAGTCTTATATGTTTTGACTTGTAAAATAAAGTTTGACTTTATTTGGATTAATTTAATTTGAGTTTATAGTTATAAACAACTCCAAAAACCTATTATTACTAGTCATTTGTCATATACATATTTTGTGTTTATTCACCCATACCTCCCATACCCCATCTCTCTAATTAATGGGTCTTAAATCTACTCTCATATTTATATAGTTAATATAATGTAAAATATCAATGAAAAGTCAACCTAATCTACCTACCTTATAGCTTACTTTCTCCATACTTGTACTTTGGCCATGCATGACAAGTCATTCTCTTACCCCCATATCTCCTTTGTCTTATGCTTGCTCTTTGGTCAAGCATGATAAGTCATTATCTTACTCTCATATCTCTTTTATCTTATTATATTTTTTTTCTCCCTTTCTTTTCATTTCTTCTCCTCATTATATATCTCTCCTTCATTTTTCATTCTTCTCAATCTCCTTTTACTCTAACTCTCAAAAAGAATAAGAAAATTTAAGAAAAAGGAGAAGAAATTATTTAGTCTCAAGATATATTTACCTTCCCTAATCCATCAAGGCATATAGAATCACATTCATTCTTATGATTTTATTTTGTAACTAAAATCTTTTATAGCCAATTTAGAATCTTGATTTGTTTAAATAGAAAGATGATATCTTTATACAATATTCTCCATGATTATTTAAATATAAAAATATAATTCTTACACTATACTCTATATTTATGTATTAAATTTATGATTTTATTTATTGCCTTCTATACTTAAACTAAAAATTACAAACTTAAACTATATGTTTTATTTTGAAATTAAAAAGAATCTATCTTTATAAATGTTCATCATATTTGGATATACATTTGAATTTTCCATATAAGTTCTTCATGTATAATGCAATGATTTTAAATCACTTTCCACTTTCCATTAGAATATATATATATATATATATATATATATATATATATATATATATATATATATATATATAATCATGTTTTAAAGAGAATGTTTCAAATAAATTTCTACATTAAATTGTTAAAATATTTCTTTTATACTAGATATTATGTTAGGTCATAATTCTTTTTATGCTAATCCATATTTACTTGAAAAATGTATACATTAATAAGATTTAATAAATTTGTTACTTTCCATACTATGGAATCATGCTAGAATTTAGAAAATCAATATGTTGTTAAAGTAATCGTTATAATAGTGTTAAGCCTATTTAATTCCTATCTTTACAATTTAGTAATCACTTACCTAATAATGTTTATATACATAATTGTATATGCATGATTTACATATATGATCATCTTAGGTATTTTTACGTCCTAATATTCACTTACATACGTGTTTATATGTATACTTATATTTATGTGTGGTTTATATACATGATCATTTCCGTAACATTTATTCTAACATTTTATACTCTATTATACTTGCCTTGACATATATATACTGGTTGCTTGTACAAAGTATATGAAAATATGCCGGATTTTTCTTATTAGTACATACACATGTATTGATAATGTCATGGATCCTAACTTACCTGTTAACTTGATTTTGACATGGACCACATCTTACTTGTTACTAGACATGTGAATGCAGAAATCTTGATATCATTGGTTCATCATATTCCAAATTGATTTTCATGTAATATAACTTGAAATCTTCGGTTATGAGAGAACTAAAATGTGGACAAATATTGTATCGTGAAAGATTTAGGATATGTTGTGCAACCGAAATAGGGGCCCATCCGCGGGGGCGCCCGGATGGACTGAGCCATTATCTCTTGTTTAGTCCATATTGATGGGATGACCGATTACTCAGTATCGGTATCTGTTTAAGTGTTTAGCGGCACGGCTGGTTCAATGCCAGCATCTTGATCGGGTCCCGGATATGCACGGGTACTTTCACGATACGAGTCATTTCTTCACCATTTAGTTCAAAATATAAACTAAAATAAAATTTTAACTTAGACTTGCTATGTATGTATATCTTTACTTGATATTGTTACTTGATCGTTTAATGTATTTCATACATGCGCATACTTTCATATCCACACTCATATTTTACATATTTGTTTATATTACACAGTCCCTGCTTCTTATTGTTTTATTTATCAGATTTGACCCTGAGCTCCCCCACACACTCAAGTACTGAATATGTGAGCGAGAATCCGCCATTGTACGGCCCATAATTTCTGGAATAGGACGAGCAGCAGTAGATTTTTAGGCTTCCGCTTTTGTATTTTTGGTTTGGTATATGTATCACCCCTTTGGAACTTTATTTTCAACTTTTGTATCAGATTGTACTTATTGTTTCTTATCTTATACATATATATCTTCTCTTTTATATAACAGTAGACTAATTTTTAAGATCCTGCTAGATAACTAGTATTTAGTTCTATTCATTTCTGTTTTTACATACTTATAGGTCTCGTGCACGTCGACTTACACGTGCCCGCCAGTAACGCATTCCGTTTTCGTATCCCTCCGAAAAATGGGGCGTTACAAATGAGCTAGGATGACTCTCATTTTGCTTTACCAACTCTAGGGAAACTCTGAGTGCAAGCCGTCATTGTTTGACATTAAAGAATCGCTATTTTCGCAATCGAATAACAAAAAGATGAACCATCACGATTTGGTCAACATTACTACAAGAGTAAACGAAGTTTCATGCAGACACACTTTTGTTTGGGTATGATCAATTTGCTTGTTAGCAATGAAAATACGAATTCTTCACTGGTAGGTTTCCATTATGAAAACTTCTAAATGCACCGCTCCAATTTCTAAATATATTTCATAAAAAATCTTTTTTTATTATAACTTTGCCATTAAATATTTAGGATGCTTTTGTCCTTTTCTTCTCCTCTATTCTATCTAAGTATCTCTCAAAACCTTAATTACCTCCTAAAATTTAAATAATAAATCTCTCTAAATATTTTTATTATCTATATAATAAATAACGAGTCCTTTTCTCTTTCAATCAAAATGAACTTCAAAAGTTTCGAAGGAAGTATCTAGGTATCAAGAGCATAATTAAAATAGATTAATTTTTTTAAAAATAGTGTACTTTAGAAAAAAAAATAAAATTTGAACAATAAATAAAATAATCTATTGATTTTTTTTTTATTGTTTCACAACTCAAAATTTTATGTTTTCTTTAAAAGTAGATAATTTTTTTTTTGAAATGTTTAGTATATTATAACTTTTAGAAGGTGGAAGAAATGGTTGGGAGAGACTTGCATTTAGAATTTACTTTTCATAATTTATTTCTAAAATATACTTGAAAACAACATTTCTATAATACTGAGATAAGGCTGTGTACAATAGACCCTCCATAAATTCTGCAATCGTGCACTAGATTATTCTTTTTTATTTTAAAATGATCTATCCTTTTAGTGTTAGCTCAGAGGGCTCATATAGTTTTTTAATAATCAAAGTTGGAGTAGCCCAATCCAAACACGACTCACAATCAGACTCCTATGCTGACTCTAATCTCACTTGTGAAGAACCAGGATGCTCTCCAAACTTTATAAAGAAATCAAATACTCCTAGTTCAGCTACAATTCCAAATCTAGAGGCCTGCCAGTATATACAAATACTGTAGCCCTCCATTTCTTCTCTACAATATTTTTGTTTTTATCTTTCAATATTTTGTGATTATTTATTTTTAAGTATATTATCTAAATACTTGATGTGATAGTAATAGCATTATTATTATTATTATTTAACTAATCTTATGTTTATCTAGCTTACAATTTGATTTTATCTAAAATACTAGTTAATTTGTTAATAGCAAATCTAATTAGTTTGAATTGAATTTGTTTTTAAACTTATCCTATCTAATTTTATCCTAACCTAAATATATAAATAAAAACAAATAAACTGACAACAGCCAAAAATAAAGCAAGAAAACCAAAATCTTCCGGAGAGAAAAGAAAAAAACAATAAGGAAGAAGAAAAAGGAGAAAAAACAAAGGAGAAAAGAAAGAAAATAAAATATTAAAAGATAGCCACAAGGAGATCAGAATCATTGTGGTTAATTTTCAAAAGTGGTGGTCTTTCTAGTTCTTTAGAGTCATCTATCAAATTAAGACAAGTAATAATTCTATCATATCCTCATACCCATTTGTTTTTTCTTCTTTTTACTAGTTAATGTTGTTGTTAATATGGAAAAAAAAAAAAAAAAAGTAGTTTCATCCCCTCTTTTTTGCTTTATTCAAATGAAAAAAATTAGGAAAAAAAAAAAAATCCAAGTAGGAGTAAATGCATCAACTCTAATTCATTACTTCTTTTTCTTACATATGAGAATTTGACAAAAAAAAATGTATTCTAGTTCTTCGGTAATTAAATTAATATTTCATTAAGCCATTGATTATTGCATGATAGGATTTTTGAATCCTAAACTTATACTACAATTATATGCATAAATATCCTTAAAATAAAACAAAGAAGGGATTCTCTTTATATATATATATATATATATATATATATATATATATATATATATATATATATATATATATATATATATATATAAAGAGAGAGAGAGAAATGGAAATGAGCTGACAGCTCACGCAAGTTACCTGAGTTGTAGTTCATTTCCAATATCTCGAATAATATTTTTTAAAAAATTTCTTTTGGATTATAATCTCGACCCCTTAGGGTTCACTCATACCCAATTTCTTAAGTTTTAGTTTCGATTTGGTCATCCATCAAGTTAACACAAAATTAACGGTTTTCAATTAATAAAATATTTTATATGTACTTGATGAAAGGATAAAAGAACTCCAAAATTTATGAAATTTAATCCTAAATAAATTAAGAAAGTAGAGATAGTAATTGTTAAAAAAATTGAAGAAAAATCTTTGGATGATTATAGTTTTGCCGCTAACTCACGTAACTTTTCCTGAGCTGGCAGCTCATCTACAGTAATCCCATATATATATGAGAAAAATGAAAATGAGCTGACAGCTCACGCAAGTTACCGGAGGTGCAGTTCCTTTCCACTTTCTCCAATAATGTTTTTTAAAAAAATTCTTTTGGATTATGATCTCGAACCCCTAGGGTTCACTCATACCCAAATTCTTTGGTTTTAGTTTTAATTTGGTCCTCCCTCAAGTTAACATAAAATTAAAGGTTTTCAATGAATAAAACATTTTGTATACACTTGATGAAAGGGTAAATAAACTCCAAAATTTTAAAATTTAATCTGAAAGAAATTAAGAAGGTAAAGATAGTAATTGTAAAATAAATTGAAGAAAAATTATTGGATCATTATGGTTTTACCGCTATCTCATGTAACTTTTCCTGAGCTGGCGGTTCACCTACAGTAATCCCTATATATATATATATATATATATATATATATATATATATATATATATATATATATATATATATATATGAGAAAAATAGAAATGAGCTGACAGCTCACGCAAGTTACTTGAGCTGCAGTTCATTTTCACTATCTCAAATAATTTTTTTTAAAAAATTCTTTTGGATTATAATCTCGACCCCCGAGGATTCACTTATACCCAATTTCTTGGGTTTTAGTTTTGATTTGAACCTCCATCAAATTAATACAAAATTAACGGTTTTCAATAAATAAAACATTTTGTATGCACTTGATGAAATGGTAAATAAACTCTAAAACTTATGAAATTTAATCCGAAAGAAGTTAAAAAGGTAGAGATTGTAATTGTAAAAAAAAAATTGAAGAAAAATCATTGGATCATTATAATTTTGCCGCTAGCTCACGTAACTTTTCATGAGCTGGCGGCTCACCTACAGTAATCCCATATATATATATATATATATATATATATATATATATATATATATATATATATATATATATATATATATATATATATATATATATATATATATATATGAGAAAAATGGAAATGAGCTGACAGTTCATGCAATTTACCTAAGCTGCAATTTATTTCTACTATCTCCAATAATTTCTAATTTTTTTTTTTTTTGGATTATGATCTCGAACTCCTAGGGTTAGTTTTGATTTTGTCCTCCATCAAATTAACACAAAATTAATGGTTTTCAATGAATAAAATATTTTGTATGCATTTGATGAAAAGGTAAATGATCTCAAAAATTTATGAAATTTAATCCGAAAGAAGTTAAGAAGATAGAGATAGTAATTGAAAAAAAAATAAAGAAAAATCATTGGATCATTATAGTTTTGCCGCTAGCTCATATAACTTTTTCTGATATATATATATATATATATATATATATATATATATATATATATATATATGATTAATGTAGGTGAGCCGCCAGCCTAGAAATAGTTACATGAGTTAGCGGAAATAATATAGTGACCAAATGATTTTTCTTCAATTTTTTTTATTGAATTAGTATCTCTACATTCTTAACTTCTTTTGGATTAGATTTCATAAATTTTAGAGTTCATTTGCACTTTCATCAAGTGACACAAAATATTTTATTCATTGAAAACCGTTAATTTTGTGTCAACTTGTCGGATTACCAAATCAAAACTAAAACCTAAGAAATTGGATATGAGTGAACTCTAGGGAGTCGAGATCATAATCCATGTGAAATATTTTTAAAAAACATATTAGAGACAGTAAAAGTAAACTACAGCTCAGATAATTTACGTGAGCTATCAGCTCATTTCCATTTTTCTCTCTATATATAGATTAACTAACCTGTTTATTTTTATTGAAGATTGAAGCAAGTGTAAATTCAACTCCCTCCTTTAGTTCTTGTAGATGAATATTAAAATTTTAATTGAACGAAGGCATGTGTAGCCCAAAATCACCACTTTTACTTTAATTTTTTGGCTTTGAATTAAAACCTAATTTTTCCTTTAGATTTCATAATGTTACGAATAGAAGAATTTATATTTATCACCACAGAATTCCTGCAAGATTAATTATTTATTTTTATGGTGATTCCTTGATTTAATACATAGTAAAATTGCTATGGTAGATCTTCTGTCGAGAACCCTTTTCTCTACTGCCCATCAATTTGTTCATTACTTTCTGTATATTTATTTCTAAAACATATTGCTTTGCTACTCCATGCCAGTTTTTATGAACACAACACATTAAAATATAATTTTTAATGGCATTAAATAATTTTTTGTCTAAAGTAATTTTCAATTCCCTTTAAATTTAGTTTATCATCTAAAAAATTGGATTTTTCCATTGTGACTTAAGGGCATGGTCAAAGAATCAGTGATCATATGTATCATGTAGACCATTTTTATTTGCATATGAAACATTATGATTTAAAGGAAAGGAGGAATGGTAAAGATGCAATTTTTGTGCTTGAATTATTTTTTTAAATTGGGGACAATGAACAAAAAAAATTAACTCTTGGGAAAAAAAATATTATTAAAAAATTTTTATTCAATATTTTTTAAATCCCTGTTCCTGTAATCTAATAAAGGAATATATTTCCTAGTGTAATCTCCTTTTCCGCTATCAATTTACAATAAAATAAATATTTAAAATAGGAAATTTGATATCTTAATTAAATCTTTCTGAAAGATATCTGTGCTGCATCTTTAATTGGATATCATATATTTCTAGTTACTTTTCAAAACAACACATTTAAGAAATATACAACTATGTGTGTATGTGCTGAAGAGCCATGTTGTTCAAATATATGTGAGTTTTGGAATTCCCTTATCTTAATATACCAATTTTTATCTCTTATTATATTATCCTAATGAATTATACCATAGAATAAAGTAATAGGGTTATGGGAGAACTGTAAGGAGGATTTGAATACATATTTTTAGAGGTTTATTTTATTAAGTTGTGCAGCCAAACTTTAGAGACCTACCATGGAGATTGTAGGTAATTACAGATCATCGTCATATTATGTTATAGAGCTTCTGCTTGCCCATCATTGGTGAGTACCCAGCGGCACGTCATGAGATAGTACCAGGAGTCAAGGTGTCATGGCGTTTTCCTCTTGACAGTTCAAATTTATTCACAATAGTCATTAAAGTAATATAACATGTTTTATATACATATTTATTTCAATTTTAATATATTTGTTCAGTGTTATTAATAATATGCATTTACTATCAGTTGATTATAATTATTTCCAAGACAAGTGCAATTAAACCATGGTTTACAGTTTATAAGATATAGTTTCATGATGCTCTCATCTACTTTCTATTTTATTTATTTTTGTGCATTATGTATTTATACACCACATATAGCGTGTCGTTGTGATTATCCCTCTTTTTGTAATACTTCCTAAATCATTCTAACGATTCTAATTTGACATGTCCAAACACTAATAATTTGCAAGTTATTAAGGAGGAAAATTCACCATAGTTGGATATATACCTCGACGAACACGCGGAGTATAATAGGTGTTTCCGCAGCAAAATTTTATGAATAATTATTTTTTATCTTTTATTTTTTTTTTATCTTGATAAGAAAGACAATGTTATACATTTCCCTTTTTATTTTCGGACATAAAATTCTAGAGTTGTAATAAAAGTTATTATTCCTTGGAATTCTCTCATGTTCTTTGATTTGATTATAACTTTATTGGGATAAATGAGTCATTTATCTTCATGTTATTCTTTCCATGTATATGGGTATGTGGCTATTTATGTATTTAGGCATAGTGTATTCGTTTTCAATACGTAGTCGAACGCTATTCATATTTTGGGATGTACAAATACCCTCATCTTTAGACTTTTGAGAAATTGTTTGGAAAGACAGAGAGTCTTGAGAGTTGTTGTATTTCTTCAATTTTTTTTTGACTTTAAACGGCGGGGTGTTTCCCTCCGCGTTCCATTAAAGAGAGAATAACAAAACAAAAGTATTTAGAGTCCACTAGTAGAGTGACCCAATAATAAGCTTACAAAACAAATAAAGAAAAGTAAAAAAAAATAAAATGAAAATACAATGATCTAGCAAAAAGGACATATCATGATCAGTCCATTCCTCGTTGCACCTCTAATGTAGATCCCTACTCCTCATCTCACTGAATAATCTCCATGTCATCTCCCAAAGAGCCACTTGATAGGTGCAGTCTCTCCTCATCCGATGGTACACCTGCCCAAATAATAAAATCGTGAACGGTGAGTCGCACACAATACTCAATAGAATGATATTTTTCATTAAATAATCTATCATTTCGTTCTCTCCACATATTCCAGCAAAATGCCGCAATAACACTTCCAAGCCTATGGTTACCAGTTTCCCCCCTATCCAGACTCCTCCAGATAGATTCATCTAGGTCAGTGCCGATGTTTAATCCTAATGTCCTGACGCATGCCTCCCATATGCTTTTAGAAAAAGAACAACTACATATGATGTGTTCGCTTGATTCCGCATCACTCTTGCATAAGAAACAGATATTTGGGCCAAGCCAGTCTCTTTTTTGTAATTTTGGCCATGTCAAGATGGCATCTTTACAAATTAACTAAAAAAAAAGTCTGACCTTCTGAGCGCATTTAACTTTCCAAACCCATTCAGTATTTGCTGAAATAATTCCACCATTTATGAAATGCCGGTATGTGGAGTTCACTGTAAAGTTGCCATGCTTCTCCCATCTCCAAATTGGTCTATCTTCTTTTGATGAAGATGGGGTTAAATCGATTAGGGACTGTTTTAATAATCTTATTCTGACAAAATCCTGGCCAGATAATGCCGTTGAATTCCACCTCTATTTTGATCGACCCCAATAGTCACAAACCCTGGCATTTTTATTGTTGGCTTTTATAAAGACATCTGGGTATAATGTCTTTAGAGGGAGCTGCGAACACCATCTGTCATGCCAGAATGCTATCTTGTTTCCTTTTCTTAGTTTGTATTCCAAACTGCGACAAACTAAATGTCGTACTACTAACATCCCCTTCCAAAAGGCCGAGTTATTATTGTTTCTCTTTATTTCCCCATACAATGTACCTCCCTTCGGGCCATATTTGTTAAGTAATAACTTCTGAAGTGACCCCTAGTTCTGCGTAATTAGATGCCACCACCATTTGGTCATAAGGGCCAAGTCAAAAGTCCTGAGATCTACGACCCCGAGGCCTCCCGCCTCTTTGGGCCTACATACTTGACCCCATGGGACTAGGTGATATTTGGTAGATGATGCCAGAGCTCCATTCCAAAGAAATCTTTTCATGATCCTGTCAATTTTTGCTCGCACCCATTTTGGCATTATGAAAATGGACAGTAAATATAGCTGGAGTGAGGAGAGGACCGCATTGAGCATCACAATCTTCCCACCCAATGATAGGTATTTTCCTTTCCAACCTTCCAACTTTTTCTCAAAACTATCCAGAAAGGGGCACCAATCCCTCGCCTTTGGCTTTCCGGATGTCACCAATATTCCTAAGTATGTGATCGGAAAATGTTCCTCCTTACAGCGGAATACCTCCCTAATCAATTACATGGATAAGTTTCTTGTACCCAAGCAGATCAGAGAACTCTTAGTAAAGTTTATTTTTAGGCCCGACCAAGCTTCGTAACAGCAGAGAGCCCATTTTATGATTATAGCCTCTTGTATGTTATCTTTTCCAAAGATCAACGTATCATCTGCATATTGTAAATTAACAAAAGACATATTGGGAGCCCCTGGGAGGCCTGCTATCTCTTCCTTTTTCTTCAATTTCTGAAGCATAGAATTTAACCCGTCTGCTATCAAAACAAATAGTAGCGGGGAGAGGGGATCCCCTTGTCTTAGGCCCCTCTTCAGAACTATTTCCTTTCCCACTGTGTCGTTTACCCTTATTTGTATTTTTCTAGAATATAACCAAGCTTCCAACCATAATCTCCATTTCGCTCCAAACCCCCTATGTTTGAGAGTCTCCATTAGGCAGTTCCAATCCACCATGTCATATACTTTTTCAAAGTCTAGTTTCAAATAAAACCGTTTACTCCGGATTTTTTACACTGATGGATGACTTCGTATGTCGTAGCCACCCCTTCTAGAATATTTCTGCCCACAATAAAACCCGTTTGATAATCCTTTATCAATAACTGGAGTTTCGGTGCTAATCTATTAGCCAGTACTTTCGACACTATCTTAATTGAACTATTCAGCAATGCAATCGGTCTGAAATCACCAATTTGTCCCGGTGAACGGTTCTTTGGTATTGGGGTAATGACCGAGTAGTTGATTCTATCCAGTCTACTTGTCCCCTAGAATACCTCTTCCATTAGCTAAATTAAGTCTCTCTTAACATCTTCCCAAAATAATTTAAAGAAGAATAGCGAAAATCCATCAGGGCCTGGCGCCTTATCTTGGTCTAACTCCCAAATCGCTCTTTTAATCTCCTCCTCCCGAAACTCTTCTTCGAGATCTGAGAGATCCACCTCCTTTTCCCATGCGTCCTCCTTCATCTGAACAGGAAATGTGTTTGCCTTGCCCAACAGTTGCTTAAAGTGATGATACACATGTTCAAGTAGCACATCCCCGCTAACCTGTCTATCCTTCACCGTTAATTGATGTATTTTGTTCATTCTGTGTAGCATGTTTGCCCATTTATGAAAGAAAATAGTGTTTGCATCCCCCTCCTTCAGCCAAGTAGCACGAGCTCTCTGTCTCTATCTTAACTCCTCTCTCTTATATATTTCTTCAAGTTTTCTTCTCAGATGTAGGGCTCTGCTGTTCTCCTCCAATGATAAGTTGCGGCTCTCTTTCAATTTTTCTAAAAAGTCCATCTCCTTCAAAATGGCATCCTTCACGCTCCACCCTTCTCTTCTAAGGTGCCTTTCTCATCTCCACAACACCTTCCGTAAACGCCTCAGTTTGATACAGATATTTGCTGCTATATCTCTGGCTCATGTTTGGTTACCCCAACTTTCTCTAATCAGGGTGTGTATTTCCTTGTGTTCCAGCCACCATCTCTCTAAATAGAAGCGTTTTTGTGGTTTTTGTTCCTGCTCACCAGCACTGAGCATGATTGGTGTGTGATCTGAAGTCGGTCGCGGGAGGGAGCAAATCTCTGCAAGAGGAAATTTTGCTTCCCAATTATCCGAGACTAAGACCCTATCTGACTTGGCCATTACTGGATTAAGCCTCATAATTGACCATGTAAATAGTCGATCCGACAGTAGTAAGTCTATAAGGTCCAGTTAGCTAATGAGGTTATTGAACTCCTGCCTGTCCATGTGAGATCGGTCTACCCCCTTTCTTTCACTTGCATATCTCATGATATTAAAATCCCCTCCAAAAATCCATGGATCATCATATTTGTTTCTAATTGTAGTAAGTTCCTTCCAGAATTGTGTGCACAAATCTCTCTCATTTGGTCCGTACACCGCAGTTATCACCTGGACCCATCCATCCAGTAGTCTCCTTACCTTAACTGACAAAGAATATTTCCCTGCCCAGGAGTTCAGAATCTGATAATTTTTATTGATCCCAATTAGAATCCCACCAGATGCTCCCCTTGCTTATAAGATGCAAAATTATAAAATTTTCTAGGCGCAAGTGAACCCAAAACCCGCGGGTCAGGATCAGATAATTTGGTCTCCTCCATGCACACAATATCAATCTTGTTAGTGTGTATTACTTTCGCAATCATTCGTCGTTTTACCGGGTTCCCTAACCCTCTAACATTCCAAAAAAAATACACTTCATCAAAACAAATAAATTGTCTTCTCCACTGACAACCCTATCCTGTGTTCTACGGCGAAATGGCCTCCTTTTGATCTACTAAGGATATTGCCTCTAGGTTTTTTTAACATCGTGAGGGTGTGTATTTGGTCTGTACATCCTACCCCCAACTCAATATCACAGGAATGGGCTAAAGCAATTAATACATCATCAGGCACACAATTAAGAATGTTAAACTCAAGATTAGTAGTACCTGGAGGGGGATCCGCAAGGTCTGCCTTTCGCTTAGTAGCTGTCAATGCAACCTGACCCAGTTGGTAGTGTTGTCCACCTCTTTTCTCTTCCAATCTTTTGCTTCTTCTGGAAGGCGTGATCAGAAATTTAGTGCTTCCACCCTGTTCCGTTAAAGTTGCCAACCTTTCTTCCTCTGCCAAATCTCCCGTATCCCTCATGTTCCCTCCATCCTGGGTTTGGTGATCTGGTTCCTCTGCCTGAACTTTTGTCGGGTTGTCAATTGCTGCTAGCATTGTTTCTGTTGTATCGTTCTCTATCCTTGCTTCTATTGTGTCTGACTCTATCCTTAGGGGCATTTGTGTTTCCCTACTAGGCATCTGTGATATATCCCTGATATGCTTAGGGAGTCTGGAGGGCTACATTTTCTTGATACGCTTTTTTTGCCTCACATTTTCTTTACACATAATATTTTCAAGAAGTTTGGCCATCGTGTCCCTTGCAAAATCTTTGTCAAAATTATTTAAAATTGCAAGCAAATCCGTGTATTCCATTTTGTTCTTAGATAAATCTTGATCAAAATTCAACTGCCTTCTGGAGGTCCCTTCACCATTCAGTCTGATTATATCTTGTAAATCTCCAGCTTCACCCTCATTGGTGTTTCCTTTCTCCAATCCCATATCTGGGTTTTGAACTCCGTCTGGGCCCATCTTGACAAGATTTGTAGGGTTAGCAGTTCCTCTTACTGTAGTTAGCTTGTTGGTCCCCGCCGTTCCCCCCAAGTTATTACACAGCTCCTTCATACTCCTATCATTCCTGCGGGCCTTACTTGGCTTCCCTATGGAGAAAATAGTCTCACCAAAATTCTCTACAATGATTTGTTCCCTTTCTTGTTCCCCCTGCAATTGGGTCCCATTAGTACCCCATTTTTCTTCTAAAGATGACTGAGAAACCCTTTTTCTATTTGAAATTCCTTCCTTCGTGTTCTTTTCCCCTGCCTCCCCATGTGGGTGGGGCCCCGCAATAAATTTTCCTCCCAAAAGAAAGCTGCAAGGCTCCTTCCGGTCCACCCCCTTCCCTCTTCCCGAAGCATCGCTATCTCCTCGAACCCCTCCCCCAGTTTCTTCACCTACCTGGCTTCCTTTCCCAACTCTTTCCTTTCTTCCGTCCCTGTCCTCCCTCTTCCCCTTCTGCTTCTGGTCCGACTACCAAAGACTCTCCTCTCTCGCTTCGTCAGGTGAGGTTGTCTTCTTCGCCAAAAATGTAAGTTTCCCGATCTCTTTTGTTTCAAGAAAAATTCGCCCAATCTCATCTCTCCTCAATATCCCAAAGTTGGAGCCTTTTTCATCTAAAACCAAAGGATTGTCATTCAACCACACCATTTCCCTTTCTTGTGGGTTGCTTTTTGTTCCCATTCGAAAATTAGGGTTTTGACTTGCCTTTGGTGAAGAGGCTTGGGAATTGGGCTCCTGCATGCCAGTCGACGGAGGCAGTTAACCCTCAACCCAAGATCTTTCTTCTTTGATGCTTGTCTTCTGTCCATCTCCGAAAGTTGTTGTTGTTCTAATCTCTAAGTGATTGTTGACCGGTGGTCTTGCCGAGGCGGTCCCTGTTTCCGACTTGCTATCAATTCTCTTCCATGTGAAACTCCGTCGTTTTTCGGCAGGGAGGTTAACTATCCCGGTCAACGATCAATCGGAATCCCCGATCTTGCTGATGACCACGACGTCCTCAATACCCACCGAAGACGAATGGTTCGTGGAGAATTTATGTGTAATTAACAGCTTGATTGAGTAGAGATGACCACCCAGTACCACGTTGAACTGAGACGGGATCGCCATTGGGTTATCATAACCCACCCTCACTGTAGAGCAGTCCAATCTCTGTTTTAGATCGGTATCCTCGTCAATGTCAATAACATGTTCAAATTTGATTAAAATTTTGCTTATATCCACTCTATTCCAGTGATGGATTGGCAGTCCTCTGAGCTCCACCCATGCAACCTTCGGGACAGAGTAGAACTGACCATCTTCTTCTCCATTCCATCTGCATACCCTGAAACCCGCCTTGTGGTCCTTGCATGGCACCGAGATCCTACTGGCTGCAAATGATAAACTAGCCTCCATGGGAAAGTAAGTCAAGAATTTGTTCCCCCTGTCATGAAGTATCCAATTGTAGCCTGCAAACTCCCTAGACATCGCTGCCAATCCTTCCTTCATATCTTCCATCGTGGGCTTTCCATGGCCGGGATACAAGACTCCCAAGGTTCTAGAAAGCCGATGTTGTTCCTCCCTTGCATGGTTCGAAACCGGAATAAAGGCTACAGGTTTAGATTTTGAAATTGTAACCGAGAGTTCCTGTTTCATGGTGTTAGCTTCCTTTGTTGTCTTGCTTGCTGTTGCGCCATTTGCCAACTTTCATGGTCCCATGATATGCTCCATCCTTCGGCTACCAGCTAACACGCTAGAAGCGTGGTTGTTTGGCTGCTGGTTTCTGCCTGGAGCAATCAGACACTCTCCAATCTTGTGTCCAAGACCCTTACAGAACCTGCAGCGGATGAACGGGCACTCGTCCTTAAAATGCCCTCTCTTCCCGCAAATCCAGCACACCTCTGGACTTCCCGGGAGTGGCCTCCTCGCAGGGTTGCCCTTTCTCTTCCTGTTGCCCTCTGTGAGAATTCCGGTTGACTTCGCTATCCTCTCTTTCTTGAGGGTTGCCCTTGACTTGACAGTCCTCCAGAGGTCTTCCTTAGAAAAGTGGCTCATTATCCCTCCCGCCACTTCAGACGCCGCTGCTAGCATGGCTAACACCTCCTCTTCTGTGTATGTGGCAGTCGGCTTGTTCGGTTACATTTCAGCATTGGAGTCCTGGGCCTTGTCCTCCGATTCTCCCTTGACGATTTCCGACCAGCTCCTTCTCCTGTGTTTGGGGTTTTTGTCCTCCTCATTACTGTTTTCTTCTTTAGTTTTCCTTTTCCCCAACCAGTTCCACCCAAAATCCATCGCCGGAGTTGGTGAGTGGTTGTTGGTCGTTCACGGCCTTCTTCCTTGCCCCCAGTGATCGGCGACCAGTGATGAGAATATATTCTGAGGTCGCTAACTCCTTCTCCAACTATTTGATGTTTTTGTTTTGTTTTTTTATTTTTATTATTATTATTTTTTTATCACCGGAGTTTACCCCAAAATCTCCTCTCTCCAAATGCTAACAGTAGAGTGTTTTGCACTTTTGTCATCGGAGCGCCGGAGAAGTCTTACCTGGGTCGCCGAAAACTGTTTTGCACTTTTGTCGTCGGAGCGCCGGAAAAGTCTTACCTGGGTCGCCGGAAATCGCCCTCTCCTTTTTTTCTTGAGGTTAAAATGGAATTTCTTTTAATAGAAGCAGATTGAATGAAAGAGTGGGTGGGCATTCTGCAAGCGTGGAAGCATCAAAAGTTTAAACCTCCTGGCTCCTACCCCGTTGTATTTCTTCATAAATATAAGAATTCCATCGGTTCGCTGACTTTCAATTAATATTCATCTTCTCCGAAGCTCATTAAATATGTACATACATAGCTCTTGATTTCCTATAATTATTATAACAACACCCTTGTACGTTCTTACCTCAGGATTTTTTTTTTTTTTTTTGCCAACCGAAGAAAATTCTAAAGAAAGATGCGGAGTGACGCAATCATGAATCTACTACCTGTTGGAGGAAGCGAAGGAAAGAGGTACTACATATTTGAATACTGAATCTGAGGAAGATGAACAATGCCTCGAGCCTGATTCGAGTCAAAAGAGTAGTCTGATTCAATTTTTTGCATCGATACACTTATTTTTAATTCTCTCCAACTCATCTTACACTCACTTGTATATATAAATATTCTTTAAATTTCATAGTCATGTGATATTTAACCAAATGTTCAGAATGAAACCTTGTCCTGGTCACCGGTAACCTGATCCTTATTCATCATAATTAATCCGTCATAATCAATCCATCATATATTGTTCCGGCACTGCAATCTTTTAGCACTTGGGCCAGTAAGTACCCCTTATTTGACGTGCATATTATAAAATTGTAAACCTTGTTGTCAAGTGTTGGCTCCTACCAAGATCAACTTTTATTGCAAAAATGCTCTATGAGATGAAGAACTCCACTGAAGTGTGCTCTGAAATCCGACAACTCTTTCAGCCAGGGGAACCGTAAGCGAAGACATTAGAATTTTTTTAGTGTTCCACTTGACAAAACTTGAGATTTAAAAAATATTAAATACTTTCGCTTTAAGGGCAACATGAAAAGCTATTGCTTCAACATTTTTTTTTAGTGAGGCGATATATTTATGACAATCATAGATGCCTATGAGTAGAGATGACAATCTCACCACCTTTTGTTACGTTTCTTATATAGAAGGACCCACGCACTCGTTTTTTCTGTTCTGACTATTTGACATGACGGTAACTCTCTTCTATACTAATCATCTTCAACTACACTAATCATCTTCAACTCCCTCGCATCTTCTCTTCTCTACTTACGTCATTCTCTCCAAAAATCTAAAAAATAGATCCATGAATGTTAAACCACATGGATAGCAATTTTTATCAATTTATTGAAGAGCGACGTGATTCCATTTTACCTCCTTTTCCACCTACGCTTGATACAATCTCTGATTTTCCTATAGATCCTCCTATTCAGTTTTTTTTAATCCTATGGATCCTCTTAACCCGATGGATTCATTTAAATCCCATTGCAAATCTTATGCGAACTCAATGACCTGAGTTTGTACACTATCATCTCATATCAAAGATAATTTTCATGCTTTACTAGTAGATCTTGAAACTGTAGAAGAATTTCCATTTTGTTTTTTTAATTTTTTTTCCTCCATATTAAAGTTCTTTAAACATCTTCAAGAGTCTCTTAACAACAAAGAGTACGACGTCTGATGTCACTAATGGGAGCTTATGAAACTATAGTTAAACAAATAGATGAAGAGTTGATTAAAATAAGAGAACAAGTATTTTTTATTAGGGGAATGTCTGAAACGTGAAAGGGAGGAGGAGACTTGGAGAAGAATAGCAAATGAAAATGAGGCTATGACGGATGCTCTAGGCGGTATGTTCGAGCGAATGCTATCCTCTACAAGAGCAAATAAAGAAGATGTAGGTTCATCCTTTCGTGCTCCCCGCAAAAGGGGAAAGAAAGATGAACAAGCCGAGGGAGGGAGCGAAGTTCAGTTTCATCCCTTGCAAGTCATGTGGATCGCGTCATTCATGTATGCTTCTCATGCCATGATGCCGGCACCTCTGAACTTGCAAGATTTGTGCGGCCTCTATCGATGCATGTCCAGTGTGCGATGTCGAAAAGATAGATGGCAAGGAGATATCCTTGGATTGAGATATGGAAGGCATATGTATTGAGAAACCCCCCAAGTCCAAATGGTGGTGTATCCTTTTTCCTTTGCATTGTGTTCCAAGTATTATACAAAGATTTCCTCCTATGTTGTGGTAGTGAGAGTGTTCAGATGCTAGCTATAAGGAATTGATGGAGTTTTGAGCTTTGGAGGGGAGAAACAAAAGGAAACTTTAGCACTAGATCATTTTGAATTGCAGGTAAAGTACATGAGGTAAAGAAACTAAAAGGGGAACATGCATGGAGAATTTTCAAATACCATAGTCATAGACTTATAGTCAAATGTTTTTAGTTATTATGCTTGATGAAAGCCAAAAGATCACTCTTTTATAAACAAAGGTCACCTTCTCTTGTAGTGCAAATAGGTATTTTTCTCAACATGATAGGCAATAAGAAGAGCAAAACAAACCAAACCATGATGATTTACTAATCGAATGCCCATCTTCAAAGATCTCGATGAATCAATATATCACACATTTTAAACAGTTCACAAACTAGAAACAAATTCACACACACATAAAAAAAATTACAAAAAAAAAAAAAAAATCACAATCTTGGTCCAGTTTCCATAGTAACCTAGTTCTATTGATACCTGTCCACGTACCCATTTCTGCTTTTATCACCACAGCTTCATCTCTAACACCTGAGTCATCTTCGGCTTCCGTTCCCCCTCAAACAGCAGCCTAATCAAAAGTTTGTCTGGGAATCTCTGTAGCAACTAGACCTTCTATTAGAGTCTGTGTGTTCTCATTAGTTTCTTTGATGCTTTCGTCAACTCTGTAATAAACCTGAAGTTGTGGATGAAAACATTACCAATCCAAAAACTTACGTGCATTTTCTCTAAACCCTAGAAATATAGAGGAGAACATAAAGATACCACGCAAGTTCTAGCTGGAGATAGGACCCTGAAGGAGTTTGGGCGGTTGTTGAAATTTGTTTCAGGCACCCCAGGTGCACCTTCAGGGTTCGTAAAATGGTCCACACCATGACCAACCTGTAAAATGGATGATTGTGTCACTGCATTACCATTGCTGTTAATCTAGAACAAAATTGCACAGGTGAAGTGATGGAAACTGTTAGCAAGGTAGATTAACAGAGTTCAGAAATCAGTGCCATGAATTCGATAGGAAAGTGTGGATTCATTATAAATATATTAGAATTGTGATTGAGAAGCTATTTGTTGAGGCAACGCTAAAGCAGCTAGTTCTTTTGTCAAACTATACAACTTGCTCAAAGGGAGTTGTAACATCGAATTAATCACAACACACAAGAGCTACGGTATCCCACAAAATACTATCCAATGAATATATTGAATATTGGCAACTCAGTCAAGTAGACAATACGAAAGCATACGTTTCATACAAAGAAAAGGTAGATTAAGAAGAAATTAACAAGAACTAGATTGAGCAAAGAATGTAAATGCATGAATGCTGAGCCTATAATGAAAGCAGATTAACCATGTTTACATTCAAGGAATGATGGTATATATACATGATGAGCCTACAATCATGATAACTATTCTAGGATTGGTCGAAACTTTTGATGAAGGATGCAATCTCAGATTAACATAATTGTATCAGAATAAAAGCTACATACTATTTGTGAATCACCACTGTTATGTAGCAGGTGAGTGGAGAAACATAGGAGACAGCTCTGTGTACTATCTGACTTATTTAAGCGTTGCATGCTAAAATATTCTCATAGTTGAACCCCATAATAGAATTTCAATAACTGCAAACTTTATCTAACTAAATTTTAGGCATGTGCAAATGCAAGCTAAATTAAAATAAAAAATTATATATGATTTTGGAATTCCAAACATCAATTTTGACTTATGTAACATTATGTCCACCATTTATCAATTATTAAATAATTTTTCAAAATTCAAATTGTGGTAGTGGTATTATGTCCTATTTATATCTGATTTTATCCCTCATCAATAATTTTTGTTTGTCCAAATTCTTCAAGACCTGTTTCTGTCATCATTTTGCAAGTCTACTTGCATGAGAAGCTAGGATGGGCATCCTCCTGTATGCATATCCCATTATAGTGGTATAAAAGTAGAGTTAAAGCCAAATAACTCACTAAAATCACTGGGATCCTGCCCGTGCATGCAATTCCAAACCCATACACTTGGAGAAGCTAACTATTTTTTTTTCACAAACACTAATTATTTAAAAATTTGAAGAAGAGCTGCAGGGGAGGCCACTAACAGGAGAAGACTAATGCACAACGTCCGGTATGCTGGGCCCTCTTCATTCATATAATTTTAAATTTGCATAAAATAAAAAACATATGATCTACATGCACTTGTTAACATTTTTTGAACAAATAAGGCCATACTTGATTAATTCCCCAAATTAAATCCCCCGATCAACATCATTCTAAAAACAAACTTGGATCCTTCGTCTTTAAAGCAAGGGTGCTGCTAATGCATGGGCTAACTTGCTTTCACCACTCGTTAATATTAATATCAATATTTGTAATGTTTAAAATCAAAAATATTTTTCTTGTTTTAAAATGTATTTTAAGGAGATTTTATGTGAAAAAATACAAAGTATGTTCCTTCTCTATTCAAGAGTTGATATGCAAATTATTGATCTATGAAGGGTCTGCATGAAAAGTTGCATGAGATTTTGGCCTAAGCCGTGTTTGTAACTGTGTTTGCTGTGCGTGGGCCCTACACTACTGGATGCAACATACATCTTTCTTTTTTGTTTCAAAGTAGTAGAGAGATTATATATCGACGGCATCCAACATAGAATCACTAAGAAGGTAGTAGAATGAAACTTTAAATAACGAATGCAAATTTGGTTTTTCTGGTGCATCAAGTAAATTTTGGTACGTTTAGAAGCAATTAGTACAAATTTACTTCTCTAGAAGATTTATATAAAAAACACCATTGTGTCTCAGTGGTAGGTGTGCAAGAGGTCGGGTGTTCAAACCCCACATGTACGATTAAAAAGAAGGGAATGGACTAGGATTAGTCACAATATTCGTAAAAAAAAAAAACATTTATTTGCTTAAGATGGTAGATGATCCTGACAAGAAGATTTTCAAGGAAAACTTAAAACTTTTGGGTGGGTCCTACACCATGGTCTCAGACATCCAAGGAGACATTCAAGGAAAAATTCTTCAAGAATTTATTCCTATCTTGATTTGAAAGAGCTTAGATGTCTTTTTTATGAGATATGAGGTATTTATGGAAAATCTTCATTTTTAGATGCGTAAATGCAAATTGTGTGCTTATAGTTATTTTCAATCCCTTGAACACATTAGGCTACCAAAATGTTTGCACAACTGATAACGTAAAAGATAGGTATAGCTTTATGTATGTAGGGACAGTAATGGATGCGTCCATAGGCCAATTTTTTGCCCTTTTTATACAAAATTTTAAATTAGAAAAATAAAAATCTCATTTTTTAATTCAAAATCTATAGACGCTCCATTACCATCCTTATACGTATGGATCCCATCTCAAATGATCGTATTTTATTTTTTTTTAATATTGTTCTCCATAGATGCAACTGGACACTAACCACCTTTAGTTTTATAATAGTAGAGATTTAGAGCCAAAGTGATCCATCACATTGAAAATGATATCATCTCAAATCAAAAGCCAAAGTGATCCATCACATTCAAAATGATATAATCTCAAATCAAAAGCGTTGGCTGAGTAGAATAATGTGGAAGAGCTCACAAATTTTATATATTTGCTTTCATAACAACAATCATCTTGGAGCTAAACTCCTAGCCAAGGAAACCGTGGCCAAAAAAGCCTACGGTAAGACTAAAGCATTATTATATAAAATATTACTCCAAGCTAAAAAAAGGCCTTACAATCCTGCAGTAGGCTAGAAGAAAGTGAAGGGGATATCAAATGACTAGGATTAATTAGAGACTACTATTTTCTTTTTATTAGATTTTATTTGAGTTTTAGTTTTTTTATTTCAATTGAGACTATTAGTTAGAGTTTGATTAGAATTTCTATTTTTATCTGGTTTTAGTTTATTTGTGCGTGTTATGGATGTAGGTAGTTCTTCTATAAATATTGCTCTATAGACATGTTTTATTTGCTAATATTATATTGAACCTTATGAAAATCCTAGTTTATTGGCATATTAGATTTGTTAACTTGCTACAATCTTTGTGCATTGCAAAAGTGGGTGAGAGATTCATCTGTGTGCGAAGATCGAATTTTATTCCTTTGCATCTTTTTTATTATGTTGACAAACCTTAAATTCGTGTTCTTCCTCAAATTTACTAGTTTTCCACAACAAAACCTTAAAATCGCTTATGTTCTGCAATATATTTTGGCATCAGACAAAAGATCAATTCCATAAATTTCAAAAAAACCTAACTCTAGATCCATCATCATCTCCATCTTCTCTTCAACGACATTTTCTTTAAAAACCTAGCTAATCTGGAACTGTTCATGGAACCTTAGATCTCAAATCTCAACAACATCGCCACTTCTACAGTACCATGACTGATAAAATACCACTTAGTGCCATGACTACTACAGTCCCTCTTCCCGTTCTAGACCTGTTTAGGCCCGATTTGAGTCAAATTCGAGCCATTGAGATTCTTGAGTATTCTAAGCATTTTGCATTGCTATTTTCAATTATTGAGTTAATTCTCTATGGAATTCATATTTGGTGTTCAATACATCTACACTGATTGCGATTCAATGCAAGATGAATTTATAGGTATGATGTCAGGATTTTCACAGTTTTAATAATACTATGGTTATGAAGATTTCTTTTATTTTCATCTGAGATCTAAGAAGAAATGCCTTTATACTTGACTTAAATTGGTTCGATAAGATTATTCTTGTTCCAAAGCCATCTATAAATTTTGTCAACATAAGTGTCATTTACAAACTTTTCTTCATACTCGGTATGCTTGGTACCTTTGCATAGATTGTACAGAGCCAAACCC
The DNA here is from genome assembly GCA_036321105.1 of Dracaena cambodiana. Taxonomy (NCBI): domain Eukaryota; kingdom Viridiplantae; phylum Streptophyta; class Magnoliopsida; order Asparagales; family Asparagaceae; genus Dracaena; species Dracaena cambodiana. Next base: position 40,203,886 of record JAYEPQ010000007.1, read on the forward strand.
TAAACGTAAAATAGAGATTGAAGAGAAATAAGAAATGGAAGCAGAAACCACATTAGGATAGGAGTTCCAAAGCAGAATTTGATACAAATTCAGAGCCTGAAACTCTTGTTGAGCATGACAACAAGACTTCCTAGTCTGAGTCTATCATAAAAATTTTTGGTAGGCTAGAGCCAAAGGTCTTATTGAGTCACTGTTATTATTAGAAAAAACTTTCTTGCAACTTACAAAAGTTGCAAAGCCCCTTATTGAGACTTCTAGAGATCATTCAAAGGAACCAAATGCAAAAATATAGTTATTTATGCTAATTATGAGGTTTCAATTGTCCATGAGTTCATCTGATGTCTACGACTCTCTCTAATTCTTTTTATCACAATAAACAGGTTTACATGAGATCAAATTTCTTATGATGCAAAGTACAGTTAAGCCCGTTCAACGATGCCAACGTCATGACGAGGCACTGCATGTCACATCTTTAGGACTCATTTTTGCTATTGAGATTATTTCATTTAGCAGGATCAAGTCATTAAAGATAAGAATCTTCAGAAACTATCGGAACTATGATGCCTTTGTTCACTGTAGATGAATCTTCTAAAACTGGCAAGAATTGATGGGAGCATCGAACAAACTTAGGAATTACTATTTTTATTTTTTGTTAGATTTTGTTTTAGTTTTAGTATTTATTTTGATTAAGACTTACAGTTTGATTGTAATTTCTATTAATATTTGGTTTTAGTTTATTTGTACAAGTTGTGCATATAGGTGGGTTTTTTTTTTTATAAATATTGCTTTTAAAGGCATGATGTTTTATTTCTTAATTAGATATTGAACCTTTTGAAAACCCTATTTTGTTGGCATGATTTGCTAATTTTCTATGAATCTTTTATTAGAGTTGCAAAAGTGAGTGAGGGCTTCATGAGAATGCAAGACTTGAATTTTAATCCTATGTAACATTTCCATTTTTTTTTTTTTGTCAAATCCTATAGTATAATTTTATTCCTATGTGAGTTACGATATTCCTATGTGCCAGATTTGCCATATGACACAAAATGTTGGGCTATAAAAAGACGTTATTAACAAAAAAATGAGTATAGCATAAATGTATATACTTCGACGGATATACAATAAAACTAGAAGAGATAAAGTGATAAATGAGAATATTTGTGCTAAGGTAGACACACCTCTACCGAAGAGAAGATGCGAAAAAATCGGCTACATTGGTTCGGTCATGTGCAACAGAGACATACATATGCACTAGTTCAACGAGTGCAGTTTATCAATGTTGGACAAGTTAGAAGAGTAAAGGAACGACTGAAGAAAATATGAATGAAGGTGATATAAAAAGATATGAATGCTAGATGCATAAATGAAGACATATTGCATAATAGGAATGGGTGGAGAAGGACCATTCATGTGGTCGATACGGTGTGATCCTCTTTTGGTTCATGTACCCTACTCCTAGTACTTGGGATAGAAAGCTTAGTCGTTGTCATTGTTGGCGTTGTTGCTGTTGTCAAAACCTATTTTCATGCTCATCCCCAAGCCCACAAATTTTCCACCACAAAACCCTAAAATCACTTTCATCCTACATCACAGGGCAGCTATAAGGAGGATTAGTTTGCATACTATTATTAACAGAGACAAAAACGAGTGTCTTATTCAGAGACAAACATGGAAACCCTCCATTTGTAGTGTTTACTAATATATGTATGTTTAACTCGTTAAATATATGCATTGGCTTGTTAACTAGTTATTCATAAGTGAAAAAAGCTGAAATAGTAACATGAAACATTAAACAATTGAGTTTTTTTCTATAGCAGTCCTTGAAATGTTCCCTAATTTGACATTACTTCCTCACATCTTGATATTGTCCATTTGTCCCTCTAATCAATTAAGTTAGCCCAAACTTCCTCACATCTTGATATTGTCCATTTGTCCCTCTAATCAATTAAGTTAGCCAAAACTAGTCCCTCTAGTTGCTATCCAAACTCAATGGAACACTCCGCCATTTTTCACTTTTGCACCCGATTTTCCAGCTGTACCTCTAGTTAATTATTATAATCCCAACTATAAATCAATTGATCATGTCATTCTATGAGGAATCAAGAAAGCTAAGCCCTATCAATAATTGATTTCCTAGAACTACCCTAAAAATCAATTGAAGAAAACATTCCGAGGCTTTATGGCCACTAGAAAGCTAAGTTAAGAAAGTTTAGATTCATCACCAAAATTTAGAACCTTTTTTTTTAACTTTTTTAAAAATGCCATATCCTAATTAATTACCCAAGTTAATCCCCCGAATGACACTATTGGGAATCAACCTAGATCTTCCTCTTGGGAGTATGGGCTTTTACCGTTTGGGCTACCCATCATTTTTAATTTTGAACTTGGAAATTCTAATGTCAAAAGAGTTTAGGTTGCAACAAAGACTTTGCGGTGAGCCAAAGAAATTAGTACAAACTGATATTAGGAAATGCAGAGGAAATGCAATTCCTGAATAACATTACTGGTCCATCTGCAGGAACTGAGAAAGTATTTGAGCAGCTGCTCTTAGAATAACATATAGCTAATTGGAATTTAGTATGCAACATGGGTGCTTAGTATGCTTGGCTTTGTTAGAGCCTATGACGACAATGATGGCACTGATGGTGGTATGCCCGTATATTGAAAAATCATTTGCGGAGCCAGTCAACGTAGCTAAATAGTGCGCTCTGCACACTATGATAACATAGATATTATCATAATACTCTTTTCTTTTTGCTAGTAGAATTATCATAATAATTGCCAGCATAAGAATTTAATACACAATCTTAGGTTGGGAAACTTCTGAACATCCTTTTCTGATATGTATTTTTATATCCGAAAGATTTTGCATCCAGTTCCTCACTTTCCATCACTTATGGAAAGTGGCAGATGTATTATAAAGTTTATATCTCACCAGGTTTCTTCTACATCCAAAAAAGTAATCAAGTTAAGAATTATATCTTTAGAAGATCTATTCAAAATATAGTATATATATGTCAACATATACTAAGTTTAAGTAGAATTACTGCAACACTAAATGGAAGTAATTTGGAGTTTGTAGTCGAAAATTTTGTTGGACCGAGCGAAGAGCTACGGTTTCATAAAAAGACAAAGGGGATCAATTCCATTCCTCACACCCAAGCGAAAAGCATGCCTATTCTCATTGAATTACATGCAAAATATTCATAGCAAAGTACATACTAACGTCTCTTACTGAAACAATTTTCATCAATCCTCTATTACATTCAAGTTAGTATATGGCTATATATAGCCTGATAATATGTGCACGCCATGTGGAAAAAATAAAATAGCTAAATAAACAAATAGCACACTAAAGGTCTTAATTAAAACATAAAAGACCAGAATAATCTAATCTAAATCAAATATGGTCCCTATCATACTGTCCTCACCTTGAGTCAGACTCGCAAAAAATATTTATAATTAGTTTTGAGAAGGAGGGAGGGTGGGGAGGGGAGGTGAGGGGAGCGAGGAGATGGTAACACAAATTACTCAATCCCTAAGTCTTCCCATCTGGCAGATCTGTTTTCTTTTAGTCGTTCATTAGAATTAAAAGGAAAGCAAAACAATATATTCTTATATCAGCAGATATTGAAATCACATGATCCTCAGAAATCATTTATCTCAATGCATCTTACTCTTCCGTGGCCACCAAACTCAAAAGCATCGCTATCCAAGGCAACTCTATACTTTCCAGGTAATTCACACCCAATTTTGTACCTGGACATTCATGAAAAGAGTTAAAAATTGATTTTAACTAATACAAACATGGCTTTACAATAATGCATAGATGTAATTACCCCTCATAGGTGTTGTTGGGATGGAAATTGAACACAAAAACCAAATCTCCTCGCTCAAAAACAATTACCTGGAAATTAAAACAGATACTCGAACAATTATAAACTGATTCAAAAGAAACAAGTAAAAAACTTGATATGGGGGCAGCTCATCTATATCCAAAACTGAACCATGAGACCAAAGAGCATTACAAAGTAAACAATTAGAGATAAACCGATATTTCATTAAACTGAGGCAAAAGTCTGATCTAGCTTATCAATTAACTGCTATGAAGCACAGATATTGGCATGGATATGGATACAAGTGCATGGGCACGAATGCGGATATGATACAAAAATGGGTACAAACAAGCCATATTTATAAAAAAGTAAGATGGGTTCAGAAGATGGATGTAGCAATAATAAAACCGATAAGCCACACGAGAATAGGCCTACTGATGATTCTCAAACCAATCCTTTGAAGGAAATGATACAAGACTCAGAAAGTTTAGATCAAAACAGCTTTCAGTGTGCTAAAGAAAATGATGAGGAAAAACTAGAAGGGAATATAATTGACGAGCAAAATCTGCAATAAGAGAAGAACCTGTTGCCTCTCCACAAAGAGAAGAAGACATACCACATGCAAAGGTCGTTGTTGATACCATTGTCGAGGAGGATTTGACTATGCAGGAGAAGAAAATATTGCCTCTCAAATAAGAGAAGATGCATTCTCTTTTGGTTCATGTAGCCTACCCCAAGTACTTGGGATAAAAGGCTTAGTTGTTATTATAAATAAGAGAAGATACAATTGTTACAAAGATTGTTGCTGACAACAGAGAAAAGACTCAGCCCAAGGTCCAATATGAACCAGTCACTCGGAACTGTGTAACATTATATAATCTTAGTGCAGATGCAGAAATAAGGAATTCTGAATAGCAAATAGCCAGATAATGTGAATGATTGCGAAATCCCATAAGAACACCAACAGGCCATTGGACACTTGTAAGTAAGGTTGTAAGTTACAACTTTTATTACTACATGTAAAGTTGCAATAGTAGAAGTTATCCTTGTATTACTATATTTGGATTGGGAGTGGCAAGTGGCCATTAGAGTCGCAAAAAAAAGTTTAAATTTTAATTTTAATTTTTATTTTTGAGAGCTATAGAAGTACCACTTTTATCAACCATACCAATCACTTGGCAAAATGAAGAGTAAAAGTGCTTACACATTTTCCATGACTACAGTTACTATGAATGCATAACTTATTGCAATTGTAGTTATAAAATTTTACAGCTGTAGCCATAGCCAAACCCACTTGCAACAACTGCAGTTGCAACCCACCCTACTTACCAGTTGCCAAACACTCCCCAAGAAAGTTGACAAGCATGTGGATTGGAAAAATAAAGTATATTACACTAGAAGAGGCCTGAGAGGAGCTGGATCCTCTCAAAGCTCTACAAAAATCCTCTTATGGAATGTGAGAGGCCTGAACTCCAAAGGGAGGATAAGGATGTTAAGAAGATAATATCTTCAACCGATGCTAAAATGATAGGTTTGGTGGAAACAAAAGTCAAGAACTTTCTTAGGATAAGTAAAAGGATTGCAAGTGTATGGAGAAGCCAATGCAAACTATACTTCAGCAAGAAAGGGAAGAATTTGGCTACTGAACTCACTGAGATGGAATATACAGGTTCCCTTTAAATCTTCAAGCATATTCACTCTGTATGCACCAATAAGGAAGGAGACATGAGATTTGAACTTTCTTTAATACATGGTCATAGTACAAGGGAAGGTAGATTGCTCCTACAGGATGATATCAAAGGAATATGATCCAATATGAGTAGCACTTGGTGAACAATTGGGGGTTATAATGTGGTTAGATACCAGTATGAGAAGATTGGAGGCAAAACTCTTTCAGATACCATGGCTAATATAGCAATTTTGTGGATTTTCAGCTCACTCTCAGACTGAAATTTGGCAATTTATTTGAGCAAAATGGAGAGGGAATTAAGGTTCGAGTTCTGAAGAGAAAATGAAGAGAACGAGAGGAAGAAGCTAGATTTTTTTAAAATTTTTCTGAATTTATTTCAGAGGTCAAACAGCTGGTGGAAGGTATTTACTCTACCTTATTAAAAACCCCTAAACTTTACCTTAATTATAAGTTTGTCATTGGGTCAATTCCTATTAAAATTTGGTCAAGGAGGGTTGTTGGACTTTTTGGAGATAAATTTGGAGTTGATAGGAGGATAAAATTAGAATTCTTGATTTAATTTGCTTATTTTAATCAGATATTTATACGAAAATCGGTCTATCCGGAATAATTCAAGAAAAATACGAAAATATAAAAAATAATAAGGTAAGAGGTCTCCGATTTGCAGAATTCAAAATTGAATAGTAGATAGAAAGATATAACTCAATTTACTCAGTATCTGACTATATCAGTATTCAGACTTCCGAGCCGATAGAGATTATACAGAATAAATTGATACAAGAGTTTAAACATTATAATCGTTACAGATAAAATCGGTGAGATCAAGGAAGCGACATGATTGAAGCATCCCTGTTCCCGCAAAGGGCCTTAACCGGAGAAGACAAGATGGCTTCGGAGATGAAGGCAAGATGGAGACAGTGAGAGCATATGGATGTTGAATCTGATCAGAGATCAAAGGCAATGTTGCTGGAAAGACTTGATCAAGGCCTCAATAGTTGATCGAAAACTGGGACTTGAAATGATAACAGTGGGTTGTACCTGGTCGGAGCTGCTCAAAGGGAAGACGAAGCGACTCAAGATTAAGGATAGTTACAGCGATTGATTGAGATAATGAAACTAGTTGTTGATGAGGAGTTGTTACCATCGAAGGCAGTGGAATGATCAGGAAAAAGATGGATTTGGATTTTTATAATTTTCTTTTCTTTTTTTCTTTTCTCTGAATTTTTAATTATCTTTTCTTTTCGTTTATCTGTTCTTTTACTCTCTTTTTTTCAATTTTTTTGAATTTTTTTCACTCTTTTATCAAAATTAAAGCAAAAAAAATGAAAAAAGGTATGGATTTTGAATTCTGATACCAAATTTGATGCAAGATAGAAGCGAAATTAGAGTTTGTGGTAATTGGGAGTCTAGGGATGAAATTAGAGTTTCATGAAGGAGATAAGATTCGTATCTCATACTTAAGTGAATTACATACCCACTCTCACATGAATCACTCGAAAACAAATCGGAAAAATTAAGCCAAATGTTCTCAATAGTCTCAAAACAATTCACATTTTGAAAATGAAATCATACAATAAATATATATCTCCCTATGTGTACCATGTGGAAACAAAATGAAAGTCAACTATTATATAATCTAAACAAATCTTGACCCTTTATTATCTTCATCAGCATGGTTAAAAATTTTAATTAAATTCCTAATCAAATCTTAACTAAATTTATGAAATATTGGCCTTTTATTGTCTTCATCAACATGGTGAAAAAGTGTTTACCACATGTTCGAGAAGTATTCAAGAAGTGTCATTTTTGGACACGTATCTAGTAAAGTACGGCTAATTTTAGTGGTACCCATGTTACATAGATTTACTAAATAGAAGTTAGTAGTTTAATAATATTTCTTGCTACAACAACAATATAGTCATTATCCTAAAATTTTGGAGTTGGCTAAATGAATTATTTCTTCAATTCATGAATTATTTCTTCAATTCAGCTCAATTAAGGCCATCTCCATGGTTAATTAAATTAACCACTTTTATATCCTTGGTTAGGTTAACCACTTTATATCCTTTTAATTTCTTCCATTTATGTTCAATTAGGCCTATCCGTAGTTCTCATAACTTCATTCACTATAGTTCTATCGCCTTTCCTAAATGGTACACTAATAGGCCTCAATACGTCTTAACCATCTTAATCGGCTCACTTTATCCTTCGAAGGTCCAATTTCTAACTTATTAAGATGCACTAATTATTTTATTCTATCTCATAGCATATTATGACTCATCCATCATAACATTTTCATCACTGCCATAGTTTTAAACATGTTTCTTAATCTCCAACTTTCTAAACCATAATGTATTCTTGTAGTTATAGTTGTTCTATGGAATTTACCCAATTTCATGTGTATTTAGCAATCACATAACGATTTTGTTTTGATCTACATGTTATATCCTCCTCAATCTGTAACAACCTAATTTCATCATAACTTACATTCTTGATATCAGATTAATCCCAAAATAAATGTGTTGTGTTTGTCTCATTTTTCTATATTTTTGTGATTTTCTTGAAATTTTTAAGATAGTCACTTAAAATAATATTATTTTAATCACCGGTGGGTCCTACACATATTTTTACTAATCTCTTCTTTGACTTGTAAAGATGAAGTTTGACTTTTTTTTGGATTAGTTTAATTTGAAATTATAACTTTAACAACTCTAATAACTTATTATTAGTATTCATTTGTCCTATACCTATTTTGTTTTATTCACCCATACCTTACTTTACCATGCTTGTCCTTTGGACAAGCATGACAAACCATTATCTAATCCCCCATATCCCTCCTTTATTATATTTTTTTCTTCCCTTCCTTTCATTTGTTTTCTCTCCTTCACTTTTAATTTATCTCTTCCTTTTATTTTTTTTACTCTAACTCAAGAGAAGAAGAAAAGAGAAGAAGAAGAAAAGGAGAAGAAGTTTTTTAGCCTCAACATAAACTTACCTTCCCTAACCTATCAAGGCAAGTAAAATCACATCCCCTCTCATGTTTTATTTCTAATTCTAATTGTTTATGGTTAACTTAGAATCTTGATTTGTTAAAACTTAAAAACATAATATCTCTATACAAAAATCTCTATGATTATTCTAGAAAAATAAAAATATGATTTTTTATACTTTACCCTATGTTTATATATCGAATTTATCATTTTATTTATAATCTCTCATTCTTAAACTATAAGTTGTAAAGTTAAACTATATGCTTTATTTTTAAATTATAAAAATACTACCTTTATGAATATTCATCATGTTTGGATATACGTTTGAATTTTCCATATAAGTTCTTTATATATAATGCAATGATTTTTAAATCATTTTCCACTTGCCATTAGAACATAGGCATATATATATATATATATATATATATATATATATATATATATATATATATATATATATATGTATGTATGTATGTATTCATAATCATGTTTTAAAAAAAAAATTCAAATAAATAAGTTTCTACATTAAATTGTTAAAATATTTCTTTCATACGAGATATTATGTTAGGTTATAATTCTTTCTTTGCTAATCCATGTTTAAATATATACATATATATATACATATCTAAGATTTAACAAATTTGCTACTTTCCATACTATGAAATCATACTAAAATTTAGAAAATCAATATGTTGTTAAACTAATTGTTATAAAAGTGTTAAGCCTATTTAATTCCTATCCTTACAAATTTAGTACCCACTTGGCTAATGTGTTTATATGCATAATTGTATTGCGTGGTTTACATACATGATCATTATTTGCATAACACATTTTAATATTCTATGAGTATCATGCTTGCCTTAATATATACATACTAGTAACTTATACAACATACATGAAATTATATATGTGTTTATATGTATAATTGTATATGCATAATTCACATATATGATCATCCTAGGTATCTTTACATCTTAATACTCACATACGTATTTATATGTATACTTGTATTATGTGTAGTTTACATACATGATCATTTTCATAACATTCATTCTAACAGTCTATACTCCATCATACTTGCATTGACACATACATACTAGTTACTTGTACAACATATACGAAATTATGCCGGATTTTCCTTATTAGTACATACACGTCTTGATAGTACCGTAGATCTTGACTTGCCTGTTAACTTGATTTTGACATTCCATCATATTTAGTTTGACACATACATACTAATTACTTGTACAAGATACATGAAAATATTCCGGATTTTCCTTGTTAGTATATACACATGTCTTGATGATGCCATGGATCCTAACTTGCCTGTTAACTTGATTTTGACATGGACCACATCTTGCTTGTTACTAGACATGTATATGTATTAATCTTGACATGATTAGTTTATCATATTCCGGATTGATTTGCATGTAATATAACTTGAAATCTTGGGTTATGGGAGAACTAAAGGGTGGACAAATATTGTATCGTGAAAGATTTAGAATAGGTTGCGCAACCGAAATAGGGGCCCATCCGCAGGGGCGCCCGGATGGTACTGAGCCATCATCTCTTGTTTAGTCCATATTGATGGGACGACCGATTACTCAGTAATCGATATCTGCTTGAGTGCTTAGCGGCACGGCTGGTTCAGCGCCAGCATCTTGGCCGGATCCCGGGTATGCACGGATACCTTCACGATACAGGTTTATTTCTTCACCAGTTAGTTCAAAATATAAAATAAAATATGATATTAAGTTAGACTTAATATGCATGTATATCCCTACTTGATATTACTACTTAATCATTACTGTTTCCATACATGTGCATATGTTTTTTACATCAAGTCATATTTTACTTTTTAGTGCATATTGCACACTCCCTATGATACGAGTCATTTTTTCACCACTTAGTTCAAAATATAAAATAAAATATGATATTAATCTAGACTTGATATGTATTAGTCTCCGTACTTGATATCGATCACATACGATACAGATCTATTTCTTCACCAATTAGTTCACCATGCATGTGCATATGCTTTTTACATATTTGTTAGTACATATTGCATGCTCCCTACCATACAAATCTATTTATTCACCATTAGTCTCCATACTTGATAGCATGTACATTCTTTCTTGATATCATTACCTGATCGTTTAATGTTTTTCACACATGCGCATACTTTCATATCCACACCCATATCTTACCTATTTGTTTATATTACACGCTCCATACTTCTTATTATTTTACTTGCCGGGTTTGACCCTGAGCTCCCCCACACGCTCAGGTACTGAAAATGTGAGCGAGGATCCGCCACTGCATGATCCGTACTTTCTAGAGCAGACCGAGCAGCAATAGATTTATAGGCCTCCGCTTTTGTATTTTTGGTTTGGTATGTATCACCCCTTTGGGACTTTATTTCTAACTTTTGTATCAGAATTGTACTTATTGTTACTTATCTTAGACATGTATATCTTCTTTTTTATATGGCAGTAGACTAACTTTCAAGATCTTAGTTGATGACTAGTATTCAATTCCATTCATTTATTCTTTTATATATTTATAGGCCTCGTGCACGTCGACTTACACGTGCCCGCCGGTAACGCACTCCGTTTTCGTATCCCTCCGGAAAATGGTTACAGAGTGGTATCAGAGCTCTAGATTAATTTAGGATGTCTTTAGGACTACTGCCATATATAAATATGTCCAAATTTTTCTTTGATATGAAATCTTATCTTGGCCCTATTATTAGTTGATTTTCTATCTTGCCTTGTTCTTTTATCCATACCGTATCTATTTTTTGATTTTCTATGTACCTAGTCTTGTATTTCTGCTGGTCGAGTCCTATTGAGTTGACGTGATAATTATAGAGTTTTATTCTCAGTCGACAATAATTACAGTCATTCATTAGAACTATAGCAAGCAGATTTATGAGATACTCCATAATTGATTTTCGACCAAAATCATATGCTTTCGCTATTATGAGCCTTACCTATTGGCGTGGCAATAACTGATCTGCAGGAAATTATTGCAGCTATTCACAAGGACCTTAATAAGCGAGACTTATGATATTTTTTCCATCATATATCTTTGATTATTTATCCCACTAGTTTAGATAGTATGACAAGTTAGTTAGTTTTCAGCTATATTCTGATTGGAACAATTTTCTCAATAACCACATTCATATCAATTGATTGATATCTTATTATTCCAATTAGTTAAAAAATTAAATTTCGAGAACGAAATTTTTTTGTAAGGAGGGTAGGATGTAACAACCTAATTTCATCATAACTTACATTCTTGATATCAGATTAATCCCAAAATAAATGTGTTGTGTTTGTCTCATTTTTCTATATTTTTGTGATTTTCTTGAAAATTTTTAAGAGTCACTTAAAATAATATTATTTTAATCACCGGTGGGTCCTACACATATTTTTACTAATCTCTTCTTTGACTTGTAAAGATGAAGTTTGACTTTTTTTTAGGCTAGTTTAATTTGAAATTATAACTTTAAAAACTCTAATAACCTATTATTAGTATTCATTTGTTCTATACCTATTTTGTTTTATTCACCCATACCTTACTTTACCATGCTTGTCCTTTGGACAAGCATGACAAACCATTATCTAATCCCCCATATCCCTCCTTTATTATATCTTTTTCTTCCCTTCCTTTCATTTATTTTCTCTCCTTCACTTTTAATTTATCTCTTCTTTCTATTTTTTTTATTCTAACTCAAGAGAAGAAGAAAAGAGAAGAAGAAGAAAAGGAGAAGAAGTTCTTTAGCCTCAAGATAAACTTACCTTCCCTAACCTATCAAGCCAAGTAAAATCACATCCCCTCTCATGTTTTATTTCTAATTCTAATTGTTTATGGTTAACTTAGAATCTTGATTTGTTAAAACTTAAAAACATAATATCTCTATACAAAAATCTCTATGATTATTCTAGAAAAATAAAAATATGATTTTTTATACTTTACCCTATGTTTATATATCGAATTTATCATTTTATTTATAATCTCTCATTCTTAAACTACAAGTTGTAAAGTTAAACTATATACTTTATTTTTAAATTATAAAAATACTACCTTTATGAATATTCATCATGTTTGGATATACGTTTGAATTTTCCATATAAGTTCTTTATATATAATGCAATGATTTTTAAATCATTTTCCACTTGCCAGTAGAACATAGGTATATATATATATATATATATATATATATATGTATGTATTTATAATCATGTTTTAAAAAGAAGATTTCAAATAAATAAGTTTCTACATTAAATTGTTAAAATATTTCTTTCATACTAGATATTATGTTAGGTTATAATTCTTTCATTGCTAATCCATATTTAAATATATACATATATATATACATGTCTAAGATTTAACAAATTTGCTACTTTCCATACTATGAAATCATACTAGAATTTAGAAAATCAATATGTTGTTAAACTAATTGTTATAAAAGTGTTAAGCCTATTTAATTCCTATCCTTACAAATTTAGTACCCACTTGGCTAATGTGTTTATATGCATAATTGTATTGCGTGGTTTACATACATGATCATTATTTGCATAACACATTTTAATATTGTATGACTATCATGTTTGACTTAACATATACATACTAGTAATTTGTATAACATACATGAAATTATATATGTTTATATGCATAATTGTATATGCATAATTCACATATATGATCATCCTAGGTATCTTTACATCTTAATACTCACATACGTATTTATATATATACTTGTATTTATGTGTAGTTTACATACATGATCATTTTCATAACATTCATTCTAACAGTCTATACTCCATCATACTTGCATTGACACATACATACTAGTTACTTGTACAACATATACGAAATTATGCCGGATTTTCCTTATTAGTACATACACGTCTTGATAGTACCGTAGATCTTGACTTGCCTGTTAACTTGATTTTAACATTCCATCATATTTACTTTGACACATACATACTAATTACTTGTACAAGATACATGAAAATATTCCGGATTTTCCTTGTTAGTATATACACATGTCTTGATGATGCCATGGATCCTAACTTGCCTGTTAATTTGATTTTGACATGGACCACATCTTGCTTGTTACTAGACATGTATATGTATTAATCTTGACATGATTAGTTTATCATATTCCGGATTGATTTGCATGTAATATAACTTGAAATCTTGGGTTATGGGAGAACTAAAGGGTGGACAAATATTGTATCGTGAAAGATTTAGAATAGGTTGCGCAACCGAAATAGCGGCCCATCAGCGGGGGCGCCCGGATGGTACTGAGCCATCATCTCTTGTTTAGTCCATGTTGATGGGACGACCGATTACTCAGTAATCGGTATCTGCTTGAGTGCTTAGCGGCACGGCTGGTTCAGCGCCAGCATCTTGGCCGGGTCGCGGGTATGCACGGGTACTTTCACGATACAGGTTTATTTCTTCACCAGTTAGTTTAAAATATAAAATAAAATATGATATTAAGTTAGACTTAATATGCATGTATATCCCTACTTGATATTACTACTTAATCATTACTGTTTCCATACATGTGCATATGTTTTTTACATCAAGTCATATTTTACTTTTTAGTGCATATTGCACACTCCCTATGATACGAGTCATTTTTTCACCACTTAGTTCAAAATATAAAATAAAATATGATATTAACCTAGACTTGATATGTATTAGTCTCCGTACTTGATATCGATCACATACGATACAGATCTATTTCTTCACCAATTAGTTCACCATGCATGTGCATATGCTTTTTACATATTTGTTAGTACATATTGCATGCTCCCTACCATACAAGTCTATTTATTCACCATTAGTCTCCATATTTGATAGCATGTACATTCTTTCTTGATATCATTACCTGATCGTTTAATGTTTGCACACATGCGCATACTTTCATATCCACACCCATATCTTACCTATTTGTTTATATTACATGCTCCGTACTTCTTATTATTTTACTTGCCGAGTTTGACCCTGAGCTCCCCCACACGCTCAGGTACTGAAGATGTGAACGAGGATCCGCCACTGCATGATCCGTACTTTCTAGAGCAGACCGAGCAGCAATAGATTTATAGGCCTCCGCTTTTGTATTTTTGGTTTGGTATGTATCACCCCTTTGGGACTTTATTTCTAACTTTTGTATCAGTATTGTACTTGTTGCTGCTTATTTTAGACATGTATATCTTCTTTTTTATATGGCAGTAGACTAACTTCTAAGATTTTAGTTGATGACTAGTATTCAATTCCATTCATTTCTTGTTTTACATATTTATAGGCCTCGTGCACGTCGACTTACACGTGCCCGCCGGTAACGCACTCCGTTTTCGTATCCCTCCTGAAAATGGGGCGTTACACAATCCAACCTTTATGAATGATTGATCTAAAATGTCAAAAGTGGCTAGTCTGAGGTATCTCTTGATCATTAATTTGAACCATAGGCACATTCCTCACATTTTGCTAGAATAGGCTGCATATATTTTGACTTTGTTATATTAATTCTAAATCCTTTAAATTCCAAAACTCCTCTTCAAGTTTCATCCGTGGATATCATCCTTATTTTGGACAATATTTCTTACCAAAAAATAGTTGATATTAACTGTGGGCTGCTCATTGAGAATCGGTGTTCTAAAACTCAGAAAACTCGTCCGAGTGTTTGGCTAAATACTTGGACTTGTTCTTTGTATGAGTTGAGATTAGAAAACTCCCTTAAAAAAGGATAAAATCAGTAGTCGTTTAACTTAGCCGAGTTCGAATTATGAAGCGAAAACTTGGCCCTTATTAGGTTGCAAAATTAAAAAAGGTCGTTATACTTTTACACGAACCGAGTCGCTACTTTTATTATAAAAGTTATAGAAGTCGTTGAGAGAGATTAGGACTTCTAATCCCTCAGTTGCCGAGTTTCCGCATCTTGATAATTCGGCACTTATCGAATCAGCTTAGAGGTGGTGCAATTAGCAAAGAAGTATCGACAAGAACTCATAGGATGTCTCTATTTATCAATCCAGGAAATGGACATCAACAGGTCAACGTCTTGTGGTGATTCAGGATTAGTAAGAAGGTAATATTAATCCTTCTTTCTTTTCAATGTTGTTTTAATTTTCTTTTCTTCTTTCTTTTCTCTTAATATTTGCAATTTTATTTTTTTTCATCCTTTCATTTTAAAATCGAATTTTTCAAGTCAACCGAGTCAAGAGTCGTATCAAGAAATAGGTCAATTTTGGGAAACCCTAAAGCCAAAATTTTTGTCCGATTTGTTGTTGTAATAACAGATGCTTATAATTCCTTAAACAATCAAAATTTACAAATACCAAATGGGTCGAGAGCTTAATGGCAGTTCTTTATAGCCTTATAAATTTTATTCCTTTTTAAATACCCTTGCAATATGCCTCTTTAATTCTCTTTAAAAAAATTTATCCTTCGTCTTTGGAGATAAATATATTGCTTTTTTACATATCTGCTATTTGAAAATGTGTATGGAGCTATGAAGATGAAACTAATATGATATTGGTAAGGTATGGAGCTTATTTTATTACATTTAAATTTTGATTTTTGAGTATTGAGATTGCATGTTTTTGTATAACATATATAATACATTTTACTACATATTAAATGTTAGTATTTTGAGTTCTGAACAAGTAATCCAAGTACTTGTCGAGAGTTCTAAGTACTCAATGCTCGGTTCCGGATCTACTCTACCCGCATGTTCACATGTAGATATGACTATTAAATGGAAATATGACTAGCAAATTATCAAAAAGGATATACATTTAGGTCATGAATGCATTTTCAGATCAGCTATTTCCTTTGGAAGAAAGATTCCTCCATGGCTTGAGTAGATAATCATGATAAGTACTTCGCATCAAATGGAAGGCTTTTTATATTTTAAAGAATGAGATAAACATGTGTAACCCCACCCCCTGGCTCAAATTTATTTTTAATATCACCAAAACTATATTAAATCATTATCAGTTGAAAGTAGGTTGCTTCTACAGAAGTAGAAAACTTTAATATGAGAAAAGATAGTCTAAGAAGAAAGAAATAACTTAGGAGTATATGATCAGATTTAATCTGTGAGTTGTTGATTGTGGTATTTGGACAAGTTAAAAGAGCGAAAATGGAGGTGATACAAAAAGATATGAATTCTAAAGATTTAAATGAGGAGATATTATTTGATAAGAGTGAAAGGAAAAGGATTATCAACGTGAACGATCCGACGTGATTCTTTTCTGGTTCATGTAGCCTACCCCAAGTACTTGGGATAAAAGGCTTAGTAGTTGTTGTTGTTGATTATGGTATCTATAGGGGTGCCAACAGATCATATACAAATTATATATGTACCTTTTACCATAGCCATAGTATATTTTCCAATAACATATATGGATGTGGATATAGATATGGTTCGCTAAGCAAAACTCACATCTGCATCTACTTAATTGGGAAACAGATACGGATCAGATATAGAAAAACAGAAATAAATAAATAAATAAATATCGCATATGAACGCAAAAGAAATATGAGAAAAATAAACAAAAATGTGAATAGAAATACATAATCAGTGTGAAAGTTTTATACAACTAAATAATCAATGTTTGCATATCAAATTTGAATACTCAATTTAAATTCATGTCATAATAACTAGAAAATTAATTTTATTGTAGTAAGTTTACGATAGTTATCTGTTAGTATTATAAATAATAAAGATATTGAATTTTGAGCACGAATATTCATATAGAATGTATTAAAGTTTTGTTATATTTAAGAATTAAGTGGGTTTAAGATAAATCAATTCCAAAAAAATGGGTATAGAAATAATTTTCCGCAATCTGGATATCTGGATCCACATCAAATTTTTTTTCCATACATTCGAACCCGTGTCCATATCAGGCTCTGAAAAAGATATTGATACCTGCACTTGTATCTAGTTGGAAAGGGTAAATTCAATTAGTTTTCTCTTTTTCTTAAAGAAGATACGGATCTAGATCCAGTGTCACCCCTAAGTATCTATCAAAAAGGCAGAAATTACAGGATTTTGTTACATTTACTCCATTAATATTTTACAAATTTGCATAGCCCAATAGCGAGACATGAGCATAGTTCCACAAATACCAAGTACTTGAAATCTTAGCATCATTCGCAGTTTTGGTATGTCTTTTTAATATCAGTAGGAGTTAAAACAGTTTTAAAACAGAATTATCGACAATTTCGAATGCAATCAGCATGCTTGAAATTGATACAATGAATATGTATTGACCAATACCTGTACAAATCGGCATTAGCCGACAGTTTAAACCTAGGTAAAAAGCAATGCTTAAGATACCAGTATTAGTATAGGCCGGGTTTACATCATCGTAATAGATAAAATACCAGATATATCATATTGGAAATATCAGCTACATCAAACCAATATAGGGTTAATATCATGTTGAGGACCTCAAAATTCAGCATTTATTTCCAATACTTAGCAATATTGGCCGATATTTAAACCTCTACTAGAAAGAATAACACATGAAAGCAATGAAAACAAACATATTTGCAACATGAGTACCTTGTCAGCATCATTTGCACTGCTCACAATCTGCTTAGTAGATGAAAGGAATGAGAATTTCTCATCCAGTGAATTCATGGCTCTGTCAAATGCATTCATATACTGCATTCATTTCCAGCAAAGAAATAGAGGCCCCAGTCAGAACTAGAAGAAAAATTATGATACACTGTTTTTGACATTAATCGAAGAGAGTAAAGAGAGAACAAAGATATTTAAATTGAATGCATCATTTCCTAGTAGTATAGAACTGTAGAATAGGCATCAGGCAGTCTGAAACTTATGTCCAGCACTCCTGTAGTAAAAATCACATGATACTAAATTCCTAAAACTAGTAAGAAACCTAATAAGCTCATGGATATTACGAACTTTTCCAAGCCAACATAACCATTTTTACACATATATACCTAACTCAAAATTAGACTGTGTTAATGCAATAAATAACCCACCCAATATAGACTGAGAACCCGAACACACCCCCCAACTCAAACAAAAAAAAAGTGAAACAAAAAACTAAAAAATAAAATAAAATAAAACAAAAAACACTACATATATATGAGCCAAGAAAGAAGGGCACAAAACCGGAGGTTTTAGTGCTCCACATTAGTTGCAAACATCATTTTATGCATGTTTCAAGTACGTGCATCCACAATTTTATCTGTTAGTTAGATGTAGAGGTGTTCTGCTATGTATTTGTGTACGTATCTGATTAGAGCTTGCAAATACCTAACATCGTTGAGGTGATCATCCGTGATACAACTGAATAGAATAAAAAGATTCATGTGGCCTACCAGAAAATTTTAAGATAAAGGCTTTGTTGTTGTTGATGTCGTACCTAATCAGAACTTGCAGAAACAGACTCCACTAAAAACTCAGTAAAAATTAAGATATATAAATATGTGTATGCACAAATGGAAAAAGATAGCAAAACAAACACACACACACACATACAAACACACACACACACACACACACACACACACATATATATATATCAATGTTGAAAATAACGCGTTATGAAACCTAACAGAAAACCGACATTACTTATCAGTCGAAAATAACTCAATGCACCGTAACAGTGCGTTTTTTATGTTATTTTACGTTACATTACATTATTGCGTAACACACACACACACACATATATATATCAATATTGAAAATAACGCGTTATGAAACCTAACAGAAAGCCAATATTACTTAACAGTCGAAAATAACTCAATACACCGTAGCAGTGCGTTTTTTATGTTATTTTACGTTACGTTACATTATTGCATTATATTACGTTATTTACAATAATTTTTAAATAATTTTATATTGATATCGATTATTTATTTTGATTTTTAACAAATTGTTGTAGTTTTTTTTTCACTTAACGGCTTATTGTTTGCTTATTTGATTGCTTGTGGCATTGTTAAATTTTACATCCTTATTTACTTGTTATAATTCCTTTCTAATTATTGAAATTTTTCTTGTTATAATTTCTTTCCAATTACTAAAATTTCTTACTTACTGAGTAAATTGAATTCGCAGCTAATCTTAGATAAACAATTAAAAATAACATAAATTGAGAATTACAAAATATAAATTATAATATTGATAATAATTGAAAATAAATTTAAAATCTTGTTTTCTTATTTAGATGATGATTGAAATTATGGGTGTGAATGCAATTTAATTTATGAAGATAAATATGAGAATTACTGTGAAACTTGTTAGAAATTTAGAACTAATACGGGATATAAATTTTTTTATATTTTCTTTTAGAGTTTTTTAATTTAATTTTCAATTTATAAAATTTATTGTATATATTTTTATATTTATTTTTATTAAAAAAATAGAAAATTGTGTAACCTACGTTATGTGTTACGCTATATACTATATAACCTATCAGAGACAAAATGCTACGTTATCGTTATCGTTATTTTAAACACTGATATATATATATATATATAATAAGAATTAATATTTTCCTAGTAATACAAGCAGGCAGAAAAGACAATAGGCAACTAGAATTCTGAAAAACATTACAGCACAGAAAAATTTACCTCTAAACATAGTAGATAAACCTTCAACAGTTAAGAATGTGAACTTATCCAATGCATCTTAATTATTTTATACATAACTCGAACATGGGAAGAGGCTTTATTGTTATTTTAGCAGAATCAGAGACTTATTTTTAAGCAGATGCTTAATTGTTGATAGCTATGATATGTAGGACAGTTCCCTCCAACATAAAATTGGTGTTTCCGGCCATATTGTACACATCACCTGTGAGCATCCCTGTCCAACATACGTAATGTTTAACTCTTTATTCTCCTCAACAAAGAATGAGTATGATATGTCACCCTTTAGGCAGCAACAAAATGTTTTATTGCTAAATTTACTATTTTAGCATTTCCAATATGTGAATAATAACCCAATACATACATTTGAATTGGCTTAACTGAGCATATGCACAGAAGAATTGATTTGAGTTAACCCTAAGAGTTGTTTGTAAGGTAGCTGGGTCAACGAGATATACGCTGGCAGATAAAATAAAGCAACAGTTGAAGTACGTTAATAGGACTGAAAAAATAACTTATAACCAAAAATGACATAGAGGGATATTCAGTTTAAAAATTAGGTTTTGCTTCCTCTCTATCTAGATGAAATGAAAACAGTTGCTTATCAAAAGATTTCTTACTATTCAGCATAGACAATGCACCAATGTTCAAATGCCATGTTCACAAGGACATCGGTCGATCAAGATTTCTTAGAATCTATTACTTCGATTTTTATTGAGATTTGATTTAGTTTATTTGAGACTTGTTCTGTTTGCTACTAATTAGTTAATTTTTTTAGTCCTACATTGCTTACATCGTGAGATCCTTGTGTATATTTGCCTATATAAGGGCCCAAAATTTATCAATAAACTAAGTTTACTGATTTGATGAAAATTGGAATGAGCAAAAGAGCCAGATGGCCTTTAGACTAGATTAGTCTAATAGTAGCAGTTTAATTAGATCATATTATCTCATCTCTCTCGAAACCCTAGCTCATTCCCAAATCTCCAAACTTACCTAAATTCGCTTCCGTCCCCCATCACACGTGACAACCAAAAGTCAGATGGCTGGGCAGCCTCTCATCTATCATCAAGAAAATGGCTTCTTTTTTTTTTTTTTTTTTTTTTTTTGCATGGAGTGAATGGCTTTATTTGATAATTTAGTAAATATGTACTAGTAGATTCATTCATAACCAATGCTGTGAACTCCCTAGTTAGATAACCGAACATCTCTTCACGACACCGTGGGACTTATATTAAAAAGTAAGAACAGATTGCAATGCACATATCCCACACACCGCTGATCTAGATCCAGTTAATTCAAAGTGCATCCTAGAAGATTCAGGTTGGAGAATCACACTGCAGTTTGAGTTTTTTTCCACAAAGGACTAGCGGCTGATATATACTTGAGAGTTGTACATTATGTGTATATATAATATATACATATGCAAAATAGCAGGTATACATGATGCAGATGAGCAAAAGTATGTTTTAGATTCAAAAGATGACTTGGAAATATATACACAAACCTTATATCTGAGATGATCAGTATCAACAAGATTCCACTGGCGTCGGCATTTTTCATAACTCCAACCATTTCCTTCTCTAGGAAAGTCTATCCACTCTGGATGACCAAACTACAATGATCATAAAGTTAGAAGATAATGAAATGGTTTACAAATTCGTGGATACGAAACAGCTAAAATAACTAAAATAAACTTTTGCGATAATATATAGCTTGCAGTGATACCTTAAATACCCTTAGATATTCTACACATGAATTTCACTTTATTTTACCTTTCTAGTTACCTAGAAAAATTTGAAATTACAAATCATGATATTAACCAACTGGTCCAACTGCAAGAAAGAAACCTATAATTAACTTTTAGCATATTGCTTTACCCACGATAACAATTTGCATCTGAAATATCCTCTCAGTATATCTTTTTGTGCAACTGCACAAGTAATTAAAAAAAAAAAGGGAAAATACCACACATGTGGTCTGAGAACTGATATCAATAGTGCATCTACTGTAAAATGATACAATGTAAAATAGTACACTACACCACAACATCATTTATCAAGCGAAAGACAACAAAAATTATTACTTAATATAGAATCACTGCATGTGAATTCTAGCTTTGATACTGTAATTTTCTTTGTATGCTTAATGCATCCCAGTTTTTCCTGAGAAAATGATTACCAAATGCAAGATCACAATCTTCATCAAGGACTTTCGCAGACAACTAAAGAAGGCCTTGAGTGTTACCTCATTTCCCATGAAATTTAGATAGCCTTCACCTCCTAGTGCCATGGTTATGAAGTGAATCATCTGCACAATTATAAGTTGGCAATTGTAAAATCAAGAAATAGGAATAGTCAAGGAGCTACCAAGAAACATTCACTTTTAGATTAATAAAGAGTCTTGCAAGAATTAAAAATAAGAGCAGACCTTGTGAAGTGCAATCCCCCGTTCAACTACAGGTGAAGCAGGTTCTAAATCAGACATGCCAAAATATATTTCCGCATCCATCAGGAGAAAGGAGAATGATTTGTCTCCTACAATAGCCTGTGGAAGAAAACAAGTCCTCCCTCAAAAAATGGTAAGTATAGTTGAATATGAAGCATTTAGAAAATTCATATATTCTCTTGATATATATTGTTGTTAAGCATGTTATGAAATAATCAAAACGAACCAATCTAGTTATTATGAGTCAAGGTATATATATATATATATATATATATATATATATATATATATATATATATATATATATATATATGGATGTATTAACATAGAATCAATCCAACAGCCTATATGGGACTAAACCTAAATTAAATCCAAATACATTATAGTTTTTTAATCCAACACAACCCCTTAAGTTGGAGTATAAATATCAATTATACCCAGCTTTTTATGGTTAGAACACACTATCTCCCACTTCAATAGTACAAATTAACTTAAAGTGGATGAATAGCAGTAGTAGCAGTAGCAGATGAATCACTTGAATTATCAGATCATATCTGTATTCAAGCAACAGCACCAGATAAAATTCTTTGTAAACAACAGATAAACTTTTTTCTTAAAACCACTAAATAAGCAACAGATAAACTTATTTTTTAGAAGTAGTAGATAGTAAATAAATTTCTTTAATAGAAATAGAAGTAAGCAACATATAAACTTCTTTCTTAGAACTAATAGTAGACAACAAATAAACTTATTTTAGAAGTTATAGTAGGCACTAAATAAATTTCTCTCTTAAAAGCAGTAGTAGCTAAAGGAAAGAGCAAAGGGTTGTATCAAGTCTGAATTACATCCTTGCAATCGAGAGACCAGCCAAAGTCCTACAATCACGAAGTAGAGAAGAAACAGAAATTGAAGCAGACGCGGAATTAAATTGGCAATGCGATTGTAGAGTCGGGGTCGAAATCAAAGTAAGAATCGGAGTTGGCATCGAATTGGCGATGCGGCTCCGGAGTCGGAGTCAGAGTCAGCATCAAAATCAAAGTCAGAGTTGGAATCGGATTCGACCATCGATTAGATGGTTGAAATTGACGGCTGAGATTTATTTCATAACGCGCTTTAATATCATGTTATGAAATAATCAGAACCAACTAATATATCTATTATGAGTCAAGAGATATATATATGTATAGATGTCTCAATATCATACAAACAATCTAACAGGTGATGTAGGACTAAAGCTAAACTAAACCCTAACACAATATAGTTTTCTAGTCCAACAAAGCAATTCATGTTGATCAAAGATTTATATTTTTCTTTACATGAGCAAAAGGTTATGATATTGGGATCATATAGCAATGGATGTAAATAGATGTTGTCGTTGAGTAGTCAGCTAAATATGATTTCACAAGGAACCATGTCAGATATCCATTGACAATTGCATTACTTCTCTATTTAAAAATATAAAAAGAACTAGGAGTCCAAAGTGTATCACTAAATTTTCAATCGCTTAAATCATTAAATAGAAATTTTAAATTTGTGACTGTTGTGTCAAATGCTAGGAATGCTATAGGATGACTAAGAACCTTAAACTTGACCCACTGTACTTTCATTGAGCTACCTGATCATGACTCTCTGCATATGCTATACACTTTTCAGTATATCTCCTGTTTGTTAAAGTCGAGGCAATGTCCTTCATACACCATTCCATATCTTTCTTGTTCTTCAAATAGTCAATCCATTTGTCTGGAATTCCCATAGCCAATCTGTAATCAAAACCCACTCCACCTTCATGGACCGGACGACAGAGAGCAGGCATACCCGAGACATCTTCAGCAATAACAGTTACATCTGGCAAGAGAGTGTGAGCCAAACGATTTGCCAACATCATATAAACAACTGCATCAACATCAGTTGCTTCACTGAAATACTCCTGGTAGTTTCCAGTAAATTCCATGTTGATACCATGATGGTGATACAACATTGAAGTTACTCCATCAAATCGAAAACCATCAAACATATACTCTTCCAACCACCATCTTAAATTAGACAATAGAAATCGAAGGACTTCCCAGTTAGCATAGTTGAATAATCGGCTATCCCACAGCTTATGGTAACCACGCTCTCCAGTATGGAAGTAGGAGTCCTGAGTGCTTTGCCCAACATCAAAGCCATTAAGACCATCAGTAATATTGTTGCTAGCATGGCTGTGGACAACATCGATTAGAACTCGTAGACCTAAACTGTGGGCTTTATCAATCAGGTACTTGAGACCCTCAGGTGTACCTGATCTGCTGCTAACAGCAAAAAAGTTCGTAACATGATACCCAAAAGATGCATAGTAGGAATGTTCCATGACAGCCATTAATTGCAATGTGTTATAGTTATTTGCTCTTATTCGAGGCAGGACTTTATCAGCAAAATCTCTATATGAGTTTATACATGGTTCAGAACTACTCATCCCGACATGGGCCTCGTATATGCGAGGAGCTGCAGGTTTCGGAGGACGAGGGTACTTAAAACTGTACCTGCATGGATAAAATATCAAACAAGTTATATCTTTTGCATGTAGTCATCATGAATCTCCATTGCTTGATATATTAGATTATATGAATGAAACTTCATTTCCTATGCAAGTAAGCAAGGGACCTTTCTGAAGGAGGTGGATCCCAGTAAACTCCATCATAGGGGGCTGCAAATCGAGTAGGATCAACAGTGGCATATTTGATCCATGCTGGAATTCGATCAGCCCATATTCCATTGCCATGCTTAAATCGAAATTTAACTTTTGAATTGTGAGGAATCACTGACTTGCCACCGGAGTCCAGAACCTTGATCTTCCAGATACCAAATTCATTTCTTTCCATTCTATGATTAGATCCATCCCAACCATTGAAATCTCCAATGAGCTGTGCTTCCCTACAAATAAACTAAGATTTCATACCACATACAACCAAGTATTTTCTGTAACATCCATTTAGATAGAAATAATCATGTGCTAAATACAGGTAAAAGTGGGTATAGAGGACTTCATTTGCTATCAAGGCAATTAACACAAATTTTGTTCCCCAAGACTATTAGCATATATTTGAAAACTCATAATAGTATACACAATAACCAATGTGTGTCTCAAGGTACAACAATGTGCCATCTATAGAATATTTCCTACTTAGTTGTGCAGAAGTTAATAACATGTCCAGACAGGTATAACCGCATTCTCAAGTTCTGTGCTTTCTTTTGAAGAAGATTTAAACACTGATACCAACCAAGTGTAAACTGAACTGGAGTTGAAAATAAAATACCAAATGTCAGTGCATACAAATATGAGCTTAGATGTATGCCACAGATAAAAGACCTCTTAAGCAGTAAGCAGAGTGCATTTCTAAAGCGAGATGCTATACAAAAGAAGGGTAGTCTCTCAACTTAACTACTTCTACAGTTTGCTGACATATGCTGCAAATTCAAAGGACATTTATACAATGGACAGGTATGCCAATAATATAAACCAACTTAAGCTGCATGGAAGTTAAAACATGAAGAAAAGTAGAGAATAACAACTTAGTCCGAAACTCACTGAGCAGCAGGAGCCCACTCACGATATACAATACCATCTACTTCTCTACTGAATCCAAATTTCAAATAACCTGCAAAAAAAAGGAACATGTATCTGACAATATAACTTTACGGCGGAACATGCTTAAACATGCATGCATAATGTACTTTAGCCACTTAACTGAAGAGACAAGGATGCTTAAAGTCACAATTACAAGACATTAACAGTCAACCTTGAGCAAATTCCTCAAGACTTCCTTCATACTCATCAATCAAGGCTTTCTGATCTCTGTATCTCTTTGATCTGTATGTCAGATGGTCTTTAAATTTTCCTAAGGATGAGTCCACATCGAGTACAGCTATATCTTCTAGATCTTCTTCAATTGATCTCATAGCTGATTTATGCTGGATATTAGCTGCGACAGCAAGATCATGCTCGGGCTTGTAATAGAGAATATACATATAGTGGACGAAGTCAGTACATAGGACAACGAATGAGTATCATAGCAAAGCATCAACAAATACTCTGATCAAAGCAGGTTCTTAAAACAATCAGTTAGTGCTACCTTCAAATTTTTTGATAATTTAGGGAGGTTTGAAAAAGAAAATTGGCAGGATAATCTTTCAGATTTAATTAAGGAAACTGGCTGCAGTTGAACTGGTCCTTGATTACATGAGACCTGTGGATGAAAAAAAACCATATCACTGACTTATGTAAAATAATAATTGTTAGATGATAATCAGAATCAAAACTCAATTTATTTTATTATAAGTCCGTGAATACATATATTTATAGGTGTCCCAATATCATACAAATCACTCAACAGGCGACGTGAGACTAAATCTAAAACTAAATTTTAATGCAAGATAGTAGTCTAATTGAATTGGTGAAACGATGAAACGATTGTGGAGTTGGAATAGGAAAATGAGTCGGAGTCAAAATCAGAATCGGGGTTAGAGTCAAAATCAAAGTCTAATCTAACACTTCCCCTCAATTGGGAATATAAATATCAATCTTACCTAACTTGTTATATAAATTAGAGAACATTATTAGCGATACAGTTTTAGTTAGAATATCAGCCAACTGTTGTGACGAATGAGTAAATGAAGTACATATTAACTTCTTCGTCAAATTATCTTGAACCAGATGACAATCTACCTTTATATGTTTCGTACGATCATGAAATATTAGATTTTGAGCAATGTAGATGGCAGACTGATTATCACAGTATATAGGTATAGGACTCTTTGGTTTGAAACCAAATTTATTCAACAAGTTTTTTAGCCATAACTCGCACATAATGTGTCATTGCTCGATACTCTGCCTTAGCAGAAAATCGAGACACTACATCTTATTTCTTACTCCTCCAGATGACTAAATTATTTTCAACAAATGTAAAGTATCCAGTGGTCGATTTCCTGTCACCTTTGTCGCCTACATATCCAACATCAGAAAAAACACTGATTTAAACATATCCATATTTTCTATAAAATAACCCCTTTTCAGGAGCGCTCTTAATATATATCAAAACTCTCAAAGCAGCTTTCCAATGTACGTCCCTTGATTTATACATGAACTGACTCAGTAACCAAATAGCAAAAGAAATGTCAGGTCTGATTACCATAAGATAAATAAGTTTGCAAACTAATTTCCTATACTGCTTGACATCCTTATATAAAGCACTTTCTTCACTCTATACGTCTAAATCTAATTGGAGTACTAACATATGCATACCCAAGTAGACCGGTCTCTTCCAAGAGATCTAGTACATATTTCCTCTAAGAGAGAAATAACCCATGTTTATGATAAATTATCTCAATTCAAAGAAATATTTCGGCCTTCCCATACCTTTAATTATAAAATATTATTTGAGATAACCCTTTGTCTCAGTCAAAACTGGTATATCACTCCTAGTTAGTAGAACGTCATCTACATATACGGAAAGAAAGACAATACCAAAAGGAGTATATCGGACAAACACAAAATGATCATACTGATAGTGGTGAAATCCAAAACTAGCAATTACAGTAGAAAACTTCTCAAAGCAGGCTTGAGAACTCTGTTTAAATTCATAAATCGCTTTCTTGAGTTTACAGACTACATTCTCTCTTTGAACAACATACCCTGAAGGTTGTTCCATATACAGTTACTCTTATACATCGCCATATAAGAAATTATTGTTAACATCAAATTGGAACAATAGCCAATCGAATGGAGTTGAGAAGGGCTACAGGAAAGAAAGTCTCAAAATAATTAACACCATAGGTTTGGAAAAACCTTTCACAACAAAGCAAGCTTTATAGTGGTCAATTGACCCATACGGCTTGTACTTCACAGTGTATACCCAGCGATAACCAACAATACATGCATCAGGCAGAAGAGTGACCAAATTCTAGATTCCACGAGAGACAAGGGCCTGCATCTCCTCATCTATGGCCATCTACCAGCTAGGGGTTAATTCTACTTTCTCAAATGATCTAGGTATATAAACGGCAGAAAGAGAAAGAGCAAACTATCATTCAACTTAACAGTAATAGTAGAAAGATTTTTTTAGAAATAAATTCTCAGTCATAATAGTAACTATAGGGGCAGCAACAATAGATGAATTAGTTGAAGTGGATGATACCATAGAAAAGAAGTTTGAGAATACAATTTATAGAGAAGTGGTTTTAGCTGAGAGAGCTAATTCAGGAGTCCAAAAAACTTGCAGTAGAGGAAGTAGGTAAAGAGCTTGGGTTGTTGCTTAGCAGCGGAAAGACCCTACCACTCAATCAAAACCAACCAATTGATTAAGCTCTCAATGGCAGCAGGCTTGATGACGGTTGACCTTCTCGATATCTCAGCAGCATTCTTGATGGCTATCTCTATAGTTGCTTTGGTGCTTCGAGGCACGCAAAGGGGCATATTGGTTTTATTTTGAGTAGATGGTTGAAATTTATTTTTCAAACCTGCTCTTATACCATGTCAGATGATAATCAGAATCAAAACTCACTCTATTTTATTATAAGTCCGAGAATACATATATTTATAGGTGTCCCAACACCATACAAGCCACTCAACAGTTGATGTGGGACTAAATCTAAAACTATATCCTAATACAAGATAATAGTCTAATTGAATTGGTGAAACAATTGCGGAGTCGGAATAAGATTCGTAGTCGAAGTCGGAGTTAGAGTCAGAATCAGAGTCTAATCTAACAATAATATAATAATACTAAATTTTTCCTGAAGAAAAAACTAAGAGTAATGTGACTACTATTTATGCACCTACTTATAACGCTAACTAATTAAGCACGAACACCTCAAAGTTAGGAAGTATGGATACATCAAAAAAGGGCACATGTCCATGTCAGAACCATACGCGTCCAACATTGATACATCTCGGTCATCGCAAAAACCATGCCAAACATAGTATTCTAAAATCGGAAAAACTCGTCCAAACACTCGGACTCGTTCTCCAAACGCGTTGAGATCAGAAAACTTGCTTAAAAAAGCAGACAAAGTGAGTACTTATTTAACTCGGCCGAGTCCAAATTATGAAACAGGTACTTGGATGCTTATCAGGTCGAAAAATGACAGAATTATAATGTTTTTGTTCGCACCTGACCAACCACTTTTAATATAAAAGTTGCTAAGAGAGTAGGTCTCAATAGACAAGTTTTGCAAGTGCAGTTAATTGATGATCATCGAAGCAATTTCAAGGCAGTACGATCAGCAAAATGTATCGGCAAGAGCTTGGGGAGTAGTTGCAATGAATGGTCCAGAGAGTGGAGGTAGTGGATAGGTCATCATCTCACGGTTGTTTAAAATCAACAAGAATGTAAGATTGATTCTTATTTCTTTTTATTGTTTTTCTCATTTTCTTTCCTTGTATCTTTTTTAATTCAATTTTGTTCTCATCCTTTTTCTTATTATTTTGAAATTATTTTTTTCAAATCGATTGAGTCAAGAGTATGAGATGGGAAATGGGTCGATTTGGGAAAATCCAGACTGAAATAAAAAACTGTTCATAAATCTTTTATTTGCGCTGGTGTTCTGATACCAATGCCAGAAAGACCAAGAGTTTGTTAATAGTTTTCTACTGCTTTATAAATTATAACATTTTTTAAATACCCTTGCAACATAGCTCTTTAAATTCCCTTTAAAAAAATTTATCCTTTATCTTCGGTGATAAGATATTGCTTTTTTACGTATCTGCCAGTTGAAAATATTATATGAAGCTATAAAGATGATATCGATCAGACATGAAGCTCGTTTTATTCTGTTTAAGATATTGATAAGATATGAAGCTTGTTCTTCACAGATTCAAGTAAATTATCTATTAAATTTTAACAAATGTAATGTGACTAATGTTTAAGTTCTTCATGGCTTGATATTTTTTTGTTATTTTGGTGTTTGAACTTTCTTTTGGATATTTGGATAGTAAATTATTATGCTAATAACATAAGAATATATAATAATAAAATAATATATATTTATATTCTTTTCATATTTTCCTGTGTCATTGTCGAGTCAGTGTCCTCATTTATCCAAAATCTTGCGTCTTTGTCCATATCTATATCAATGTCTACATACACGCTTCCTAGTCTCAAAGTGTGTGATGCGCCTGTGTCGGATATGTAAAGGATACCAACACTTGCAATACACTTGCTTGACATGCATTGTACCACTCCAAAGCAATATCTAATTTTAAGAACTCAAAAGGTTGCATGTTGGAGCACTATCATCTTTCAAAAGGTCTTAAAGATGGTGTGTCGAGCACTGTGGAGCTATTCCTTGCCTATATATAAGGATCTTTTAACATAGATTGGATACCATGTTAATACAACATAAATGTCCCACAAGCAAGTGAGAGGTTTAATAGAGTTGTATTGTGCAATGTAATTGCTTAAATTTTCAGAATCTTTTCTTTAATATAGTTAAATTTAATCAGAAAAAATGGTTCAAATCATTAACATAATGCTTTCTTTTCTTTGCACTTCTAATAAAATGTTGGTTTCAATGTGCATCATATATAGACACATCCATAAACATATACGAAGTTATACCGCCATGTCCCATAACCTACTTCTCAAGGATTTGGTGTCATTGTGTCTCCATGTCCTCCTTTTAAGGACTTCACGTGTCATTGTCCTTTTCATGTCATATTCCTATCCTATGTCTACGTCCATACTTCATAGACATTAATAGTTCATGACCTGTTTGGTTCTTATACCTAGAGCCTTAATATATTCCAACTATGACGAACACTATCAAATGTTTTGTTCCATGTTTGAATCCCATCCATGTAGATGAAATAACTCGTCTAACAAATTATATAGCTAAATGTGCACTCAAGATGATGCAACACGGTGACACCAACTATTACAGTAGTAGTTGGCAAGGCATGAGAATTTGTATTATCTCCCTTAAACGCTGGTCATTCTTCACATTCAGCAATAGTTACCCACCCTACCCCTAACCAAAAAGTTCCCCAAAGATGTAGTTGGTGAAGCAATCCAATTAAACAACGGGGCATGCTAGATTTAACTGCATGCAATTGGAAACATTTACCAGCTCCAATTACATGCAAAAAAATAAATTGAACAAGCTAAGCATCTGGTGCACCGTAATAAGTATGTACAAGCATAGTCAAAAGTCTGAAGTGCACAAAAAATCCAGAAAATTTGGGAACTAGTTGGCAATAATTCAGTAGAAGAGTAGAGGATACTTGTCTCTGGACACCATTTAATTGTATCTAATGCTCTCTTTTAACTCAAACAAGCATTTGGAAAGCTGGTCAATGTAATCAATTTTGTTGCAAATGTTTCGTGTTTGATCCCTAGACTCGGTGCATTAATATTTTCAATATTCAGCTATTCTACAGTTAATTTGAGATCATCACAAACAATAAACGAATTGCAGTAAATTTGCAAGAAAAATCATTTGGGAACTGCCAATTGTAGAACGATAAAAATAATCCAAGTTTGAATCCAAAATCAAAATCAAAATCCAAATCCGTGTCCAAATCCAAAATCCGAATCTAAATCCGAATCTAAAATCCAAATCCAAATCCAAATCCAAATAATAATAATAATAATAATAATAATAATAATAAGATTAAAAAAAATAAAATTAAAATTAAAAATATATATATATAGCCTCGCGGGAGCTCGCGAGGCTCCCACCCTCGCGGTTTCGCGAGGCTCAGGGGGGTAAACAGAAAACAAAATAAATAAATGAAGAAGGAGCTTCGCGGACACAAAAAAAAATTAGCCTCGTGGGCGTCCGCGAGGCTGAAGAGGGAAGGAGAGCTGCGAGGCTCAGACCAAAAAAAAGAATTAATTAATTTAAAAACAAATCTCTCTCTCTCTATCCTTCTCTCTCTTTTTCACTGTATAATTTATTCGGCTCCACCTCGAACTATTTTGCAATTTCTAATCAGGCCCAAATTCTAATCAAACTCAAATTGATTTTTGCATGCAAAATTCTAAATTAATTTCTATTTGAGTTTGATAATTCTGCAAATTCTAATTGATTTTTGGGTGCAGGATTCTAATTAATTTTACTTGAATTTGATAACTCTGCAAAATTCTAATTTGAATTTAATTGATTTTGGGTGCATAAACAGGACCCGATACGATGAGTCTGGATCAAATTCATCTAAAAGAATATTCTAAGATTTCATTAAGATCTCAATTTTATCTACATGGAAACATCTCCTAAATATTACACCTTCTCGATTTTATCCACATGGAAACCGGCTCAATAATCGGGAGCCTATAAATACCCTTGAAGAAGAATAGAGAAGAACCTTTTGACCTTTCAACAAATCAAGCTACGCGTGAGTCTTGAAGTCTTGGGACCGGTTGAAAAAAAAAAAGACCTTTGGGTAGATATCTCTCGCTTGAGCTTCCTTCAAGAATCAGAAGAGATGCTCAAGAAATCTCCATCGCCTCTAACCATCGACGTCAAATCGTCAACGGAGAAAAGACCAATCCTCATAACTGTCTCGAATCCCACAGATCTTCTGTAAAAAGAGAGCGACGATCTATAAGTCTACTATCTGTTTTATTCTTTTTTTTTTCATTGTAATCAGATCGAAAAAAATGAGAAATTTTGATAATCTGTAATTTTTCTCTAATTCAATGGCAAAAGAAAGATCCCCTATTTTCCCCAAAAACAGCCTGGCAACCATAGTGGGAGAAATTTCCTTTACTGAAGAGGAGATGGTGGTCTAATCTGATATCAATAGAATTGGAGAGACGATGGAGAAGCTAGTGATCGAGATCGAGGTCGGCTCAAGATGTTTAAAATCACAAAAAGATGACCTTATACTTTTGGATGACAAAGAGGCATTAATCCATCTACAGCCACTTGGATTTTCAGATTCTGGTCCATCAGAACTCGCTGCATATGACGCCAAAAGAGAACCTATCGTGGCACAAAAACGAATCCAAATCCACAACTGGAATCGAAGAGCGTGCGCAGAGCACTCAAAGCTTGTTTTGTAAGCCAAGCTCAAAAAGAGCCTAGCACAAGACAAGGATGCCAGGCTCAAAAACAGCCAAGAACAAGTCAAGAAGGATGTCAGGTTCAAAATCAGCCTAGCATGAAGTAAGAAGTATGCCAGGCTCAAAAACAGTCTAGCCCCATCAGTTTAGCAAAATCCATCCTAGCACCCGTCAGCTTGGCAAAGGCTAGCCCAGTACCTATCAGCTTGGCAAAAACCAGTCCAGCACCCATCAGCTTGGCAAAGGCCAGTCCAGCACCCATCAGCTTGGCAAAGGCCAGTCTAGCATACTTCAGCCTGGCCAGCCTAGCACCCATCAACTTGGCAAAGGCCAACCCAATACTCTTCAGCCAGTCAGCCTAGCATCCATCAGCTTGGCAAGAGACAGCCTAGCACCAATCAGCCTAGCAGTCAGCAGCATAGCACTCATCAGCCTGGCACAAGTAAACTTGAAAGCCAAACTAAGTATAAGCCAGCACGCGAGGCTAGTTCAACTAATCCAGCGTGCGAGACTAGATCGGTATGCCAGGCTCATCGAGCATGTGAGGATCGTTCATTGTGCAAGGTAAAAGTTAAGCCTCAGGCTCACATAAGAACAAAAGAATGCCAGCCTACCCAGTAGATTCATGCAAGACATCAAACCTAATGATGAACATCGAATCAAACTGGGGGTTGATAAATATAACTTCCATACTTCTCAGAGACACCTGTCTGGACAAATAAACCTCGTACAAGAAGCAGGCCCCACACACAAAAGATGGTTATATCAGCATTGCGTGAAAAATCACTAGATTTATGGAGATGTCACAAATAAAAGAAGGGTGGCACGACTCCATCAGTACTACTATTTTGAAGGGTTGATCGCGGCAGTTTTGACTCGCTGTCGCTATCAAGCCCCAAAACGATCTGCATTTAACCATTTGTCAGCAACGGAATCTAATATTTCAGAAAGAAGATGGCTAAAAACCAAAACTCTAACTCAGATCAAGACTTGCCCACTTTCACATCGAATATGGTGAATAAGGGTAAGAAATCAGTCATCAAAAGGTATGCCTCTGATACGAAAATAGAGAAAACCTATCATCACACCCGCATCATGTCAGACATGTCGGCTCCCCACGGTTACGAAAGATTGGCAGGGGGTTCTGATGACGAATATAAAGAGTTTAGCTAGCATTCGGCCATAGCAATGCCGCGATCGCACGCTTCCTCTTGGTTCGGCAGGACGATAGTCCACATGGTTGAACGGTCGGCCAAGATAAGTTAAAAAATTGAGGCGCAAGAACGTCTCATCCAAGAGCAGTAAAGGAGTATCAAGGAGATCAAAGCAATGATTGCGAAGGTCTTGGAGAACACTCAAAAGAGTATAGAAAATGGAGTATGGGGTTCTTTCTCTTCTAATAAGGCCAAGAAGGAGGAGACTGAATCCAACCCAAATGCCGAGGGAAAAGGCAACGAGGAGGAATATTTCATTGATCCTCCGCCGAAAAATTGGAGAAGCTTCAAAGTCAAATAGAAGTGTTAATGCATCGAAAAGGATTGCAAGAGACAGGGACTGCGAGACCCTACCCAATAGAATGGGATTCCGCACCGTTTCCTCCAAAGTATAAGCCTTTGAAGTTAGAATCATATAATGGGAAAGGATCTCCTAAATAACATATGTACTATTTTCTTTCGCAAACCGGCCATTTCAAGGGCAATGACCCAGTGATGACAAAAAATTTTGTAAGTACCCTGCGTAGGTCTATATTTACTTAGTTTATGTAGCTGCCCCCGGGAACCATCAATGCCTAGTCTGATGTGGAGAGGGAGTTTCTAACCCGCTTCTTTAAAGACGATAGTGAAGTATTCATCCACTCTCTTAGCAAACAAGCAAAAAGAAGACGAGGCAGTTAAAAACTTCTTTGAGCGTTTCCGCGAAATGTCAGTGCGATGCCTGCATGGCATGTTGCAGGAAACATTAGTGGAGACTTACAAAAACAATCTCCAGACTAAAATATTGGTCAAAATGGGAGCAGTAGAGTCCAAAACCTGGAAGGATCTGGTCAAACAAAGGCAGCAAGTGAAAGACATAATCTGACGTATTGATGAGTATCATGCCCAAAGAAGGATTGCCATGAATCAGCCACAGTCACAAACATTCCACCCTAAGAGAAAGGAAGCAATGACCACCAGACCTGCTGCAAACAAAAAATCACATAATAATTGAGATTTTTCTAGATCGCAACGGACGTACACTTTCAAAAATGAGCAAACAGTAATCCTGTTTAATTTGCTCAACAAAAAGGGGATGCTTAGGTTACCCGAATATCTGAGCCCAGAGGAAGCGGGGATGACTAGCTACCCCAAGTATTGCCTCTGCCATCAAAATATTAGGCACCCAATCAAGAATTGTTATGATCTGAAAGATAAAATTCAGGCACTCGTCGATACAAATGTGATCTAGTTGAGGCCTAAACAGAAGGTATCTGCAAATAAATGATTGTCATAAATTATAAAAAAAAATTCAAAAAAAATTCAAAAAAACAAACAAAAAAATTCATAAAAACAAACAAAAAAACGTACAAATTTTTGTTGCCCAATGCCACCAAGGCAACGGAAATAGAGTAAAACTCTCGCCAACCCTATCATATTAAGGGTAAAAGTATGAAGTCAAACAGCTCGAAACAAGTACGCGAGGCTAGATCTACATACAGCGTGAGGCTAAGCCAGCGTGAAGTCATCAAGACACGAGCCTAACTCGAAACTAAACCAGTGTGCATGGTTATGCTAGTGGGCGAGGCTAAGCCAGCGCACAGAAATCATCCAGAATATAAAAGTAAATAGAAATACGAGGCTAAGATTCAATCCCGTATAGCCTATTACAAAGAAAAAATAATCTATTACCGCATGACGAACTCCATGGACAGTCAAACAAATCTCATGCAGTGCAACGCCCCATTTCCCGGAGAGATATGGAAACGGAGTGCGTTACCGGCGGGCACGTATAAGTCGACGTGCACGAGGCCTATAAGTGTGTAAAAGAAAAAAAATGAATTGAACTGAATACTAGTCATCAAGCAGGATCTTAGAAGTTAGTCTACTGCCATATAAAAGAGAAGATATACATGTCTAAAACAGAAAGCAATAATTAGGTACTGATACAGAAGTTGGGAACTCCAACTAAGCCTTCAAAAGAGGTATACATACCAAACCCAAAAATACAAAAAGTGGAGGCCTAAGAATCTACTGTTGCTCGGCCTGCTCCAGAAAGTACGGGTCGTGCGATGGCGGATCCTCGCTCACATGCTCAGTACCTGAGCGTGTGGAAAAACTCAGGGTCAAATCCGGCAAGTAAAACAATAAAAGTTAGGGAGTGTATAATATAAATAAATAAGATATGAGTATGGATATGAAAGTATGCGTATGTGTGAAAAACATTAAACGATCAAGTAACAATATCAAGCAGAGATATACATACATATCAAGTCTAAGTTAACATTTCATTTTAATTTATATTTGAACTAACTGGTGAAGAAATAAACCTGTATCGTGAAAGTACCCGTGCATACCCGGGAACCGGCCAAG
The DNA here is from genome assembly GCA_036321105.1 of Dracaena cambodiana. NCBI lineage: Eukaryota > Viridiplantae > Streptophyta > Magnoliopsida > Asparagales > Asparagaceae > Dracaena > Dracaena cambodiana. The sequence continues at coordinate 40,241,110 of JAYEPQ010000007.1, forward strand.
ATGCTGGCGCTGAACCAGCCGTGCCGCTAAGCACTCAAGCAGATACCAATTACTGAGTAATCGGTTGTCCCATCAACATGGACTAAACAAGAGATGATGGCTCAGTACCATCCGGGCGCCCCCGCGGATGGGCCCCTATTTCGCTTGCGCAACCTATCCTAAACCTTTCACGATACAATATTTGTCCACCCTTTAGTTCTCCCATAACCCAAACTTTCAAGTTATATTACATGGAAATCAATCCGGAATATGATGAACCAATCATGTTAAGATTAATACATATACATGTCTAGTAACAAGCAAGATGTGGTCCATACCAAAATCAAGTTAACAGGCAAGTCAGGATCCATGGCACTATCAAGACATGTGTATGTACTAACAAGGGAAATCCGGCATAGTTTCATGTATTTTGTACAAGTAATTAGTATGTATATGTCAAGGCAATTGTACAAGTGACTAGTATGTATATGTCAAGGCAAGCATGATAGTCATAGAAACTAGAATGTGTTATGGAAATAATTATCATGTATGAAAACCACACATATATAAAATTATGCATATAAACATGTATTAGGTAAGTGGGTACTAAATTGTAAGAATAGAAAATAAATAGGCTTAACGCTATTATAACGATTGCTTTAACAATGAATGAATTTTCCAAATTCTAGAATGATTTCATGATATGGAAAGTTGCAAATTTATTTAAACCTTACTAATGTATATATGTTTCAAGTAAACATGAATTAGCATGAAGAAATTATAACCTAATATAATAGCTTGCATAAAAGAAATATTTTAGTAAATTTAATGTAAAACTTATATGAAACTCTCTCTTTAAAACATGATAATGAATAAATAAATAAATAAATGTATATGTATACATATTTTCTAATGGCAAGTGGAAAATAATTTTAAAATCTTTTTTTTTTTTTTTATACAAGAACTTATGTAAGAAACTTCAAATTTATATCCTATATGATGAACATTCATAAAGGTGGTTTCTTTGTAATTTCGAAATAAAACATATAGTTTAAGTTTGTAACTTATAGTTTGAGTATGTGAGACCTTAAATAAAATCATAAATTTAATACATAAACATAGAGTAGAGTGTAAGAATCATATTTTTTTATATTTAAAATAATCATAGAGAATTTTGTATAAAGATATCACATTTCTAAAATTTAACAAATCAAGATTCTAAATTGGCTATAAAATTTGATATAGCCAATTTAAGCAAAATTTGGCTATAAAATTTGGCTATAAAACTTATAGTTTAAGCATAGGAGACCTTAAATAAAATGATAAATTTGATATATAAACATAGAGTAAATTGTAAAAATCATATTTTTATTTTTCTAGAATAATCATAGAGATTTTTTTGTATAGAGATATTATCTTTTTAAGTTTTAACAAATCAAGATTCTAAATTAACCATAAACAATTGGAGTTAGAAAAAATAAAAAGGAGATGAATGAAAAATGAAGGAGAGAAAACAATGAAAGGGAAGAAAAAAAAATATAATAAAGGAGGGATATGGGGGATTAGATGATGGTTGTCATGCTTGTCTAAAGGACAAGCATGGTAAAGTAAGGTATGGGTGTGAATAAAACAAAATAGGTATAGGACAAATGAATACTAATAATAGATTATTAGAGTTGTTTAAAATTATAAATTTCAAATTAAACTAACCCAAAAAAAGTCAAACTACTTCTTTACAAGTCAAAAAAGAAAGACTAGTAAAAATATGTATAGGACCCATGGGTGATTAAAATAATATTATTTTAAGTGACTATTTTAAAAATTTCAAGAAAATCACAAAAATATAGAAAAATGAGTCAAACTCAACGCATTTATTTTGGGATTAATCTGATATCAAGATTGTAACTTATGATGAGATTAGGTTGTTACATGCAGGGAGTGAGACCAACATCCAGCCAAATAAGGATATGTATGAAGTCAGCATAAAGAACGCAAGTCTAATAACTGCGAGCAGTGCAAAACTATGCAAAGTAAAGTTAGCATGTAGGATTCATTCAAAAGTGCAAAAGTTCCAAAATGCGAGACTAATTTGTAATACCGTGAAAAACAGTTGAAACATGAGGGTAACACATACACGAGGCCAGCCCAGCCTCTGCTTCGCACGGCGAGCCCCACCTCCACCTGTCGCAACGAGCCCAGCTTCCGCCTCGCGTGGCAAGCCCAACCTCTGGCTCGCACAACGAGCCCATTCTAGCACATCGCACGGCAAATCCAACCTTCGTATCGCACAGCGAGCCTAACCTCGATCTCGATAATTTCATTACTGGAAAAGATGTAGAATACAAGGCAAAATTGCAGCCGGGTATAAAACTCTCAATACGCAAAGATAACCCAATGTGCAACAGACACAACGTGCGAGACAAATCCAAAACGTGAAGAAGTCCAAAATACGAAGCTAACTATCAGGCTCGCGCAAACTTCAAAGAAGAAAGATATCAGGCTCGCGTAAACTTCAAAGAAGAAGGCAGTCAATTGAATTTCAATAACCATTCAAATGTAGCCCACACAGGGGGTGGGACCTACACCAATAAACTTTGTATGCAAGGCAAAGCAAACTCCGCATATAATGTAATGCCAAACCAGCGTAAAGTCATTTAAATGCGTGGCTATGCTCACGGCAAAAGTGCGAAGCTAACTTTCAACCCGGCTTAAACTTCAAAAGATGGAAGGTCAAACTTTGCGTTAGAGACTTAAGGCGTTAGGCCAACCAGCAGCCTTGCATATTGAATGCTCATCGTAACCAATCGAATGAGGCCCACACAGGGGGTGGGACCCGCATCCAGTAAACCTTGTGGTTAAGCCCACTTAAAGATATCAAGCCGCGAGGCTAAGCTCGTGTAAAGTAACTCAAGCGAAATGCTATGCCTGCCTGGAGCGCGAAGTTATGCTCGCAACTAAATGCAAATCTAAGTCAGTGTGCAAGGCTAAATCAGCACATGAATCTAACTCTGTGTGTGAGCCTAAATCAACACGCAATTTTAACCCCGTGTATAACGCAAAGTTATATTAGCCCAGTTGTAAGCCTATGCCAACATAAAATGCGAGGCTAAGCCCGTGGATATAGGGCTAAGTTTGCATTCTGAACGCGCAATAACAAATCAAGTTGTATCAAGTATGATTCTCGAGAGCATTTAACAAGAAAGTTAAACAAAAAATTTCCAAAGAAAGAGACTTGGTTTTAGCTGTCAATAGACTGATAATCATGACCCATAAGACTAAGGGAAAATTTAAAGTCAAGTGGGAAGGACATTTTATAGTAGAAACTGTTTACTCAAACGGAGTTTATCGCCTGATCAATCAAGACAGCAACAGGATGATGATACCTATCAATGGCAAATTTTTGAAGAAATATTATATCTAGCCACCTTCAAAAAAAAGGAAAAGGCTAATGAATCGACCGCCCAATGCTGTCAAAAACAACGGGAAGAGAAATCAAATATTTCTCGCCAACCCTATCATACTAGGAGTAAGAGTATGAAACCGATTGCTCAAAACTAAAAAAAAAGGGAAGAGGAAATGTTTGGCATTTAAGCCCAAACAAAACCCTCGACAACTCACCATGCTGAGGGGAATAGTATGGCTAGCCCAATGCAAACGGCGATTGGTAAAGGTGAATCAAATCCATTCATAGTTGGGAGTTTGCTAAAATTTCCATAGCAAATCTATCGCAATACTATCCTATAAGAATAAGTTATAACTCAATGCTTCAAAAGCAAATGGGAGAGAAATTCAAATTCTCGACAACTCCTCATGCTAAGGTAAAAAATATGAACTCATAGCCACAAAGGCAAAGGAAAGAGAAAATTAAGTTCTCGACAACTCATTATGCTGAGGTAAAAAATATGAACCCAAGCCACTAAGGCGAAGGGGGAGAGGGGATGTTCGGCATCTAAACCCAAAAAATCTTCAACAATTCATCATACTGAGAGCAATAGTATGGCTAGCCCAACGTAAACGGCGATTGGTAAACGCATATCAAATCCGTTAATAGCTGGGGATTTGCTACAAATTTCGTAAATCTGCCAAATTAAACTCTAACCTCTGACAGCGAGATTTGAACCATCTTATGCAAAATCAATAAATCTGTTAAGTTAAGCTCTTAGCTCTGACAGTAAGATTTGAATCATCATCCACTACAACAAATAGTTTTTTTCGTGATTCTAATCCGATCACCAGTTCTGTCTGTCACCCAGATAAGTTATTCAAGTATGTGCAATTAGGCGCCTCTGTCGAAACCGATGATCATGACCAAATCATCTTGGTGTTTTCGCCAAAACTCCAGGCATGTGTAATTAGACACCTCTGTCGAAACCTCATGGGTAAGTTTAATAGTACACCTCTGCCCATGGTCCTTCGATCTTAATTCAATCATTCTGACTTTACTTGTCAACCAAGTAAGTTACTCTTTCGTTCCAATTCCATTATTCTGACTCTGTTTCTCAGCTAGACGAGTCACCCCTCAATTCGAAAATAATCACCGGCTCTGTCTGTCAATCAGGCGAGTCATCGGCTCTGTTTGACAATCCAAACGAGTCTCATCACAATCAAAACACTCAGCTTGTTAAATTATTTCCGCACTCTTAGCAAGTTCCATCTCCATGAACTCATCCACCAATTTCAAAAGAAAAATCCAAAATATTTCAAAATTTTGCTAAAACAAATGGAAAGACAAAATTTAAAAACTTTGGAGGGAGTCTTGTAGAATGATAAAAATAATCCAAGTTCGAATCCAAAATCAAAATCAAAATCCAAATCGGAGTCCAAATCCAAAATCCAAATCTAAATCTAAAATTCGAATCTGAATCCAAATCCAAATAATAATAATAATAAATAAAAATTAAAATAAAATATATATAGAGAGAGCCTCGCGGGCTCAGAAGGGGAAACAAAAAACAAAAAATTAAAAAAAATAAAGGAGCCTCACAGGCTCTCGCGAGGCTCCCACCCTCACGGTCACCCGCGAGGCTCAGGAGGCATAGAAGAACAAAACAAAAAAAAATTAGCCTCGCGAGCGTCCGCGAGGCTCAGTAGGTTAGAAGAGTCGCGAGGCTCAGGCCAAAAAAAAGAAAAAGAAAAAGAAAAGAAAAAATTAATTAATTAAAAAAAAATCTCTCTATCTTTCTCTCTTTTTCACTGTATAATTTATTAGACCCCGCCTCGAACTATTTTGCAATTTCTAATCAAGCCCAAATTCTAATCAAACTCAAATTGATTTTTGGATGTAGAATTCTAAATTAATTTATATTTGAGTTTGATAATTCTACAAATTCTAATTGATTTTTGGGTGCAGGATTCTAATTAATTCTACTTAAATTTGATAATTCTACAAAATTCTAATTTGATTTTAATTGATTTTGGGTGCATAAACGGACCCGATACGATGAATCTGGATCAAATCCAACTGAAGGAATATTCCAAGATTTCATTAAGATCTCAATTTTATCTACATGGAAATATCTCAAGATTACACCTCGATTTTATCTACATGGAAGTCGGCTCAATAATCGGGAGCCTATAAATACCCTTGAAGAAGAATAGAGAAGGACCTTTTGGACCTTTCGACAAATTAAACTACGCGCGAGAGTTTTGAAGCCTTGGGACCGGCAGAAAAAAAAAGACCTTTGACCAAATCTCTCTCGTTCGAGCTTCCTTTAAGAATCAGAAGAGACGCTCAAGAAATCTCCATTGTCTCCAACTATCGATATCAGATAGTTAATGGGGAAAGAACCGATCCCCATAACTGTCTCGAATCTCACAGATTTTCTGTAAAAAAAGAGCAACGATTTATAAGTTTTCTCTGTCTGTTTTATTCTTTTCTTTTCATTATAATTAGATCGAAAAAAAAGAAAAATTTTGATAATCTGTAATTTTTCTCTAATTCAATGGTAATGGAAAGATCCCCTATTTTTTCCGAAAACACCAATTTACTCACTTATCTACAGTTTATAACTAAAAGTTTGAAGAGTTACGAAAATCAAATTTCCTCTATGAAACACGGATACGGATACAAAATATGTTCACGAATATGATTTAGCGATATAGTAAATTTTGAAAAAAATCAGACAACAGTATGGATACGATAAAAATTATATAATATATATATATATATATATATTAGCACAGTAAACTTACCTGCACTAGCAGCAAAGAAACCCCCTCCAAATTTTTTTTCTTTTTTGGATCACGATTTTCACCTCCTTAGCTTCTTTAGGATTAATTTTCAAAGATTTTAGAGTTCATTTACCTTTACATTAAATAAATACAATATGTTCTATTCACCAAAAACAATTAATCTTGTGTTCACTTAACGGAAGACCAAATCAAAGATAAAACCCAAAAACTTAGGTATGAGTGAACCCAGGGTTTAAGATCATAATTAAAAAATTTAAATATTGGAGGGAGTGGAAATGGGGCAAGAAATTTCCTACACTGATAGCTCATTTCCATTTTTATCTGTGTGTATATATACAGTTAATCGCACGTTGCATGCATTATGTACTAATACAATATGCTATGGTACATGAGTAAGGCAAATTGGAAAATTTTAGGACACTGATACATCGTGAACACAACATTAATAAAGCATATATGTATGATTATGTACCCATTCAAAGCCTTGGATATGTGAAATATTATCTATTGCCGAAATTAATGATTGCTTAAATAATCATATTCTTTACTAGAAGACTCTACATATAGGTAAATGCAGTGCATACACAAATTGAATAGAATCATTAATCCATCATTCATAATTTTCATTTTAACTTTCTAGCCTTTGATATTTTATGATACATATTCGATATGTTTGAGATACTGTTTATAATTAAAAGTTTGAAGAGTTACGAAAATCAAATTTCCTCTATGAAACACGGATACGGATACAAAATATGCTCACGAATATGATTCAGCGATATAGTAAATTTTGAAAAAAATACGATAAAAATTATATAATATATATATATTAGCATAGTAAACTTACCTGCACTAGCAGCAAAGAAACCCCCTCCAAATTTTTTTTCTTTTTTGGATCACGATTTTCACCTCCTTAGCTTCTTTAGGATTAATTTTCAAAGATTTTAGAGTTCATTTACCTTTACATTAAATAAATACAATATGTTCTGTTCACCAAAAACAATTAATCTTGTGTTCACTTAACGGAAGACCAAATCAAAGATAAAACCCAAAAACTTAGGTATGAGTGAACCCAGGGTTTAAGATCATAATTAAAAAATTTAAATATTGGAGGGAGTGGAAATGGGGCAAGAAATTTCCTACACTGATAGCTCATTTCCATTTTTACATGTGTGTATATATAGTTAATCGCACGTTGCATGCATAATGTACTAATACAATGCTAAGGTACATGAGTAAGGCAAATTGGAAAATTTTAGGACACTGATACATTGTGAACACAACATTAATAAAGCATATATGTATGATTATGTACCCATTCAAAGCCTTGGATATGTGAAATATTATCTATTGCCGAAATTAATGATTGCTTAAATAATCATATTCTTTACTAGAAGACTCTACATATAGGTAAATGCAATGCATATACAAATTGAATAGAATCATTAATCCATCATTCATAATTTTCTTTTTAACTTTCTAGCCTTTGATATTTTATGATACATCTTCGATATGTTTGAGATACTTTGCAAATTTTAGACACGTCAAAAAACATACCAAAAATGTTTCAAGTATCGGAGTGTTAGAATATCGAATACATATCCAATATAGGTACGGCGCCTCCTTTGAAGTATCAAATAGGATTTCCTTCAACATTTCTAATCACTCCGTATATTTATATGACCAAAACAATCCATACATAACATAAAATTGAATTAATCAATCTATATAACTTATGATCAAGATTCTAAATATCATCAGTTATTGATAGGTATTGACAGATTTCAGATATTGATACCATATAAACTCTATAATATCAGTCGGTGCAAAAAAGCAATGGTAAAAACCTAAACACTTTGAATTAGTTATCTAAAAATAGATGAAAGAGATCTTTCATTAAAGAACTTGATACTTAACTTAAGCACTTATTATTTAAGGATTTTTGCAATTTAATCTAACTACTACTTTGTTAACCAAAAGTATACGAAAACTATCACGCATTAAAGAAATTGCTCTTTAAATCAATGACTTAATCTTCACGTCTGAGCAAATAAATCATATTTGTTAAAGTTGATCCAAAGGTAATTTGGAATAGCAGATCCTTCTAAAGTATATGAATTAAAAATATTTTTTCTCTTTCAATGAAAGTGATATCCAAGAAGTTCTAAGAAACGGATGGCAATCCATGGAAGGGGGTTTTATTTCTCTCTGAATCTATTGAGATGATCGATTCTTATTATTGATTGTGATGGGGATGGAAGGATCGATGAAGAATTGTTGACCGTATATGGTGACCTATCTTTAGTTGTTGATTGTGGCAATTGCTTGAGATTAAGGTTTGATCTCACCTTTTATCTCTTTAACTTGCTGATTTGAATGAAGAGTAATAGTTTTGGATGCACCGAATGAGATCAAATTAGAGGTTTGCCGCAGTTCTTGATTCATATTTTGATTGCAATCTTTTAAGATTGTTTTGAAGGTTGGTTTCTATTTGATCTTGATTTGATTTCTTGAACAAGAAATTTGTTTCTTGAATCAAATCTTGATTTCCTATGAGTTCTATTTTGTTTTGAAGGCTGGATTCTTTAGGATCTTGATTTGATTTATTGAACAAATTCTTTATGGAAACAAATCTTGATTATTCTTTGAAGCTCTATTTTGTTTTGAATTCTAATCAATTTCGATATGTGTTCGTGGTGATTCCTCTTCGTTGAGAATTTACTTTTGCTAAATCTTCTAACTCTTGCTTAAAATCATCTCATGATGATTTAATTGATAAACTTTGATAGGGTTATTGCGGATCGAATTGAGAGAGATTTGCTTAATCAAAAAAAGGATTAATGATCCTTTATCCACAATTAAGAAAAAAATTTCGTTCCATGATCCTCCGGTTTCTTTCTCGAATTTGAGAAGGGGGAAGATTTCTTGGCTGTTGAGTCCATTAATGAGAAACAATTTTTTAGGCAACTTTCACATGGCTTTGCTGGTTTTCTGGGGAAAGATTTTAATGGGTTTGATCGTGTTGGATTTCGTGGAAGGGGAGGAGATTTTCTACGGGTGTCTCGTGGCTTGTCACGTGACTGCATTGGAAATCAAAAAAACTTTGAGTTCCGAGACTCACGTGACTACTTTTTTGAGTCCCAAGACTCACGTGACCCCTCACGTGCATTATCTTTATAAGGCGGTTCTTCAATCCTCTCTACCTAAGCCTAATTCTCCTTCCCTTCTAAAATTTCTGAACAATAAAGAAAATTTCTTTTTTCCTTTTAAGGTTCGAAGTTGAAGAGTCATTGCTTTTGTTCTGGTGATCACTTTCACATATCTGTAGAGTGCAAGAATCCTATTAAGTATAGAAGATGTGGTCGTCTTGGCCACAAAATCAATACCTATAGAATCTGGTTAAGAAAGCAAGGTTACCTTGATTGTCCACATGAACGACATAAAAGAGAAGAACAGATGATGGCTAAGCATAGTAGAGGTCAGCCTATGGTGGGTGTTGGCAGACCTGGCAAATTTTATGGTAGAAATTTTTCAAGGCTTGGAAGAGATGACAGAATCCGCCCAAGGTCTCCTCCCAAGTTCGATTCGGCCAAATCTGAAGGTACAACAGTATAGAGGAAAAAAGATGCCAAAGACTTTGAATCTAGAGTTCTAAGGCTAAAGTTTTGCTAAAGAAAAAGGGTAAAAGAGATTATTACAGATGACAATAATCAGGTATATGATATTATTTCATATGTTTATTTACATCTGTTAGTTTCCATGGAAAATTCAATTTGAAATTCTAAAAATTATGCTATTATTTCGGTGTTGGGTGATGAAATTGCTAATACTAATATTCTATTAGCCAAATTAAAACATCTTTGGCCCTGAAATTCTATAGGGAAGAAAATTCCTTATCAGAATAAATCCTTTCTTATTAAGATTGTGCCTGCAATTCATAGAACTAGCATTGTGGCTGAACGTGTTTTTCACTGTAGATAGGAGAAATATTAATTAGACAGTGGTCTACTATGGAGGAGATTTGCTTTGAAAAAAGAAATAAGAAGGTTTGGATCAGACTAAAAGAAATTACCTTTATTTTGTTGGGATTTTGAGTCTCTAAAGAAAATCATTAAGGGGTTTGGAGATTTAATTTCTTTGGATGAAACAACTATAGACTTTAGTCAATTTGTGGTAGCAGTTTTCCAAATTTCTTGTGAGCCTGTTAAGTATATTTCTTCTAAAATAAAATTTTTCATTGGTAGCTATACTTATATAATTTCTGTGGAAATTGTTTATGGTATATCTGATGATGTTCCTAAGAAAGTAGTTGATGGCTAAATGGTGTTCCTAAGAACAATGAAGGCTCTTGGTCTTCAGACAGTTCCTGGGAATCTAGTGGTGATGAGTGTCACATTGATAGTCAAAATAATGAGAGATTTCACATTGGTGATAGAAAATGGGTGAAAAAGACTGATTACAGGAATAATCCTGTTGATTCTCAAGCTAAAAAGTTTATGCCTGTTACATCTGATTCAGATATTCATATTTCTTTGCCTAATTCTCCTGATCCTTTATATGTTGTGGATAAAGAATTTTTGGCGTAATCAGATCTTAATAGATGCTTTCACTCTAACAATGTGCCAAATTGGAATTTGAATAGATGTCTGAGTGTTAGTACTGTGGCAAATATTGTTGAAAAATAAGATTTTGTTGATAATCAAGATAAACAGATAGTTGTTGTTGATAATCCAAGTAGTCCCATTCCATCTTCCTCTGCTGAAGTTGTTGACAACTCTATTGTTATTACTCCTCAGACAATTGAAAATGAAATAAAGCCATTAGCTATAATGTTCATGGGGAGAACTGAACGATTGTTGGGATCTGAGGTTGTGTCTACTTTGACTAAAACTGATAACAGGGCAGTTAAAAGTTTTGAAAAACTGAAGTTAGTCGAGGAGTTAATTCTAACATTCTAGGTTCCGCTTTAGTTGATGTTCTTTTCAATAATTGAAGCTCTAATCAGTTGTTAAATTTTGGAGCTAAATGTGGTCTTAATTTATCTTCTAAATCTTTTTGAATCCTGTGGAGGAAATAAATGATATGGAAAGGAGAATAACTCAATTTAAATGATTATATTAACTTGGGAATCTAATGCTAGAATATCTATTATGAGATTATGTTCTAATAATACTTGGAGATGGAATATTCAATTTAGAAGAAATCTATCAGGAGATTTAATAAATCAATGGTTTGAACTGAATAATTTGATATCTTCTATTCAGTTCTCTTAGTTTTTCAGTTAAATCATGCTATGATAAGCTAGTGAATGAAGCTTCATTTGTTTCATATTCTTACATCTAAAAATTATCAATTCCTTTGAAGGTAAAAATATTGGTTTGACTTGCTTTGCTAAGGAAGTTACACACAAAAGATAGAATGTCAGAAAAAGGTGTTATTACTCAAGATTTATATTGTATGTTTTGCTTCAATTCTGAAGAATCCTGTGATCAATTTTTTTTTTCTATGTCCATTTATTCGTTCCATTTGGAAGAGTTTACAGTTCAATTTACAGGTGAGTAATCTTCCTAATAATATTAAAAATTTGTTATCCAATTGGACAAGTGGTGATATTCATGATGGTATTAAGATAGAATGGAATTTGACAAATGTTATCTGGTGCATTTGGAATGAAAGAAACAAGAAGAATTTTTTTACAAAAAAAATAGATCCTCATTGACTTTATTGTCAACTATTAATTCATTCATTTTATTTTGGATTAAAAATCTTCCTTCAAAAAAATGATTTAAAATCTATAGTGGTTCAGGTTCTAAGGGGGTGGTTGGATCTATGGCTATTAATGCAATTGATAGTGTGAATGAGGATGCTGAAGGTATTGCTAGAGATTTAAATGGTGATGTCAATAGTGTAGCTGATTCTGGTAATGATGCTATTTCTTCTAGCTTTGGAGGTGTTGCCAATCTTGTTGTCTCTGGTGGTATTACTGATCCTGGTGGTGTCTTTATTTTTGCTAGGTTTGGTGATTTTGATTCTACAACTGCAAGTGCTTCTCAAGCAATTGTTCTTTTGGACTAAAGATATTACGATGTTGTTTGTAATATAACTTTGATGGTGGAACTTCTTTGATAGTTTGTTAGTTAATTTTGTAATATGGCCTGATTCTTGTGGCCTTAACTAGCCAGATTTTGATGTATAGTTCTGACAATAGGATATTTATATCCTTTCTATGCTTAATGGAGTTTTTGCCTAAAGGGGGTTCACCCCTTTATCCTTTTTTCTTCAAAAAAAAAGTTATCATGAATTAAGTTGCATTCAGTTTTATCAGTTACAACCCACATTTTTACCTCAAGTAAAATGGCAAAGTACCATTATTTTGAGCTAATAACCATGAAGGCGTACCACACAGGATATGCTACATTAGTGAGTTTAGTCAAGCTACATTATAAGGTTGATAGAAATCAACATACGAAGAGAAAAAGGCAGCTCTGGTGGAACCAAGGTACTGACTGGTTGTATCTTGCAAGAAAAAGGAAGGCTTATCAATTTCCTTGTTTACTTTCAATTGTTGATAGATGAAAAGATTGCTTAATGATTTCATTATTAATCAAAGAATGATGAAACTAAATTAAAATTTGAAGCACCATGGGATGTAGAAACAATTTAAATGAACTGGACAATAACTGCTCAAGTTCATTAGGTCATGTCTGCTTCACTGTTAACATCTTGCTAAGCTAATAGTTCCAGCCATGAGCATAAGGCACTTCCAAAGCACATGACACAATCAACAGGGCAATTTAATTCAAAGAAAGGTTATGGGGCAAAGCTTAAAATGCTGACTTTGACCCAAATCAATTCAAGCTCGAGTCTGATAGTCAAAATTTACTCTTCAGGTTTTTAAAATTTGGACCGCTAGGATTTACATTTGCCCTTCGATTTTGGTTAGGTTAAGATATAAAATGATCATTTGAGATTTTGGGGAGCTTTGATGGGAGATTTTGTGCGAGTTCTTTGTAAAGTGGTGTACTACAAGGTTGAAGGAATAAAAAGGAATTTTCCTCATACTTCTTGTTTTCCCTTTATTTTTATTGGAGATTTCTTAGGGAACTAGCAGCAGAGCTATCAAAGCTCGAGGTTTGGTTGTTATTATGGAAACGAAGAATCAGATGGACTTTGAGGTGGAGAAACTCAACGGAAAAAATAATTTGACAAGTAAAAATTCAAGACTTGTTGATCCAACAGGGTTTATGCAAGGTGCTACAAGGTAAATCAGACAAATTTACAAAAGTGAAAGATGAGATAGGATTGAATATGATCTGAGAGGTGTAAGTACCCCTCTTTCATTTATGTCTTGCTGATGAAATTCACTACAATGGACTCGATGAGGATTCAACACCAAAATTGTGGAAAAAGCTCTAGAGTCTCCGGTCTCCACATGACAAAGTCTCAGACAGTTAGTTGATTTTGAACCAACAACTTTATAAATTGTCATGAAACAAGCTCCAATCTGTTATCATATTAACTGGATAAAGACTTCCTTTCCGTTGATTGATAGGTTTCGTAAGATGGAAAAAAAAATCAGCATACAAATTACTAGAAAAATGCATTCTAATGTGAAAGTAACACTGGATTTACAAGACTAGTGTTGTTATGATTGGTGATAGTTGGTATTTGGGAAAAGATATGGAAATTTAAAATTTTGTTGGGAATTCCTAATTTCTATGCAAATTAGTGATTGTAATTGAATCAATTTCGAAATTTTGCATGGATATTAGGAATTCCACTAAAATTCAAATATTTTCCTTTCATTTCCATTACCAAACCAAATGTAACTACTAGATCCCAGCACTGATTGCACTTCTATTTTTCTTTTTTAATCTTAAAAATTAAAAAACCAAGACTTCAAGTGTATAATTCTTGTATCCTCATGAGATCATCCCCCAATAATCAAGATTTACAATTAATTATCAACTTCCTTCAACCAAACAATTAGTGCAGAATATTCAAGAAATCCATCGCAAAATTTCCCCCCCCAAAAAAAAAAGAGGAATACCCAGAATTAATGTAAGAGATCCACTTGCATTTATTTAATTAGACAGCAATTCCAATAATAATACGATGAACTCAAAACACCCACCAACTGTTGGAAGAGAGGACTGGACTGGGGTTGTACCTTTCTGTTGCTACTTGTTGGCAGCAACGAAGCGCGGGGATGAGAAAGAAGAGGAGAAGAGCATGACATTTCCTTTTTCTTTCTTTCTTCTCACTGCTGCTGGATACTGAGAGCTGCGTCCATTTCTGCACAACCTTTCATATCCCTCTCTGGGGGAGTTTCTAACGGAGCACACCTTCTTCTTCTTTTTTTCCGTGATACTATTTAATATAACTGTTCCGATTGAAACTTCGTAACAAAATTGCATTATAAAGGGATTATAAAGGGAGCTTACCAGGAGAAATGGTTTGGACTGGAAATTCTGATTAAAATTATATTAATCACCAAGTGGTGTGCTCATTTGGAGACTCCCCTCTCTGGAGAAGAGAATTTCGCTTTCAATTTTTGCTTTCTTGTTGGCTTCGTCCTCGGTACAAAAAGGAAGATTCTAAATGCGCACCACATTTAATTATTGAGCACCACATCCTGTAAAGTGATTTACAACATAGGGGAAAATGGTGCTCACAAAGACAAATGTGGTGCGTAGAATTTCCCGTACGAGACAAGCAAGCCCTGGGGTACTGCTATATTTTTCCCCCTTTCTTCATGTTCTAATTTGTGGACCCATGGCATTATAACCGCATTGTGACCACACTTATTTCTCCTTTCCCACTAGCCGGGTTTCACCACCGGCCAGTGAACTTTTTTTGCCGGGGTGTACAACACGGCCAGTGGGTATTAGCTTCTTTATGAAATTTTTCCAATCTTACTAGCCGGGAGTGATAAACACTTTGGATTAGAGTAGTTTTTCATTTGTATTTAGGGAAAGATACTAATTTCAACTTATCGTCAA
Source organism: Dracaena cambodiana (assembly GCA_036321105.1). Lineage (NCBI taxonomy): Eukaryota > Viridiplantae > Streptophyta > Magnoliopsida > Asparagales > Asparagaceae > Dracaena > Dracaena cambodiana. The sequence goes on from JAYEPQ010000007.1 coordinate 40,256,283, forward strand.
TTATATATAACTTTCGTTATCAATTTGTATTTACTTTGATACAATACGCTATTTGAAAATTTAGAATCTTACTGGCCGGGGTGGAAAACCCAGCCAGTAAATACTTTGGACGGAATTACAGCCTCGACAAGTGAATACATTGGATGGGTTACAGCCCCGACCAGTAAATACTCTAGATGGGGTTACAACTCCTGACCAGTGAATACTCTGGATGGGATAGTAATCCCGACCAGCATTTACTTGGGTCTGCATTGCCGTCCCGGCCAGAATTTTCACCCCGACTTCCAAAAAATCGTCGCGGCAGCTAAACATATTACCAAAATCTTTAAAAATATCCATCTTCATTCATTATTCAACTTATACTGTTTATTGAGTCCATAAATACTTTAAACGTACCTTTAAATAAGGAGATTTATCGATTTTTACCAATTTTATAATATTATTTTTCATCTTCTTCAATCTACTCAAAAACTCTCAATAAAAAATATCCACACCAGATTTGTAAAGAAATAATCACATAAAGTTCAATAAATCATTAGGATGCAAATTTAGTTGAAAATTTAGGATTTCTTGGTCGTTTCTCTTTCTCTCCTTCTTTCCTTTTTTTCTTCGACAACTCGTATGGAAATGAGAGGAATAGGGGTTGGGGCTCACTAAAAAAGTAGCCTGAGAAGAGAGAATGGAGCTCACTAAGAAATTTACAAGGTCAATTTGGTCCTAAATTATAAATGACAAATTTATAAAAAGTTTGACTAATTACCCTATAGCTCACTAAGACAAGTATGGAGCGCATCTAGCAGCTCCCCTTGATTTTCCCAACAAAAGTTGTGATTCTATTTGGGTCCAAATTATAGGTCAAATCCTTGATCCAAACAAGAAATGTGGTGGATTTAAAAATTACTAATAATGAAGAATAAATTCATGCCCAAATCCAACTCCAAATTCCTGAGCCAAGTCCTTCCTAAATGATTTAGGATAGGTTTCAGAAAGATCACGTTGTAAATAGAGCAATTAGATTCTGCCCATGTATTTAAGTAGTAGATTAGAGTTCGGGTTTGTGGACTGGACTGGTATTGAAATTTCATAAAATCTGGGAGCTTCTAAAGGGGCACAACTTTTTTCCTAGTGAGCCCAGAATTCCTAGTGAGCCCAGTTTGTTTTTAGGAAAGAGAAAATTTCTTAGTGAGCACATTTACTATTCCGAAAATGCCCTTTACCATATATATTCCTCATCTCCCTCTACTCTCCTCATTTCTCCTCCAACCGCCTAATCCAAACCTTAAATTTCTCTTTCCTCTTTCCCTCCCCCCTCCCCTCATCATCTCTATCATTTTCTCTACCTCCTTCTCCTTCCAAATCTCCTCTCTCTCCCATTCGAACAGCCGACGCCGCTACTCTCGCCAGTGAGGAAGAGACGCCGACGCCACCGCAACCGCCGACGCCGCCACCATTGAGCTCTGGACGTTGCTGTCGGTGTTCTCCCGCTGCCGCCGCCTTCCCGCCATTAGTAGGTGAGTATTTCTAATTTAGCAATATTTATTTTAAAATTTAAATTTTTTTCTTTTTGGATCAAACCACTCTTGATTGTGATTTTGTTGGGATGGAGAGGAGGAAGAGTGAAGGAGATATCAAATTTGGTTTTAGCAATTTTTTGTTAATTTTGATTTTTAATATTTAGATTATAATTATGAAGAAAATTTAATATTGTAATCGTAGTGGTAAAATATACAACATTTAGTTATTTTTCTAATCATAGACGATAAACCATTTATTGTGTGTGTGCATGTATTATGACTATATGATATATACAGGAACGAGATCCACTGCGTTGTATTAGTCACTGGAGAAAAATAAATGCATGGTCATTGACGACAACGGCATGGGATGTTATTCAATGCACTTGTGAAGATTAAAGCCGTGATCAGTGGTTGCACTCAGCTAGGAGAACCACCAAAAGAACAAGCAGAGAAATAAGCACTAGAACAAACCACTCCTGATGCACCGGATACAGCGGTTATGACTCGAACCAGAAGCAGACGTCACCCTCCAGGAAGACACGAAGACAGTGATTAGGTTATATTCTAAGTGCATTAATATTGATGTTGTTAAAAACTTGAAACGACAAGTGACAATGTTTTCTTTTAAACAATTTGCTATTTTCATGATTATTTGCTCTTTGTTTGTATGGGAGTTTACTTGGTTTATCCGTATGTGTTGCAACCAAGTGACTGATATGTTTTCTTTGATCGAAGTGCTTATTTTGGTGGAAGTGACTAAACATATTCTTCGTATCAGTATATCAGCAGTTGTATCTTTGTATCAGTGTATCAGTGTTGTCTTCACTATATCATAGTATCATTTTGGTGGAAGTGACTAAGCTTATATTTGCTCTTTGTTTGTATTGGAGCTTATTTGGTTTATTTGTATGTGTTGCAACCAAGTGACTGTTATGTTGCTTTGGTGGAAGTGTTATCTTCACAATATATTTTTTTTAGTTGTTTGTATGTATGAGAGCTTAAACATATGCTTCACTATATCATTATTTCACTATATAATTCTTCATATCAGTGTATCAGTGTTATCATTAATATATCAGTGTATCATTGTTATCAGTGTTCATGTATTGTATATGGACAAATAGCCTTTACATTTATAAAATAAGCTCATTTCTTTTATCCTCATCTGAACTTTTTTGATGTATTGAATTAAATGCATTTCTCTCAAATATGTTTATCCTAATTGAATTCCCCTCCAAACACCAAATTATTGATTATATGCAGGCATGGATTTATGCAAGGATTTCCGCCTGGTATGAGGCTCACTAAGAAATTTTGACCCCAACTAAAGAACCGGTGGCGGATGGAAAAGAGAGCCAATTTTTTTCCCTTTTTTATTTTTTATCTTTTGAATTTATTTGGATTTATTTGTGTATTGATGAAATTTGTAGTCGGAAAGCATAAACTTTATGTATAAGTTCTATGATCTCAGTCGGTTGATTGTATTTTTCTCATACTCCGAGTTAATAATAAATTACGTGATTTTATTTACCATATGATTGAGTTGGTATATTAGTGTGTTCTAAATCTGTTGGTGGTTGTTTTTTTTTTTTTTGGTTTTCTGGAATGGGTTGCAAGTATTTAATTCTATTTTTCTTATTGTTTATGGTGGTTAACATATGTAAATATTTATCAATTTCGAAAAAACCGAATCGAATAGAAATAGAAACTAAATTGAATAGATTCTGTTTAGTTGGGAGAAAATTTTATTTATTTTGGGAAAAATAAAATAAAGTAAAATGTGATTAGATATCATAGTGGCGGTCTAATAAGAAGAAAAATTTATACCGGTATACTTTTGTCACAACAACCAAAATGTTAAAAAAATTGCAAACCAATTTTTTGAAAAAATTAAATATTTGCTTGCTGTTGCCAAGGATTGAACTTGGGTCACCCATGTGACATTGCAAGACTACTAACCACTATGCCACAACATCTTTATTGATAATAAGACAAAAAAATACTACTTACCTCCTGTTCAGGGTATACACCCGGACAAAATTTATTTGTCCGGACTGATAGTCCGGACAGCGGACTGCTGTCCGGACTGGCAGTCCGGACAAATAAAATTTTGTCCGGACTGCCAGTCCGGACAACAGATTGGTGTCCGGACTGTCAGTCCGGACAAAATACTGCTATCCGGCCTATGAGTTTTTTTGGGTTATTAAATTTTATCAATTTGCAATATTTCTAGGATTTTTAAGTAAGCAAAGATCTAATAAACTCAATTTTTGAAATTTAATTTGTGAGATTATTTAATATGGAAAAAGATTTGATGGAATAGTTGTAGGATTTAGGTTTTTTTTTTTTTTTTTTTTTGGGTTCACTGAGTTGCAGTTTGATTTGAAAAGAGGAAAAGAAAGAGGTTGAAGACAAGGGCAATTCAGTCCAAAAAAATTAATGACAAACTTGTAATAAAATCGAAATTTTTAATTGGGCTCACTAGGAAAAAAGTTGTGCCCCTTTAGAAGTTCCCTAAAATCTAAGCCAATGACAAATCAAGGTTGTGACTCTCCTATTATGATATGGTGACCAAGTGTCTAATAAGTTGGAGAGTTAATTTAGGTTCTTTTAGATACAAAAGTCGTAAGAAGAATGTCCAACATGCAGTATTTATTCTTTATTTAATTCACAGATATTAGAATTTATCAAAATATTTACAATAAAATATAGCTAACTGTTAATGAATCTAGTAGATAGCTAAAATTACAAATTGAACAATCCTCTCAATTTTCTGCTAATAAATGAGCTCGAAACCTTGTACAAGAAGAATTCAGAGTTTCGAAGCTCATCATATTATGATCTTTAGTAGATTTTTGTTAAAATAGCTACGATTCTTTGTTAAACAATAAAAAAAAAAAAAATAGAGGGTTAATTGCATTACCCATTAAATTTAAAACTCTTAATTTAATCCTTAGACTTCTAACTGCTAATAACGTCGTTAGTTAACAGTTTGCTATTATCACTCCTGTTTAACTTAAATTGCACATGTTTTATGAAATTTCCAAGTCACCCTCTTCCCCCTTACTAAGAACTCACCCAAAACATGTTCAGATGAGAGTAATTTGGGAATTTCATTAAAAAAAATTGCAGTCTTTAAATTATGCAGGAGTGAGAAATAGCAAATTGTTGACTAACACCGTTAGGAGTTTATGAATTAAACTGAGAGTTATAAACTTATGGCTAATAAGTTATATTATCCTTCTTATAGTATAGGGAGTCTCAGTACAATTAACAATAAAAGTATCGACATTGTAATAGTAGATTTTCAAATCGGTTAGACATATAGTAAGAAGAACCAACCCAGTTATTTTAACTGGATTTTAAGTGTTTCTTTCCTTAGAATGATTCATAGTTTTATATGATATCTCTCATAGCTTAAAAAGAACAGGAAGATCAGATAGCGGTAGGATGTAGGATGAGCTTAGGAAGGATAAGCATATATTAAATTCAGATTTAATTATATTTACTGGCCAATGCTTTTAATCGAATACCAGCGGAGGATATTTATGACCGTCCGAGTGGGGCCAGGCTTAGTTTGTTTGATGCATGAGACATATTTTTAACTTTCAACAAAGGAAAGGCATGCAAGTGCAACGGTTGGATAATGAGATAACCTCTTAGTATTTTAATTCAGCTTAATTGTATTGCGTTACATCCTTCGAAAAAATGATTGAAGTAGAGATTGGTTATGTATTATTTCAAAAAATGACTGCCTGAAGTCCATAAATATAAATCACCTCTAGCAAGTTTCCAACAAGCTTGGAAAGCCTAGCATCTAAGCTGGCTCGATTAATATACAACTCATAAACATTGTTCCAAATGTAATTAGACTTCTACTCGAACTCTACCTCTCTCTCAAATCGCGGATAATCTGGATCCTTATCCAAGCTGTATAAGAGAACCACAAACTAGTAATTCTACCACAATATTAATTCTTGACTGATAATCCATATCGATAAATATCTTCTGACCTAAGAGAGAGAGAGAGAAAACTTTTAGACTTTCGAGAGCTTATATCAAAAAGAGAGGTTTCAGAGATACCATATTTGTTCAACAATAAAAGACCTTGTCGATCTATCCCCCTTTCATTGACGATGAAGGTTTGAGATATATCTCAGTGTTGAAGCTCATTTCATGTTCGTGTATTTCTCTCTTGATTTTCTATTTTCTATTTTATATTCTCGAATCAAAACTATAATTTGATCCATGAATTGGCCTATCTAACTTAGTCAACAATTTTTGGCATAAATATTTGGCAATTGAACCTTGTCTAGGACAAGCTCTAAAACTCAAGCAATCAAATCATAACTGTTGACATAGGTTTTAGCAGTTTTTTCACAATCACGAGATCTCCGATTTACTTGATTTTGTACCTAGGATTTCATTTGAGAGTCGGTCTCTTCCTATTTTTGTCATTTTCTTAATCCCTTTGCTTCGTTACTTTTAAGTCCCACCAAAAATTGATCAAAATTTCATTAGTTTATATATTTGGACATATATATTTTGATATAAACTGAATTATTTCAATCAAATTCTACCATTGGATTCACTGATCTAAGTAGCTCCAAATTGACTAGTCACATGTCTGATTCTGACTTTACATGAGAAAGATGTGATCAAAATAATTTCACTCTCGGATATCTAATTCTTGAATAGTTTAGGTTTGCATCAAACTCTTCGACTAGCCTTATATAGACTTGTAATCAGTCCACACTTCTTTGTAAATCTCCAGAATTCAGTCTGGGACAGGCCGAAAACCTCCTGGATGGTAGATCATCTAGCGTTCAGGATTCTAGCCCCAGACTGAGGCCTTCCCAAATTCTAATTTGCAATCCGTTTGTTTCATTGACTTGTCTCATCAAGATATTCAATTTGGTATATTTATTAGCCTCATTTGGACTCCAAATAAGAAAGCTATACTTCTTTAAAGTCCCTAATCAAAACTGACGGTTACAATTGATTCGGTTGTAATCATCTCCAGGGAAATCATATCCAATTTTTCTTAATTCTCAAGAATCCCAACTAAACTCTCAAATTTGTTATCTCCATCTTGAAGGTTCTCTCATTGATTTGAAATCTTCATGCCTCGTTTTATGGTTAACCAAATCTGATTTCAAAAACTGACTATCAAATCCTACCGTTCATTCTGATTTCAATCCAATAGCCTCCAGCTTAGCCATAACTATGTCTAGGAGCCCCAAGGGGTCCACTTCACGGACGACAATCCATCTACCGCCCAGAAAAATTTGATCCAAAATTGACTATTTTATCTTATAAATAAACATCCACCCCCTCCATTCAGTGGTACATTCAAAATTCTCTTAAATACATCTGTTTTACAACTTTCTACTGTAATTTTGTATGGATTCTAGCAATCAAACAGCTTTTTCGGTGGCATTTTTTGATATTCTAGGGCTCCAATTTCAATGTTTTTCCGCCAATCAACCCCAAATTTTCTCCACTATCCTATTATAAGTTGAGTATTTTATTAGATTTAATCTAGTTTCAATATTAAAAACTTGATTTTAATCGCTTTTAGCATTTTTCCCATAAAGTGTTATATTCTTCTAGAAATCACCTAAAATCAATTTTATATGCTTTTAAAACATAAAGTCTTTTGTTTTAACCTAAAATATTGGGTTAGGACCCCGACCTCCAACGGGAAACTCTCCACGGGTATGGCTTCTATACTCAAATTCTCTTTTTTCTACTTTATATATATATATATATATATAAAAGATCATTTTCTACATCCTTGTTCTAATCCCTTCTATTTTGAGCTTATTTGTTTCTTTTTGTGAGCATTGTGTAGAAGTAGCGAGATGATTAAGCGAGTGAGCAAAGTAAACTTTTCAACTGTACCAACCTATCAATTTCTTGAGTTTCGGAAAGTTCGGAGTGGCAATAACAATATTTCTTTGGATTATATTTCTTTAAATCCAAAGGTTCAAAATTGATGTACATGTGATTTCAAATTTAGGCGCAAGCGAGATTGCAAGTCGCCATAGATTCTGAATCTAATAAAACGACGATCGAGAGGGACGTCCCTGGCATAGTTGATCATGACTCTTTCACTTGCCTTCTATAATTGCTAATTTATTTTTGCAAATCTTGTAATTTAAGAAACTTGATGTAATTTTATTTTTATCCAAGCACTGTAAATTACTACAATTTAGTCCCTCCGTTAGTTTTCCGTCCAAATAAACGGTAGAATTTAATTTTTTACTTTTTTAAAATAATAAAATGACTTAAATACCCCTATGAAGAAAAATAAGAGAAGAATAGAGATAGAAAAGAAGAAGAAGGGGGAAAACCAATGAACCAATGAAGAAAAGGAGAAAAGAGAAGAAAGAGAAAAGGAGAAGAGAGGAAGAATAATGAAGAGAAGGAGAAGAGGGGAGAAAGAGGAAAGGAGAAGAGAGGAAGAAGAGGAAAGGAAGGAATTAAGAAGGGATAAAATGAAAAAATCAGATCAAAAAATAAACCAGGCTAACAGAAATTAGGAGGACGGACTAAATTGTAGAAACTTAGAGGATTTGGGTACTAAATCTTAAATATGAAGATTTAGGGACTAAATTATAATTTATAAAGATTTAAGGGACAAATCTGTAAATACCTAAAAAATTAATACGGCACATTTCCTACCCGACGGGCTGTAGCTCACCGATACTTATACACTTCTGTTATTATTTGAGGCACTCGCCTTCACAAAAGACGGTTGTACATCGTTGGCTTTAGTTCTTTTTGCAAATTAGAATTCCTCCAAGTAATTAGCAAGTGGTTACTAAGATTTTGAGACTTATCGAAAACTTCTAGAATAAGCTCACTACCTCCTAGGACCTCTCTAAGGCATGCTTGGGGTGTATTAATGAGGTGTTGCAAGACGAATCCGAAGTATGAAGACCTACCTATTATCTTAGGTCTATCATACCCAAATCTAAAGAGCACATTGGCAATGCTAGCATTTGCAGTAGTTACCCCATAATGATTGTAGATTCTAATTTGAAAACTGATTTAAGTAACTTCTCTCTATGCAGAAACGTGGTCGCTATGATGGACCGCTCATAGAGGATAGTGTCATTGGATGGTGAAGAGAATATCCAACCAAGAGATGACCATCATTTTATATGCATCATCATGTAACCATAATAGGAACATCATGAGTCCCATATTGGGACATCAAGATCATGCCTTTCCTCGCTCCAGTGTTCACCTATGAACAAAAGAAAGAGAGAAAAGACATGGTTTGGCAACTAGTGCTGGAACTAAAAGACCAGAATCCATTTCTGGTCTCGATTTAAATTTCTTGACACCTCCACCAATAGTTATAAGCAACCCTAGTGCAATTGTCTTATCGAGCTTGATAGCACAAGTCGACCGTATCCAGTCAAAATTCGAACACACAATCATTCACTTTGACTTTAAGCAAGATACAAACCCTATAGTATTATCCCAAAATTATCCTTCCTCAATCGAGTCGTGCTTTAGTGCTATCATGCGTTGTGATCCTATCTACTCTCCTAGCAAGACATAACAAACCCTCCGCTCTATGTACTCCTCCACGACAACCAATTTCAGGTGTCCAACATGCCATTGTACGCTTATTCAAACCGCTTGTCTAGAGGAGATCTATCAATTGCTCCCATATAAAGCCTGATGTAAGACACAGTTGCATTGTATCCTCCACAAGTCTCACAAATGTCATTGTCACCCTCCACCTCACTTTTGCTTTGAGGACAACCAAGTTCTAACTCTATTTCTCTAGTTAAAGAGGAGTGGTGGTCAAAATATTATGTCGTTTCGACCCAAGATCACAAAGAATGGGCTCCCAGAAGACTGAAAAATGTCTTTCAATTGTCGATTTCTCACTTTTCGAAAATCGTTTGAGCTTTAAAATCTTCAAGAAGACTGTAGAGAAGAAACTATTTTGGATATCTAAAGTTCATAGAGGTGGTTCATGTGAATAAATCTACTATAAGTGCACAATATAGTTATAACAAACAAGTCATTTTTACAAATATCTAAGGTGTTTTGCAATTTCACTTTTTCTATTATTCTAGCATGTTAATTAATATGATCTAAATGGTTTTTTTTTAGTTATTTTAGAGTTAGTCTAAAACATCGAATCTACTAGTTTACATCCGAGTATTCTTTCTATTATCTTCCTCATATCTTTTTAATATAAACAATTACAATTATATCAAAAAGAAGATTTTTTAAGTTAACTTTTATTCAAATCACCCTAAACATGAATTATCAAGTGCCGTGCAAGCATAACTCATCAAAATTCATGACTTTCATAAAAGCAAACTATATCAATGGATATTTCTACAAGTAAATTCAAAAAATTTAATTCTAAATCCAAACTAAGCATAGGCTATTAGAAGCAAGCTTAAGTATACTCTATCAAAATATTAGATTTACAAATTATCATCTTTCAATCTTTATAATAGAAAATCATGTCATTTTAATTTTTTTAGAAAGAAAATAAATAAAAATTATATACGGTTAATCCCTACCTTCATCTACATCCTAGAACTAAATAAAATTAGTCATATTTTTATCAAGATGATCTTTTTATGCATGAGAACCATCAAAAAACTAATTTTTATTACTAAGCCTATAAAACCCTAGCTAGAAAGCAAAAAAAAATTAACTATTAAAGCAATTAAATTAATTTATCTTTGAAGAATAGTGATACATAGTGAGAAATAATCTTTAGAACTCTGGTATGGCAGCCGTCGCTCCTTAGAGTTAATCTCTAAATTTTATTAATCCCATAAAAGTATAATAAAATCATAATTTACAAGGACACGTCCAATATATAAATCTCAGTATCTCAAAACTCTAATCCAGTCATGACACTAAGACTACAAAATTACAACGAAGCATTCATAAAATTTTCAGATATAGACTCTCTCTTTTTGTTGCCAAATAGTAGCGTTAATTGCCAAATAGCAGTAGTCAAACCTTCTTATAAAAATTGTACTCTGCATCTGAGTTAGCACATTTTTTCCAGGACCTGTGGGCCCCATATTATTGCTAAATAGCGGTTATTGCCCCTATTTAGTGGCAAACACTCCACTTCTGGAGTTTTGCTTCTAGTAATTTGATCTTTTGGCTTTTCTCTTCTCATGTGCATGATTGGTTCTGACTTTCATAGCTTGTAGCTCTGTGTTTCTATAGTTTTTTTTTCTCTTTTTCTCTTTCTATGCTTGGTTTTTCCGATCTTCTTCTGATTTCCTGTCAAATCTTTATAGTAATAGGTTCTAACTGAAAAACATACTAAACATATTCGAGTAATATTATTTATATATAAAAATATATAAGACGAGGGATATAAATATGCACCTATCTTTTGCTAGTTCTTGAGCAAAACCTAGAGTTAAAAAGAAAATTCTAACTCACTTTCGCATAAATTGCGGTTGTACTTATCACGTGCAACAAACTGTTTAATTCCTAAGTTATCCTAGTATACGAGCTGTATTTTGAAAGTTTCCAGTGATATTACTCACCAACATCGTGAAGAAGGTAGATTAAGGAATAAAGGAAAAAAAAAATAAGGATGACCCAAATTCAAGAAAAGCAAAATTTTATATACAAAAGAAAGAAATATTTTTTTGGCATTTTTTGCTATAATCTTACTAATCTATAAATTTAAGAACGCATTTAGATTATTGATTTTTCAAATCAAGTTTCATGTTAAATACACATATCATTTTAATAAAAAAAACTCAAATCCTATCTTTCACTACCCACTAATAAATAATTTTTTGGCTTCTATACATCTACGTGTATGTGTGACGGTTTGTTTTATCATTAGACTCAAACTCTAAATTTTAATTCATCTTTCTCTCTAAATATTTTTATTTTTTTCTCTTTTGTCAATATTTCACATTTTATTCATACTTCCTTAGGTACAAATACCCAATTACTCTGTTCATACTCTATTTCTTAAAAATATTATTTGTGTGAATATTAATACTTACTTAGGTGCAAATACCCAACTAATTATTAATTCTTAAGAAATTTATTTATTTATAAGGATAATTGCCTTAATACCAGGCTCACCTCTTTATTTTTTTTATATTTTTTTTCTTTCTTAGAGAGAAAAGACTACTCAATTACTATTATTTTTATCCTTAATCTAATAAACTATTGTATAATTATCTCAAAATTAGCATTAATTGTATTTATTTTTCGATTATAATCCTTTTCATAAAATTCTAACTATATTATCCAATCTACTTTTCCTATCAAATCTCAATTTAAATTTATTTTTTAATTTATAATTAGTAATTTATTACAGAAAATAATTTTTCAAATTTTTAACCTTTTAAAACTACCATAAAAACAATCCTAAGCAAAAAATAAAGAAACCAAAAATCCTAAAAACTAAAAAAAATACTAGAAATAAAATAAAAATTCCTAATCCTCCCCCACACCTAATCTCTTATATGCCTCATACACGAATCATTGGTGTTGTCCCCTCTATTGTTGACTCGAATTACTGGATACATGTCGTGTATGTGCACTCGAACTCTCACCACAATCCATATGCTTTAGTCTATGCCAAAATTTTCTAAGACCTTACCAAACAATATGCATTTGTTCATTAGAATCCGCTGGCAGGTCTTGATAAAAAAAAGTATCATCCTCTTCCTGTTGGGTAAGATCGGTGATATAAATATTTTCTTCAGCAGTGCTTTTGTTCCAATCATCTGGAACAACAAAAGGATAGGTTACTGATATATGTTCAATTCCTATTTAGATACGAGAGAGTGCATAAGTATCATACTCTGCATCCAATATGAACATGCAACATAGTTGTATAATCAAACACGGTAAAAATAAACTAGGTCTCGACCGTATTGTAGCGCTTATTATCGTGTGAAGTAGTTGCATGCACATGCATAAGTTCAGATCTTTGTTCATTATGGAATCAACTATATGTCATGTGGGGATATAAAATGAGGACACGTGTGATCGCCATTACATTTTGATTGATCTAGTGGCAAATAACATGAATATTTCTTTATAAAGTCTTACTACTGATCCCCCTATCTTATGTCATCGTGTGGATAGAACCCATCTTCGTGAGATACTCCACAATACAAATGAGATTTGATTCCTGTTGTGGAGAAGTATATTAGTGGTTGCAGAGATGGTCTCCGCATGCATGATAAGTGTTTGACCTCGCCATTTTAATTGAAACAATTTGCAATCGTCCGAAATATCAGACTTCACGAAACCATCATAGAACTCGTCTACACGATTAGGGACATAAAACGACATTGGCTGGTAAATTAGACAGTCCCAACCAAGCATTTCTATAGCCAACACAAAATGTATAGAAAAAGCTGCAAAAACTTCTCTAAAACATTTCTCTACTGCAAACCTAGCCATGCATGAATATCTGAAGCCTAATTTTTTTTAGAACAGAGAGGAATGATAGAGCTTACTGTTCACTATAAAAATTGTAAATGATTCTTTATTAAATTTCTCAATAATAGATTACAATTTTAAATGGTTTCTCATTTATAGAAGATGAGGAAAATTGAGTTTTCTCTTTATTTAAGACTTGGTTCTGTAGTAGCTATGGAGGATGATTCTGCTCTCCGTTGACACTCCGCCCGAATTTTTTTTAGTTGGCAAGGGTTTTGAACTCTCGACAGTAAGGGGACTCTCTATATCGTATTGATCTCCTGATATCCAATTTTTGGTCTCTCATGCCTTTTTCTGTCTTAGTTCGAGCTTTTTATAGAGATTTGGTGACTCGTGAGCTGCTGTAATTGTTTAATTGTTGGCCTCCACGATCTGAGTATTAATTTCTCGCATTTTGATTTGGTAAATTTGTATTAAATCTCCAGAATTTGTAACCTGCGTCTTCAATCCTCTAGATCAGAATCGAAATATAGAATGCGAATCTTAGATTTTAGATTCACGACTTCTTTGATTATGAACAGGGCATGAATCTCAAATATTAGATTTGCGACTCCTTTGGTTGTAGTTGGAATGTGAATCTCAATTTTTAGATTTGCAACTCCTTCAGACTGTGACTGGGATGCGAATCTCAAATTTTAGATTTGCAGCTTTAGTAGAATTAGAGCTAGAACGCAGATCTCGAACTTTAGATTCCCGGCTCCTTCGGACTGTAACTGGAATGTGAATCTTAGATTTTAGATTCGCAGTTTTGTTATGACGACATATTCGTTATTTGCATAATATGCTTGGGCGCAATGATGAGACCTTGTAGGGCCTACTCTTGTTAGCCCAATTCATGGATCTCTAGCTAGATATCCCTGTTTTGGCCATTTTGAGAGATAAAACGCGACTCTGTGAGTGTCGCGTTTTAGCCTTTCTTTGCTTTAGAGATGCGGATCTTTCTCTTCATGATAGATGATCTCGCTTGCAAGAAATTTCGCCAACAAAACTCCCTCCTAAGTTTTCAAAACTCTATGATTTTGGAGGTGTTTTGGAATACTTTGGATAATTTTGGCAAGAACATCACCTTCGTGGATTTTATATTTTGAGAAGAAGTAGGAGTCTGTATTAAAATCTCGGACTTCTATGCCTTTGAAAAGAATAAGACTCTGCATTAGAGCTGTGGATTTCATGCTTTTGAGGAGAGTACGACTTTGTATTAGAATCGCGAATCTCACTCTTTTGAAAAGAGCACGACTTTGTATTAAAATCGCGAGTTTTCCTTTTTTAAGAGAACACGACTCTGTATTAGAATCGTGGGTTTACCTTTTTTAAGAGAGCATGACTCTGTATTAGAATCATGGGTTTTGCTCTTTATATGAAAAATCTGGAAGGTTATCACTTTTTTAGGCGTAAGATCGAGACGTTTTCTGAGTTTTATTAAATGAGAAGATACTCATGAGATTTGGGTCAGAGATCACATCTATCTAGAAATCTCATTCGTCAAATCATCTGCTATAAAATACCGACCTCATCAGATAAAGTATTTTTTAACTTATTCTGAGAAATTTGAACTCTAAGCTTTTTTCCTAGGTTTTCAAAACCTTTCATCTTCAAACTTCTTTGGTCTTCAATCAAGAACCTCTTGAAGTTAATCTGAAGAAGATGATGAGAAAAACTTCATCTTCTGGTGCCTCTAAGAGCGGTTCTCAAAGCCCTCAAGCAACTTGCATGTCTATTGTGATTCGGCAAGAACCCTTGATTGGAAGTAATTTTATTGCCTCATTTTAGAAAGTATCTTTTTCTTTATAACTTTGTTTTGACTAACTTTTCTTTTCTTGTAGTTGATTACGCCTTGAACCTTTGGCCGAAAGACCACTATTTCGTCTATTCAGGCGGATATGATGGGAAGAAAGAATTCATATTCGACCAAGGTTTTTCGGCTTGTGCAATATCTAGTGGCCGAGAGAGGAAAAGCAGAGTTTTGAACCCTACTTGCCCTACATTGCGTGAACTGATGGCCACCGCTCCTTTTGAAGGAAAAAGATAGGACCTTATCAAACAAGCCTGCTTTCCTATTTGATGATCATCTCTCCATCCCTGATGATTCTCTGGATGATGGAGTTTATAAGTGGCTCTGTCAAATTAATAGTTGTAACCTGTTTCTTCCTGACATGGAGAGATCTTATCTATTCTTTTATCTCCAATCCCTTTCTATTCCTAGAAGAATGGATTGACATTTAAACAAGCCACAAGATGACATTTTGCTGGGCGGAATCAACGCACAAGGTGCTTTTCCTCATTCTACTGGAAAATATTTTTGTGGGTTGTTCCCAGGATCCTTCAAATAAGATATTCCCTTGGGTAAAACACCTGTGGTTGCTTAGACCTTCTTGCACCGGTTCCTTGACGTGCAAGGAGAATTCTCCATATAAGATTTTCGTCGTGCTGGATGGGTTCACTGCTCTTCCAAAGGAGAGTGTGCAATGTTGACTGATTTCTTCATGAGATCCTTCAGGGATCAACTACAACATGCGAATCTCTACCGTGTTATCAGAGCAGTTCAGCATGGTATCCCTCCCAGTCAATTCCACTTTTTTCTTTATTGGAATTATACAATTCTGATACTTGTACAGTTTTTACTCCCCACGGTGAATTGGGATTTGCTCTGCATGAGATGCATGAAGTCTAAGGATTACCCATGGGAGACATTCCTTATGAAGAGTATGTCCCCACAGGAGAAGAGTTTCATTTGCTAAAGACTCGACATCTTATGATTTATGATACTTATTAGGAGTTGTTTTGCCATTATCACATCTGCGCTCATATGTTTGGCACCCGCAATGTGAAGCAAAAGAAGTGGTTGCAATACCTCCTTTCTAGATTTTCGAAGAACATCTTCAATTTTACCCATCTCCCTCCAGTTTCTAAATAGGAGGTTGAAAGAAGAATTATTAACTTTGGGACAGATGCATATTTTGCCGAATCTGATGAGGATGTCTTCAAGGCTGGGACATCCTTTCAAAACTTCCACTATCAAGCTCTTCAACCGCTGTCAGATCCCGCTTTCCTGGTAGGTTTTCTTATGCTTTGGTTGAAGAAGTGTGTAATCCAATCGCAAGAGACTCTACCTATTAGGGTAGTGCATCCAGCTGTTTTATTAGCATTTGGCCGACCACTCAGTCTACTGCCTGCGATAGTGTGTGGAATTCAAAGTGGGCTGAGAAAATTAATTAATAAATTCTGCAATGTTAAGAAGGAGTAGAATGATAAAGGAGAGTTGATTGTCAAAACTTCTAATCCGTGTGTAGAGTTTTCCTACACCTATTTGATGGTTTGGGTGGTTCTACACTGTCCTTCTTTGATGAGCCCAATTGATTCGAAGATAGATTTAAACTCCCCCAAAGTGCAACATTATGAAAGATCACAATGGAAGGGAGGTTATATGGCTGCGATCCGCAAAACACTTCGTTATCATGCGAATTATGAATTATTCAAGTGTTTCCCATAATTTCCGTACGCTGGGTATGGGCATGAATTCACGGATGTCGCTGGCGCTGACTAATTTACAACCTTGTCACCTAGGTACTTCTAGTAGCTGATAAACATCCGCCCATGATATTTGGTTCTCCACTTAGGGAACCATTGCCACATAGAGCCTTATTACCCAAGTTATTTTGCTCGATAATTTGGGTATGATCAACTGTATACTGGAATCCCCAATAGGGAGATAAGTTTTACTAGAAACTTATTTGAAGGGGTTAGGGCTTGGTTCCATTTCATCTCGGGTGGTACACAAGCTAAATTTGATCTCCCACTCAAAACTCCAAGCTCATGTATGAGTTTCAGTTTCTACAAATGGTATACTGCTGCTAACTTTTGCCCCAGAATTTCAATGCAAGTTTTACTTATCTAAGAGACATAGAGCATGGTATGCTTAGAAGAAGGATGCCAGCAGCAAGAAGGTAGCTGGGATGGAGGACTTTGGAGAAGAATATTTTTTTGAAGAGTTGGAATCAAGAATAAGGCAGAGAGAAGAAGAGAGTACTGCTATTGTCCCTTCGGATCAGTCTGCCTCTCTTACTATTTCAACTTTCCCTCTTCCTGAGATAAAAGAAGCTTCTCCTCAACCAAAGTCTCCTCCTAAAAAGCTTTTGTATAAGCGGAAAAGATTGAGACATCATAGTAATTTGCCTATTATTCCACAAACAATTTTGGTTGAAACTGGTGTAGCAGTACTCAGCTTGACTTTTGAAACTATTGAAGAAGAACCGAAAGATGAAGATGATACAAGTCTGATTCCTTGTTCTTCTAAGAAACGCTGAAGTCAAGGGCCTATCTTCCCTAGTGACCCTACCTTAGCAATTGAGCCTTCCTGTACTGTTCCACCTAGACAAGTTGATGTTGCGATCCTTACTCATCCATTGTCTCAAACTGCTAATGATGATGACATGCAAGTAGTTGGGGAAGTTCGCGCATCAGGTTCTTCCTTGATGATAGTACCTCTTTCAGGAGATCTTGATGACATGGATGATGATGATGATGATGACGATGCTGACAATGATGATATTCGTTCTTCTACTCCTCCGTCGGACCATAGCGAATATACCTATTTGATGAAGAAGAATGAGCTGAAATATATAGGCCTGGAGAGTCCAGTGCTCAACCTCAAGGTTTATTCTTAAACTTTAACCATTTTATGTCATTTTTTTAAATCATCTAACCATTTTATTTTCTTTTGTTTTTAGCAACTTTTCCTTCCACTCCAGCTTCAGAATAT
The DNA here is from genome assembly GCA_036321105.1 of Dracaena cambodiana. Classification (NCBI taxonomy): domain Eukaryota; kingdom Viridiplantae; phylum Streptophyta; class Magnoliopsida; order Asparagales; family Asparagaceae; genus Dracaena; species Dracaena cambodiana. The sequence goes on from JAYEPQ010000007.1 coordinate 40,274,046, forward strand.
GTATTAGCAAATAACATTCCACTGGTTGACATTGCTGCAAATGTTACCTCTGAAGAAACCCCTGCAGTGATTGAGGCCGTTGATTCTATTGTCGATACTTCTGAAATAGTGGTTCCTCCAATAGAAGCTACTGAAGCTACTATTTCTATTGAGGTTGCTGCAGCTGCTACCACTGTTAAGATTATTTGAACAGTTGCTCCTATTGAACCTGCTAGAAATATTGCTTCTTCTGATACTGGTGTTGTTGCTGGTTTGCACCAAAGCATCATACATGTTACATCCACTCCAACTGTTACTGGTTCTTCTTTATCAAGTCATGCAGAGATTGAAGCTCTCGAAATTGACTTGTTGCAAGATACCATGGAAACCTTCCTTCATTTTCTGGATCGCTGCATTGATAAAATCTTGAAAGGGGACTCTTTTTCTTCTGTTGCCAATGTTCTTAATATTTACTTGGCTGGAATAGTTAGCATTGGTGGAGAAGAAAATGCCACTTCTTACAGACGCATGGTAGACTCAACTCCAAAGTCATGCTGAATCTTTGCCGAGATCTCGTAGCACAGACAAATCAGAGATAGTTGAAGCTACTTTCCAGAAATTGATGGAAGAACAACTCAAGTTTCATAAGGAAATTAAGAAAAAAGTTGATGCTTGCAAGGTCTGTATTGAAAAGAGCCAATTGGACAATCAATCTCTATGTCTTCAGGTAGAGAATGTTGCCTCAATTGTTAAAGATCATGACCAGGCCATTGTCAGAACTCAGGAATCCATTGCCAAAGCCCAAACTCTTCTTGCTAATATCACTAAAGAGTGTGAAGAGACAATGGAGAATCTCATCAGTTTGTCTAGGCAGCGTGATAATGTAACCAAAGATCTCCTGGCTGTACAGGCTGAATTGGAAACGCTGGAAGCTGTTTCTGTAAATAGTGCAATCACCAGTGAAGAAGAACTGTGTCGACAAGCTGCTGTTCAAGGTTATGAGATGATTCAACAAGAAATTAGTGATGCGAAGGAAAAGATAAAGGCTATCTTGAATCATTGAATTGTAAAGATATCTTTTGTATGATTCAAGAAACTCATGTAATCTTTTCATTATTTCCTGATTTTGTCAATAAAGTTTTTTTGAAACAAATCCTGTTTGTTGCCCTATGGAAATTTTTGGCTCTACTCTGTGTAAATCTTGGCATGTCTTAGTTTTTGTATATAATGAACTTGTGCTTAAAAAACGTGACTTTGTATTAGTCTTCAAGAGTTTATATTAGGCTCGTGACTTTACGTTTGCAAATCTGCTAGTTTGCCTACGACCCTTCTTTAGAATCCGCGGATAGCTTCGCATGAAATCCACAAACTTATATATAGGACGACTTTCCATCTGACCTTTTTGGTATGAAGATCTAAGCGCTGCATGCCTTTATTAATGGCAGGATTCTAATAAGAGATCTCAGCTGAAGATCTCATTTCCTTTGGCATTAGTATCTAATGCCCCATGCAATAATAATAAATTTTCTCAAGATTCGGGTTAAATATCTCAACCGAAAATTTCGCCTATAAAATTTCTTAACTGAAGATTTTGATCATGAAATGCTCTATATAAGGCCTTGAACTCTTCTCATAGAGAGCCATTCTAACTTGAGAATTCTTCTGATCTCTCTATCTTTTTGAAGTTCTTCTCCAGAGATGATCTTATTATGCAGCTCTATTCTTCTACCTCTTCCTTGGTTGAGATAATGAATTGGAGCTGGTATGCTACAAGGCCCCTAAATAGCATCAGCCTATTGGAAATGGAGTATTCCATTGGAAAGATCCTTATGACCATAATCATTTTCCTTAAATATGGTAAGTTTCTCTTGTTATGACCATAAATCAAATATTTTCTTTTATGTTTCTTAACAAGATTTTGGATCTATTGCAGGATATAACCATAGTCATTATTCTTAACAATGGCCCAGACCTGACTGGTACGTAATTGTTTTCAATATCTTTGGAGAACCAGAAGATCTCATGTACTTTTCATGAGAGAAAAGATTTCGGATCTGGGACATTGTTTATTTCCTGCCTAGCATCCTTAAGGTCAGGATGCTAAATGATTGTAGGCGGCACTTAATTTCAGCAATCCCTCAAGTTGTATGCTTGGGAATATGCATTTGGTACACCCAGTTTTGAACTAATCAAGTCACTGGTGATGTTGATCATGACTGAGCGAACTAACTTGGAGGTCCTTAACTATTGGCAGGAGGAGGCTACATAAATAAGCTTTTTGCCTTTAAGCCATCCTATAGATGTTGACGAAAATTTTTAATGTTCTCTTGACTCAATGATTTGTACTCATTTTCATTGATTGTATAACATCAAGGAACTCTTTGTAATTTTTATTTGATAATGAATAAAGATTTTTTTATTGTTGTCATTCAATTAGAGGTAATTTCTAATTTGATGAATAATTTTGATGTTGCTCATCAGAGGTAACTATTAACCTGATGAGTGTTGACTTCTAAAGATATTGTTCAGAGATAATTATTAACTTGACAATATGAAGTCATTATTCAATTACTCAAAAATGAATTTTACTGCGAATGAGTAAATTTCTCGAGTCAGGATAGAAGTAAATGTTAACTTTCTTGATTAAGTTAAAGTTTGCGTTGTTCAGTGACTTGTAGTATAATATTTTTTGAATTGCCAGAGGTTATTTTAACTTAGCAATTTTGGAGGAAAGAAAAATTTGATTTGCCAGGGGTTATTTTAACTTAGCAAATTTGGAAGAAAGAAAAATTTGATTCATCAGTGGTATTTTTTAACTTAGAAAATTTGGAAGAAAAGAAAATTTGATTCGCCAGAGATATTTTTTAACTTAGAAAATTTGGAAGAAAGAAAAATTTGATTTGCTAGAGGTATTTTTTAACTAAGCAAATTTAGAAGAAAGGAAAATTTGATTCGCCAGATGTATTTAACTTAGCAAATTTAGAAGAAAGGATAGTTTGATTCGCCAGAGGTATTTTTTAACTTAGTAAATTTGGAAGAAAGGAAAATTTGATTCGCAACATTATGAAAGTTCGTGATTCAAACTCTTTGGTCCAGAATCATAAATTTCATCAGCGAACTCCCAGTTACAAATGGGTTTGGTTCACTATTTTCATTGAGCTACTCATGCTATTCATAAGATTCAGCTGGTGCTCCGCAACTTTTATTAAGAGTAATATTTCTCCAGAAATTTTTCATTGATTGGCATCATTATTTTGTCACCATTCAATTTTGCCATCTAATATTCGCCATTAGAGTAGACCGCATCAATGACAAAAGGCCATTCTTATTTTGGCTGGATTTTTCCTTTAGATTTTTGATTAGTTATGATCGGTCTCCTTACTGAGAGGACCAGATCACCCTTTTTGAAAGTTCTCTGCCTGACTTTTTTGTTAAAGGTTTTGGAAATCAGCGCTTGGTAAAGTTCAATGCTTTGTTGAGCTTCCAGCCGCTTATCATCTAAACCTTCTAACTCTAGAAGTCTCTATTGATATCATTCTTCTTGTGTCATTTTGGTTGCAAATGCAACTCGTAATGATAGAATTTGGATTTTCAATGGCAAGACCGCTTCAGACGCATACACAAAAAAATTGGTGTAGCATTAGTAGGAGTTCTGACAGTGGTGCGATATACCCAAAGACATTCTCCAAGTTTTTCATCTCAAGCTCTTTGGTTGGATGAAACAAGTTTCTTGAGGAGCTTTACAATGGTTTTGTTGAAAGCTTCTGCCAAACATTAGCTCCAAGATAATATGGAGAAGATGCCACGCTTTCAATTCTATATATATGGCAAAATCTGGAGAATGACTGACTCACGAACTGAGCTCTATTGTCATGAATAATTTTCTTAGGCACCCCAAAGCGATATAATACATGATGCTTAATGAATTTGATTACATCTAATGACTTCACTTCGGTTAAAAAAATAACTTCAGTCCACTTTGAGAAGTAATCTATTATAACTAGTATGAACTAATGTCCTCTTGTTGAAGGTAGGAAATTGATCCAATAATGTCCATTTCCCATTGTTCGAATGGTCATGATGTAGCCGTTGGGTGGAGATATTCCGGAGCTTGATGTATAAAGTTTGCATGTATTTGGCAGGCTCTATATTTCTTAGCATAGATGACCGCATCTGTCATTATCTTGGGCCAATAATAACCCATTCTTCGGATTCTATTCCAAAGCTTTGGTCTTGGTTGATGTCCTCTGCAGATGCTATTATGAGCTTCTTTGAGTGCTTCCTGAGCTTCTTTATTGGAAAGACAACGAAGTAAAATCCCATCATAAGATTTTTATATAGTGTCTGAAGTTCGTCATTATAATAGAATCGAATAGCCTTTCTTTGAATTACTCTTGTTTCTTTAGGATTTTATGGCAATATTCCATAAAGAACATAATCTATGTAAGGAAATCGTCAATCTCTTGGTTCGAGATTTGACTCAAGAGCATATACTTCACTTGCCTTTTGCTTTTTTAATTTTGCGTCAAGCTCATTCCTTGGACAGAACAATTCCTTACTTCCCACTGTAATTAGTTTCTTAGCATTTTTGGGTAACGCTAAGGTAGCAGCTAAGCAAGCCAGTGAATCTGCATAACTATTCTAATGGCACTTTACATAACTGATATAGAAGCCATCGAAACTATCAGCTATCTTGATTATTGCTTGATAATATGGCAGAAGATCGTCATTTTTAACTTCATATTCCCCCTTAACTTGATTTATGATAAGTTGAGAATCTCCATATGCTTCTAAATATTTTACTCCCAGTTATTAGGCTATTTTTAAATCAATCATTAGGGCATTATATTCAATAATATTATTGGAACATAAATTTATCAATGAGTATACTCGAGGAATGATGTGGTTGTAAGGAGAAATAAAGACAACTCCCACCCCCTGCTACTATCTTTCCTTTGGGTCCCATTCTAGAGGCACCATCAAAGAAAAACTACCATACATCCTCTATAGCAGCATTTACTTCAACATCTTCTCGTGAAATGTCTTATTTTAGAACTGAACTTCCTTCGCCTATTTCATCAGAAATTTCTTCATACAATTTTGAAGATACTATAATTGGGTATTCGGCTAGCAAATTAGTTATAGCCTGTTCCTTGATTGATTTTTGTGGGATAAAATGCATATCATATTGTGATAGCAAAATAGTCCAATTGAATAGTCTTGAATTTAATAACCCTTGTTTAGTCATTAAATTCTTAAGTGGTTAACTCTCGATATAACATGGATAGTTTACCCAACTAAATATTGTTGTTATCCAATATTGTTGCATTTTCTAGATAGTGAACACTAAAGCTAAACATTCATTTTCCACTGGGTTATATCGATATTCAGCCCCAGCCATCATTCTGCTGAGGTAATAAATAAGTTGTTCATGATCCAATTCATTCTTTTGTGCCAATAAAGCTCCCAAGGAATGATCCATAGCTCTCACATATAATAGGACATGTATTCTTGAGACTAGAGTTACGAGTACAAGCGATTTGGTGAGATATCCTTTGATTTTTTAGAAGGCCTTTTAGCATGCGTCATCCCAAATAAAATGACACTCCTTTCTTCATTAATCTTGTGAAAAGTTGACATCTGTCAGATAAGTTTGATATAAATATGTGAATGTACGCCAATCTAGCTTGTAGTCCTCTTAATTATTTGAGATTCTTAGGAGGTAACATATCTTGGATTGCCTTAATTTTGTTTGAATTAAAATGAATTCCTCAGAAAGTAACTACAAAACTAAAAATTTTTCCTCTAAAAACCCTTAAGAAAAGATTTAGTGGGATTCATCTTAAACTAGTGTTTCCGTATAAGATCAAATGTTGTTTTCAAGTCGCGAAGATGATCATTCTTATTTTTGCTTTTAATTGCCAGATTATCTACATAGCATTCTATGGTCTTTCGCAGATGTTCTTACAATATCGTGTTCATAGCACGTTAGTATGTGGTGCCAGCATTCTTTAAACCAAATGGCATGACTGTATAACAGTATACTCCAAGTGGTATTCTGAAAGATGTATGCTTTTTATCATCAGGATACATCTTGATTTGATTGTATCCTGAAAATCCATCCATAAATAACATGCGTTCATAGCCACAAGTGTTGTCTATCATAATATCTGTGATGGACAATGAAAATTCATCCTTCGGACATGCTTCATTCAAGTCTCTAAAATCAATACAAACCTTGATATTTCCATTCCTCTTGGTTATATGAACTATATTCATGACCCAGTCAGGATGTTGTTCTTCGCGAATAAAACCCGATTTGATTAACTTTTTGATTTCAACTTCGATCGCCTCCATAATTTCTAGACAGAATCTTTGTTGTTGTTGTTTCACTGGTTTTGCATATGGTCGAATATTCAACTTATGAACTGCGAATTTTGGGTCTAATTCTGGCATGTCAATTCCAAGCGAAAATATCAATATATTCTCGAACAAGGGATATTATTTCTTCTTTTTTATCTGAAGATAAATTTTCACTTATAAATATGGGTTTATGATTAGTTTCATCACCCATATTTATCTGGATTACTTTATCTTTAGTTGGAGGTTCCCGCTGTTCAAACTGAGTTTCCCACTTCATATTAAGATGTTTTGTCTTGACCATTCTTGATTAGCGGTATTTCATTAATGTCCTCGTTTTCCTGATCTGCGGAGACTATGTTAATAGAAGCTTCGCAGAAAATGACACCAATACTCATATCTGAATCCCAGCAGGAAGATTATGATGAATGATTTGGTTGTCTTTCTTCAGATTTCTCATCTGAAAGATGTTTGAAAGTGGTAACATATTCCAATCCCTTACTAGTTTTATGATAATAATCTGGCAATTTTCCTTTTGGAACAAAGGGCTGAAGGATTGGTTTCCTTCCTTTTTCCAAATTCAACTCCCTGCCCTTGGCTATGTTGTATCCCATTTTTCTCATTAACTTATGAGAATTTTCATCATAATGGAAGAACTCAGGATTTTCCTATTCTTCTTCAGAACCTAAATATTTTACTTTTGTTTTATCATTGGCTTTTCCAAATATTATAGGTTTTTGAATTTCGTCCTTAGGAGGAACTTCAAAAATGACTTCATTTGCATCTCCATCGTCATCACTTTGTTTATAAAAGGATGATCAGATGGGTGCTTAAAAAGAAGCCAAAGAGTATATTTTATCAAGGTGATCACTAACCACATCATTACTAGTACTTGAAAGTTCAGAATCAACACCAGAAGAATAAGCAAATTCTATATACATCAAGGCCTTCAAGGCTTATTACAATGGGCTCTCCTCCCAACTTACATCATCAGATTTTGAATTTTCGGATCTTGATTTTGTATCAACCTCGTTATCGCTATCAAACGCCTCTAGAGCAGGTTGCTCTGAGGTATCAAACATGTCTTGATATAACAACGTATCAGTAAAGTAGTTTTCAACTCCTTTAAAAGGTTGCTTCTCTGCCACTAAAGCTTTCACATTCCTATCTTTATCCATATACTTCATGTATTGATGAAGTATAGATAAACAATGAGATTGATATGTATCCAGGGCCTTCCGAGCAGCAGATTATAAGACGTGTCAGTAACTATCACGTAGCATGTAACTTTATTCTTCAAATCGCCAATCTTGCATTTTACCTTTATTTTACCCAACGGTCTACTACTATTGGCATTAAATCCAAAGATAGTAGTATTTGTTGTTGCTAATCTGCTCATAGGGACCCCGAGGTATTGTAACACTCTTCACGATATTATACTTAGAGCAGATTCATGATCAACTTGGATGCGGTCGATCTTTGATGACTCTATGTATCCTTTGTAATATAAAGGGCGATGATGCTTATTATTTTTGACTTGCATATCTTCCAGAGAGAAAGTTATGCAAGAGATCTTTTTTCTAGAAGCCTGATGACATACTGCATAGATCTCTTCTTATTTTCAATTGTTTCTGATATTTGCGCCAGAAACACTTTGGAATCTTACAGAGCTTCTCTTAAAACTTCTCCGGTTGGTTTAGTGAGCTTTAGGAGCTCGTACAAAGTAATCCTTGCAAGAATATTGGCCAATTGCGCCAATATGTCGAACTGAAATGGCTTTTTGGACCCTTCTGCAACCTCTTTACTTATGTTTTTGAGAGCTTTATCAAATTTGAGCTTCTTTTACTTGTTCTTTTCTGGAGGTGGCGGACGTTCTGCTACTTGATCATACTTCTTCAAGTAGTCTTTTTCTGAACGGGTCTCAGAGATAGGCTAATTCGCATTAATTGCTAAAGAATCTTTAGCTTCCTCTTCTGAGTCCATCAGAGTAGGAACATTTGTATAATCTTCTAGGATTATAGTGACAACGTTGGAAGTAAGAGTCTTTCCTTTTCGCTTCTTCTCAGATGAGCTCGAAGTCCATTACTTATCATTAAGAAGATCTGCATGCACCCACATTATTTCTCTTTTATCAGTTTCGAAAGGACATAATCCTTTATTTTGTTGCTGATGAGGATCATACTTTATGATCTTCATCATGCCTTTGAGAATGGATTGCACTCCATCCTGAACTGTTGACTATATCTAATCTGGTGCTTTTTCATATCTGAAAGTCACCATATTCGCGGCAATCTTCTTCTAGTACTCTTGAAACTTGATGACTTTAGTATCTACTAGAGCTTGAATTTTGTCCTTAAGGACATAACTTTATGAGTTGGATGATTAATGATTCTGTGATACATGCAACAATTATGATAATTAATCTTTCCTACTTCTTCAGGGCGCTTAGACTCCGGTAACTTTAGCATATTTTTCATCATGAGCAGATTGAAAATGGTTTTGGTGTGCTCATATTTGAAAGAGTATTGCTTTTGGGGAGTTCGCGATTAAGGAGGAGGTTTTGGAGAAGACTTTGTAGACGCGGAGTATCAGTCACCATTATTTCCTTCCCTTTGTGTCCCTTAGATCGAGACCTATGATTATTTTGTTTTTATTTTTCTCCTCCTCCTTCAAGTCTCTGCGTAATATCTTCAGCTTACAATGAAAGATCTTTTCAGATTGAGGATTTTACAGCTCCCATTCTGGCCAAAAATTTGGTTGAGAGATTGTGTCAACAGGTCTCTACCAAGGTCTTCTTTGCCATCCTATGCGGACATCTCAGAGAATCTTTTCTAAATCTTTTTATAAAATCTCGAGCTGATTTTCCTTTTTTCTGCTTGGTAGCCAATAGTGTTGGCATTGAAACCTCCATGTCATCTTCATAAAATCTTGTTAAAAAGGCTTTCTCAATATCATTCTACGAGTTGATGGTTCCTGGTTCCAATCTCCGAAACCATTCAAATGCTAGTCCTATTAAAGTACTAACAAACACTCGCGTAAGGATTGGGTCATTTCCAGTTAAATGCCCTATTTGAGATTTAAAATAGTAAATGTGCTGATTTGGCGACTCTTTACCATCGAATGACTTGAGCTTCAATGGTTTGTAATTCTCCGAGAATGGTATAGTTTCACATTCTACTAGATATGGCCTCACAACCCTCAGCTTTTACAAATTATTCTTGTGTATGAGAGCATTCAATTGATTCTGAAAGCTTTCCATCCAAGCGTATTTGCATTTCCTTCTTGATTTGGGGTTCCTTCTTGGTGATGAGAATGCATGGAGCAATTGTCTTCATCTTCGCGGCGATCCTCATTATTTTCATTTTCATTTGTAGGGGGAGTGAGATCTTCTCCTCCTACATTCTTGCCTTTGTCACCTCTTGAATCATGTGGTGGAACCCTTGAAGAGGATTCTCCCATATCTTTCGTTTTTGTTCTCTCCAATTCCAGCAAAACATGAAGTATGTCTCTGATTTCATTTATGGTATTTTGCTGTTGTTGGATGTTTCTATCTTGCACATCGATCCTCCACATGAACTACTCCAGAGTAGCATTCTGTACCATGTATGCGGATACAGAGTCTTCGAAGAATGAATCTGATGTCTGGATTTCAGCCACGACTGAGCTAACTGTGTCTTCTTCATCAAAAGAGACTCTAGCAATTTGTTTATAATTTACTGGGGTTGTCATTCCTTTTTTAAGTCGAGTGTTTTGAAAAATACCTCGTACATCGCTGAATACACTCTTCAAGCCTGAAGAGTGTTTAGAGTCAGAAGAGTCTTTTCTAGAGACTTTCTTTGTCTTCTTCTTCTTTTTCTTTGAGAACTTATCATATTAAATGAAATTTCGGAATATTCAGGTTCAAAGAATTCCTGCCTGTTACGTCGTCTTCTCTTTAATGGTTGAGATGAAGATATTACAAGTTCATTAAAAACTGACTATTTAGCAGCCACACAACAACAGTGTGATAGTACTACATTGATCAATCATTCACAATGATAATGGAATACTCAGGATTCTTCTCTCATTTTATTATGAAATTCACTGAGATCTCTTGTAATGGAACCCATTTGATTAGTAGCGGTAGCATTACCTTCGACAGATATCTTTGGAATAGGAGTCTCTATTCCTTTAAAGATCCCAGGAGTAAATTTCACCTTAACCTGAATAGTAGGTGAATGAGCTTCTGCCTTGGGAGTGGGTTCTTCTTCAGAATCGCGTTTTCTTGTTGGTACGCGAATTTGGGGTTCGTGCCCATTTTTAAGAACGTGACCATTAAAATCACTCTTTCCCTCCGAGGCATGAAGATGAGGCCCTCGTCTGGTTATAGGGACATGAATGTAAACTCCGCGATTGTCATTATAAATAAATTTGGTGGCTGTAGCTGTTTCTTGTAGGAAACATGAGTAAACCCATCTACATTTTAATTTTTCTTTTTCTCTAGAACCACTAGTTTGCTTTTTGGCGTCCATACTTGAATGGTAGATCCTCACGCTGGTGGTTCAATAGTTTTTTGTTGCTTTATGGCCCTGCAAAGAGCGCGAGCCTTACTTCTTTTTAGGTTCCTCCTCATCGTACGAGTGAGAGGAACCTTATTTTTTGCACATCTTTCTGGCAAGCAGAAAATAGTCGTTCCTCCTTATTATCATGAGGATCCTGATCCATTTTCTCATGAAGATCATGGGTCTTAGTAGGAGCTGATCCTGAGTCCTATGCTGGTGAAGGAGAGGAGTCTCCTTTTAGACCGGATTGGTCTGTAGGGTCCTTTGACTGGACAGCTATCTTCGAGACCTCTTTGGAGGTCGAGTTGTTGGAGACCTTACGACACTTTAGTAAGTAGTAAGGGCTTCTGGAGCCAGAGGAGAGAAATTCCTCATATTTCTTCTAATCGAACTCAATGATGAGTGAGTCGACCATGTTGCCAACTAGAATATTATCAGATTGAGCTACAACCTTATCATCGGAGATCATAGGTGTCCCCAGTGGAGTCGCCAATCTTCTATTCGCCATAATTGTAAATGATTCTTTATTGAATTTCTCAATAAAAGATTACAATTTTAAACGGTTTTCTATTTACAAAAGATGAGAAAAATTGAGTTTCCTCTTTATTTAAGGCTGGGTTCTGTAGTAGCTGTGGAGGACAATCTTACTCTCTGTTGACACTCTGCACGAATTTTCTTTAGTTGGTAAGGGTTTTGAACTCTCGACAGTATGGAGACTCTCTACATTGTATTGATCTCCAGATCTCTAATTTTTTGTCTTCCGTCCCTTTTTCTCTCTTAGTTCAATCTTTTTATAGAGATTTGGAGACTCTTGAGCTGCTGTAACTGTTTAACTGTTGGCCTCCATGATCTGGGTATTAATTTTCGACCTTTTTATCTGGAAATTTGTATTAAATCCCCAGAATTTATAACCGGCATGTTCAATCCACTAGATCGTAACTGAAATATAGAACATGAATATCAGATTTTAGATTCACGGCTGCTTTGATTATGACTGGGGCGCAGATCTCGAACTTTAGATTCGCAGCTTCTTTGATTGTAAATGGAAAGATAATCTAAATATTTAGATTTGCGACTCCTTCGGACTGTGACTGGGATACGAATCTCAAATTTTAGATTCGCATATTTAGTGGAATTATAGTTGGAATGCAGATCTCGAACTTTAGATTTGCCGCTATTTCAGACTGTAACTGGAATTTGAATCTCAGATTTTAGATTCACGGCTTTGTTGTGATGACATATTTGCTGTTTGCATAATATGCTTGAGCATGATGATGAGACCTCGTAGGGCCTACTCTTGTTAGCCCAATTCGCAGATCTCTGGCTGGATATCCCTATTTTGAGATATAAAATGCGACTCTGTGAGTGTCGTGTTTTAGCCTTTCTTTGCTTTAGAGACTTGGATCTTTCTCTTCATGATAGATGATCTCGCTAGCAGGAAATTTTGCCAACACGTACCACCCTTGAAGTTCCATGGAAGTCCTAAGATATGACGCTAAACTGCAGTGGCTGTCGCCAAATAGTGGCAGCGTAGTGAGAGTTGGGCCCAGGGCTTCTAGGGATGAGCCATGGAGAGATGGAGAAGCTCCTGAGTTGTGTGGTTCTGAGGAAGAGATTTTTGGCTACTGTGGATCAGATAGAGAGGATTTTTGAGGAGATGGATAAGGTTGGGGGGGGGGGGGGATTGTGAAGGTATTAATAAAGAGTGAAGAATTTTCTCTAGCCCCCCACCACACTTACCTTTCTACTGCAGACCCTAAAAAATTTTCTTTGACCGCTACAACTTGTTATAAATTCATTTAATACACAAACTATACAACATTATCTATTGTATAGATATTTACATGCCTTTATGTATAGATTCGGTCATGAAGTGTCACGACCTCTACGTTATCGTGCATTCGAGATTCTAAAAATGTTTGATCATTGTCTGTTCACCTTGAATATGTGATCGTTTTTAGGATTCTCGATACCTATGGCTCCATGAGGATCCATAGTTTGTACTATATACGGTCCACTCCTTTTAGATCCCAATTTTATGGAGAATAAATGTAGTATCGGATTATATAAGAGAACCTTATGCCCAAGTATGAATAACTTGCAAGTAATCGTTTTGTCATGAAACATTTTAGTCTTCTTTCACAAATCTTAGCATTATTATAAGCATCCCTCCTAATCTCGTCTAGTTCATTTAATTGCAAATTTTGCTGCTTGCCGGATTTTTCTAGCTCAAAGTTTAGAAACTATATAGCCCATAAAGCCTTGTGCTCAAGCTCCACCAACAAATGATATGCTTTGCCAAAAACCAATCGATATGGAGACATATCTAGATTGGTCTTGAAAATTATATGGTAAGCCCATAATGCATCCACTAATTTACATGACCAATTTTCCCATTATGTTGTACCATCATCTTTAATATCAGTTTGATTTGGCGATTGAAAAATTTCCACTTGCCCACTAGTTTGTGGATGATATGGTGTAGCTAACTTGTAGATAATAGAATATTTTTGCATAAGCGCTTCAAATGAATGATTAGTGAAATTGGTACCGTTATCGCTTGTAACGCCCTGTATCTCAAGATACAGGTAGCTTTTGGCGACGTATCATAAATAAATATGCCAAGCCTAAAACACATGAATACATATGTACAACTGCCACAAATACATACACGTATACCATAACATAACAATATAGATTTAAAACAATAAGTTTCTTCCATAAATAAGGATCAATAAATTTATAGGAGAGCCAAACGATTTTTATTACATCATCAAAAAGTTTATGTAAATAAAAGAAATATGAATAATGAAGTTTCTAAAAGAAACAAAAAACAAACTACAAGAATCTCTATCGAGTCTCTCAAGCAGTAAATACACTTATTAAAAATCTGCTAACTCTTTGAAATATGATTCTAGCTGTGGTAGGTTTTCCTCCTCGTTCATCTGTAAATCAGTATCTGGACGAGCCAAATCAGGATCGTTAGAACGACCTAACAAGTGATATAAAAAAGAGAAATAATAACACACATGCACGCTATGTATGGTATATATATGTATACATATGCATGAATAAGTGATATAGAAAATATATGACATGATAATAAAAAATATCTAATAGATTGATTTATGGATTTAATATACTTGTCTTGAATATAATAGTGGTCAACATGTAGCATCTGCATGTTCTAAATGATATGATAATAAATATAGAAAAGATGAGATAAACATGCATATAAAACTTCTTATAGTTTATTGATGTCTAATATTAATTAGTTTAGTACTGTTAGGAGGAAAGACTATATATTTTAAGAGAGTCCCGTACATATCCGGGACCACAATCCCATGACTCCTAGTACCACCACAGGATGTACCGCTAGGTACTCAAGAATGATGGATGAGCATATACTCTGGGCCGAAGCTCTATAACATATCACGACGGTGATCCAGTAATTACCTGAAACTTCCATATAGGTCCCTAAAATTCGGTATACCTCTCAAAATATGTGTTCAAGTTCCTCCATTTAGTTCCCTCGTACCCCATTATTTTGTTCCATATTTTAAGAATAACAATTATATTAACAAGCATATAAATAATAATGTAAAATAAACATGTACACGTATATATATTGGTTTCACTTATGAGAAAAATGTCACATGATGAACTTTTTACAAAGATGTAAATGATCAATTTAATCCATCAAAATTTAAAAATTCAAATCAAGCACAATGGACATATAATATTTATAAATTTTGTGCATGTGTACAAGTGCACACATGTATGTTGTGTGTGTTTGTGTCTTTTCTTAAGAAGACGCATACATATCTATTTTAAAAAAATGCATTCATATTTCTTTTTAGAATTTATTTTTACAAATAAAGGGGATGACAAAGTAAATATCCAAAAAATATATATATAAGAAATGCTTATGCTTAATAAGTCAATGATAGTATATAAAACAAATTAGATTTAATAAAAAATGTTTACATATTTGGAAATGGCAGAATTTTCACCATGATGCTATAGAGAAAATATTATTGAATTACCTCGAATACAAATAATGGTCAGTAATAGAACTCATAAATAGCTAAGGTTATACCCAAAAATTATATAAGATAAAATTATTAAATTTTTTTTTTTACGATTACAGGAGATAATAATCTATGACAAAAACTACTAATAAGCACGTTGGTGGCTCCTCAAGAAATAAAAAAAAATTATATAGAGCCATCAAAATAATGAATGGTAGACCTATTAACAAATAATAAAATTGTACATATGAAATCTTGACATTATGAGTAGAAATATTAAAACAAACACATAGATAAATAAATTAATTAATAATTTTTTCTGCAGTGATTTTTTTCTTTTCTTTTCTTTTTTTTGGTTTTCCGTTTCTATGTTCTGTTCCTTTGAACAGAACATAGTTGTTTTTTTTTCATTTTTGTTTTTTTTAAATTTTTATGTTCTGCTCAAATGAACAGAACATGGCATTTTTTTATTTCTTTTTGGATCAACTGAATAGAATATGTTTTTTCTTTTCTTTTTTTTCCTTTTTTTTTTGTGAAGAGGGTTTTCTTTTCTCTCTGTTTTGTGAACAAAGAGGGATGAGTATTTTTTTTATTTTATTTTGTTCATGCTTTACATTTTAAATTTCTTCTTTTTTCCTCCTAATTTCCAATTTTAATGAAACAATACGAAAAAGGAGTCGAACTACACTTGCATATATTTAAATAAACTACAACATGGATAAAAAAAAAGAACAAAGGATGAGGATAAAAGAGCACCTACATTAACACATTTATTTTAAATAATAATAATAATGATAATAATGTTAAGTCTTTTTTATAAAGAAAGAATATTGAAGATTTATAAAATAAATAGGAAAGTAATTGCTTCAAAAAGCTCCCTTTGAAAATTGACCGCTAAGGATTCGGATCGGATTATCCTTTTCTCCCTCTCTCTCTCTCTCTCTCTCTCTCTCTCTCTCTCCCCCCCCCTCCCCCCTTCTTTTCTTCTCATCTTTTTTTCTTAACTGTTTTTCTTTTGTTCACTTCTGCCTTGTGGCGGAAGAGAAAAACATGTTGTTAGTTCCCATTTCTTGTTTTTATTTTTTTATAAATATTTATAAATTTAGATTAGTTTAGGATAAGTTTAGATATATGATACATCTTCCTAATCCAATTCAGATTCATTCAGATTTGTTACGATCAAACTAACAAGTGTTTTAGATAAACTCAAATCAAAAGGTAGATAAAAGATAACATTTTTAAATGATATTATATAAATAATCACTTTAATATTTATGATAATACATTTAAAAATAAATAAACACAAAAATATTGTGTAGGGAAATGGGGTGTTACATCGCTAATAATAGCTCGAGGAATGCCAAATCGAGAAAAAATATTCTCTTTCAAGAACTTAACAATAACTTTATTGTCTTTCGATTTAGTAGCAACTGCCTCAACCCATTTGAAAACGTAATTCATAACGAGCAATATATATTGGTCTATAAATGACTTTGGCAATGCTCTCATAAAATCTATAGTGCGTACATCAAATATCTCAACCTCAAGAATAGGTTATAGAGGCATCATATTGTGCTGTAGAATCTTGCCCACAAATTGACACTGTGTGCATGTCTTGCAATATTCTGCAACATCTCTAAAAAGAGTTTGCCAATACAAGCCATTATGCAATAACTTTTTGACTGTTTTTTTGGAACCAAAGTGTCCTCCACAAGTAAGATCATGACAAAAAAGAGATGATACTTTGTAGCTCATTATCTAGTATGCATCGCCGCATAATCTGGTCTGGACAATATTTGAACAAATAAAGATAGTCCCAATAAAAGAGTTTTATGTGGAGCAAAATTCTATATCAGTTCTGCTTGGACCAATAAGATGAAATCTCTTTGGTCACTAGATAGTTTACAATATCGGCAAACCATGGTTCACAAGTTAATACAAACAATTTCTCATTAGGAAAATATTCATTTATGGGTTAAGCACTAGATGGAGCATTGGGTAGGCTAGACTAGTGATCAATTACTAGATTATCAATATCTTTCATGTCTAGAATCTTAAAATCAAACTCTTGCAACAAGATGATCCATCGAATGAGCCTTGTTTTTGCGTCTTTCTTGGTCAACATATATTTCAAAGAAGCATGGTCATTGTATGCTATAATTCGTGATCCAATCAAGTAGAAATGAACTTTTAAGCATAAAAATGACTGTCATAAGTTCTTTCTTTATGGTAGAGTAATTCAACTGGGCATTATTGAGTATCCTATTAGCATAATAACTCACATGTGGCTGCTTATTAGTACATTGTCTAAGGACTACATTGATAGTATAATTAGAAGCATCATACATAAGCTCAAAAGGCAAACTCCAGTCTAGTGCATGAATGATGAGAATGGTGGTAAGTACCTCTTTGAGCTACTCAAAGGCTCTAAGATAATCAAGTATGGTATTAAATCGTACATCCTTGGCTAGTAGATGTGTTAAAGGCCTAGCGTTTTTACTAAAGTTTTTGATGAACCGTCTAGAGAGTCCAATATTGCCAATGAAAAATCGTACACTGATCATGGAGGTGGAAGATTCCTGATTAGGTCCACCTTGGTTTTGTCAACCTCGATGTCACTCTTCGAGATGGCATGTCCTAGCACAATGTCATTTTGGACCATGAAATGACATTTCTCTCAAATGAGTGTCAAGTGTTTCTCGTAAACGCATAAGAACTAACTCTAAATAGTGCATATACTCTCAGAATGAATCTTCAAAGATGGAGAAGTCATCCATGAAGATCTCTAGAAATTGTTCAACCACATCGGAGAAAATATGCACTATACGCCTTTGAAATGTGGCATGCACATTGGATAATCCAAAGGGCATGTATCTATATGCAAAGGTGTCAAATGGATATGTGAATATAGTCTTCTCTTGATGCTCAAGAGCGATGTGAATTCGATTATAACCAACGTATCTATCTAAGAAATAATAGAACTCGTGTTCGACCTACCATTCTAATATCGAATCAATAAAAGGTAAGGGGTAGTGGTCCTTTCTAGTTGCAGCATTCAGCTTCCTATAATCCATACAAACTCGCCATCCTGTTTGCTTACACGTCGGTATAAGCTCGTTTGCATTATTCTTTACTACAATGATTCTAGACTTCTAAAGCACTACTTCAATCGGGCTCACCCATCCGCTATCAGAAATAGGATAGATGATTCCATTGCCAAGCTACTTAAAAATTCTTTCCTTATAACTTCCATCATTACTGAATTCAACCTATACCGAGGATCTCTTGTAGATCGTCTATTATCCAATAAATAATTCTTATACTGCATTATGTATGGACTAAACCCCTTGATATTGGCCATAGTCTAGCCTATGGCTTCCCTATGCATTTTCAACACTGAAAGGAGCGCTTCCTCCCGAGCCTCAGTCAAATCTATAAAGATAATGACTGGTAGTGTGTTATGTTCACATGAGAGAGCGTACTTGAGATGACTCGGAAGAGTCTTCATCTCAAGCTTAGGTGGATATTCAATCAATGGTCATAACTAAACTCGTGATTTAGTTGTCAATGACTTTGGTGGAAGTTCTGATCGTATGAAAGACATATAGTTAGATTACTAATCGAGCATATCTGAGAATAAACTCTCATCAACTAAATATCTAGTTCAACAAAGAATTCCTCCTCAAGGTGCTCACTGGATAACCCTTGGATCATATTAATATTAGGGGCTCGTCATGTGGATTAGTTGGCTGGCACCCTACATTGAATATATTTAAGTTAAGTGTCATCTTTCTAAAGGAAAGTCGCATCGATCCAATCCGACATTTAATAGTAGCATTTGAAGTGGCTAGGAATGATTGTCCCGAAATAACTGGGATTCAGTATTGTGGATTCACCGCAGGTTGAGTCTCAAGAACTATGAAATCGACCAGAAAAATAAATTCTTCAATCTTAGTCAGAACATCCTCAATCTCTTCCATTGGCTTGTTCACAAACTCATCAGCTAATTATAATATAATCATAGTAGGTCTTAACTCGCCCAGTCCTAACTACGTGTATGCTAAATAAGGTAGCAAGTTGACACTTGCTTATAAATCCAGTATGGCCCTTTTAATCACTGTACTTTCTATAGTGCAGTAAACAGTAAGATTTGTAGGGTTTCTGTACTTTACAGATACTGACTGAGAAAGTATGCTAAAGATGCTAGCAGCTAGAAAGCCTTTCTTTGGAACATTTGTTGTCCTCATTTTTATGTATAAATCCTTTAAGAATTTTGCATAAGCAGGTACTTACTGGATTATATTGAGAAGAGAAACATTGACCTTTACTTGAATAATTCAAGATGTCCTCAACCTAAGGAGAATTTTTTTAAACAATTTGGATTGGGTGCCTTGGCCTTAGGAATATGCTCAATAGGAGGATCAGATGTTGAGGAATCAGGCTCCTATGTCGTGTTAGTGGGTGATGTGTTGGATGATTGTGATGATTGTAATAGTGGAATGTCAGGTAATGTTGGAATTATGGAATCATGGAATATAGTCTGCTTTGCAATAAGAGTGGAATCAGGTGGCATGACTACATAGTTGTTAAAGTGCTTGCCATATCGAAGAGTGTGAATAACATTGACTAGGCTGATGTGCGATTGGATGTAGCTAGAGAAACTTGCATTAGGGTTTGTTAAAGATTGACTTGAAAAAGTATCCTTACCATGTTCACTCATTTGACTCGCTAGCTGTCCAACCTGCTACTCTAAATTTTTAATAGACTGAGAATTTACAAGTAGGTGCTGATATATTTTTGAATGAAATTGTTGACACTTTTATAAGATTTTCCATGTGCATGTTAATGTTGGACGAAACTTTGAGAAGATTCTCGATGTTCTTCTCAAGTGATAGTCACTTTTCATGATCATTATTAGACCCCTATTGTAGATAGGATTGATTAAGTGTAGGTGGTGTATTCGTGTTATTCCCATGGTTAACGAATTTTGGGTGTTGATAAACACTCACATTTAGTCTCGGGAACTGACTAGTAGAAAGAGGCTGAATGTTAGAGTTGGGGGTTTCTTGATATTGCCTTTGACTCCATGAGAGATTTAGGTGGTTCCTCCAATCCAGATTATATGTAGGAGCATATGAATTGTTCGTAGGTCATGAATAAAAGATGTTAGCCTACTCAGGTATCAGACCCAAATGATTCACTAGGAATAAACACTCCTCCATGATATGACCGCAATTGAACCATGTGGGAGCATGCAATTGATTGATTTGACCAATCTACGGAGCACTAAGAGTTTCTAGCACCTCGATTCTCCTCATAAGGGTTGTAATTTTAGCTTCAGCAGCTATAGATCTATTGACACTATGGATCCCGCCCTTATTCGTAGAAGTCGATGCATTGAGTTTTTCAGCAAGACTATCCAGCTGGATAATTTTTCAATGCTAAATCTTTTAAGAATTTCCATACTTCATCTTTAGTTTTCCTCATAAACTCTCCTTAATGTAGAGACTCAAGAAGAGTTTTGGAAGTGTAATTGAGTTATTTGTACACATATTTACATAACCACAACTTTTCTATCGCATGTTGGGGGCACTATGCTAATAAGTCTTTGAATTATTCAAGATGCTTCCAGAATGGTTCTTCCTGCACTTGACGAAACTGATTAATGATGTTTCTTATCTTAGCCATCTTGTGCGTCAGATAGTACTTCTTAAGAAATACTATCACAAATTTATCCTAAATAATGATTGAATCAGTATGTATATTATATAACCACTTCTTGGCATTATCTTTTTGGGCAAACGGGATGAAACAGAGCTTTATTACATTCTCTGATAAGTGCTGTAGTTTAATCATCATGCACACTTCCTAAAATTCACTAATAAATAGGGAAGTGTCCTCATTCTTAGATCCATTGAACTTAGGAAGTATACGATGTACTGCAGTTTCAGCTTGTAGTTATTACCCATGGCTTGTGAAAGTTTGATGCATGATGGTAGTAATGTGCGCAATGAGTAACAACGATCTTGAAGGATCAGCATTGGTTCCTTTATCTTATCATGTATGATGAAATCTGATCTCACGAGTCAAAAAAATTGATCACGGGTCCAATGTGCCATAAACCAACATAAGTGGAGGAATGCGGGAGTTTCATAAAACTAATGCAAGAAGTGTCGGATATAGTGTAGTGAGATTAAAAGTGGGTCAAATAAAATATGATGCACCTACAGTTTATATTTCTTATTTTTTTAAATAAGACCAAGAACCCAAAACACAGAGCAAGAGAAAAATTGGGCAAGACTAGTGTTTACCTGGCATTGAATGGCGGCTGTAGCGGCTATTTGGCAGCAAACTAGGGGGCTTGGCTCTCAGGTTTTTGCAGTGACTCCCTGTTGCTTCTTGATTCTTTTTATCTCCCTGTACTTGTACATCCAAATCTCTATACACTCAACACATATTATTAATTCGTAAAACATGAAGAAAATAAGAAAACACTGTTGATCCCTGACAGCGGTGCCTAAAACTTATTGTGAATAAATCTACTATAAGTGCACAACGTAGTTGTAGCACAAATAGGTCGTTCCCACATCAATCTAATGTGTTTCGCAATCTCACTTTTTTTTATTATCCTAGCAAGTTAACTAATAACATCTAGATGAGTTTTTACTTATTCTTGAGTTAGTTTAGGACATCGAATTTACTAGTTCACAACCGAGCACTCTTTTCATTATCTTCCTCATATCTTTTTAATATAAATAATTATGATTATATAAAAAATAAGATCTATTTAATTTAACTTTTATTAAATCTCCTTAAGCATAAATTATCGACTGTCATGTAAGCATAACTCACTAACGTTTGTGACTTTTCTAAAAGGAAACTATATCAATAAAGATTTCTACAAATAAAATTAAAAGAAATAATTTCAATTCCTAACTAAAAAAGGCTATCAAAAGTAAGGTTAAGTATAACCTATCAAAATATTAGATCTACAAATTATCATCTTTTAATCTTTATTCTAGAAAAATCATATCTTTTTAACTCTTTTAGGAGGAAAATAAATAAAAATTATATGAAGGTTGATCTCTAACTTCATCTACATGTTAGAAAGTATTAGATTTATAAATTATCATCTTAGAATCTTTATTATAGAAAAATCATATCATTTTAACTCTTTTAGGAAGAAAATAAATAAAATTATACTACGATTGATCTCTAACTTCATCTACATGTTAGAATTAAATAAAATTAGTTACTCATATTTTTATTAATCAAGATGATCTTTTAGACAAGAGAACCATTAAAAATCTAATTTTTATTACTAGGCCTATGAAACCCTAGCTAGAAAGCAATAAAAATTAACTACTAAGGCAATTATATTAATTTACCTACGAAGAACAACGATGAATAACATGAAGTCACGTTTAAATCTCTGGTATGGTGGTTGTTGCTCCTTAGGGTTAATATCTAAATTTTATTAATCTCATAAAAAGTATAGGAAAACCCTAATTTATAAAGATATGACCAATATATAGACTTCAAAATCTCAAAATCCTAATCCAGTCATGAAACTAAAACTATAAAATTCAACAAAGCCATCATAAAATTTTTATATATAGACTCTTTTTACCACCAAATAGCGGCATTGACTACCAAATAGCAGTAGTCGAACCTTCTTATAAAAGTCCTACTCTGCGTCTGAGTCAACACGCTTTTTTTGGGGACTTGTGGGCCCCATATTTTCGCTAAATAGCTCCACTTCTAGAGTTCAACTTCAAGTAGTTTGATCTTTTGGCTCTTCTTTTCTCATGTGCATAACTGGTTTTGATTTTCATGGCTTGTAGCTCTATGCTTCTATAGTTTTCTTCTCTTTTACTCTTTCTAAACTCGGTTTTTCTGATTATCTTCTGATTTCATGCCAAATCCTTATAGTAATAGGTTTTACCTAAAAATACACTAAACATACCTGAATAATATTATTTATCTACAAAAATGGACAAGATGAGAGATATAATTATGTAATATATGATACTCATCAGTGCTCTACTGAATATGGAGGAGAGGAGGGTTATTTATAGGCGAAACTCCCAAAAACGAACTAGAACCCCTGGACGGTCTATGATAGGTTGTCCAAATGCTCTGGACGACCTATCATGGGGCATCCACACCCTTTGGACGGCCTTTGATAGGCCTTCCAGATCCGAATTTAGATAGTTTGAACGTTCACTCGAGTAATCTCAATAAATAATACAATCATATTAAGACAAAAATAAGGGCAATAAATAGCATTAATTTAACAATTATTGCAAGTAAAAATAATAATTGATTTTACAAAAAATAAGTCCAATGAAATATAGCTTCGTAAATATCTCTAAATTGTAAAAATACAACCTCAATAAAATTAATACCTCAAATCAACTAATAATATATGCAATTGGCACTTATTACATATTTCTAATAAAATTATTAAAGCACAACTAATAAGAAAGTAATAAAATAAATAGTTTATTAGCCTCGTAACTCCTTTTACTCTTAGAAATATGATAAGTCATTCTCCGTCTTAGGCTGATCCACTTTTAAATAAGGATGTGTGTTTGGTCATAAAAAATCAGGATCATCAGTAAAGCGATCCAATAAAATATAGTAAAATTATGTAAAAAAAACATCACAATGGCAAGTAATATCATATGTTAAAAACCAATGAAAATTTTATGTCGTTATCAATATATACATCTTAATATTAATATTTAAGTTATATTTTAGTTATGATATTTAGAAAGTTAGAATAATATGAAGTTGACTGGTCCGAATGCATCACCATTGATACTTTGGAAAATATTACGGTAGTTTGATTGAAGCCTATCTCAATCTTCATTAAAGTAAACTACGGTAACTCTGACTGAATCTATCCTGATCCTCCCACATGGAAAATAGTAGCCACTTGATTGAAGCCTATCCTGATTCTCCCAAAAGAAAAACAATGACACTGTTATATTTAGAAATCAATTTATATAAATACCTTATTTTCTCCAAAATCCTATATATATTTCAATTCAGTTTAGCTTTAGTCATTCATTCAATTTCACTATAATAACGTGAATTGATGATCATCATTAAGTTCAATAATAATAACAATATCAAAAATTGTAAAAATCAGCAATATCAGTGTGGTCGTTTAATGACTATCACTAATTACACGATATATCAATTTCAATATTCAATCTTATATATTTTCAATACTTATGCTAGTCCATGTTGTATCATATATCAGTATTATGTTATATTGCAAATAATAGTTTCAGTATTTTTGATTAGAGTATTTCATTCATTAATTAGAGTAATTCATTCATTAATCATGTCTTTCAATTTTGTATTTTTATTCAATTGATGTTAACTGTGATAATAGTAAATGTCAATGCTAATAAATAATAACGGTACAGTAATCTCTTTAAATCCTATCATCATTCATATCGTTTACTTCCATTTAATAAGTTTCAAGTTTAATAGGATATCATTAAATATCAAGTAATATTTTTCTAATCAGTGTCTTGTATTCGTATTGTAATTTAGACCTTAAATTACCAAATCATGGTAAATTAACGGATAGCTAGGAAAGTGTAAGATATTGATAGGTTTCCATGCTACACACGTTTCTTAATTAAGTAATAACTGTATATTGATATTTCTTTGCTTAGACAACAGTTGTATAAATGATCAAGGATCGGTTTTTCATATCCAAGCCATATTCATTTAATTCTAGCAATAGAATTATTTTACTAAATTTAAAGATATAAAATACAATATGAAATTTGACGTTCAATTTAAAAATAATCATGTGAATAACAATTTGCATAGTAAAGGTAATATAATTTGCACTATTTGTAAATTCACTAGAAAGGATATAATTTCATTCATACGGTTTAAAATATGATCAAATTAATTATATAATAAATAGTATGGTTTAATGAGTCCAAAATAACTCTCCCTCTACTGTTAAAAATCCTTCTCATGAGTACACAGTTGACTAGTAAATCTCAATTCATGGTAGAACCTAAGGGGAGAAAAGAGAATGAGAGATATTCGGCGGTGAACGAAACTCTAATGAACAGCAGAGGTTCATGTAAGGTGCATGGTGACTCCAGTATGGCATGAGAAAGAATAGAGAGGATATAGTGTAAGAGAGATGATCTTTATCTATAGAGATTGAGGTTTCCTTATAGAAAATAAAAGAAAGTCGTAGTATGAAAAGTACAAAAGGAAAGTCAAAATATAATGAAAGTAATAGAAGGAATGTCAAAATTAAATAAAAAGAAACTTATTGAATGGAAAGTTGGAAAATCTAATATTAACATAAAATGAGAAAATGAAAAGTCAAAAAAGTGAAGTATTAACATCATAAGGACGATGGGTATTTCCATGTAAGGGATTATAGAAATCATGTTTTGATTTAATTATCTTTTAGATCATCAATCTAGTAGGAATTTTAATTGATTAAGTTAAGATAGAATAAGCTATAGAAACCAAATCTAATCATATTTTATTAATTAGTAATGAAGCCAATTCTACTTTAATTAGACTAACTTATTTTAATGACATAGTTAAATAGTAAGTTGAATGGGTCTAGCGATGGGTTTGGTTCTCTAAAATTGTGGGTTCAGGTCTTAGTTTTCACTACTTAATTAAATTAATTAACTTAACTTACTCTCCTTATATTTTATTTTATTTTTTCATTTAAATCTCATTTAAAATACAATATTTCTCCAATAATTAGAAAAATCATATAGTGAAATTAGGTATTACATCGGGGGCCCCTTGAACAGAGATATGGCTGAATTGTAGTTATTTGAACTGAAAATGAATCAACTGTTGAGATTTGAGCCTCGGTTTTTAAGTTTAGATTTGATTTATCTTAAAATGAGGGAAAGATATTTGAATTTTGGATGAGAGATTTAATATATTAGCTTGAATTGTTGATAAATCTGATCAGATTATTAAATCTCTCAACAAGAATTAACAAATTAGATTAGATCATTGAGAATAATTAATAAGGATCGTAACCGAGTCAATAAAAAATCTAGCTCTTCAAAGGAAAATCTAGATTTGATCCTATGTTCATTGTTAAATCTCTCATTTCGTAAGGTTAAGCTATGAAAATCTATAAGGATCTAGACAACCATCGATGGAACATAAATAGGACGAAGTGATAGAATTAAGGAGATAGAAGAAACGAAAGAAGACCAACTCTTCAGTGAAATTCAAAGACATTAGAATCAAGCAAACATAAATATCAGGATTATGTAATAATCATGAAAACCTGTATCAACATAGTGTAGATAAGTAACTAATACAAGAGTTGAGTAATTTCACAGAGTGTGATATGATTTCTTATCTCAAACAAGAAGAAATTAGATAGATTGACTAAAAAAACTAATGATTTCATTTGCCGGTGTTGGACGATGGGGTTCAGTAGAAAAGAAAAATAAATGCTTTTAGGTTCAAATGGGGTCTTGGCCATTTATATCGATATCTTCGAGACAAAGAGCCATGACTGGTGGTTTAATTATAATCCACTATACGCAGGATCGAAAGTCTTTAGGGTTTGGAGATAGTGTGTCATGGTGCCAGATTATCCATGAGTTGAGAAAAGAGGTTGTACTTGGTCAGAGTAAGTTGATTAATTGGTGGAGTAAAATCTTGATTTGAAGATGAGGTTCAATAACAGATCCATGATTGGATAATTTCGAATATATTTTTTAAGTTCGGAGATAATTCGTGAAACGATTCAACTTGATTAAAATGCAAAAACTCGATTTTTACTATGTTGGAATATGATGGGACTGATGAACCATTGAGAATCATTGAGAAATAGGTGTATATGAATGCAAGCTTATTTTCAAAATTGTTTTATGCAATGAACATAATTTTGAAGAACATAGACTCAATGTTGGAAAAATGATGATGTAATTTTTTCATTTTTTGAAACATGATGCAATTTTAGAAATTGGTTATCGAGAATCACCCTCTCGATAGGCATGGGACAACACAACTATTGAGATGTTTAAGATTTTCAAAGAAAAGTAATTTTAATGTATCATGTTTATCGAGATAACCGTGACAAGAATTTTCTTCCTTCCATCTCACAGTAGGGCATTTGCAATTATCACAACTATGGGACTATATCTTTGGCGATGGGACTTTGAGGGTCTCATCAATTCTTTTCTTGTACTAGTACATTTTGATTCATTCCTCCTTTAATGCTTTGCAAGATGTCTTTGTGGGTCTCATTGTGTTTCTTTTCTTGTATTGATACCTTTCGATTCATCTCTTCTTTATTGCTTTGCGATGGGATCTCCTTTTCATTGATGCATCAAGAAAGTTATTCATCATTTACTTGATGAAATATACATAATGTGTTGATACTATTTATGATTTTCATTGTGTTTATGTATACATGCACACTCAAATAATACATCAGTAATTTTATAACATACATTTCTCTTATGCATAAAACTTTTATTATTCTTTTTTTCTAGTAAGATCAAGTCGAGACTAAAAAACCACCACTAGAAAGACTTCTAGAGATCCCAAGAATTCTCACATTCCATTGATTGTACAAAATGTGTGACAAATCTGGGGTGATTACGTAGCAGAGTCTGTGTGACTGTCAATCATTGGCCAAAATAGGACAGGTTTATCTTTTTGCCTTGATAAATTAAGTAAACAAGTTGTTCAGTTGTTCGATTCGTCTAACCTAGTTTTAGATCTGACACTCATACATAGATAGTAGAATTAAATTTTTTACAAATGAATTTGTTTAAGAGGGTTAGGATTATATAATTGTCTATCATAGTCAAGTTATTGTCACTACGGTGATCTTCATCACTGAAGCATTATGGCTGCTTCTAAAGGTTACCTGTCATCTTATCTCTAGTGGATGCATAAGAAATCGGAGCACATAGCACTTGCTACAAAAGTGAGCCCACAACATTTTTGACCTAGCCCCTTCTTTTTTTTAAAGCTGATCTCTTTTTCAACAGTGCTATATCAAATTTGCTATATCAAATTTGTTTTTGAGCTAAGCAGGATGCTGGATCCCTTCTAAGTCAGCCAGCAAAACTTGATTGCACCTTATTGAAGAGTTGTAGCTTAACATCTTTGGACACAATGCATATTATTAATCAATACTTTTTGAGTTTGTAAAAGGTATTGTAAACCTTGTATTGACCTCCATTTTGCATCTTTGTACTCTTATGATTTTATTGACATAAACTAACTGCCCATAGATTGGTTAAGGATACGGTAGAAATTGATTGAAGATTTCACCCATTTTGCTTGGTTTTGGAAAGATCGAATTTAAGCCAAGTGTTCTGCCACAATTTTAACTTATAACAGTTTAAGTTCTGGATAGGGAAAAGAGAAGAACGTTGGAAGAGATCTCGGATCCTTATCTTTAATTGCTCAAGAGATGAAAATAGATTGGAATCTTGAAAGTACACCATTTTCATATAGCTGAAGGTGGTATCGAAGACCAAAATTAGTATCCTAATAGAACCACAAGGAATTTTAACCAAAAGCATAACTTACTTGGTAGATTTTGGAATCGTGATTTTTTATTTTATTTTTATTGTTTTTCAAAGTCCTTAATAGTTTTAGCTATAATTTTGAATTTAAGACGAACAACCTCTACCATGACGATAATTCTTATAAGAGGAACGAGTGACAACTCTACAAGAAACTATAAAGACCTTTACTGCAAAAGAATCTCCTCACTCGATGAGACTGTCCTCAAAAAATATTTAGTATTATTTATCAATCAATTTCAGGTTTATGGAATCAAAGAAAAGAAAAAGATCAATTCAAGCTACTTAAAGACATAATCATGAGAGTTTCCTTAAACTTTATGTAAGACCATTCTAATTCTAACTATATAGTTAGTCCTAAACAAGTTTTAGCTTTCTACTACCTCTTAGTCCTAACTTTTCAAATTAGCCGATTTTAAACAAGTGAATAATTTAATAGTAAAAGAATGAACTAAGGATAATACAATTTGAATTCATCATTTATTCGTAGATATTGATTGAATAGCATGCACATCTTGCTTTCTGTAATTTTTTTTGTTTTTGAATTTTTCTAATTTATTTTATCTTTTTTGTTTTCTATTTTTTTTGGCCTTTTCACTTTTCCCTTTGTATTTTTCTCTTTTTCATTCCCCCCCCCCTTTTTTTTATTTTTATTAAGGAAAGAGACTATTTATATATGAAATTCAAGAGTTGTCATCAAATAGATGTCAACGTGGCTCATTAACTGAATGGGACATGAAATTCTTAATATGGTTCT
The DNA here is from genome assembly GCA_036321105.1 of Dracaena cambodiana. Lineage (NCBI taxonomy): Eukaryota > Viridiplantae > Streptophyta > Magnoliopsida > Asparagales > Asparagaceae > Dracaena > Dracaena cambodiana. The sequence continues at coordinate 40,303,294 of JAYEPQ010000007.1, forward strand.
ATAATGGAGAATTGAGAATTTTTGCATTAGTAACTATACTAGTAGCTAACTTAATCATGTGGAACGAAAAAGGAGGGGTATCCGTTCTCTCTATTGATGGCATCAACATGATCAGAAAGAAGTCTTGATTGTTCATCTTCATTGAATGAGTCTTCATCCTTAATCATTTCCATGATGTAGCATTCCTCTAAATACTGAATCATGCATAAAGTTATATCATCATTTTTGGTTTGTTCTTCTCTGCCTTCTTGCAGTGATTTGACACTTTCAGTATTGGATAAAATGAAAAGCTCTAATTCATTGTCATGTTAAAGAGAGCTCTCCTTGAATGGTTCTTTTCAAGATGCCGTAAAACCCTTCAACAATTTGTGAGTGTTATGATCATCACCTTGTAGGGGAAGTATACTAATAAATTTTGGTTAAAAAATATTGAGATCTTTTGACAACCAAGTAAATGATTGTGATAAACCGAAGAGGAGTTTTCTACATTGAGGCTAACCCCTTGCTTGTTATCTTCATTTATGAAGATCTTTCAGATGATAAGATAACTACCATCATCATATTCATCATAGATCAGATCACCATATATAGTATCTTTCATGGCCCATTTTAAATGGTGTAAACAAAATGAGCTAGTTTTGAGTCAACGGTTATATTAACATAATCGCCCACAATAGTTTTTTTTTAATATTTTGCTTAAGTTTTTAATAGTTTCACAAACTTTGGGTGTAATTGCTGTATCACTTCCTTTGGAACATCATTGGCCTTGTGGATGTTAAACTCCCTTTGGGTATCCATTTGACCATACCTCTTGATTAATGAAGATGATGGGATCATATGTTCATATAACTTCTTAATGTGGCTCATGTCATCCAATTTCTTTGTTGAAGAAAGCAATCTAGATCCCACTAATAAAAATTCTAATCTTCAAAAGTTGTGATGATTTGGATTAGTTGTTTATCAAGTTCTTTATTAATTGTAGTTTTGGCTTCAATTCATCATCATTCTTCTTTAGACATTTTGGTGCTTCTATTAAAGTTATCAATTAATAATAGTTGTATCTAATTGACTCTAGCTCTTGTATATTAGGAAGAGATGATGGAAGAGGTTTGAGCACTTGAATAGAGATTGATTTGGTTATCATCTTTTAGGTGGACTGTGATTCTGCCTCTATACTGGGTTGCTTGGTAAGAGACTCTTGTCGTTGTGGCATGAAGATGATTGGAGATGGGGAGGAAGATTGCATAACCCTCTGCTATGATAATTTTGGCATAAGTTCATGATAGCAAGTTGGTGACCATGATATGAAATTCTTCAATAATTGGAGTAGATATAAAACTAATCATCTCATCAATCTGAGACTTCAAAATAGGTTCATGACTTGTTAGCGAAGTCATATTACAATATTCTTGAGTTCTTGGTATAGAAGATGCAACAACTGCCCCTTGTGGAGGCCTCAAAGTTGGTTTACACTTCAAATGATGAGTATGTATAGTAGAAGGCTTCACGATAGTCCTACAAGTCATAACTAGAGCTTTGGCAATAGAAGAGACTGATTGGAGTGCTCTCTTTTCCCCTTGCATAATTGAGAATATATGCTCATCTCAATGAAACAAAGGAGTTCTATATTCCTAACTGGATCCTTGGATAGCATTGACTATGACTTGATGTTTGGGCAATGGTTTTGAATGACTTCGGTGTGCTAGTTACGCCTCATAGCAAAACAGGCTCAGATGGACTTCTTGGTGACATTCCAATCAATATGGCCTTGTTCATGAAGATGATAAATCAAATTTCGCACATACCAACACTTATCAGTGTTATATCATAGAGACCTATGATAGACAAAATATTAAGAAAGATCATGATTTGGATTTGTAATTTTCCTTTGAAAGGGTAATTCTATCTTATTTTTATCTATTATGAAGTCAAAATGATTTAGTGTATGGGGTAGGCAGATCAGGTTAAAATGACCTTTTGGGTCTATTACCCTTAGCAAGATAATTTGCTCCTTGCTGTAGCATGTTGGTTGCTACATAAGCCATATCATCATAAGCAAGATCGTTATACAAATCATTGTCAACATTTTGGATATAGACATGGCAAGTGTATTGTCCAATTCAGACAGTATGCTATCGTGGACCATTTTTTCCATTTGGGGACTAGGATGGCTCATCTCAACAAATGTTTTTCCACTTTGAATTGCTAAGCAGCTTCTGATCTTTGGATCAAAGTTCCTAATAATTTGTTTAGTGCATTATTCTTCAGGTAATTTAAGACTGTATGTAGCTTATATGTCATGCCAATGATTATAAAAATCAATTAATTCTTTACAAGTTTTCCTGATTTCATCTTACAAATTAGATAACTCAGGCATACATTCAACTTCGTTTTTAAATCTTATCCCAAAAAAAGATATATTATATTATCACATTCCAATAAATTACTAGATTTTAAAGAGTTAAACCACTTTGAGCCAGTCTCTCAAGTGACACTTGAAATAAGTATAAAATAATCCCGAAATCATAGTGATATGGTGCTATCAACTTGCAAAACCTGCATATCTAGTCTCCAGAATATGTTTCTCCATAGTACATTGGTATCTTAGGGTGCTTGAATCCCAGAGATAGTTAAAGTTTGGCATTCTGTAGTAGTTATTAAATGCCTTCTTTTTTTGGCTTTGCTTCCTGCATGCTCTTGAATTTAGTCCAGTACTTTATTTTACAAAAGGACACTATTAGCAACACCTACTGATATATTGAAATTTAAATAATTAGATATTGAATTAATCATAACATGAGATATATTATGTGCTTGGGGATTAATTGTGTGCTAATGTGTAACAGTTTGTTGCAAAGGTTCCTCTAACTGTGATACAACATGGTGTGGAATTTAGACAGCAGAGCGCTGTGTAGCTTACCTCCAAGGTTGAGGGATGGAATCGGTACTCAACGGATTTGAAGTGGACATAAGAGTATCTTACCCCAAAGTTAGGGGTGAATGATTAGTTTAATAGAGTTGGAACTGGAGTAAGAGTAGGCTGACCCCATGGCACAGACGCAATCGGATTCAGAATTGGTTTTCCTAGACAAAATTGTAGTGGAGTGAGGTAACGACACTTGTGGGACTTGTGAATGACACAGCAAAACTGTGTGAATGCTGAGACTGACATAGGAGTAATTGGCAGATCTTCTATAAATAAGAGATTGGAATAAGAGAAACTTACCACACTGGGTTGGATATCTAAAGTTGGTTTCTATGGAGGAGTTTGTAGAGCAGGAATAATCTTTATGATTATGTTATGCAAATAGATGGGATCATGATGCATGATGGAACTAGCTTGACTTGATTGGGGTAGGGAACCTATGGGATACGTGCCTATAGGGTATGCATCTTAGTTCAAGTTTTAGCGAATGTGTGTGATTACAAGTAAAATATGTTCTATTTCGTATATAATTTATATACTTGTAATCCACTTTTGTGAATTAACAAAGCATTATTAATGGTATCTTATACCTTTATATCAAGCACTCAATTTAAGTATTTACACTAACTCAAACAAGTGTTTAATGTGCTTTGATTTTCTTGGAGCTAAGATATGGAGATAAGAGACATATAGCTCTAAAGAAACGCACCATAGCTATCGATAGCCCCTAAAAAATTCATAAACCGAGCTAGTTTACAAGTCACTGTCAAAGCCATTGCCGAAATGACCATCGACAACACATATAAAATGAACCTACCTGCGCATGGTTACCGAAGCAGCTATTGAAATTGTTGTAGATAGTGCCAGGGACAGATACGTGATACAACTCATGATTGACATAAAAATGAGTTTTTTTATACTTAAAATACTATAAGATAACTCAGCTTAGGGGGTGATAAACATCCCTTGTACCATGTATGTGGGAGAGATATTATGATAGAGAGTTAACTAGATCTGATTTTTTTTTTTTTGAGTTCTTCTCTTTGTATTGAGAGATGAGAATTATTACTTTTTCTTCCATCGTGGGTTTTAGTAATAAAATATATCTTTCCTTTTAATTGATGATTCTGATGGCTATAGTTAATTAATCTCTTTTCAATATCATATGAGGAGATGAACTTTAGGTTTTTAATATGGTTTGTTTTGATTCTTAGAATTTTTGTTGTTATATAATTTTGTTTGAGTTTTCTTTTTTATATTGTTTGTTAAAAATATGATCATGGTTTTTGATTGTATATATTTTGATGATATAGTTATTTCTTAAATTTGATGTGCCATAGACATTCAAGCCATAGAGTATGACTAGATTTGGCATAATTATTTCTTATCATTTATAGATTATAATTAGATTCATGTTCAAGTATTCATATATGTTTGAATTGTTGGATTAAACTTATAACAAGATACTTTTAGAACTGAATGCTTGAAAGAGTTATTTTCTATCTGAATTGGACTGCATGATCTATTTAGTTGAGATAAACTAAGCGATTAACCAACCAACACAAAGATCTAGAGAGATTTCTCATATCTATGCTGATACTTCTCTTTATAGTTTTTAAACCACCAAAAAAATGTCTTTGCTTTCAATAAATTTTCACTCTTCACTTAACTGTAACTCTTTCTCGAAGTGTTTTCACTTTAGGTACAGTGTCCTTGAGGGACTGATCATGGATTGACTCTCAAGTATTACTTCTCGATCTCCTGCACTAGGGAGTGTATGGATTAGGTTGCATTAAGTTTTTGGCACCCTTATTGGGAATATTTATATTGGTCTTTCACACTTTGTTATAGGTTACGGTTAAGTATCATTTACTTGGGTGGTTTGATTTTGTATGATCAGTTGGCAGATAGTGTCTAACGGTATACTCATGCGGTCATGCTCAAATCCACTCCATCTTCAAGAAAATCCACCAACCGTTAATATGAGCACTAGTAATAATAATCTGAACAGTGGTCTAAATAATAGCAACAACGAGTATTGACACTATAATACTAATGACGATTACAACTAGTATGGAGAAATTGGGTGACCTCTTCGTGACTACTTGTTGGCAGATAGGACAATCCGACCCTTCTGCATTATATTCCCTCTTAATGTCGAACATTTTGAGATTAAATCAGGAGTCATGTAGCTACTTCCAAACTTTCATAATATGAACAAGGACAACCCTTCCATGCATCTTCAAGAGTTTGATGAAGTCTGTGACATCATCAACTTGTAGAATACTAGCACAAAGCAATTAAAATTGAAGCTCTTTCTATTCTCTTTGAAATACAAAACAAAGACTTGGCTTTACTCTTTAAGACCGAACTCAATTAGGCAATGGGATGAGATGCAAAAAGAAGTTCTAAATAAGTTCTTTCCTTCACATTGGACGAATTATCTATAGTAGCAAATTGTTACTTCCTACTAGAAGGACGACAAGACATTCTTCTTGCTAGGATTGCTTCAAGGATTTGTTACTCTCATGAAAGAATGGGATCGTGAAGTTGTCATTTGAGAGCATGACCTTAGAGCTTAACATGTTCAATGTTTGCAAGCAATCCAATGGGGATACAGAGGTGCAAGAGGCCAACTTGATTGAAGAATTATACAAAGATAACATTATATCATTATGCATGTTTAATCCATAGAAATGGTACTTGTCACAAACAACACTTTATTGAGAAGTTTAATTTACATGATACTTATCAGTTCATTTAGTATCTAAAGAATACTCAATGTTTGTACATTGCAGGTGAAAATATTCAAAAAGTTACCTCCACTATAGAAAAGTTGGTTCCATATGAAGTGGAAGCTCCTACACATGAGCTTAAATCTCTTCCTAAGGACCTCTAGTATGCATTCGTAGGACCTAAGGAACATTTTTGATGGTCTCCCAATGCATCTGGTACAGAAAAGGAAGAATAATTATTCTCTATATTTCGAATGTATGAGGACACTTTAGGTTGGAATATGGCGGATATCAAGGACATGGACTATCTTATATGCACGCACCAGATACCTTTGGACCAGATACCTTTGGACTATGATGCTAAGACCATCAAACTGATACAGCACATGTTAAACCCTGCTATGAAAAGGAGGTCCAAACCAAGGTCTTGAAACTTTTAGATGCAAGCATCAACTACCCAATCGCAAATAATAAGTGGGTAAGTCAAACCTAGGTAGTTCCAAAGAAGAGTGAGATAATGGTGATTCGAAATGAGAATTGCTAAATCGTGTATACTCATACTGCTATGAACTAGCGCATATATATTGACTACAGTTAGCTGAACTAGGTAATGAAAACAGACAATTTTTCATTACTATTTTTAGACTAGGTACAAGAGAGAGTAGTATGCCATAAATATTATTTTTTTTCCTAGATGGACATTCATGATGCAATCAGATCGAGATTGCCTTAGAGGATCGAAGAAAACTATTTTCACCTATCCTTTAGGTACTTTCGCTTTTCGGAGAATGCTATTTGGATTATGCAATGCCCCTACTACTTTCCGACGATGCATGATTAGTATTTTTAATAATATGGTAGATGATTTGCTAAATATTTGACTTCTCTGTGATTGGAAACAGTTTTGGACCATGGGCCGATTTAGAGATAGTGTTACAATGATATGAATAAAAAAACCTATTTCTATATTGGGAAACATGTCATTTTATGGTCAAAAAGGGCATAATCTTGGGACAAATTGTATCATTTAAGGGTATGGATGTTAGATAATGCAAAAGTCAAATCAATCTCCAAAATACCCACCCCAAAAATGGTCAAAGACATAGGTTCATTTTTAGGGCACTCCAAGTTTTATAGGAGGTTTATTAAGGATTTTAGTAATATTACTAAATTTTTATTTCACCTTGTGCAAGGTGTGCTTTAAATCAAATCATGCATGCATGTTAGACCGCATTTAAAACATTGAAAGAGATGCTCATTGCTGCATCAATAATGCAACCTCCATATTGGTCCCTTCTGTTTAAATTAATGTACAATACAACTAACTATGCTATTGGAGCGGTACTTGGACAATGTCGGAATAAGAAGTCATATGTTGTCTACTATTTTAGCAAGATGTTAAACAAAAATCACTATGGAAAAAGAGCTAATTGCAGTAGTTTTGCACTAGATATATTACGATCTTATATCTTGGGCTCACATGTTGATTTTACTGATCATTTGGCATTGAAATTCTTACTTTACAAAAAGGATGCCAAATAATGATTGTTCCGATGGATACTCCTCTTCAGAAACTTGACCATTAAATAAAGGATAGAAAAAGGGTTTGAGAATGTGGTCGCTAACCACCTTTCTCAGTTAATATTTGAAATAGATGAATTGCCCATTAAGAATTCTTTCTCTGATGAGCAATGATTTTCTTTACATCCAACTCCTTTGTTTGTTGATATGGTGATGAATACCATATATTGCATATTTATAACCCTCATATTATCAATTTTTATTTATAAATAATTGCTACTTAGATACTTTTAGTGTGTTTTAAAGGTGAAGCCTATTTCTACATGGATGTAGTATGAAATCAAAGAAGGATTAGGAAAACTGATTCCAAAAAAGGTAAAGAGAAGAAAGCTACAAGAACAAAAAGGTAGAAGCAACCGAAGTTGATTCTAGTCATGAAAAAGAGAAGAACAGAGCCAAATCGTCACACAACCAGAAGCTAACATCTCACTGTCTTGTTTCTATTTAGCAGCAATTGCCACTAAATAGCGCATAAGGGGTCCACCAAGGTCGAGTTTCTTTGTGCTAAGTCATATGATGATTAGGGTTCTGTTGGCAAAAATTAAGCTCCGCTATCTAACAGTCAACACCGCTATTTGGCGGCAAAATTATTGATTATGTAACTGAAATTTTTATGAGAGTTTTGTTGCAAATTTGTAGTTATTCTATTGTAACTGGATTAAAGTTTGGTAGTCTGATACCTATGTATTGATCGTATCCTTGTAAATTAGGGTTTCTAATACTTATGGGGATTAATAAAATTAGGATTAATCAAAGGTGCAATGACTACCATACCTAAGCTCCAGAGATATGTTCTTTCTGTTCTTGTTATTCTTTATAGGTAGGTTTGTTAAATTACTTTATTAGATAGTTTTTATCAGTTTCTAGTTAGGGTTTATATGCTTTCTAGAAGTAGATAATTTTTATTGCTTTCTAGTTTAGAAATTTAATTGCTTTGTAGGAAAAATTAAATTTTTATTAGCTGTCATGAATAAAAATATGAACTTGATTAGTAATAATATGAGTAGCTAATTTAGTTTAGTTCTAGAATGTAGATAATGTTAGGGATCTACCATAGTATTTATTTTATTTATCTTATTTCTAAAATAAATAAAAAAGACATGATTTTTCTATGAAAAGATTAAAATACAATAATTCGTAAATCTAATGCTTTGAGAAGCTATGCTTAAGTTATTTCTTTTGATCGCCTATGTTTATATAAGGTTTGGGATTATTAGTTTTGATTTTATTTATAGAAATTTCTACCGATTTAGTTTACTTTTATAAAAGTTATATCTTTGATGAGTAATACTTGCACACTACTTAATATCTCATGTTTAGGGTACTTTGAATAAAAGATTTAACATAAAAGATCAACTTCTTAATATAATCATAATTGTTTACATTAGAAAGATAGAAAAAACATAATGAAAAGAATATATGTTGTGAACAAGTTGATTCAATGCCCTAGACTAATTAGAATAAACTAATCAATCTAAAATCTCATAGTTAGCTTGCTAGAATAATAAAGAAAGAAAGATAGTGAAACACCTTATATTTCTGTGGGACGACTTGTTTGTACTACAACTGACATTATGCGCTTACAGTAGAATTATCACGTCAAGTTTTTTTCTAGAGTTTTACGAGTTAACAGTGTGTGCTGAGTGTGAAGGGACCTGGAAACACTGATACAGGAAGCAAAAAAGGGACCAGAAGAGTATCAGGAAACTACTACAGAAACTAGGGAGCCAAGCTCCCTAGTTTTATCGCCAAACAGTGGCAATTGACGCTATTTGGCGGCACAGAGGTATATTCCCTAACCTAAGTTTTCTCATGTTTTGTGTTTTAGGTTCCAGGTTCTATAAAAAATAATAAAAAAATATTCTCGACTTTTTCTTTTTCTTTTCCATTTCTTTCACTCTCCTCCTTTTAAAAAAAAACGTTAAAAATAATGTTTCAAAATTAATTTTCCATATTTGGGTGTCATCATTTTCATGATCCATATCATGATTATCATTACTGTCAATGGATAGAAAGTCCATTAGGACTAAATCATAATCAAATTCATACCACTTATCCTAAACCTACGAGTGTTTTATATCCACCAAATTCTAATTTTTGATAGATGAATTATTCTAACTTTATATACAATTAAGAGTCATATCAAAAGAGTTCTCCATCTGAATATATCTTCGTAGACCAATCATCTCCATATTCTAAACTCATTCATGAACAAGAGTCTCAATTTGATATAATAGATGAAGCATTAAAAAAAATAGAACTGAGATATGCATGTCATGAAAATTTACCAACAACCACTTTACAAATATTATTAAATTTGTATATAGATCCATCATATCGAACATCAAATTTCACTTATAATTTTAAGATGCAATGATTCAAGAAAAATAAGGAAGCTAATAATTATGAGACTGAGGAACGAATACAGAGAATAGATGAAGGTATGAAAGATTTGCTAAAATCATCCTCTCAAACTGTATCTTATATAGAAACTTTCCTCAAAATAATTTCTCATACTAAGATTTTTTAAAATTAACCATCTAAATATATTTAACTCCAACGAAAAATGACTTCAATTATTTTTTGAACTTGATATGATTCATAAAGTGTTATATATTCTTACACATGATGAGTCCACTCTTCGATATTATGATCAACTTTCTTTACAATATTGTATGAATAATTATGGAGAAACTGGTGATAAAGAACAAATTTTGCTTGATGTTTTTTCCATGACGAGCTTGCTAGTGATATACTATCTTTTGATTAAAATTATGGAAAAATTTATTAAGAAGAATTTTTATTCCTTTATAATGACTTGACTAATAATAAGTATTTTTTAGGTATTTTCTAAGATTTTTATTTTTAGTTTTAGAATTTTTGGATTTTTTCATTTTACACTTTGGCTAGTTTATAGGGTCTTTGAAAAAAAGTTAAAAATTTTAATTTTTTTTGAAATAAATCAAGCTAATTGCAAAGAAATGAGTAAATTTAGATTGGATATTTGATAAGAAAGTAAATTTGATAAAATATTTAGAATTTTATAAAAAATTAAAATCCAAAAAATAAATACTACAAATGGTAATTTTTAGGTAAATATACATCTACTTTTTTTTTTACTTCACAATGGTTTATTAGTTAAGGACAAAATTAATAATAATTGAGTAGTTTTTTCTCTCTAAATAAAAATATAAAAAACAAAAAAAAAATAAAGATGTGAGACTAGTATTAAGGCAATGATCCTTTATAAATAAATTTCTTAAGAATTACTAAGTAGTTAGACATTTGCATCTAAATAAGTATGAATATTCACATGAATAATATTTTTAAGAGATAGAGTATGATCTGAGTAATTGAATATTTGTGCCTAAGTAAGCATGAATATTTTATAAAAGTTAAATTATTCACAAAAGAAAAAGTGAAAAAATAGAAAAAAGAAAAACTTTTTAGAGAGAAAGATAAATCATGAGTTAGAATTTTAGTCCGAAACTGAAATAAATTATCACACGTGCATGTAGGTGTATAAGAGCCAATAAATTATTTATTAGTGGTACTGAATGATAGGATTTGAATTTTTGATTAAAATAATAAGTGTATTTGATATGATGCTTAACTTGGAAAAATGATAATCTAAATGCATTCTTGAATTTGTATAGGAGTAAAGGTTGATTGTAGAAAATACCAAAAAGATATTTTCTCTTTTTGTATAAAATTTTTATTTTTGTTGATTTTTGCATATCATTATTTTTATTTTCTTTATACCTTAATCTCTCTTCTTCACGAATTTTATGGGTATATTCACTACAACCTCTCAAAAGATACAACTCATATACTAAGGTAACCGAGCGGTTTAATGGTTTGTTGCAGGTGCTAAGTGCAACCACGATTATTGCGAAAGTAACTGAGGATTTTTTTTTTATTTTTAGGTCTAGGTTTTGCTTGAAGACTAGCAAAGTATAGGCGTGGGGTGTGAAAAATGTCATATACTACATATTTATATCCTCATGCTATCTATTTTTGTTTATAAATAATTGCTACTCAGATATTTTTAGTATATTTTTTAAGTGAAGTTTCTTTGTGCGGCCCCTTATGCCCCTCATGCTATCTATTTTTGTTTATAAATAATTGCTATCTATTTATTGCCAAAAATAGATAGCATGAGGGGCCCCTTATGCTCATGTAAATAATTGCCATATATCACTGTTTTGCTGCTAAATAGCGGCATAAGGGGCCCACCAAGGTCGAGTTTCTTTGTGCGGAATCATATGCGGATTAAGATTCTGCTGGTAAAAATTATGCTTCTCTATTCGACAATTAACGCTGCTATTTAGTAGGAAAATATTGATTCTGTAACTGAAATTTTATGAGGGCTTCGTTATAATTTGTAGTTATTTTGTTGTAACTAGATTAGGGTTTGATAGTCTGAGGCTTATATATTAGTCGTATTCTTATAAATTAGGGTTTCTAATGCTTTATGGAGATTATAAAATTTGGATTAACCAAAGGTGCAATGGCGACTATACCTAAACTCCATAGGTAATTTTTTTCTATTCTGGCTATTTTTTATAGGTAGGTTTATTTAATTTCTTTATTAGATAGTTTTCGCTTTCAAGTTAGGGTTTATACGCTTTCTAGAAGTAGGTAATTATTATTGCTTTCTAGTTTAGAAATTTAATTGCATTCTATGAAAAATTAGATTTTTATTAGCTTTCATGAATAAAAAAATGAAGTTGATTAGTAATAATATGAGTAGTCAATTTAATTTAGTTTTAGAATGTACATGAAAGTAGGGACCAATCATAGTATTTATTTTATTTGTCTTCTTTCTAAACTAAAGAAAAATGTGATATATTAAAATATTAAAATACAGTAATTCGTAGATCTAATATTTTAATGGGTTATACTTAAGTTTTTTAATAGCCTATGCTTAGTTAAGGTTTAGGGTTATTGGTTTTGATTTTATTCATAGAAATTTCTGTCAATTTAGTTTACTTTTATAAAAGGCTACATCTTTGATGAGTTATACTTACACACCACTTGATATCTCATATTTAGGGTGCTTATCTTTCTAAGAAATTAATAAAAAAAATACTTGGTTGTGAACTAGTTGATTTAATATCCTAGACTAATTAAAATAAACTAATCAATTTAGAATCTCATAGTTAGTTTGCTAAAATAATAGAGAAAGTAAGATATCAAAATACCTTAGATCTCTATGCGATGACATGTTTGTGCTACAATCGACATTATGCATTTACAGTAAAATATCACATCATATAGTAATTTTCTGGTTGAATGAGAGATGCGACAATATTGGAGTACTCTAGATAAGAGAAGATTCCTTCATGAGGTATGCTATTTTTTATGGCAATTGATGTGAAATTTATGTCGATTGCAAGCGCATAGATATTATAGCACTCACAGGTTGTCCCACAGGGATTTTGGATCTTTTGCAATCTAACTTTATCTCTAGCCTAATGACTTAATAAGAAAATGATGGCTTGTTGAAAGAATTAATTAACTATTTTTAGAAAGCAAGCCTAAAATTTTAAAATTTACTAGACTAGTGATATAACGATAATCATTTTCTTCTTTTTTACTTTTTATCACTAACAGTCATGTGACATATTAAAGAGTTGTTTTTTTGAATTTAAAATCAATTTATTTGTTTCGATGTGATGCTCCAAAACTACACACTTGTGAGTTCGAGGGTGTGTTCCAATAATTAGTAGCGTATCACTGGTAGGCACTCTCACAATACCGGAGTGCACTAGGCTATTACACTATACAATCACAGGCAAGAGATATGCAAGCATGCATATATAATACATAAACCACAAGTTTGAAACTATCTTCCATAACATCTCAATATAAAATATTGTAATGTCCAAAAACAAGTATATCAAAATGATAAGTAATATATACACAAAAATATTACTTATATAGAGTCAAGTACAATATCATAATCAAGCAATATAAGTACTGAATATAAACAAAAGTTTTTTGGCTACCACGGACGGAACTAGAAAGCATGGTACATATGCATATATAAGTCAAAAGGAAATATACAGAAAAGGGATGAAGATCTTATGAAAAGCTAGTTACTGGCGTTCGGCCTACTCCTGTAAATATAGATCCTCGAGGGTGGGCCCTCCTCCTTTGGCACTGCAATCATGGCTAATGGATCTGGAGTGTGATAATCTCAAGGTTCAGAATCCAAATAAGAATAAAAATCTAAGCTCGTGTAATTTTATCAAGCTCGTGTGTTTTTATGAGAACCATATAAAAATCTGTGTATGCCATGATAGTAGGAGAAATGTAAAAGATGTATTCATACGAATAATGAAGTATATGGCATGCATAATATAATATGAATCATGAAGTACATAGTATATGTAATATAACATGATCATGCATATAAATTATGAAGCATAACGTATGTATAATATAACATGATTAGGCAAATGGATACACATTCTGTCTAATTAGTTTGGAATTGAATTGTTGGAGTATTCACGTATTTTAGGATATGACATTCTCATCAGAGAGGCTTAGTAACACGTTAACATTTCACAAGGTGATGTCAAATACTTGAGGTGGCCTCCATGGATTATAGAGGTGGCTCTAATGGATTCAAGAGGTGGCCCCCATTTTTTGTGGTACTTTGCTCCGAATAGCACTTATTTTGATGAACACTTAATTCGCACACTTTTGCATGGTGTCTAGCTCTAAGACAGTGTATGATTCTAGAGGTGGCCCCATGGATTATAGAGGTGGCTTCCATGGATTCAATAGGTGACCCCTACTTTTTTTATGTAGTATTTTGTTCTGAATAGCACTTAGTTCTATGTGACACTTAGTTCCGCGCACTTTCTGCTGATATTCTAGGCTCTGATACTATTTGTACATGTAAGAATATGAGTAATTAAATATGTGTGAGTACGTACGTAATAAATATCAATGTAATATATGCTATCATCAATGTATCAATATGACATATACATGAATATAATATATGCAAGTATCAATGTATAAATGTGATATATGCAATAAGCATTCATATATCAATACCCATGTGAATATGAAATAACCCGTACGCTGATACTAGCAAGTATAAAGGTTATAGAATATGTTTACGTGCATTAAGCATCATTTCCAAGTAAGAAAACCACATACTTGTTATAACATATATACATAAATTTATCTGCATGTATATTATATCACTAGTCAAGTAGTATATGTATGAACATAACATATATGCATCGATATGAGTTATAACAGGTCTAGACTTAAATTAATCATGTATACATGTATATCATAAGTCAAGTGATATATGCATAGACATAACATATATGCATATGTTACAGCAATTTAATGGACCTAGCACCACATATTAGACTTGTAGGTCTTATTTAATTAGGGTAAAAATAGAATTAGCGACTAACATTTAGAAAAAATATAGAAAATTCAATTATCTTTCCAATAAATTTTGAATAAGGTTAACTGGTGTTCTAGAACAAAAATTTATGGTTATTTTTCATGGGCTTGCTGTTGCTGAATTTTGGACCTAGTACAGTAACTGAGACTTCCATGTTATTTTTTACTAGAACAAAATTAAATTTAAAGCCTAAGATCTAGTTGTAGATAATTCAATTATATTTCTAATTAATCTTGAATAAGTTCAATTAAAGTTTTATAGTAAAATTTATGGTCATTTTACTGTGAACCTACTGCTATTGAGCTGCTGATTTGGTACAACAGTAATAATGGAATTTCTACGTTATTGGTTAAAAAAATGCTAAATTAGGATTGTAGTTGAAAGAATTATAATTTAGTCAATTATCTTTTAGATTGCACTACAATAACATTAATCGGAATTAAAATGGAAAAAATATAGTAGTTCTAAGATGGACTGCTGTATCACCCTAAACTACTATATTGTATGTACATATGATATAACAAGCATAGTATGAGACATACAATAAAACTCAAGATTAAAAAAATTTTAAGCATCTATAATCTTGAAATTGGATTAATAATATATATAGTATCATATATGAGAATATTGTACAAAGAAATCATAAATTTAAAGTATTGAAGAGCGTATTTTTATCTCTTGTTGAGTCCAAATCGGAAAAGAACTAATATTGATGCGACTATCCTTCAAAAGTAGAGAAATCTCCCAAGAATCACAGTAAGGAATAAGGGCAGGTGCTAGAGATTATTTTTTCATATTGATGGAGAAGATTAGAAATACTTGAAGAGGTTAAACTCAAGAACAAGATTCATAAAGCTATATAATAGATTTTCAGTCTATCCTCAGGTTGATTATTTGACGAATTATTTGAGAAAACTTGAGAAGGAATTAAGGTTAGAGCTCTGAAGGGAAAAATGAAGAGGAATATGAGATGAATAAGCTTGAATTTTTTAGATTTTCTGAATTTATTTGAAGGGTTAAACAACTACTGGAAGATAGCCATACTTCAATAGTAAAAACCCTTGAACATCATCTTAATTACAAAATTATCATTGGCTCAAAGTCAATCTAAAATTAGTCAAGGAAAGTCGTTAGGCTTCTGGAGATAAATCTGAGGTATGGAAATTGGAAAAAAAATTTAAATCTGTATTTAAATTGATTAGTTTAATTAGATATTTTTAAAAACAATTGGCAAATCCAAAATAACTAAAAAAATAATGAAAATACCCAAAATAATAAGATAAGATATTCTTGCTCTGCATAATTTAAAATTGAAGACTAGAAGAATATATATAACTCAATTTGTTCAGTATCTGTCTATATCAATATTCATGTTTCTGGCCTAATACAGATGATAAAAAACACTAAGAAACGAATATATCATCAGAGATTCAAAAGCATATTTAAAACCTAATAAGATAATAGGGAATCAAAAAAATATCAATTTTATATAAAATTAATCAAGCATGATAAGAAAATAAATATATACCAGTAAATTTTTTAGGGTTCGTTATCTCATCTGAACCAATGAAAGAATTTTGTTGCTCATACTCATCATAGCCATCATATATAAATAAAGGAGATTATTTTATTAATAATTATGAAAGAGTACAAAACTAAAAACATAAAACTCAATAATATCTCTTCTCTATCTCTCCTCTCTATCCTCTCCAAATTCTAAATTATATCAAGTGCTTATAGCCTTTCAGAACCCTAGCAAGAATTCTATTTATAAAGAAACCCTTATTTCTTCAGAAATACTCAAATAACTCCCTCTGCAATTGTGACTATCTAAAGCCATATCTATGGCTCCATCTACAGGCGCTTTCAGATTTTGTCTCAATCGGCTATCGACAGGCCACAAGTGATTGTCGACAGTCAAACCTGTAAAATGGTAATCTAGGTTGATATTTAAGATTTACTTTGATTTTTCAATTTTCTTCCCCATAGAATCCTGTAAAAAGACTATAAAATATTAGAAAAATATTAAAGTAGAGAGTTTGATCAATTAAAATAATTTATAATTAATTACTTGTATTAATCACCAAAATTGGATTATGAGAGTACAAAATAAACTAAAATAACTACACTTTTCTCTCGTAATCACCCAGATGCATGGGCCTCATCTGCTATCAAGGTGTTAGCCTGACTCTATTTGCGCCTTAGGGCTCTTTGTTCTTGACACAGAAGCCTACTGTTGTGGTGCCAATGACCTCCTCGGTGCTATTCCGCTAGGTCTTACTATTGGTCGTTGCTCTTACTGCTGAGGTAGCACAACTTTCTGCTGATATTAGGGTGGCTGTAGAGGCCTCTAAGCCTGCACTATTTGTCTCTGACCTTCGGAGAACCTCCTTTGTTGACCTGCTCTCATTTGATGGACAACAACGCCATAACTCAAACACAACCCATGAGCTCTCTAGCAAGTACTCTGGATGTGCCTCGACAACTGGGAATATCTACAAATCAGTAGTGACCTAATTATAGAAGGAGCCATCTGGCACTTAGTTGGAGAAACTCTACTGCTTGATGTCCCAGTTATCTAGCCTGTTGGATACTTCTGCACCCCTATTTTTGCCTTTCTCCTCCTAGTGGCATATTGCTGACACCGGTCTGCTTCAAGTCCTTCCCTAAGCTACAAATTCAGTTCAATTATGACAAGCATCAACTCCCCTATCAGATCACACTCTCAAAAAGGAGCCTCCTCATGCTTAGGAGCTGTTACCATATGATTATGGGAAGTCATTTGTCTGGAAATAAAAAGATAAGGATGGAAGCATGATTGGAATAAAGAATAGGATATATAATAAAATAAAAAAATAAGAAAATATTAATGGATATTGCTTGTATGAATATGGCAGAATACTAAGGTCATGGGTTAAATATTAAAAATAATGGTTGTTCTGATACCATTCTGTGATGCCCCAAAACCACAAACTAGTGGGGTCTGAGGATGTATCCCAATAATGAATAGGGACACTATATAATTACAAGCAAGAGATATAGAAGCATGCATATATAATACGTATACCACATGTCTGAAACTATTTGGCACAATATTATAGGCATGAACATAATAATATCTAAAAACATGTATATGGAAATAATAAGCAATATATAACAAATATGTTACTTATATAGAGTCAAATACAGTATCAAAACTGAGCAACATAAGTGCTGAGTATATACAAAAGTATTCGAATACCACAGACAGAATCAAAAAGTAGGATACATATGCATATACAAGTCAAAATGATATATATATACAAAAAAATAAGATCCTATGAAAAATAACTACTGGCACTCAGCCTGCTCATAGAAATATGGATCCTTGAGGGGTGGGTCCTTCTCGAGCACTGCAATCATGGCTGCTGGATCTGAGATATGATAATCTCATAAGTCAGAATCCAAACAAAAATACAAATCCAAACTCGTTCAACTCTGTAGAAACTATGTAAAAATGTGTGTGTGTGTCTTGTAGGAAACAATGTAAAAGATATATACATATAAATCATGAAGTACATGTTATGCATAATGTAACATGAATCATGAAGTGCATGGTATACGTAATATAGCATGATCAGGCATATTAATCATGAAGTGTAAGGTATGCATAATATAATATAATCAGGCAAATTGATACACATTCTTTCCTATTAGTTTGAAATGAATAGGGGAAATATTCACAAATTTTAGGATCTGACGTTTTCGTCAGAGAGACTCAGTAACACATACCAGGCAATGTCGAATTATAGAGGTAGCCCCATGGATTCTTAAGATAGCTCTCATAGATTCAAGAGATTGCCCCTCCCTATTTTTTGT
Organism: Dracaena cambodiana; assembly: GCA_036321105.1. Taxonomy (NCBI): domain Eukaryota; kingdom Viridiplantae; phylum Streptophyta; class Magnoliopsida; order Asparagales; family Asparagaceae; genus Dracaena; species Dracaena cambodiana. The sequence continues at coordinate 40,321,832 of JAYEPQ010000007.1, forward strand.
GATATTTTGTTCCAAGTAGCATTTTGTTTCATGTGATACTTAATTCCCAATATTTCTAGTTGGTGTCTGGCTTTGAGATGGTGTCAAATTTTAGAGGTGCCCCCCATGGATTCTAGAGGTGGTTCCAACATATTCAAGAGGTGATTCTTTTTTTTGTATGGCACTCTATTCTGAGTAGTACCTAGTTTCATATGACATTTAGTTCCACACACTTCCTACTAATATTCTAGGTTTGATACCACTTCTACATGTAAGAACATGAGTAATTAAATATGTGTGCATATGTAATAAGTATCAATGTAGTATATACTAGTATTAATGTATCAATGGACATATGTATCAATGTAGTATATGCTAGTATCAATGTATCATTGCGATGATGATCTCTTAATTACATTGGGTATTATACCCTTTTACAAAATTCTAACATGACTTCTATTTAAAAAGAAACTCTATTTTCTCTCAAAAATCTCTAAAAAATAAAACTGTAGACGTAGCATTCGTCAGCCGCATTGACAGCTGCTCTCGGATTTGAATTACGGTAAATGGTTATCAACAACCAATAAATAGCCGTCGATAGCCCAACATGTAAAATTACAGTTTTGAGCTGATACTTAAGATACACTTCGATTTTTTGATTTTCTTGCAATAAACCCTGTAAAAACACTAGAATACACTTCAAAAATATCATAGTAGAGAATTTGATTAATACAAATAATTTTTTATTAGTTTCTTATATTAATCAACAAAGTTAGATTGCACTTGTATAAAATAAATTAAAATAACTACACTTTTCAAGCGTAATCATATCCCCCAATTTGAGTTTTGCTAGGGAATTTGAGTTTTTCTAGTCCCTAGCAAAATAATCAAATTAAGAAAACAAACTAAAGACCTAATTAAAAAGAAAATAAGTCCTAACTCACTTTTGTAGGAATCACGATTGCACTTAGTACGTGGAACAAGCCGTTAAACCCATAAGTTAGCCTAGTGGACGAGTGTTGTTTTGTGAGAGTTTCGAGTCATGTTACCTACAAACAGTAGAAAATGTTTGAGTTCAAGAAATAAATAAAATAAAAATAATGATAAGTATAAAATAAAGAGAAAGAAAATGTTAGTATCCTATTATTAACTTTGTATTTTTTCTTTTAATTTCATTTCTATATCAACCTCTATTAGAGATAAATACACTAATATTTATAAAGATATTAACTTTAACAAATCACTTATAATCTAATACCTTCATATATCTATCACGATCATTTAAATCGTATTGTAGATATAGTTTTACTTTCAATCATCCTCTCATATGCACTCTTGTGATTGTGTATATAAGTTTCGTCAAGATTCAAACTCCAATCTAACTTATAGAAACCCCTTTCATATATATATATATATATATATATATATATATATATATATATATATATATATATATATATATATATATATATATATACATACATAATATTTATTTTAATTTTCATAAATGCTTGCCTTTCATGTGAACATCTATGCTTACTGAGACACAAATATCTAGTTACTTAGATCATGTTTATAATTAAAGTCCATAAGAATCATTCGTGTGAATGTGCATGCTTATCGAGGTGCACGAACCCAACTACTTACCACTTACTTTATCTTATTTAATAAATATATTATATATTGATATATTTTTATTGTCCCCAAAGTATATTACCTTAATACCAAGTTCATTTCCTTATATATATATATATATATATATATACAGAGAGAGAGAGAGAGAGAGAGAGAGAGAGAGAGAGAGGGAGAGAAATGGAAATGAGCTGACAGCTCATGCAATTCACCTGAGTTGTTGCTTATTTCCACTATTTCTAAAATGTTTTTTAAAAAAAGTTCTTTTGGATTATGATCTCGACCCCTAGGGTTCACTCATACCCAATTTCTTGGGTTTTAGTTTTGATTTGATCCTCCATCAAATTGACACAATTTTTAACAATTTTCAATGAATATACATTTTGTATCCACTTGATGAAAACATAAATGAACTCCAAAATTTATGAAATTTAATTTTATTAAGGTTAAAGAGGTAGTGATCCTAATTCTAGAAAAAATTGAAAAAAATTATTGGATTACTATATTTTAGTCGCTAGCTCACGTAAATTTTCCTGAGCTGGTGGCTCACTTACAGTAATCCCATATATATATGTGTGTGTGTGTGTGTGTAGACACACGCACATGCGCGCGCACACACAAACACACACGCACACACACACACACACATATATATAAGATAGGCTTTCTTTTTAAGTTTTTATTTTTATTATTAACTTTTCATGACTCATTGTGTAAGTGTTTAGAGTACACACTTGATTCAAACTTCAAGTATCAATATATCTTATTGTCGGATTTAAAATCTCAATTAAGATTACGTAAAAACTACTATTATATAAGCATCAATATTAGTATATCAATCTGATAAATATACAATATAAAATACTAATCTTACCTTTTTTACTTCAAAGAAATGAAGAATTTTTTAATTTTTTTAAAAATACGTTAATTAGTTAGTTATGATGCATATGATACATTGAAGTGTATCTATCCCATCCCCAACTTAAATTATGTAGTATCCTCAGTGCATCAAGAATATAATTATGCAAACAATACACAAAGAAATAATGTAAGAGGTTAATGATAGAAAACACATGGTTTTGATGTTTGTATAGAAAATTTACTCACTTAAGTAGTCGATATCAATGATACTGCTGATGATTTCCTTTTAGTCACTCTCATCTTTGACACCGGCGAAACCCTATGGTCCTCTGGCTCGTATCTTCATCTTCATCGGGAGAAACGAGGGCATTCTTACTAGCCATGTCTATATACTTTGGTGAGAAACCGATATTGACGTTGTTGATGATGCTTGGCTCGGGCTTGCCGAGTCTCGATGACTTACAACCTTTCATTGAATGTGTTAGTCATTCTTATTAATGACTCATTTAAAGTTTGGAGTATAATCTCTTCTGATTAGGCCGCTGCAGCTACTATACCTCCTGGTTCTTGTTGCCGCTCGCCATGGCTAGCCGGCAGAACAACACCTTCTGGTTGTTCTTGTTGCACCTACTGCTCCTTTTATGCATGTCGAATGCTCAACCTTCTTCGAACGGTCGTATCTGTAAATAGTTGCATCAGCTAGGCAATTATGTCAATTGATGACAAATCGATCCCATTGTTCATGCAAATTTTCATTATCAGGGATGAGAAAACTATAACTGGTTTTGCCAATCTTGGATGCTAGATATATTCATGGGTTTGCCACATGTATTGAATTATTTCAAAGTGCATGATGGCGGTGATATCGAACGGGCGTCTTTCCAGAATCATATTTAATAACACCACATTCCTTGAATATAATTCCGTTGTTGTAGAAGATGGTAAGATGTTATATTTGATAAATAAGCTTACTAAAACATACTCATGCCTCAGGTAGCCCGCTTTCAAGAAACTTTTGTTGAAAGCGTAATCATTGATGTGTGTGCAAAGCTCTTTGAATCTACTGGAGCCACTTAGTATTTCACTGACTCTGTCAACAAATGACGGATGTTCTTTAGGCACATCGAGTACAAGGATGACTCTTAAGATCTCCTCTCTTGTGAATGACACTCCCCTGCCCCTTTATTATTGAGTATGCATATTGATCTCCAAGTGTGAGTTGTAGATTAGCATAAAATTCACGCACGATTTTTTTATATGCTGGCATGTGTCTATGCATTGTATATATTTTTAATCCTGCACTTTGCATTTGTGCTCTGAAGGCAAGATTTTCTTGTATCTTCGAGTAATCAACTGCTCGTTTGGCCAAGAGCTTGGCTTCCTCATATTTCTCCAACAGATTCTTATTAAGCTTTGTAGTTCTGTATCTTTATGGAGGAGATGAGCTTGAAGAGTCTACTCTCTGTGTCTTAGAAGAGATTTGTTTTCTTGGTCCCATCCTAAAAATAATCACAAAAATATATATCTTAACATAATATTATTATTTCTCAAAATTATGCATGAATTTAACATACATATTATATATATATTTTTATATTCTATTTTATTTTTTTATTTTGTTTAAGTTCTTTTCTTTTCCCCTTTTTATTTTAATTTTATAATTTCCCATTCCTCTTTCAAATATATATCAACTTTATTTTAATTTCACTCTTAATGCATGAATTTGATATATGTTAGTTATTCAAGCAACACATGAATTGTTATGCTAAAAAGTTGAGAATTTTATTTGATTTTCCTTTGAATTAACATATATTTTCAATTATTCTAAGAAATTTGTCAAAAAAATTCATAAAAAATTGCTAAACCATTCCTAATCTACTAAGAAGTAAAGATCTATTTTCAATCTACTCAAATTTGCTCATATAAATCGTATATCTAGGTTTTTGAAATAAAAATCTACTTTTTACGAAGAACAATCCAAAGAAAAATCAAGGAGAAAAGAAGACTCACTTGCTTAGAGATCTTTGAAAAATTGAAGCAAATTGCGGTAGATTGGGTTTTAGCCTTTGAAAGGGAAGAATTTCTCTCTAGGGTGCCATGGAAAGGAGGCAGGGTTTAGTTGTGGAGAAAAAGAAACTCAAAAATTTATTTATAAATGCGGCTCCCTGTCGACGACTGTCAACGGCTGCTTCAATAGTAGCTTTGACAGCCGCCCTCGGACAGAGCAAAATTTGCTCTGCAATCGGTGGCTATTGACAGCCGCTCTCTGTTGAGAGCTGTGTGAAGCCAAAATGTTTATTTTTATTTTTTTCAAGTACTAGTTCCTAGAATAATATTATTCCTAAAATCTAGTTGCTAATTCCTAATTCTAAAATTATTTCTAAACTAAAAGTTAGTTCCTAATTCAAAAGTTAGTAACTATGAAAGATTTTTAATGTGAAAATTTTGAATTTTTTTTAAAAACAAAATCATTGAAAATCATGGGTATAAGAACTAAGTTGTCTTAGCAATCTCCCAACTTAAAATGCACACTGTTTTCAATGAATTGATATTTCTATGTAATTAATCAAAAACAAATAAAAATTAAGAGAGAATGCTTAGAAATTACCTCGGTGCAGTACTCATGACACATCAACTACGGAACATAATTATTAGTGCATAATATACAATAATATACATTGTGTCTCTATTTAGCTCGTATCAATGAGATGTCAGAGAATCCACAAAATCATGAGATTCCTCTGTGTGTTTCGGAAATTCTAAATAATGCTTTAATCGTTTTTGTTTACGTTAAATGTATGACCATTTCTAGGATTTTTAATATCAATTGTGCCATATGGATACACGGTTTTAACTATGAATGGTCTGGTACATTATGAATGAAATTTCTTGGAAATAGATGAAGGCGTGAATTGTATAGAAGCACTTTTTCGGAAGGATAAAAAACACGGCATGTGATATGATGATCATGCCATATTCTCTTTTTTGTCCTTCAAAATGTTTGAATTATTATATACATCACGTCTTAACTCTTCTAATTCATTTATTTGTAACTTTTATAATGGGCTAGCTAAATTGAGATCTAGATTAACTGACTTGATTGTCCAATATGACATGTACTCTATCTCTATAGGCAAATAACAAGTTTTTCCACAGACTATTCTGGATAGAGACATATCTAAGGGTGTTTTATATGCAATATGGTAAGCATATAAAATGTCGATTATTCTAAACAACCAATCTTTGTGAGTCAAATTAATTATATTTTCTAGAATTTGCTGAATTTCCCTTTTGGCTAGTTCGAGTTGTCCATTTGACTGTGGGTAATAAGATATAGAAATTTTGTACGTGATGTGATACTTCTTCGTCAAATTTTCAAAAGGATTGTTGTAGAAATGAGAGCTCCCTTCGCATATTATGGCCTTAGGAACTTCAAATCTAGACAATATATATTTTTTTAGAAATTTAATAATAATTTGTTTATCATTGTTTTTACATGCTGCAGCGTCTACTCATTTAAAGACATAATCGAGTGTTATGAGGATATAAACATATCCGTTAGAAATAGTAAACGGTCCTATAAAGTAAATACCCCAACAATCGAATATCTCATTTGTAAGTATGGGTGTTAGAGTTATATCACTCTTCCCAGTTAAAACTCCTAATTTCTGACATGACTCTCATTATTTACAAAATTCATATGTATCTCTAAATATAGTAGGCCAATAGAATCCATATTTGAGTATTTTGGTTACCGTCTTTTTTAGACGAAAAGTGGCTCCCACACACTTCTGTATGACAAAAGGCAATTATGCTTTGAGACTCATCATTAGGCACACAACACCAATGACTTGATCTGAGCCATATTTAAATAAGTAAGAGTCATCAAAAAAGAAATGGCGCATCTTGTGTAAGAATCGTCGTTTTTCTTATGCACTCCAATGATTCGGCATTTCACCTGAAACAAGAAAATTGATAATATTAGTATACCAGGGAGCTGTTCTGATTGAAAATATTTGCTCATCAAGGAACGAATCCCTTATTGGTAGCTTATCGTTATCAAAAGTCAAAAGAGAGAGGTGGTCAACAACCACAATATCTAGTCCCTTTTTGTCTTTAATTTCAAGATTAAATACTTGGAGCAGTAGTATCCATCAGATTAATCATGGTTTTGCATCTTTCTTTGATAAAAGATACTTGAGTGCCGAATGATCTATAAAAACAACAACATTTGAGCCCAAAATATATGAACAAAATTTATCAAGTGCAAAAACTAAGCTAGAAGCTCCTTCTCTATTGTTGTATAATTTATCTATGTGTCGTTGAGAGTCTTGCTAGCGTGTAGACCACGTAGGGCTTTTTATCTCTTCATTGTCCCAATACTGCTCCAATTCCATGGCCGCTTGCGTTGCACATAATCTCAAATGGAAGTGACCAATCCGGACGTTGCAAAATTGGTGCTGCGATGAGCTTCTCCTTGAGGGTTTCAAAAGCTATGTAGCATGCCTGCGTCCATTCAAACTGCACATTTGCACAAGAAGATGAGAAAAAGGTCTAACACTAGTACTAAAATCCTTTATAAATCTTTTATAAAAATCTACATGTCCTAAGAACGAATATATGTATTTCACGGTTTTAGGTATTGGTATTTTGATTATAGGCTCAATCATAACCTTATTTATTTCCATCCATTTAGATGAAACTATATGACCTAACACAATATCTTTGTAACCACGAAGTGGCATTTCTCTTCAAGAGTAGATTTTTCTGTTGACAACTTTCAAGCACATATCCTAAATTGGTTTAAAAAGATTCAAAATTATTTCCAAATATAGAAAAATCATCCATAAATACCTCTAGATAATCATCAACTATGTCACTAAAAATACTTTTTTATACACCTTTGACATGTTGCACGCACATTGCATAATCCAAATGACATTTTTCTAAATGTAAAAGTGCCAAAGAGACATGTAGATGTTGTCTTTTCCAGTCCTTTAAAGAAATTTCAATATGATAATAGTCAGAAAAATCATCAAGAAAACTATAAAATTCATGCCCAACAATCCATTCAAGTACTTGGTCAAGAAATGATAACGGAAAGTGATCCTTACGTGTTACTTGATTCAATTTTCGGTAATCAATGCACATATGCCAACTCGTAATTGTACGAGTGGGTATCATCTCTTCATCCTCGTTACCCCACTCTTCTTCAGAATAACTTGGGTTGGACTTACCCACTTGCTATCAACAATTGGATAGATGATGCCAGTATCAAGAGTTTCAACACTTCAGATTTAGCCATTTCCTTCATGGTAGGGTTAAGACTTCATTGTATTTGCCTAATAGGCTTGGCTGTATCTTTCAAAGTGATGTGATATGTACAAATAAAGGGGTCCATATCTTTAATGTCTGTCATAGCCCATCCAAGGGCTCCCTTATAGTTTCACAATATCGATAGTAGTCACTCTTCCTAATTCTCCTAAAGATATGCAGAGGTGGCCACCAAGAAAGTTTCCTTAGGTCCCAAAAACGCATATTTAAGATCTTCAGATAGCGATTTTAGTTCAAGTATCAGTGCTTGGGTATCAGATAGTATTAATTTCTTTGTATTTTGAGGTAACACTTTGTACACTTTCTTTTTTGGGATCCATCCTGTGATATTTGAATATGGAACATAAGTTAAATATTTGATAATTTCAACAGTATGTTTGGATTTGAAATAATCAAGGAAATAATTGTTCATTGTTAATACAAGCTCCAAAGAATTGTACATGCATAATGATATGATATTTCCTTCTTCACTGATTTGTTCAATGTAATTAATGTCTTGCAATTTATCATTATCAATATTTGGTTGTTTGTAATTATTAAAAATAATAAGTCCAAGGGTCATGTTTCCAAATAAAAATTTTATCACACTATTCCTACAATTTATAACTGTATTCGCTGTAGCTAAAAATGGATGTCCGAGGATAACAAGAATATGAAGACATAAATTCTTTACAGATACAGTGTCCATAACTATAAAATCCACTAGAAAATAAAATTTTCCAATCTGCACTAAAATATCTTCCACAATACCCTAAGGATACCTTTCTGACCTATTGGCTAACTATAGTGTGACCAGTGTAAGTTTAAGTTCTCCTAGACCCATGTGCTTGTAAACCAAACATGGCAAGAGATTTACAATAGGCCCCAAATCTAGTGAAACCTTTTCTATATTATGTTGACCTATCATACAATAAATAGTGGGACATCCAGAATCCTTACAATTAAGAGGCATTTCATAACGGAATAATGCACTTACATATTCTGTGTGAGATGCTTTCTTCTGCACATTGTAACGTATTTTGATGGTATTCAAGTCCTTCAAGAATTTTGAATATGATGGAACTTATTTGATCGCTTCCAACAGAGATATGTTGATATGTACATGCTTGAAAATTTCTAGAATATCAACATAAAATGTATTAATATTTTTAGCTTTCAGTCATTGAGAAAACGGTACATGTGGCTTATAATTTGTGAAAGTGGATTCTTTAAAATTATCATCTTTAGATTGTTATACCGAGATACTTTCCTATTTCTCTTCAGTATTTTCTTTTAAAATCGGTTCATCAAGTACTTTACCACTTTGCAAACTTATTACAACAAGTATCTTAGGTATACCAGTATTAATAAAAGAAGTAATAACATTTATATCTTCGACTTTACCTGAAGTGTTGGCGTTCGGTTGAGATGATAGCTTACCTTTTCCCTTTGTTTGCAATGAGCAACTAAGGTGCCTTATCTTTGATTAGATATCACTGAAGGCCATTGCATTCTGACTGTTGATTATTTGTTACGACTGAATAAACTCAAGATTAGACGTATTGTTGTGGTGGATTAGTGGGTGACTTATTTTGATGATAAAATTGTTGTTGAGCATTTTGCTTCTATTGAAAATTTAGATGGTTCCTCTAACCAGGGTTATATGTTTGTGAATATGGATTGTTTGTAGGTTGAGGAATAGTGTTAAAGACATTAGTTTATTCGTTTAATACTTTTTTAAAAGTGGGAGTGTTGGATATTCACGAGTAACGTGTCCTTGTAATTGACAAATATCACAAACTTTCGGAACTTCTTCTATTTCTTTTAATTGTTTCAACTTTCTTTGTAAGCAAATTTTCAAACTTCTTTGTAATAGAAATTAATCGTGCAACTATATCTTCGATTTTCCGACTTTAATAAGTCCACCTCTATTCTGTGGTTTCTCTATTAATTGGTATCTATCTGAAATATGCTCAGTTTCCCAGACTTGTCAATTTTTGGAAAGTAAATCAAAATAATCTCATGCTTCCTCAGCATTTTTGCCCAAAAATTCACCATATAGTTTCTACAAATTATCTGGTTACAGTATTAGCCATTGATAAAAGGTATTTACAATCCTCCATATTTCAAAATCGTGATGTGGGCATGAGAGTAGCAAATCTTTAAATCTATCTCAACACTCGAATAATGGTTTATCTTCTTTCTGACAAAGTTGAGAATTTACTTTCGCATATAATTTGTTCGATGTGAAGAAAAGAATCTCTTTAAGAATTCTTTTTGCATCTCATCCCATCTTCTTATTGAGTTGGGACATAAAAAATGTAGCTTTGTCTTTACTTTATCCTTAAGCGAGAATGGAAAGAGTTTAAACTTAATTTGCTCTACAGTAATGTTTTGAAAATTAATAGTAGAGAAAACTTTATCGAATTCTCGAAGGTGCAAATATGGGCTCTGAATCCATCCCATAGAATTTTGGTAACAGTTAAACTACTCCAGTTTTAATCTCAAAGTGTCCCATATTCAAAGAAAATATTATGCATGAAGATTGGGTTATCCTATCAAGATGTATATAACTCGTAAAGACCTTCTATTGCCTCCATAATGGCTATTATTATCATTTGTATTGTTATCTCCAAATATATTATTGTTATTGTTCTTCGTGTTATTATTATTATTAGTGCTCATGTCATGAGGTGTTTGGTGGATTGGAAGTGTGTGTGGATTTGAGTACGATCGAATAAGTCTAATGTTTGAAGTTCTCCTCCAACAATCATGCAAATTCATAATCATAAAAATTAATGACGTAGGAATCGTAATCTATAATAAAGTATAACACCATAGTATTAATCCCCAGAAACGGTGTTAAAAATTTGACTACGATCTAAATCGTATACTCCCAATGCAAGAGATAGACAAGTAGTAAAAGAGTAACTTAAGATTGTTCTCTCAAGAATCATTTTGATTATTATGTTGACACTAAATAAGAATAAATTACGGAACTAAAAAATAAAGATTGGATTTTTATTAATTAAAACTAAAGCTAATGTGGATTCAAATTACTTGAAATAAAATTGCGGGTCAGATGGATTAATTTTCCATAGAATAATTTACTGGATATGTTTATGAATTTTTATATCTCAGTTGTATAGATCACATGGTCTTCTTACAGCAAAAAAAGTATATCATTGAAGTTCAAAATCTAACAAAGTTTCAAAGTTGATACTTTGAATAACTTTTTACAAATTAATCATATATGAATATTGAGTTTATCTAATTATGCGATATAAATAATAAAAATAAATAATCAAAATCTAATCATACACCGTACCTAAGGAGTTTACGGCATATCATAGACTAAGTAATGGATATATCATCAAATAATAAAATATCAAAGACTCAAAATTATATCTTAATCCTTTCAATGATAATAGAAAATCAAGATATTAACTTTACATAATTCATTTAAAAATAATAAGAATAAAGATCATGTACCAGTAAATTACTTAGGGTTTGTTATCCTCACTGAACTAATATAAGAATTTAGTCCTTCAAACTTATCATAACCATGAATAAAGAAAAAGATTTTTTTTATTGATTTCTATGCAAGAGTACAAAAACTAAAATCTTGAATCTCTAAACTACTCTATTCTCTCAATGTGGAGATGGATAAATATACTTTACTATACTATATCATATGTATCACAACTAACTGATTAACTTAAAGATAACTCATAAAAATTAAAATAATTCAAAGTTTTTCATTTTTTTTGAAGTAAAAAAATAATATTAGAAGTATTCTATATGATATATTTATGAATCTGACATCTTAATATTGATACTTAAATAATAATAGTTTTTATTTAATCTTGATTGTGAAATTAAATCCGATAATAAGATATATAGATACTTAAGATTTGAATCAAGTATGCACTCTAAACACTTACACAGTGAGTCATAAAATGTTGATAATAAAGAAAATACTTTAAATGAAAACCTATCTTATATATATATATATATATATATATATATATATATATATATATATATATATATATATATATATATATATATATATATATATATATATATAAAGCTATAAATAAGAGAAAGTAAGAGTTAAGTAGTTGGGATCGTGTACCTCGGTAAGCATGTGTTTCACACGAACAATACTTATGGACTTTTACAAATATGAGCTAAGTTAACTCAGTAAGGATGAATGTTCAAATAAACGGTAAGTGTTTATGTGTGTGTGTATGTATGTATGTATGTATGTATATATATATATATATATATATATATATATATATATATATATATATATATATATATATATATATATATATATATATATATATAAGAGAAAAATTTAAATGAGCTGACAGCTCATGCAAGTTACCTGAGCTGCAGTCCTTTTGCTACTATATCCAATAAAATTTTTAAAATTTTTCTTTTGAATTTTGATCTCAACCCTTTAGGATTCACTCATGCCTAATTTCTTTGGTTTTAGGTTTTGATTTGGTCCTCTATCAAGTTGACAAAAATTTTAACGGTTTTCAAAGAATAATCATTTTGTTTCCACTTGATGAAAGTGTAAACGAGCTCCATAATTTATGAAATTTAATCTTATTAAAGGTAAGGAGGTAAAGATCCTAATTCTAAAAAAATTTTGAAGAAAAACTATTGGATTTCTATAATTTTGTGGCTAGCTCACATAATTTTTCCTGAGCTGGCGGCTCACCTACAGTAATACACACACACACAAACACACATAAACACGATCACAAAAGTGTATAGGAGAGGATAATTGAAAGTAATAGTATATGTAGGATACGATTTAAATGATCATGATAGATGCACAAAGATATTAGATTATAAGTGATTTAAAATTGATATCATTATAAGCGTCCATGTGCATAACTCTAATTGAGCTTGACATGGAAAAGAAATAACAAACAAAAATATATAGTTAATAATAAGCTACCAACATTTTCTCTTTCTTTATTTTACATTTATCCTTATTTTTTATTTTACTTATTTCTTAAACCCAACATTTCTTGATGTTGGTGGGTAATATCATTGAAAACCCTCATGAGACAATACTCGTCCACTAGGGTAAACTAGGGGTTTAGCGGTCTGTTGTACAATTGTGATTTCTACAAAAATGAGTTAGAATTTATTATCTTTTTAGTCTAGGATTTTATTTTATTTTCTTAATTTGATAATTTTTCTAGGGAGTAGGAAATTTCTAGTTGAGTCTGTGATTACTCGTAAAAAGTATAGTTATTTTAGTTTACTTTGTATACTTATTTTAGTTTACTTTGTATACCTATAATCCATTTTTGGTGATTAATACAAGAAATTAATAAAAAATTATAGTATTTTTCTAGAATTTTATAGTCTTTTTGTAAGGTTTTATATGCAAAGAAATCAAATAATCAAAAGCGTATCTCAAATATCAGCTCACAACTATGCATTTACAGGTCTGCTATTGGCTATCGAAAGCCAACGGCTGAGAAGAAACCTGAGGCTATCTATCGAAGTGGCTTTGGAAAGCCACAACCACAGATTAATTTTCTACAGCTATTTTTGAGAGAAAGTTTTCTTGTAAATAGAATTTTTGTTAAAGTTTTTGAGACTATAAATATACAATGTAACTTAGAGTTACGGATGATTTCAAGGAGATATAATAGATGTTAGAGATTTTAGTTTTTGTACTCTTTTCATAGAAATCAATAAAAGAATTTCTTTTCCTTTATTTATAGCTATGACGTATATGAGTGGCTAAATTCTTGTGTTGGATCAGATGGGGTAACAAACTTTAGATAATTTACTGGTATATAATTTATTTGCTTATTATGCTTAATTGATTTATGTAAAGCTAATATTTTTGATTCTCTATTATTTTCTTAGGTTTTAGATATGATTTTGAATTTTTGGTGTGATGATATATTCATTATTTAGTTTTTGATATACCTAGACTCTTTAAAAAGGTGTATGCTTAGATTTTGAACATTTATTTTTATTATTCATATTGCATTCTTAGATAAACTCAAAATTCATGTAGGTTTAATTGGAGGAATTTAGTCGAAAATATCAAGTTTACAACTTTGTTTGCTTTATGCTTTAAAGATATATTTTTCAGTTAAGAAGACCATATGATCTATACAAGTAAGATAAACAAATATAAACACATCTAGTAAATTATTCTATAGAGAATTAACCCATTTGACCAACAACTTTATTTTATGTAATTAAAAACCCTCAATTTTTAGTTTTAGTTAATAAAAAAATCCAATCTTTCATTTTAGTTCCGTAATTTATTTTTTTAGTGTCTAACATAATTATCAAAACAATTCTTGAGAAAATGATTTTGGATTACCACCCTTATAGTACTTGTTCGATCTCTTGCAATTGGGAGAGTACGATTTAGATCGCAGTCACTTGCCACCCTTTAGCAAGTTTGTATGTTGTAGGACTACTTCCTTTATAACTCGTAGCTATCGTATCTGGGGTTAATAGTTACTGACTCATCACAATCTCGAATGGTCTCTGATTGGCAGATGCAAATTTTAGAAAATTATAAGAGAATTGTGTTTGGTCCAGCAACTTAGACCAATTAAACTGGTTGGCACTCACAAATTGCCTCAACTAACCATCTAGTACATTAATGTGCTATGTCTATCCATCTATCTGAGGGTGGAAACTTATAAAGAAGTTCAACTTTGACTCAAGAAACTTGAACAACTCTGTCCAGAACTGCCAGTAAATCTATAGTCCCAATCACTAATCATACTTTGTGAAATCCCCCAATACTTCAGCACATGCTTAAAAAACAGTCGAGCCATCTCCTCTGCAGGGCATTGCTTTGGTGCAAGTATGAACATGTCGTATTTAAAAAATCTGTCCACCACCACTAAGATCTTAGCACATCCTTCAGACCATGACAAACTAACAATAAAGTCCATGGAGATGCTCTCCCACGGGCGACTCGGTATAGATAGCGCCTCTAGTAACCTCACTAGTTTACGTTGCTCTACCATGTCTTGTTGGCACACAAGACTAGTTTTCACATATGCCTCCACATCATCTCTCATCTGAGGCCAATGTTAGTGCCTCTCCCCAAGAGTTAGTGAGCGGTAAACTCCCAAATGTCCTATCCACTTGGAGTCATGGTGCTCCTATAAGATATCCCATCATAGATGATTATGATGAGGAACATATAATCTGTTACCTGTGGCGTAGAAAAGGTCAATCTCGAGTTAGAACTTGTGTGTCTTGCCCTCCTTTGCATATTCCACCATGTTCTTTACAACTTGAACCTGCTGCAGGCCTTCTTATATCTGGTCCATCAAGCAAAATTTGAAGCATAAAATGGCTGTAAACTGCTCCTTGCAACCAACAGCATCCGCCACAAAGTTTGTTTTCCCAGGTTTGTATTCAATGATATAATCAAACCCTGTCAGGAAGTTTTTTTGTCTTCCTTGCTTCGATGTCAATTTCATTTGGCTCTAAAAATAGTGGATGGCGACATTATCAGCCTTTACTATGAATCTTGAACCAAATAAGTAATGTCGCCAAGTGCGGAAGCAATATACTATGGCTGTCATCTTTTTTCTTGGATAGCGTGGCATCGTTCTATGTCATTATGCTTGCTACTCACAAACATTATAGGATGTCCATCTTGCATCAATATTCCCCAATAGTGAAGTCTAAAATGTCTTTTTGCACCTCAAAAGCCTTAAAGAAGTCAGGCACTGCCAAGACCAGCTTCGTTGTCATTGCTTTCTATAGTTCCTCAAATGCTTCCTAGAACTTTACGGTCCAATCCCACCTGTGCCTTTCTCTTGAGAAGGTCCATTAGTGGGACGATAACGATAATTGTTGAATATCCTTCGATAGTAGTGAGATGCCCCAAATCACACTAGTGGGCTCGAGTGTGTATCCCATTAATGGGTAGGTCGTCACCGGCGACACTCTCAATACTGGACTGTACGAGACCACTTTTTTTTTTCAAACAATCATAGGCAAGAGATATGGAAGCGCACAAATATAAGATATACATCACATGTCTAAATCTATCTGCCACAACATTATAAGCGTAAATATAGTAATATTGAAGAACTGATATATAAAAATGATAAGCAATATGTACATCAAAAGTTTGCTCATATAGAGTCAAGTATAGTATTAGAACATAGTAATATAAATATTGAATATATACAAGAGTGTCCGGATATTATGGACAAAACTAAGAAGTAGGATATATATGCATATATAAGCCAAAATAATAAATACACAAAGGAGATGAAGCTCCTACAAGAAGCTGGCTATTGGAGCTTGGTCTGCTCCAGAAAATGTGATAATCCCAAGGGGTTAGAAACCAAGGGCCAAAGTGATAAATATGAGGGTTGGACCTCCACGTATACAAGCCAATGTAAAAAATGCATACATGTAAATCATGAATCATAATATGAGTCATGCAGTACATAGTACATATAGAATAATGTAATCAAGCAATAAGGTATGCAGAATATCACAAGAAACATGTAGTATATAGTATGTATAATATAATATTAATTATAGATTATATATATATATATATATATATATATATATATATATATATATATATATATATATATATATATATATATATATATATATATATATATATATATGGGATTACTGTAGGTGAGCTGCCTGCTCAGGAAAAATTACGTGAGCTAGCGGTAAAATTATAATGATCCAATGATTTTTCTTCAATTTTTTTTACAATTACTATATCTATCTCCTTAACTTCTTTTGGATTAAATTTCATAAATTTTGGACTTCATTTACCCTTTCATCAAGTGCATACAAAATGTTTATTTATTAAAAACCATTAATTTTGTGCTAACTTGATGGAGAACCAAATCAAAACTAAAACCTAAGAAATTGGGTATGAGTGAACCCCAGGGGGTCGAGATCATAATTCAAAAGAAAATTTTTAAAAAAAATTATTGGAGATAGTGGAAATGAACTACAGCTCAGGTAACTTGCGTGAACTGTCAGCTCATTTACATTTCTCTCTCTCTCTCTCTCTCTCTATATATATATATATATATATACATACATACATATATAAATATATACTATAGCATGGTCATGCCTATGGACTATGAAGTAAAATGTTTGTAGAAAGATAAAAATAATCCAAGTTCAAATCCAAAATCCGAGTTCGAATTAGAAATCCAAATCATAATCCAAAATCGGAGTCCGAGTCTGAGTTTGGATCCAAAATCCATGTTCGATTTCAAAATCTGAGTTTGAATCCGAATCCAAATCATAATCTGAAATCTGAGTCTAAGTCTGAGTTCGGATCCAAAATCCGAGTTCAAATCCGAGTCCGAATCCAAATCAAATAATGATAATAATAATAATAGATAATAAAATAAATCAAAAAATAAGATAGGAGGCCGAGCCTCTCACCACAGCCTCGTGTGGATGCGAGGCTCAGCAGGAGCAACATCAAGAAAAGCCTTAAAGGGGTCGAGTGTCGCACCTACATGAGGCTCAGCCTCGCGTGGATGCAAGGCACAGGAGATTGAAATAAATAATTAATTAAAAAAATTAAAATCGGCCTTTGGCCAGCCTCGCACCTGCGAGACTAGCCAGGCCAGCCTCGCACCTGCAAGGCTGGCCTAGGGCATCCGTTTACCCCGTTTGGCCCCTGTTTCGCACGGTGAACTCCCGACTTTGTGCATGCAATATATTTTAGTCCCGTCTCCAACTATTTTGAAATTTCTAATCCTATCCAAATTCTAATTAGAATCAAATTAATTACTGGATGATGAATTTTAAATTAATTTCATTAGAGTTTGATAATTCTACAAATTCTAATTAAATTCTAATTTTGAATTTAATTGATTTTGGGTGTAGAAACAGGACCCGATTCAATGAATCCGGAGCAAATTAAATGAAGAGAAAATTCAAATATCTCATCAAGATTACAAAGGTATTTCGATTCTATCTATAAGGAAATCAGATCTTGTTCCTATCTACAAGAAAATCTCTTCAACAACCGGGGGCCTATAAATACCCCTGAAGAGAACTCAAAGAAGACCTTTGACCATATCTCTCTCCTGCACAAGTGTTCGTCCTTCCTCTAAGAATCAGAAGAGAAGAAGAATGAACTCGCCTCCAACTATCGACGTCAGATCGTCAATGGGAAAATGACCGATCCCCATAACTGTCTCAAATCCCAAAAATCTTCTGTATAAAGAGAACGACGATTTATAAGTCCTCTCTGTCTGTTTTTCTTTATTTATTTTCATTGTAATCAAGTCGAAGAAAGATAAATTTTGATAATCTGTAATTTTTCTCTAATTTAATGGTGATGGAAAGATCCCCTATTTTTTTCGAAAACAAATTGGCAATCTAACGTCAATAGAACTAGAGAGACAATAGAGAAATTGGTGATCGAGGTCGAGGTCAGCCCAAAATGTTCAAAATCACAAAAGAAGACCTGATAATTTTGGATGATAAGGAGGTGTTGATCCATCAATAGCCACTTGGATCTTCAAATTCTGGCCTATCAGAGCTTGCCGCATATGACGCCAAAAGAGAACTTATGGTGGCACAAAAACGGACCCAAATTCACAACCGGAATCTAAGGGCACGCCGCAAAGCACTCAAAGCTCTTTTTGTAAGTCAGGCTCAAAAATAGCCTAGCACAAGACAGGAAGGATGTCAGGCTAAAAAACAGCCAAGTACAAGTCAAGCAGGATGCCAGGCTCAAAATCAGTCTAGTATGAAGTAAGGAGTATGCGAGGCTCAGAAACAGCCTAGCACCAATCAGCTTGGCAAAAGCAAGCCTAGCACTCTTTAGCTTGGTCAGCATGGCACCCATTAACTTGACAAAGGCCAGCCTATTATTCATCAGCTTGGTCAAGGCCAACCTAATACTCATCAGCTTGGCAAAGGCCTGCCTAGCACCCATCAGCTTGGTAAAGGCCAGCCCAGTACTCATCAGCTTGGCAAAATATAGCCTAGCTCCCATCGGCTTGGCAAAGGCCAGTCCAGCACCCATCGGCTTAGCAAAGACCAGCCCAGTACCCATCAGCTTGGCAAAGGCCAGCTCATTACCCATCAGCTTAGCAAAGGCTAGCATAGCACCCTTCAGCCTGGCCAGTCTAGCACCCATCAGCTTGGTAAAGGCCAGCCCAACACTCTTCAGCCTGGCTAGCCTAGCACTCATCAGCTTGGCAAGAGACAGCCTAGCATCCATTAGCCTAGTGGTCAGCAGCCTAGCACTCATCAGCCTGGCACAAATAAACTTGAAAGCCAAACTAAGTCTAAGCCAGCACGCGAGACTAGTTCAACTAAGCTAGTGTGCAAGACTAGATCGGTACGCTAGGCTCATCGAGCATGTGAGGATCGTTCAATGCATGAGGCAAAAGTTGAACCTCAGCCTCACATAAGAACAAAAGAATGCTAGCCTACCTAGCAAATTCATGCAAGACATATCAAAACTAATGATGAACATTGAACCAAACTAGGGGTTGATAAATATAACTTTCATGACTTCTCAGAGACACCTGTCTGGACAAATAAACCTCGTACAAGAAGCGGGCCCTGCTCGCAAAAGATGGTTATATCAACACTGCATGAAGAAACTCTAGATTTGTGGAGATATGTCACAAATAAAAGAAGGGTGGCATGACCCTTTCAGTACTGCTATTGTGAAGAGTTGATCATGGTAGTTTTGACTCGCTATAGCTGTCAAGCCCCAAGACCATTTGCATTTAACTAGTTGTTAGTATCGGAACCCAATATTCCAGAAAGAAGATGGCTGCAAAAACAAAACTCCGACTCAGATCAAGACTTGCCCACTTTCACGTCGAATATGGTGAATAAGGGTAAGAAACTAGTCGTGGAAAGGTATGTCTCTGATACGGAAATAGAGGAAACCTATCATCACGCCTGCATCAGGTCAGACATGACGGTTCCCCGCAGTTACGAAAGATTGGTAGGGGGTTCTGATAAGAAATATGAAGAGATTAGTGAGCATTCGACCATAGCAACACAGCGATCACATGCTTCCTCTTAGTTCAGCAGGACGATGGTCCACATGGTAGAATGGTTAGCCAAGATGAGTCAAAAAATTGAGGCGCAAGAATGCCTCATCCAAGAGCAGCAAAGGAGCATCAAGGACCTTAAAACAATGATTGCAAAGGTCTTGGAGAACACTCAAAAGAGCACAGAAAATGGAACATGGGGTTCTTCCTCTTCTGATAAGGCCAAGAAGGAGGAGACCAAATCCAACCCATATGCCGAGAGAAAAGGCAATGAGGAGGAATATTTCGTTGATCCTCATGCTAAAAAATTGGAGAAGCTTCAAAGTCAAATAAAAGCATTAATGCACCGAAAAGGATTGCAAGAGACGGGGACTACGAGACCCTACCCGATATAGTGAGATTTTGCACCATTTCCACCAAAGTATAAGCCTCTCAAGTTAGAACATATGTACTATTTCCTTTCACAGATTCTATATTCTAGGCTAATTAGTATAATTAAAATCCAACTTAGAAACCGTTGTTAATCTGCTAGGACTAAAGAATTAGTGAGAATGCAAAAATATGCTAGATCCCTATGGGAACAACCTGTAAAGTGTTACAACCGATACTGTATGCTTGCAATAGATATTTCACATCATGTTTTAGGCACTGTTGCCAGGAATCGACGATATTTTCTTGCTTTTTCTAACATTTTATGGGTTAATAGTGTGTGTTGAGTGTGCATAGACCAGAAAGTGCAAATATAGGAAAACAAAAGGGATCATACGAGCTTCAGAGTTGCATAGCAGAAACCAGGAGACAATCTCTCGGGTTCTGCCGCAAATTGGCAGCAAGAACCACCAAATAGCGGTAGCTCAGGTGATTCCTGACCCCATTTTTTCTCCAATTCTGTGTTTTGGCTCTCTGATTTTGTAAAAAAAAAATAGAAACAGTAGGAATCACATCTTTTCTTTGATCATATCTCTTTCATCGTTTTATCTTCACCACACCCCACTTTTTGTATTAGATTAGGAAATTCACGCATCCACTCACGGTCGCTGGCTCATGCCACATTGGACCTGTGATCAATTTGGTCAACTAGTGAGATCAGATTTGTTCATGGGTGATAAGATTGACCAACTGATCCCGATCCTTCAGGATCGATGTTGCCCGTTGCACACATCATTACTATCATGCATAAAACTTCTACATGTAGCGGATAATCACTATGAATTGAAGCTGCAGTACATCAACTTGCTTTCTAAATTCACTGGTTCTGATTCTAAGGATGAATATATCTTTATCAGTGAGTTTCAGAAAGTGTACATGATGATAAACTGCAGCACTTATCGGAGGATGCAATTAAGCTCTGCTTCATTCCATTCGCTGTCAAAAATAATACTAACAAGTGGTTGTATAGTATACCTACTGATTCAATCACTATTTGGGATGAATTTGTTACAGCATTTCTCAAGAAGTATTATCCCACGCACAAGATGGCAAAAATTCGAAATCAAATTAACCAATTCCGTCAAGTGCCGGGAGAACTCTTCTGAAAATACTTAGAATGGTTCAAAGATATAATGGCTCAGTGCCCCCACCATGAGATAGAAAAGTGGCGGTTGTGTCAAATTGTGTACGAAGGGCTCGATTACAAATCCAAAACTCTTCTTGAATCCATGTGTCAGGGGAAGTTTATGAGAAAGAATGAGGATGAAGTGTGAGACTTCTTTGAGTACATATCATAGAAAACATGTAGTGGGAGAGTCCCGCTGAGAAAATCCAATGCATCAACTTCTGCACATAAGGGTGGGATCTATATCGTCGATAGCTTTATAACTGCTGAATCTAAGATTGCAGTCCTTATAAGGAGAATTGAGCTATTGGAGACGCCTACCTCTCCACTGGTAGGTCAAGTAAATCAAATTCAAGTTCCCACATATTTTAATTGCGGAACTCCGAATCATGCTATGGAGGAGTGTCCATTATTAATGAATCCTATGGGTCCCACACTTGAGTAGGCTAACGCCTTGTATCAACGACCCATGAACAATCCTTACGCTCCTACATACAATCTTGCCTGGAGGAATCACCCAAATCTCCCATGGGGTCAAGAGCAATATCAGGGAGCCCCCAATTCTAATATGCAACCTCCAATCACTGGTCAGTTTTCAAAACCAAATGTGGGTGCTTATCAATACCCAAATGCTACAAATTAAAGGAACAAGCAGAATAGACCACCTGCACATAATCAATCATATTCACAGTAGGGATCTAACAATGATTATGATAAATGGCTAATGACACTTGAAAAGAATGTGGAGAACCTTTTCAAGACGACGTCCAATTTAGACACACAAATACAAAATTTACTGAAAGTGTCTACTGACTTTATACAACGGACCGACCAACAACTTCTTGCAAGTTCTCAATCGATCAAGAATACAGAATAGCAGAATGGACAGTTAGCCACACAGTTGAGTGAGCGGGGGCCAAGTATCTTTCCGAGCCAACCAATAATAAATCCCAACTCTAACTCATCTCAGTCCGTTTTATCCCATGTTCACCAATGCAATGCCATTCATATGCTTAGATCTGGCAAGCAAGTGGACAATAATGTAGCCATACCCCCTTGATTTGACTCCTACCATTTCGCAGGCTACACCATTTTTTCCACCTCTTTCTCCACATCTATCTCCATCACCTCCATTACCATCACATGCTCATTTGGAAGAACTTGTTCCAACGCCGAAAACATCATATCCCAATCGGCTTAGGAAGCTTTTACTACAAGTAGAGAAGATTCTTGAAATATTTCAGCAGCTGAAGATTAATATTTCACTCCGTGATATAATACAACAGCTTTCTACTTATGCCAAGTATCTCAAGGATTTGTGTACTAAGAAACGAGTAAGAAACATTTTTGAGAAAGTTTTTCTTACTGCAAATATATCGCACATGCTCTCTAACTCCTTACCTGTCAAATACAAAGATCCATGCTCTCCCACAATCTTATGCACCATTGGGAACACTACATTTGATAGGGAACACTATATTTTATAGGGCATTGCTTGATCTAGGGGCAAGTGTCAATTTGCTTTCTTACACTATTTATCAACAACTGGGGTTAGAAAAACTTCAACCTACCAAAACCACATTACAGATAGCTAATCGTTCGATGAAAAGATCACTTGGTATGGTTGAAGATGTGCTTATTAAGGTCGGTGAGTTCATCTTTGCTGTAGACTTCATTGTTTTAGAAACTGAGCCGATTTTTAATCCACGGAATCAAATTTCTGTTATCTTGGGCAGACCATTTCTTGCAATATCAAATGCATTAATTGATTGCAAGAATGGCCTCATGAAATTATCATTTGGGAATATGACTGTGGCATTGAACATATTCAATATGGCTGAGCACACAACGAGCTCTCTTATTGAGATAAACATGATTCACAGTTTGCACTCTCATTCTACCTCTTGCACTGATGATGAACCCTCATTTGAGCAAATTTTCGAAAATGAGCTCATATTATTAGATGAATTGACACATACTGTTCTATGTATGATGATACTTGTGCAAGTGTGCCATTGATTTATGAGCAAACTTTTGAGGATTTGTTTGTAGAAGAGCTCGCATTACTTCATGAGTTAGAAGGGTCACCACCACATTCACTTGATCATATTGCACTCTTCTCACCTCATGATATTTCTACATGTGTGCTTGTTACAAATGATAATTGGCGGATTTATAATAAAGAATTGTTTAACCCAATTATTAATGCTTACATGTGGACAAAGAAAAAGCGAGGGCGGCATAAGATATAGACAGGTAATTTTGTGACTTGTAGGAGGATGATGAGATACAATAATATACCCACTTCACGTTTAAAATGCATACACTATGAAAGTGGAAAGCATTCGAGAGGTCGTAATTGCTTTCCATGCGTTAATAGGGTGACGATATTGAGATTGTAACTTTTTATGACTCTCATTATTTGTATAGAATTTGTACAATAGTTTTCATATTTATTTTACCACCATTTATTCGTGTATGAAGGCATACACGAGTTTAGGTGTGGGGGAGTGGGTTAGAGTATTTTCTTCGTATTTTTCTAGTTTTTTTAGTTTTTTTTAGAATTTTTTTTATATTTAGATTTTTGGATTTCTTTATTTTACACTTCGAGTAGTTTTTAGGATAACTAACTGAATAAAAAAAGTTTGTAGGGTAACTAACTAATTAAAAAAATTATATTTTCTTCAATAAATCAACCTAATTTCAAATAAAAGAATAAATTTAGATTTGAAATTTGATAGGAGATTAGATTAAATGACACACTAAGAATTTTATGAAAAAGATTAAAATGCAAAACATAAATACTGCTAACAGTAATTTTGAGGTAAGTATACATCTATTTTTACTTTACAATAGTTTATTAGGTTAATGACAAAAATGATAACGATTGAGTAGTCTTCTCTCTAGACAAAAAAAAAAGAAAAAAAAGGGTGAGCCTGATATTAAGACAATAGCCTCAGAAATGAAAAAAAACAAATAAGAGAGAAGAAAAAGGGAGGTGAGCCTGCTATTAAGGCAATAGGCTCAAAGAGAAAAAAGGGGTAAGCCTGATATTAAGGCAATAGCCTAAGAGAGAGAAAAAAAAAAGAGTATCATTCGAGTAATCGGGTATTTTGTGCCTAAGCAAGCTAAATATTCGCATGAAAGGTGAAATATTCTTAAAAAAATTGTTATGAGAGAGGAGATGAATTATGAGTTAGAGTTGGAGTCCAAAACTGAAGTAGACTATCACACGTACACGTAATATATAGGAGCCAATGAATTATCTATTAGTGGATATTGAAAGATAGGATTTGAATTTTTGATTAAAATGATAAGTATATTTGATATGACATTTGATTTGAAAATTGATAATCTAAATACGTTCTTAAGTTTGTAAGTTACTGAGATTAATTGAAGAAAATATCATTAATTTTTTTCTTTTATATAAACTTTTTTTTATTTTTTAAAATTTTTTGTTATCCATATTTTTCTTTTTTTAATTCCTTAGTCTATTTTTTCTTCACGAATTTTGTGGGTATATTCACTGTAAACCCTCACGAGACACAACTCATTCATTAGGGTAATATAGGAGTTTAACGGCTTGTTGCACGTGCTAAGGGCAATCGCGATTCCTGCGAAAGTGAGTTAGGATTTTTCTTTTATTTTTAGGTTTAGGTTTTGCTCTAGAACTAGTAAAAGATAGGTGTGCGGGTATGATGAGTGCTATATATTGAATATTTATAGCCTCCATATTGTCTATTTTTGTATTCAAATAATGCTACTTGGGTATTTTTAGTGTGTTTTTCAGGTAAATCTATTCCTATAATGGGATGGCATAAACTCATAGTTGAATTAGAAAATCAAGCCCAGAGAGGAGTTGAAAGTGAGCAAAACTATAAGACTATGATGCTGTAGAGAGTCAAAATTCAATACAGTCATTAAAATCAAAGGAAAAGAATAAGAGATTCATGCAGAAGAAAGTTGAAGCCCAGAAGAGCTAATTTTGCAGCTAATTGGCGGCAATAGCTGCCTATTGGCGGCATTAGCTTCCAATTGGCGGCTCCCCAGGGCCCACTCTGGGTGATTTTTGTAGGGGACTTCAATATAATTTTGTAGTTTCTCACTTGTATTCAAATTAGGGTTTGATTCTCTAAAGCCTATATATTGGCCATATCCTTGTAATCTAGAGTTTATCATGATGTAATTTTGTACTCGTAATTATAAATAAAATTAGATTTTTACCGAAGGGGTGACGACCGCCATACCAAACTCCAGAGGTATCTTTTGCTGTTCATCAATTTTCCTTAGGTAATTTTCTTCTAATAGATTTATCTTGCTTTTTAGATTAGATTTTTTTACTTTCGTGAATAAAAATATGATCTTGATAATTTGAACTATGAGTAGCTAATTTAGTTTAGCTCTAGAATGTAGATGAAACTAGGAATCCACCATATAGTTACTCTCTAGTGTTTTCTTCCTAAATAAAATAATAAAGATAAGATTTTTATAATGAAAAGATTAAAATATAATAACTCGTAGATTAATGTTTTAATTGAATTAGATTTCTTGATAGTTTATACTTAGTTAGGGTTTAGGGTTGTTACTTTTCATTTTTATCATAGAGTTATCAAACGATTTAGTTTATCTCTATAAAAAGTTGTATTTTTGATGCGTTATACTTGCACACCACTTGATAACACATGCTTAGAACACTTTAAATAAAATTAAAACTAAAAGACCAATTTTTATGATAGGAAGAAAATAATAGAAGTAATACATGATTGGAAACTAGTAGATTCTATATCGTAGGTTAATTAGTATAGCTCAAATCCAACTTAGAAACCGTAGTTAATCTGCTAGGACTAAAAAATTAGTGAGAATGTAAAAACACCCTAGATCCCTGTGGGAATGACCTGTAAAGTGCTACAACCGATACTATACGCTTGCAGTAGATTTATCACATCAAGTACCCTACAAGGGCCTGCATTCACTTGGTTTATGCAGCTGCCCCCGGGAACCATCAATGCCTAGTCCGACGTGGAGAGGGAGTTCCTAACTCGCTTCTTTGAAGACGATATCGAATTATCCATCCACTCTATTCTAGCAAATAAACAAAGAGAGGATGAGATGGTTAAAATCTTCGTTGAACATTTCCGCAAAATGTCAGTGCGATGCCCAGATGGCATGTCACATAAAACATTAGTGGAGATTTGCAAACACAATCTCCATGCTAGGATATTGGTCAAGATGGGAGTAATAGAGTCCAAAACCTGGAAGGATCTAGTTAAATAAGGGTAGCAAGCAAAAGACATAATCTGACATATTAATGAGTATCATGTTCAGAGAAGGATGGCCATGAATCAGCCACGGCCGCAATCATTCCATCCCAAGGAAAAGGAGGCAATGACCACCAAACCTGCTGCAAACAAAAAAAGTACAGAATAATCAAGATTCTTCTAGCTCGCAATAGACGTACGCTTTTAAGGATGAGCAAACATTGACCCTGTTTAATTTGTTCAATAAAAAGGGGATACGGGGAAGACCCGTGACTCCAAGTATTGCCTCTACCATCAAAACATTGGGCACTCGACCAAGGATTTCTATAATCTGAAAGATAAAATTGAAGCACTTGTGATGCAAATGTGATTCAGTTGAGACCTGAACAGAAGAAGGTGTCTGCGAATGCGACGACAGCAAAATGATTGTCATAAATTTTAAAAAAAATTTCAAAAAAACAAAAAACAAAGTACGAAATTTGTTGCCCAATGTCACCAAGGTAACGGGAAAAGAGTAAAACTCTCGCCAACCCTATCATACTGGGGGTAAGAGTATGAAATCAAGTGGCCCTAAGTAAGAACGTGAGGCTATGCTCGCGTACAATGTGAGGCTAAGCCAACATAAAATTATCTAAGGCATGAACCTAATTCGAGACTAAGCCAGCGTAAATTCATCCAGACGCGAGACTAACTCGAAACTAAACCAGCGTGCATGGTTATACTAGTGCGCGAGGCTAAGCCAACGTACAAAACTCATCCAGCGTACAAGAGTGAATAAAAATACAAGTCAAAGTTCAACCCTACACAGTCTGTTAAAAAGAAGAAAATAATCTATTATCGGATGACGAACTTCATGGACAACCAAACAGGTCCCATGTAGGGGGTGGAATTCATATCCAATCAAACATGGATATTTATGAAGCCAGCGTAAAAAATGCGTGGCTAATACTGCGAACAGTGCAAGACTACGCAAAATAAAGCTAGCAAAAGTGCAAAACCTCCAAAACACGAGTCTAATTTGCAATCCGCCTTGCGTGGCAAGCGTAGCCTCTGCCTCGTGCGACGAGCTCAGTCTAGCACATTGCGCCGTGAGCCCAATCTTCATCTTGCACGGCAAGCCTAACCTCGGTCTCGATCATTTCATTACTGGAAGAGATGCATGATACAAAGCAAAGTTGCAGCTGGCAAAAAACTTCAGTGTGCGAGATTAAGCTGGCGCACGAAAAACACAGTGCGCGAGGCAAATCCAAAGCATGAAGTTAATCTAAACTGCGAAGTAGTCGAAAATACGAAGCTAACTCTCAGCCTTGCGTAAACTTCAAGAAGGTGGCCAATTGAATTACAATGACAATTCAAATGTAGCCCACACAGGGGGTGGGACCCACACCAATAAACTTTATATGCAATTCAAAGCAAACTCCGCATACAATACATTACCAAGCTAGCATAAAGTCATCTAAACATGAGGCTATGCTCATGGCCAAAATATGATGCTAACTCGAGTCTTGCATAAGGAGTTCAGAGTGCGAGGCTAACTCTCAATCCTACATGAACATAAGAAACGAAAGGCCAAGGTCTGCGTCAAAGACTTAAGCGCTAGGCCAACCAGCAGCCTTGCATAATATCGGGTGAAGAACAAGGTGATCAAATTGAAAATTCAACGTAACCAATCAAATGAGGCCCACATAGGGGGTGGGACCTGCAAACCTTGCTGTTAAGCACACATAAAGGGATCAAGATGCGAGACTAAGCTCGTGTAAAGTAACTCAAGTGCAGTGCTATGTCTACGTGGAGTGCGAGATTATCCTCGCAACTAAATGCGAATCTAAGTCAGTGTGCGAGGCTAAACCAACACACAAATCTAACCCCGCGTAGAACGCAAAGTTATACTAGCCCAGTTGTGAGATAATGCCAGCTTAAAATGTGAGGTTCAGCCCACAGTTATAGGGCTAAGTTTACATTCTGAACGCACAATAACAAATCGAGTTGTATCAAGCGCGATTCTCGAGAGTGTTTAACAAGAAAGTTAAACGAAGAATTTTCAAAGAAGGAGACTTGGTCTTAACTGTAAAAAGACCAATAATCATGACCTACAAGACTAAAAAAAGTTCAAATAAAAATGGGAAAAACATTTTGTAGTAGAAACCGTCTACTCAAACGGAGCCCATCGCTTGATCAATCAAGACGATGACAAGATGATGATGCCTATCAATGGCAAATTTTTAAAGAAATACTACATCTACCCACTTTCATAAAAAAAAAGAGGGAAGAGAAGGTTAATGAATCAACCACCCAAGTCTGTCAAAAGCAACGGGAAGAGAAATTAAACATTTCTTGCCAACCCTATTATATTGGGGGTAAGAGTATGAAACCGATCGCCTAATACCACAAAAGTAAAGGGAAGAGGGAACGCTTGACATTTAAGTCCAAACAAAACCCTCGATAACTCATCATACTGAGGGTAATAACATGGCTAGCCCACCACAAATGGGATTAGTAAAGGCACGTCAAATCCATTCACAGCTGGGGGTTTGCTAAAAATCCCATGACAAATTTGTCATAATATTGTCCTAAGGATACTCATAACTTGATACTTCAAAAGTAAAGGGGAGAGGAATTCAAATTCTCGATAACTCCTCATGCTGAGGTAAAAACATAAGCAACCTATAGCCACAAAGACAAAGAGGAGAGCAAATTAAATTCTCGACAACTCTTCATGCTGAGGTAAAAGCATGAACAACCCATAGCCACAAAGGTAAAAGGGAGAGGAAATCAAATTCTCGACAACTCCTCATGCTGAGGTAAAACCATGAATCGCTCAATGCCAACATGGAAAAGAGAAGAGGAAGTCAAAATCCTCGCCAACCTATTATGATAAGAAAAAAATGTGCGGACAGCCCAGTGCCTTTGAGGCAAGGGGTAAGAGGAAACTAAAATTCTCGACCAGTCTTATCATATTGGGGTATCAGTAAACCCATACCCACTAAGGTAAAGGGGAGAGGGAACATTTGGTATCTAAGCCCAAACAAAATCTTTGACAACTCATCATGCTAAGAGAAATAGCATGGCTAGCCCAATGCAAACGTCAATTGGTAAAGACATATCAAATCCGTTGATAACTGGGGTTTTGCTAAAAGTTTTGTAAACCTATTATATTAAGCTCTTATCTCTGATAGTGAGATTCAAATCTTCTCATCTCAATTCAACCAAATCTGTCATATTAAACTCTTACCTCTGACAGCGAGATTCAAATCGTCTCAACTCAATTCAACCAAATCTGTCATGTTAAATTCTTACCTCTGACAGCAAGATTCAAATCATTTCATCTCAAAAACGACCGAACCTGTCATGTTAAGATCTTATCTCTGACAGCAAAATTTGAACAATCACATAAATAATACACCATTTGATCCAACACAATCATCGGCTCTGTCTGTTAGCCAGGCGAGTCACCAGCTCTGTCTGTCAACTAGACGAGTCATCCATAATATTAAACCAAACATCCTTGGTACATTTTTTGAACACCTCTGCCAACACCCTATGAGTATATTTTCTGAACACCTCTGCTTATGGTTTTCCGACCCTAATATGGTCACCTCAGTATGTTTTCTGAACAACTCTGCTGAGACCCAATCGGTATGTTTAAAAATATACCTCTGCCGAAATCCCTTGGTACATTTTCTGAACACCTCTGCCAAGACCCCATGAGTATGTTTTCTGAATACCTCTGCTCATGGTTTGCTCATGGTTTTCTGACCCTAAGCCGGTCACCTCGGTACATTTTCTAAACACCTCTTTCGAGACCTCATGGGTATATTTTCTAAATACCTCTGCCCATGGTCTTCGACCCTCACCCGGTCACAATCCAACAATCTATTTAATACATATCTTTTATGATAAGAAAGAATGTGTAGACAGTCAAGCGTCCTTGAGGCCAGGGGGCAAGATGAAGCTAAAATTCTCGACTAGTCTTATCATACTGGGGGTAGGAACAACCCAATACCGAAAAGGCAAAGGGGAGAGGTATCCTATCTAAAATACCAAGTAGTCTTGGTTTGCTTAACAGTATACCTATGCCAAAGTCTCGTTTGTACATTTTCTGAATACCTCTGCTCATGGTTCTTCAATCTCAATTCGAAAACAATCACCGGCTCTGTATGACAGTCAGGCAAATTATCAGCTCTGTTTGGCAATCCAAACAAGTCCCATCACAGTCAAAATACTCAACTTGTTAAGATACTTTCGCACTGTTAGTAAGTTCCATCTCCATGAACTTATCCACCAATTTCTAAAGAAAAATCTAAAGTATTTCAAAATTTTTCTAGAACAAATAGAGAGACAAAATTTTAAAAATTTTGGAGGGGGTCTTGTAAAACGATAAAAATAATCCAAGTTCGAATCCAAAATCCGAGTTCGAATTAGAAATCCAAATCATAATCCGAAATCTGAGTCCAAGTCCATGTCCGAGTTCAGATCCAAAATCTAAGTTCGAATCAAAAATACGTGTTCGAATCTGAAATCCAAATCATAATCCAAAATCTGAGTCCGAATCCAAAATCCGAGTCCGAATCGAATTATAATAATAAATAATAAAATAAATAAAAATAATAAAAAAATAAGATAGGAGGCCGAGCCTCGCACCACAGTCTTGCGTGGATGCGAGGCTCAGGAGGAGAAGCATCGGAAAAAAAAATTAAAAGGGCTGAGCCTCACACCTACCGATGCGAGGCTCAGGAGATTGAAATAAATAATTAATTAAAAATATTTTGAAACTGGCCAGGCTAGCCTCGCACCCGCTAATCACCTCGCTCCCGCGAGCTGGCCAGGCCAGCCTTGAGCGTCTGTTTGCTCCACTCGACCCCCGTTTCGCTCAGTAAACTCCCGACTTCGTGCATGCAATATATTTTAGTCCCGTCTCCAACGATTTTATAATTTCTAATCCTATCCAAATTTTTATTAGAATCAAATTAATTTCTGGATGAAGGATTTTAAATTAATTTCATTAGAATTTGATAATTCTACAAATTCTAATTAAATTATAATTTGAGTTTAATTGATTTTGGGTGCAGAAACAGGACCAGATTCAATGAATCTGGAGCAAATTAAATCAAGAGAAAATTCGAATATCTCATCAAGATTACAAAGAGATTTTGATTCTATCTACAAAGAAATCAAAACTTATTTCTATCTGCAAGGAAACCTCTTCAACAACCGGAGACTATAAATATCTCTCATGAGAACTCAAAGAGGACCTTTGGCTAGATCTCTTTCTTGCACATGCATTCGTCCTTCCTCTAAGAATCATTAGAGAAGAGCAAGGTCACCTCCAACCATCAACGTCATATCATTAATGGGAAAGGACTGATCCCCATAACTTCCTCGAATTCCACAAATGTTCTGTAAAAAGAGAATGACGATCTATAACTCCTTTTTGTCTGTTTTTCTTTTCATTGTAATCAAGTCGAAGAAAGAGAAATTTTGATAATCTGTAATTTTTCTCTAATTTAATAGCAATGGAAAGATCCCCTGTTTTCTCCAAAAATAATGTTTGCATGAGAAAATATGAATCATGAAATAAATGGTATATGTAACATAATATGATCATGTAAATCGATGCAGATTTATTGCATTAATTTGGAATAGAATGGTGGGAGTATTCATGTGTTCTAGAAGTGTACAGTGCATACCCGGTACCATGGCTCCAAGACGATCACATACGAATTGGATTTCGCACCGATAGGTGCACTGGCTAGCGAACAAGTACTGGATATTCCGTGCATACCTGGGATCAAAGCCACAAATCCAATCTCCATACAAACCGGATGCTGCTAGGCAAATAAATACTGGATATCCCTTGCATACCTGGAATCAGGGTGACAAGTCCGGTCTCCACATGAACCGGATGCTGCTAGGCAAATAAATATCGAATATCCCGTGCATACTCGGGATCATGGTCAAAGTACTAGTCCACAAATGAATCCATATAAGCCAAGAGCTTCTATAATATGTGTTTTTCCACCATTAGTTTCTTTCATACCCACAATATAGTATATACTAAGTATTAATGTGATATATGTAATAAGGGTATATGTATCAATAGCCAGGGGAAAATAAAATAACACGCACGACAATACAGGAAAGCTCAAGAGTAAACTGGCAGGTATAAGAGTTATAGGATAAGTTCACGTGTTTAAGATATCATTTTCAAACAAAAATAATATGAACAAATAATAACATGCATAATTAAATATGTGTTCATGTATATCATATCTTGTATCAAGTAGTATATGCACGAATATAGAATGTATACTTAGACATAAGCTATGATAGGTCTGAAATTAATATGTATAGGTAATAACTAGAGTAATTGAATATGTGCATGTGTGTATCATATCATACGTCAAGAAGGACATGCATGGACATAACATATATGACTATATTACTGTAACTTGGTGGACATGTCTGACTTTCATGTTTTATTTGACTAGTATAAAATAAAATTAAAGGCTAAGATTTTATACAGTTATAGATAATTCAATTATCTTTCTAATAAATTTTAAATGAGCTTAATTGGATTTCTAGAACAAAACTTATAGTTGTTTTACTATGGTCATGCTGTTGCTGCTATGAACCTGGTATAGCTAAAATTTCTAGATTATTTTTGACAAGATAACATTAAATTTAGAGCCTAAAATATTACTTAACTCTAGATAATTCAATTAGTTTGCTAATGAAATTTGAATGAGCTCAATTAGAGTTCTAGAGAAAAGTTATGGCTAATTTACCATGGGGCTTGCTCTACTGAGCTATTGACCTAGTACAATGGCCATAGCTGAATTTCCAGGTTATTTCTGATAGGTAAATAGCTAAATTAGACTCCACTGTAGTTGGATGATTTATGGCTTAATAAATCATCTCTATAATGGTAAAATTTGGTTAACCAGAGTTAAGATGCAAAAACTATGGCAGTTCTAAAATGGATTACTACATATATCTACTCCATGATATGATATGTGCATATATAATATGCACAGAGTGACACATACAATTAAACTCATGATAAATGTAAGTTTGAACATCTGCAATCTTGAAAAAGATTTGATAAAAGCTATTATATCATATATTAGGTGATTGCATTAAAAAATCACAAATTTAAAGGATTTGAGAATGTTTTCTTTCCTCTAGTTGAACCTAAATCAGGAATGAATCGATATTGATGCTATTGTTCCTCAAACGTAGAGAAATTTATCAAGAATTATACTAGAAAATAAGGGCAGGAACTGGATAATAATTCTCGACATTTATGGACAAGCTTAGAGTTGATTTGAAGAGACTAACCCTAAGAACAAAACTTAAAGAGTAATACAGTGGATTTTCAGCCTACTCTCAGGTTGAATATTTGGCAATTTATTTGAGAGAATTGGAGAAAGAGTTATGGTTGAAGGTCTAAATAGAAAATGAAGAGGAGAACAAGAGGAAAATGTTTGATTTTTCTTAATCTTTCTGAATTAATTTGAGGGATCAACAGCTATTGGAAAGTAAGTATGTTGCTATGTTAAAATCCTTTAACTTTATTTAATTACAAGTTTATCATTAGGTCAATTCATATTCAAATTAGGTCAAGAATTGTTGCTAGGCTTCTAGAGATAAATTTGAAGTTGGTAGAAGGTTAAAATTTGTATTCATAATTTAATTTAATTATTTTAATCAGGTTTTTGCCTGAAAATTGGCCGATCCAGAATAATTCATCAAAAATATAGAAAAATCCAAAATAATAAGATAAGAGGTCTTTGCTATGAAGAATTTGAAATTGAAGACTTGATTGAAAGATATAACTCAATTTACTCAGTATCTACGCTTATCAGTATCTAGGCTCCCGACCTAATATGGATAATCCAGAATAAACCGATACAGGGACTTAAGGATTATGGACATTATGAGTAGTTAGCCAACTCTAGGAAGGATTCCAAATCGTTCACCTTACTTGGTGGCTTCTACTCAAGAATGACTCGAACCTTTGCTCTGATACAATATTATGAAATAATCGGAGCCAACCAATCTATTTATAATAAGTCAAGAGATACATATATTTATATGTGTCTCAATACCATATAAACAATCTAATAAATGATGTAGAACTAAACCTAAATAAAACACAAATATAGAAAAGTTTTCTAATATATCATTTTTGATAATTTTCGCTTAGTTTCTACAATTTATCTTATGCTTGATGATTTATAGGTAGATCTATACCATATATCATAGTTGACTTGATAGTTGATTGCTGACTTTGAAGATTATACTTAGAGTTAACAATATTCTAATTTGAGACTTAGTCAAGAAATATCCTTAGGTGATAATTACAGATTTAAATTGAAAGATTGATAACTATCAAATTATTCGATTATGTTAAACCATGTGTCTTAATCTAATTGAGTTACAGAAAAAAAGAACGTAGATAGTCAATTAAGAAAGAACCTCATGTTATACGCTGATCCTAACCAGATTTGATCTCTTAAATACTCTTTCTCTCATTAAATTATCTTTTACTCGTTTTTTTCACACTAAACTCTTTTTATTAAATTTTGGACCGTAACTTTGTGCTTGAAGCATCTACAGTTTTAGCATTGCATTGCTGAGAAGAACAATATTGGGTTCTTTCATCTAAGCATTACCGGATGACAATATTGGATTATTTCATTTAAGTATTATTTGACGATTTCCTGTGTTTGGAAGTGCACAAAAGGGCGGATCACGGCTTTTGACTAGCCACAGTCAAGTAAGGGTAGAAGGCCCTTGCTCTCTCTCTCTCTCTCTCTCTCTTTCTGTGTTGTTGGAGCTCCAACTAGAGGGGTGAATCCCCTGACTGGGGTTCCTCTTTGCGTGCACCTTCTTCCCACCGAGCTCCGGCATTGCATCATCGGCCGAACCCGAGCACATCTAAGGGCAAAGCTGACCTCGGTCCTTTCTTCCTCCTCTCAATTGTATCTTGAAATTGAGTGTTAGAAGATAGGTTTGGGTTTGAATAGGATGGAATGGAGAGCATTGATGATATAGTTGAGAGGGGAATGACGGCAGAGATGGTGGTGGGATATTGGAGATGATGTGTCCAATTTGGGGGTGAACCCGAACAAAGGGAGCTCCATTCAAATTAAAAATGAACACGCACGCAACAAGTTCGAAGAAATATTGTGATTGGGTTCCATACTCCGATCAATGCAAAACTAGTGATGGAAGATCTTTATAATGTTTCGGGTGAAGGAGCGCTTGAATTCTTGGACTAGAGGACGGGAGGAGCATGAATACCAAGACCGAACATATAGTGCATGATGGGGCCACCATACGTATTATGAACAGCCTCGTCGTCTGTTCGTGCACGTGCTTTTGAGAGGCCATTTGGGCTTGATTCTAGGGCCGATTTGGACAATTCCACTTATGAGTTTCATATATTACATGTTTATAGCTCTCATCTTATCTATATTTATATATAAATAACGTTAATTGGGTATGTTTAGTGTGTTTTTTAGGATAAACATAGTACTACAAGAATGTGGCACGAAATCAGAGAAAGATTGGGACAACCAAGTTCATAAATAGCCAAAGAGAAGAAAGTTATAGAAACACAAAGTTAGAAGCCACAAAGTTGAATCCAGTCATGGAAAAAAGAAGAACAGAGCTAAAGAATCAAATGCTAGAAGCCAGAACACTAGAACTACTGCTTTTACCGCCATTTGGGGCAGAAGTGGGCCTATTGAGGCTAGGTTTCTTTGTGCTGAGTCATACACAGAATAGAACTCTGTTGACCAAAACTGAACTCTGCTATTTGGTGGTCAATACTACTATTTACAGCAAAAGTATTGATTTTGTAACTGGAATTTTTGTTAGGGTTTTGTTCTAATTTAATAGTTTTTCTGTTGCAACTGGATTAGAATTTTGTAATATGAGGCTTATTTATTGGTCGTAACTTTATCAATTAGGATTTTTGATGTTATGATTGAGATTAATAAAATTAGAAAATTAAATCCTAAGAGCGACGACCACAATACTGAAACTCCAAAAGTTATTCTTATTGTCATCGTGTTCTTCATAGGTAACATATTTAAATTATATTTTAGATAATTTTTTATTTCTTTCTAGTTTAGGAATTTAATTACTTTCTAGGAAAAATTATATTTTTATTAGTTTTCATGCATAAAAAAATGAACTTAATTAATAAAAATATAAGCAACTAATTTAGTTTAGTTCTATAATGTAGATGAAACTAGGTATCAACCATAGTATTTATTTTATTTGTCTTCTTCCTAAAATAACTAAAAATGACATGATTTTTCTATAAAAGATTAAAAGACAATAATTTGTGGATCTAATAATATCATACCCCAAATTTCCCTACTGCTCTAAATAAACACTCTCAAGTTTATTAAATAATAAATTAATGAAATTAAAGATTTCTTTCTACGCACATCCTAACTTAACTAAGTTTCTAAGGGCACACCCCTAAGCTAAGTCAGTGATGAGCCGACTGAAGGAGAGTGAGTTAGCACTCTAGTAGGACACATGCCTGATGTGATAATTTAACTGCAAGCATATAGTGTCGGTTGTAGCACTATACAGGTCGTCCCATAGAGATCTCAGGTGTTTTGCGATTCTTACTAAATCTATACTCTAATGGACTAACAAAGGATTCTAAGTCGGATTTGAAAGTTATTCTAATTAGCCTACAATCTAGAATCCACTAGTTTCCAACCATGTATTTACTTCTATTATCTTCTTCTATCATAAAAAAGTAATCTTTTAGTTTAATCTTTACTTCAAGTGTCCTAAGCAAGTGTTATCAAGTGATGTGTAAGTATAACGCATCAAAAATATAACTTTTCATAAAAGCAAACTAAATTATTAGATAATTGTATGAAGAAGATAAAAACCAACAACTCCAAACCCTAACTAAGTATAGGCTATCAAGAAACTTAATTTAAGTATAACCTATCAAAATATTAATCTACGAGTTCTTTTATTTTAATTTTTTCATAGAAAAATCATGTCTTTATTATTTTAATTAGGAAGAAAATATTAGAGAGCAACTACATTGTGGATTCTAGTTTCATCTATATCCTAAAGCTAAGCTAAATTAGTTACTTATAATTCTAGTAAGCAAAATCCTATTTTTATTCATAAAAGCAAATAAATATAATCTAGAAAGCAATATAAATCTAAATTAGAAAGTAATTAACTCTATCTAAAAAGCAAATAAAAACTTGAAAACAATGGCGTACCTCTGGAGCACAGTATTGTGGCCGTAACCCCTTCAGAAAACCCTAATTTTTATTAATAAAATCTGAGTACAAACTATATCCTACTTCCTCTATAATTAATCCACTATATAAAACCCTAAAATACAAGGATACGGCCAATATATAGGCTTTGGAAATCAAACCCTAATTTTGATATAACTGAAAACCTAAAAAATTACGTCGAATTCCCCAAAGACAATTCACCATGTGGGCCCATCTTTTTGCCTCCAATTGGTGGCAAA
Source organism: Dracaena cambodiana (assembly GCA_036321105.1). Classification (NCBI taxonomy): domain Eukaryota; kingdom Viridiplantae; phylum Streptophyta; class Magnoliopsida; order Asparagales; family Asparagaceae; genus Dracaena; species Dracaena cambodiana. The sequence goes on from JAYEPQ010000007.1 coordinate 40,360,019, forward strand.
ATGCTGCCAAACAGCGGCATAAATATAGAGAAAAAAATCTGGTTTTTCTTCTACATGAGTCTCGTGTCTGGTTATTTTGCTTCTCCTAATTGTATTGCACTTTGACTCTCTTAAATATCTTATTCTTGTAGTTTTGCTCTTTTTGAACTCCTTTATAGGTTTTGTTTCCTAATCCGACTCTGATTTTATATGATCTCCTTGTATGAATATAATTACCTGAAAAACAAACTAAAAATACCCGAGTAACATTTATTTATATACAAAACTAGATAAAATATGGGAGGTAAAATATAATATATGATACTAATCACACCCCACACCTGTATTTTGCTAGTCCTTGAGCGAAACCTAACCCTAAAAAGAAAAAGAAAAATCCTAACTCACTTTCGTAGGAATCGTGATTGCACTTAGCATATCCAACAAGTTTTTAAACTCCTAGGTTACCCTAGTGGACGAGTGTTGTCTTGTAAAGATTTGTAGTGAATATATCCACAAAATTCATGAATAAAACAGATTAAGGAATAAAGAAAAGAAAAATAAGGATAACCAAAAATCAAGAAAAATAAAAATTTTATACAAAAAGAAAAAATTAATATATTTTCTTCAATTAATCTCACTAATATACAAACTCAAGAACGTATTTAGAATATCAATTTTCAAATCGAGCGTCATATCAAATACACTTATCATTTTAATCAAAAATTTAAATCCTATCTTTCAATACCCACTAACAGATAATCCATTAGCTCCTAAATATCTACGTGCACGTGTGATAGTCTACGTCGGCCTTGGACTCCAACTCGAACTCATGATTCATCTCCTCTCTTATAACAATTTTTTTCTCTTTTTTTTCTTTTTTTTTTAAGAATACTTCATTTTTCATACGAATATTCACGCTTACTTATGCGCAAAGTACTAGATTACTCAGATCATAATCTGTTTTTTAACTCTTGAGATTATTGCCTTAATACCAGGCACACCCCATTTTTTATCACTCTTTAGGCATTGCCTTTATACCAGGCACACCCTATTTTTTTATTCTCACCTTTTTTTTCTTCTTTTTTCTTTCTTTTAGATAGAGAAGACTTACTCAATCGTTATCATTCTTATTCTTAACCAAATAAACTATTATGAAGTGAAAAATAGATGTATACTTGCCTCAAAACTACTGTTAGCGGTATTTATTTTTTGGATTTTAATTTTTTTTTTATAAATTTCAGAGCGTATCGTCCAATCTACTCTCCTATCAAATTTTAAATCTAAATTTATCCTTTATTTGCAATTAGATTGATCTATTGATGAAAATATAAAAATAATTTTTTTATTTTTTAAGATTTTTTTTAGTTAGTTACCCTAAAAACTACCCGAAGTGTAAAATAAAGAAATCAAAAAATCTAAAAATAAAATAAAAATCCTAAAAATAAAATAAAAATCCTAAAATAAAGACTAAAAATCCTAGAAAATAAAAATCTCCAAATCTACTCCCCCACACCTAAACTTGTGTATACCCTCATATACAAACAAATGGTAGTAAAACAAATAAGAAAACTATTATAAAAATATTATACACTTACTAGAAAAATCAAACCGGTTACGACCTCTTGATCTCTTTCTACTCTCATAGTGTGTCCTTTTATATTTTGATATAAATGAACTTAGTTTTTTTTATTAATTTTGCATTTAATCTCTATATCTTATTTTTGATTTTTCTCAATTTATTTCTACCCTTCTTTATTATTCAATAGTAAAATTCTGAAGTTGGAAATTGTACCTTTATCATCCATATTGACCCACGAGTATCTTTCATGGCAGTAAGTATTTTAGTCTTATTATCATGTAAAATAATATACTCACTTTGATGTACTGAATCATGAGCTCGATTTTGGATCGCTCTTTTAAATCATTAGGAACCATAACCTCTTCCTTTTACAGTTTCTTCCAATTTTCTAGTATTCTGGGCTCGTCATGTAAATTTTCTTCAAATATGTCATCAAAATTCTCAAAAGAAAATGCCATACAAGTGGACTTATCATTAGTCAAGTTATTATGAAGGGATAAAAAATTTTTTTCGCAAATTTCTTCATAATTTTTATCAAAAGAATCAAATAATAATATGTCACTAGTAAGCTCATTATGAGGCAAATCACCAAGCAAAATTTTTTTATCACTAATTTCTTCATAATTTTTTTCATAATAGTCTAAAATATATTGATCATAATATTGAAGTATAGACTCATCATGCAAAAAATTATTTAACTCATTTTGAATTATATCTACTTCAAATGATGACTAAAGTGATTGCTCTTTGGAATAAAATATGTTCAAACAATTAGATGGTTGATCTCCAAAAATTTTATTATGAGAAATTATTTTGAAAAGATCTTTCATACAAGATGCAGTTTGAGAGGATGATTTTATTTGAGAGGATGATTTTAGCAAACTTTCTATACCTTCCTCTATTGTACGTGCTCGTTTCTCAGTTTCATGATTATAATTTTTCTTATTTTTCTCAAATGATTGCATCTCGAGATCATTAGTGAAATTTGAAGAATGATATGATGGATCCATGTACATATTTGATGACAGATATGAAGTGATTGAAGGTAGATTCTCATAAAATGCATACCTCGCTTCTAATCTTTTTAATTTTTCATCTAACATGTTCAATTGAATATCTTGTTAATGATTGAATTTAGAACATAAAGATGAATAGCCCATAAAAAAAGAATCAGATGAAGGACTCTCTTGGTATGGCTCTTGATAATATACAAAATTAGAATGATTCATCTATTCACAATTGTAATTTTGTGTAAGAAAGCACTTGTGATTCATTATATGTGGTGAGAATTTGATTATGACCCAGTTCTAATGAACTTTCTATCTATGGACACTGATAATAATTATGATATAGATTACGACAATGATAGCAACCAGTTTGATTTTGAAATTTTTTTTAATTTTTTTGAAAAGGGTAGAGGGAGAAAGAGATGGAAAAGAAAAAATAAAAAAATTGAACTTTTATTTTTTTTGGTATTATTTTACAGAACCAGATACCTAAAATACAGAATCTGAAAGAAAATGGGGGACTTTTGTACCTGAACTGCCGCCAAATGGCGGCAATTGCCGCTATTTGGCACCAAAGTTAGGGAATCTGGGTCCCTATTTTTTGCGGTGCACTCCAGAAACTTCTCTAATCCCTTTTTACTTCTTATATCTAAACTTTCAGGTCCCTGCACACTCAATACGCACTATTAACCCGTAAAACGTTAGAAAAAGTAAGAAAAACACCGTCGATTCTCGACAACAGTGCCAAAAACTGGGTGTGATAATTTAAATGCAAGCATACAGTGTCGGTTGCAGTGTTATACAGTTCGTCCCACAGAGATCTTAGGTATTTTGTGATTTTTACTAATTTTATAGTCTAACAGACTAATAAAGGATTCTAAGTCAGATTTGAGAGTTATTCTAATTAATTTAGGATCTAGAATTCACTAGTTTCTAACCATATATTTACTTCTATTATCTTCTTCTATCATAAAAAAGTAACCTTTTAGTTTAATCTTTATTTCAAATATCCTAAGCATGTATTATCAAGTGGTGTGCAAGTATAACATATCAAACATATAACTTTTTATAAAAGCAAATTAAATCGTTAGATAATTTTATGAAGAAGATGAAAAATAACAACTCCAAAAACTAATTAAGTATAGGCTATCATGAAACTTAACTCAAGTATAACCTATCAAAGTATTAATCTACGAATTCTTGTATTTTAAACTTTTTAAAGAAAAATCATGTCTTTATTATTTTAATTAGGAAAAAAAATATTAGAGAGCAACTGCATGGTAGATTTTAGTTTCATCTATATCTTAGAGTTAAGCGAAATTAGCTACTCATAATTCTATAAGCAAAATCCTATTTTTATGCATGAAAGCAATTAAATAAAATATAAAAAGCAATATAAATCTAAACTAGAAAGTAATTAACTCTATCTAAAAAACAAATAAAAACTTGAAAACAATGGCATACCTATGGAGCACGGTATTGTGGCCGTCACCCCTTCAGCAAAACCTAATTTTTATTAATAAAACCCGAGTACAAACTATATCCTACTTCTTCTATGATTAATCCACTATATAAAACCCTAGAATACAAAGATACGGCTAATATATGGGCTTTGGAAATCAAACCCTAATCTTAATACAACTAAAAACCTAGAAAATTACGTCGAAGCCCACGAAGAAAATTAACCATGTGGGCCCATCTTTTTGACGCCAATTAGCGGCAAAATGCCACCAAATAGCGGCATAAATATAGAGAAAAATTCTATGTTTTCTTCTGCATGAGTCTCGTATCTTGTTATTTTGATTCTCCTGACTGTATTGCACTTTAACTCTCTTAAGTATCTTAATCTTATAGTTTTACTTGCTTTAAACTCTTTTATAGGATTTGTTTCCTAATCCGGCTCTGATTTTATGTCATTTTCTTATATGAATAGGATTATCTAAAAAACAAACTAAAAATACCCGAGTAGCATTTATTTATATACAAAAGTAGATAAAATATGGGAGGTAAAATACAATATATAATACTATTCACACCCCCACACCTATATTTTGCTAGTTCTTGAGCAAAACCTAACCCTAAAAAGAAAAAAAATCCTAACTCACTTTCGCAAGAATCGCAATTGCACTTAGCATATGCAACAAGCCTTTAAACCACTAGGTTGCCCTAGTGGACGAGTGTTGTCTCATGAGGGTTTGCAGTGAATATATCCACAAAATTTGTGAATAAAATATATTAAGGAAAAAAGAAAAGAAAAATAAGAATAACTAAAAATCAAGAAAAATAAAAATTTTATACAAAAGAAAAAAATTAATATACTTTTTTTAATTAATCTCGCTAATATACAAACTCAAGAACGCATTTAGATTATTAATTTTTAAATCAAGCGTTATATCAAATACACTTATCATTTAATCAAAAATTTAAATCCTATCTTTTAATACCCACTAATAAATAATCCATTGGCTCTTATTTATCTACGTGCACATGTGATATTTACTTTGGCCTTAGACTCCAACTCTAACTCATGATTTATCTCCTCCCTCATAACAAATTTTTTCTCTTTTTTTCTTTCTTTTTTTTAAGAATATTTCAATTTTCATGCAAATATTCACAATTGTTTAGGCGCAAAGTACCCGATTACTCAGATCATAAATTTTTTTTTCACTCTTGAAACTATTGCCTTAATACTAGGCGCACCTCATTTTTTTATCACTCTTGAAGTTATTGCCTTTATACCAGGCGCACCCCATTTTTTTATTCTCACTTTTTTTCTTTCTTTTCTTTATTTTTTTTAGAGAGAGAAGACTTACTCAATCATTATCAATTTTGTCCTCAACCTAATAAACTATTATGAAGTGAAAAATAAATGTATACTTGCCTCTAAACTACTGTTGGTGGTATTTAATTATTTTTTAGATTTTAATCTTTTTCATAAAATTCTGAGTATATCGTCCAATCTACTCTCCTATTAAATTTCAAATCTAAATTTATCCTTTATCTGCAATTAGGTTGATCTATTGATGAAAATATAAAAATATTTTTTTTTTCAGTTTTTATGGTTTTTTTTAGTTAGTTACTCTAAAAACTATCCGAAGTGTAAATTAAAGAAATCCAAAAATCTAAAAATAAAATAAAAATCTTAGAATAAAAACTAAAAATCCTAGAAAATAAAAACCTCCAATCTACTCCCCCACACCTAAACTTGTGTATGCCTTCATACACAAACAAAGGATGGTAAAATAAATAAGAAAACTATTATATAAATATTATACACTTATTAGAAAATTCAAACCTATTATGACCTCACGATCGCTTTCCACTCTCATAGTATATCCTTTTATGTTTTGATATAGATGAACTTAGTTTTTTTTTTTTTTTTTTATCAATTTTGCTTTTAATCTCACCGTCTAGTTTTTTATTTTTCTCAATTTATTTTTACCATTCTTTTTTTATTCAATAAAATTTTGAAATTGGAAATTGTACTTTTATCATCAATAATTGACCCACGAGCATCTTTCATGACAGTATGTATTTTAGTCTTATCATCATGTAAAATAATATACTCACTTTGATGTGGCTGAATCATGAGCTCAATTTTTAATCACTCTTTCAAATCATTAGGTACCACAATCTCTTCTTTTACAGTTCCTTCCAATTTTCTAATATTTTTGGCTCGTCATGCAAATTTTCTTCAAACCTGTCATCAAAATTCTTAAAAGAAAATGTCATACTAGTGAATTTAACATTAGCTAAGTTATTATGAAGGGATAAAAATTCTTTTTCAAAAATTTCTTTACAATTTTCATCAAAAGAATCAAATGATAATATGTTACTAGTAAGCTCATTATGAGGGAAATCACCAAGCAAAATTTTTTATCACTAATTTCTTTATAATTATTTTCATAATGGTCTAAAATATATTGATCATAATATTAAAGTATAGACTTATCATGTACAAAATTATTTAACTCATTTTGAATTATATCTATTTCAAAAGATGACTAAAATAATTGCTCTTTGGAGTAAGATATATTCAAACAATTAGATAGTTGATCTCCAAAAAATTTATTATGAGAAATTATTTTGAGAAGATTTTCCATACAAGATGCAGTTTGAGTGGATGATTTTATTTGAGAGGATGATTTTAGCAAACTTTCTATACCTTCCTCTATTGTACGTGCTCGCTCCTCAGTTTCATGATTATAATTTTTTTCATTTTTCGCAAATGATTGCATTTTGAGATTATGAGTGAAATTTGAAGAATGATATGATGGACCCTTGTACATATTTGATGATAGATATGAAGTGGTTGAAGGTAAATTCTCATGACATGCATAGCTTACTTCTAATCTTTTTAATCTTTCATCTAACATGTTCAATTGAATATCTTGTTCATGATTAAATTTAGAAAATAAAAATGAATAACCCATAAAAAAAGAATCAGATGGAGAACTCTTTTGGTACGACTCTAAATTATATGTAAAATTAGAATGATTCATCCATTCACAATTGAATTTTGTGTATAGGAAGCGCTCGTAAGTTTATTATATGTGGTGTGAATTTGATTATGACCTAGTCCTAATGAACTTCCTATCCACGGACACTGATAATAACTATGATATGGATTACGACAATGATGGCAACCAGTTTGATTTTGAAACATTTTTTTAAATTTTTTTTGAAAAAGGTGGAGGGAAAGAGATGGAAAAGAAAAAAAAATAAAAAATTTTAACTTTTATTTTAAATTTTTTTGTATTATTTTACAGAATCAGAGACCCAAAATACAGAATCAGATAGAAAATGGGGGAGTTTTGTACCTGAATTGTTGCCAAATGGCAGCAATTGCCACTATTTGACGGCAAAATCAGGGAATCTGGGTCCCTGCCTTTTTGTAGTGCACTCCAGAAGCTTCTTTCATCCCTTTTTGCTTCTTATATATGAACTTATGAGTCCCTACACACTCAACACACACTTTAACCCGTAAAATGTAAGAAAAAGAAAGAAAAATACTGTCGATTCCTGGCAACGACGCCAAAAACTTGGTGTGATAATTTAACTGTAAGCGTACAGTGTTGGTTGTAGCACTGTACAGGTCGTCCCATAGAGATCTTAGGTGTTTTGCAATTTTTACTAAATCTATAGTCTAACAGACAAACAAAGGATTCTAAGTCAGATTTGAGAGTCATTCTAATTAGCCTAGGATCTAGAATCCACTAGTTTCCAACCATGTATTTACTTCTATTATCTTCTTCTATCATAAAAAATGACATTTTAGTTTAATCTTTACTTCAAGTGTCCTAAGTATGTGTTATTAAGTGGTATGCAAGTATAACGAATCAAAAATATAACTTTTTATAAAAGCAAACTAAATCGTTAGATAATTGTATGAAGAAGATGAAAACCAACAACTCCAAACCCAAACTAAGAATAGGCTATCAAGAAACTTAACTCAAGTATAACCTATCAAAGTATTAATTTACGAGTTCTTCTATTTTAATCTTTTCATAGAAAAATCATGTTTTTATTATTTTAATTAGGAAGAAAATATTAGAGAGCAACTATATGGTGGATTCTAGTTTCATATACATCCTAGAGCTAAGCTAAATTAGCTACTTATAATTCTAGTAAGAAAAATCCTATTTTTATTCATGAAAGCAATTAAATATAATCTAGAAAGCAACATAAATCTAAATTAGAAAGCAATTAACTGTATCTAAAAAGCAAATAAAACTTGAAAACAATGGCGTATCTCTGAAGCACGGTATTGTGGCCGTCACCCCTTCAGTAAATCCTAATTTTTATAAATAAAATCTCAGAACAAACTATATCCTACTTCCTCTATGATTAATCCACTATATAAAACCCTAGAGTACAAGGATACGACAGATATATAGGCTTCAGAAATCAAACCGTAATTTTGATACAACTGAAAACCTAAAAAATTACGTTGAAGCCCTCGAAGAAAATTCACCATGTGGGCCCATCTTTTTGTTGCCAATTGGCAGCAAAATGCCACCAAATAGCGGCACAAATATAGAGAAAAATTCTGGTTTTTCTTCTACATGAGTGTCGTGTCTAGTTATTTTGATTCTCCTAAATGTATTACACTTTGACTCTCTTAAATATCTTAATCTTGAAGTTTTGCTCTCTTTGAACTCTTTTATAAGCTTTGTTTTCTAATCCGGCTCTGATTTTATATCAGCTCCTAGTATGAATAGGATTATCTGAAAAAGAAACTAAAAATACCCGCGTAGCATTTATTTATATAAAAAAATTAGGTAAAATATAGGAGAAAAAATACAATATATGATACTAATTAATGCCTTATATGCAAAAGCCTAGGGATTAGGGTAGAGGACAAAGTTTTCAAATTGCCCTTAGGCATATATAACCTTATTCTCTCAAAGAGAATTTTTGTAAGGGAACAAAACAAAATCACCTTCTAACCATTGGTTCTTCTAGTTCGTTGGAGAAAGAAAAGAGAAAGGGAGAAAGCAGATTTGCTAAAGGAGATTAAATGGAGTTGAGGCAAGTAACACTTTATTTCTTTATTCTTTCTTGGAATCTTCACTTGATTTGTATTGTATGCACATAAATTTTTTTATGGGTGATTCTGGATAATTTTGGATCCAATAAATTTAAGCATGTTAGACTAAGGTTTTGAGAATTGTTGATATTTATAGATAATTGAAGATTATTGAGTTTATAAGTTGAAATCACATAGTTCATAAATTGATTCATAAGAATTTTGTAGTATCAATGCTTAAAGTATTAGCCAAATACCTAAATTAAGAAGGAAATTTTCTATAGAGTAAACTCGGATCCTTGAGGGTCGCGTTTGACCTTAATAGGGTTCATAGATTAAAACTCCTTTCGATTGCAATAAAACGTGGGTCTCTGGAAGTCGTATTTTTGTTCTATAATAACGAGAGGATGAATCTCTCTCTAGATAAGAAAAAATGTGAATTTCAGAAGTCTTGGAAATGGCTGAAGGTCGCATTTAGTTTTAACTAAATCAAGAAATTGACTATTTTCTTAAATATAGGAAAACGCGGATCTTTGATGGTCGCAATTAGCTGTAACAGAACCAAGAAATGGGTCATCTCCCTATATACACTAAAATGTCGGTCTCTGAAGGTCGCATTTAAGCTAAACAAAAAATCTTCATCACCTTGAGAAATCTGCAAATAATGCCTAAGGGTCGCATTTTGAGTTTAAAAACTTGAGAACACAAGGTTATTCCCTTTTATGATTAGACACAGGTCTGAATAAGAAAGTATCATTGTTAATAAGATAAATTAAGGATTTTGTCTGGAGATGATCTGCGCAAACCAATAAGGTCGCGTTTGAGAAATCCACAGATGCCTTGTAAGATCATGTTTTGGGAGAAATGTGGATTTGACCCTACTTCGAACTTAGGGTCACAATTTAGGTAAATGTGGGTCGAACCGTGTAGGATCGCGTTAGAGCCCATAAGGCTTTTGAGTAAATAGAAAGCGTGGATCTAGTTACAAGAGAAGTGTGACTATGAATTCAAAAGCAGATCTAGTTATGCTTTAAAAACAAGGCCGCATTTAGAGAAAACGTAGATCTAGCTGGGACTAGCCACGTAGGACTACATTGGGCCCACAAAACCTTTGGATGAATGAAAACACGGATCTAGTCCATATTTCTAACTTAGAGTTGCGTTTAAGCTCTGAAAGCTTTTTAAATTGAATCTAATACTAAATAAATAGAAACGCGGATCTATAGTCATGAGGAAATCCACGTTTATCTTCTAAACTCATGATTAGAACTGAATATAACTAAGCGCGAGACTCGAAGGGTCATGTTTCTATTGTAGAATCTTGAAGGAAATTATTATCCTTGTTAACACCCAAACGTGGGTCTGGACATGCCACGCAAACTGTTACCAGCTAAAATGCGAATCTGATGCCACGTCAGCAACATGAAGTCACATGGATTTCAGCTCATTAAATTTCTAACAATTAATATTTACATGGTATTATCCTCAAATAAAGAAGCTAATGTTTGACAAGTCATGAATTTTCTTAATATTGTCTATTTCATGATAACATAATAATAAGTTAAATAAAATTTATTCATATCATGATAACATGCCAAGTGAATATTGAACATGATGCATGAAGGCATGATTATTCATAGGAATATGATGACAAGTTTCTTGTATTTTGATTATATGATATGAAGTATCCTTATGATATGCATGTACATGGTCCTAACTCTTAATTTTTCAATTCTTATTTCTCGTGATAAGGACATGCACACTGTTTGATTTGACAAGCCACATATTTTCATAAATTTATGTATATCATATATCACTAACATGGAAAATTTGAAAAAACTAGATGATGGATAAGTACCATATTGTATAAGTATTTTGTTGGCCAACTTCTTAATTTTGGTGCTGAGAACATTTACTAGCAGCACTGGGTGGTATTGGTCACCATCTGATATATGAATCCCCATACAGGTGATGCCTGTTACTTGTTTCATTGAATGGGATACGACTAGTGATATTCCAATTTATACTGTGACATGATATTCCAGTTTATGCTGTGACCTGATATTTAAATTTATACTGTGACCTAATATTTCAGTTTATACCGTGACCTGATATTCCAGCTTATACTATGACATGATATTCCAGCTTACACTATGACTTGATATTCTGATTTCTGTCGTGACCAGATCCGTAGTCCCCGAAATGCACGAGCACTTGTATAATATGGGAAAATTGTGCACCGTCTTATCCATCATTCAGTTTTAAATGCTAACATGACCTAGTCTTGTTGTAATTTGCATATCCATCATTTAGTTTCAAATACTAACAAGGAGTTGATGTAGACTTGTCCTTTACATGATACTTATCTGCTATTTGCAAATGATATACATAGTCTTGTTTATTCCATTTAATTTATTCACGTGTCATATTTAATACCAACATAATTATTTACATACTTTATTTTCTACTATAGTAGTTCATATGTTTCTTTCTCTTGTATTACTTGTTAGGTTTAATTCCCTAGATTTTTATAAGCCCAGATCACGAAGGCAGAGAAGAGGTAATCGCTCCAACCAACGATCCCTACTTTACAGAGTAGATCGAGTAGCAGTGACCAGCAAAGTATTTCCTGGATGACCTTGCACATCTTGTTTATACTTTCTTTTACTCGGGCACTGCTTTACTCCTTGTATTTTGACTCTTTTGTGTAAATATCCAGAGTGATGTGCCATTTTATGTAATCAACTCTTATATAAATGAAATCCTTCCAATTCCAGACATATTATTTGTTCATTTGGATGTGGCAGTAGTTACGGTTATTCCAAGATCCTGTGATTGTTGGGTTGTACATTAATAGATAGTAGCATTCCCGTTTTGGAAGCAGCTGAAAAATATGTGCATTACAAATACTTTGATAGGTTATGCTTAAGATTATTTTTGATAGACTATACTTAGTTAAGCTTTTGGGTTATTGCTTTTGATTTTATGCAGAGGAAGAAGATAATATAAAGAATACTTGATTGTGAACTAGTGGATTCAATGTCCTAAATTAATTTTTGAATAAACTAAAACTATCTAGAACTTGCTAGTTAGTTTTCTAGAATTATAGAAAGAGTAAGATTGCAAAACAGCGGAGGTACTTGTGCGAATGGCTTGTTTGCACTACAACAATAATAAGCACTTGCAGTAGACAATTCACACCAAGTTTTTGGATGCTGGTGGCTACAGATTTGAGAGGGTTTGGAGGTGGAAAAGGAGAGAGATAGGGTAGATGGGAGAGGGTTTGGAGGATTTTTAAGAGTTTGAAAAATTCTCTCCAGCCCCCTCTTTGTACAGACCTTTGTGCTAAGCCCTCAATATTTTTACTGCAGCTTGTTAGAAATTCATATAATACATAAATAGACAATACTATCTATTATACATATAACTACATGCCTCTAAGTAGAGATGGGGGATTGAAACGTCATGACTTCTACATTATCGCGTGCTCAAGTTTTTAAAAATGGTTTTAATCATTGTCTATTCACTTTGAATATTTGACCACTTTTAGGATCCTTGAGATCAATGGCATTATGATGGCATACAATCCATACTATGTATGATCCACTCCATCGAGACCTCAATTTCTTAGGGAATAAATGTAGTATGGAATTATATAAGTAAACTTTCTGTCCAGATGTAAATGACTTGCAAATAATCGCATTATCATGAAATACTTTTGATTTCTCTTTATAAATCCTAGCATTTTCATATGCATCCCTTCTAATCTCATCTAACTCATTGAGTTGTACCCTCTGCTGCTCGCCGGATTTTTCAAACTCAAAGTTTAAAAACTTTATAGCCCAAAAAGTCTTATGCTCAAACTTCACTGACAAATGATATGCTCAAAAATTAACCGATATGGAGACATGTCTAGATTGGTCTTGTAAGCGGTATAGTAAGCTCAAAATGTATCCGCTAATTTATATAACCAATTTTTTCTATTATATTAAATCTTCTCCAATATCAGTTTTATTTGGCAATTGGAAACTTTTACTTGACCACTAGTTTGCGGATGATATTGTGTAACTAACTTGTGAATCATGGAATATTTCAGCATAAACACCTCAAATGACCGGTTAGTGAAATAGGTACCATTATCGCTAATATAGCTCGAAGAATGCCAAATTGTGAAAAGATATTTTATTTTAAGAACTTGATAACAACTTTGTTATCATTCGATTATGTGGCAATAGCCTTTTGGAAACATAATCAACAACGACTAATATATATTGGTTTCCAAACGAGTTGGGTAATAGTCCTATAAAATCTATACCCCATACATTCACTATCTCGACCTCAAGGATAGGTTGCAGAGGCATCATGCTGCACCATGAAATCTTGCCAACAAATTGACATTGTGTATATCTTGCAATATTCTACAACATCTTTGAAAAGAGTTGGTCAATAAAAGCAACTCTTCAATACCCTTTCAGCCATTTTCTTGGGACCAAAGTGTCCTCCATAAGTAAGATCATGACAAAAAGAGATGAAACTTTGTATTTCATCATCGGGTATGCATTGAGCTTGATCTGGTCTAGACAATATTTGAATAAATAAGATTCATCCCAAGAAAAGAATTTTATTTGGGACAAAAATCTATATCGGTCCTGCTTTGACCAATGAGATAGAATCTTTTTGGTCACAAGATAGTTTACAATATCGGCAAACCATGATTAACAAGTTAATGCAAGCAATTGTTCATTAGGATTTATTTATAGGGTAAGCACTAGATGGAGCGTTGGGTAGGCGAGACAAGTGATCACCTACTAGATTATCAGTACATTTCTTGTCTAGAATCTCAAAATCAAACTCTAGTAATAAAAAAATCCATCAAATGAGCCTTGCTATTGCATCTTTCTTGGCCTACAGATATTTCAAAGTAGTATGATAGTGTACACTATAATCCGTGATCAAATCAAGTAGAAACAAAACTTTTAAAGCTCAAAGACATCTTTGAGAAATTATTACTCGGGTATATTTTGTTCGTTTTTATAGGTAACAAAGGATTTACAAGAAAGAGAAGAAGAAGAAGAAGAAGAAGAAGAAGAAGAAGAAGAAGAAGAAGTAAATTAATCAAGAATATAAGCAAAGAAAGTCAATTAAGATGAAGACAGAAATTTAAGTGCAGCAGCAGCAATTTCAAGAGTATTTTGTGTTGGAAAAATTTTTAGAGCTCAGAATTATCTTCGAAACACCACCAAGAATAGCTTAATCCAAATTCGTATGCAAAAATTATGGACATTTTACTGAAATACTACGGAACAGAATATCCGGTCCAGCGGGCTACGGGTGTACTGAAACTAATTTCGGATTTTGGCCTTGAAAATAATATTTTGAGCCATCTAATCTCAACCGTTGGTTTCTAATATCTATGAATTGGATTAGGATTATATATATTAGTTTGTGTTAGATTAGGATTATATCTTTTATACCAAGTTTGAGTAGGAGTAGGATTGTATTAGCATTATAAATGCCCCATGAATCCTTATAAATTGGGGGCTTTTTAGATGGAATTTTGTGCACGTTTGATTAATAAAAATTAGGGTTTTGCCAAAAGAGACACGACCACCATACCGAGCTCCAACAGTAATTCCATTGCAATTAATTACTTTCTAGTATAGATTTATTTGCTTTCTAATATAGATTTCTTTTGCTATCTAAAAAATTAGAATTTTTATGGCTTTCATAAATAAAAAAATGACTTCAATAAATTGGAGTATGAGCAATTAATTAGCTTAGTCATAGGATGTATATGAAACTAGGGATCAATTTTATATTAATCTATTTGTATTCTTTCTAAAAATAAAAATAAAAAAATATAATTTTTCTATGAAACAATAAAAACACATGAACTCATATATTACGACTTTGATAGGTTATATTTAATTTAAGTATTTTGATAGCGTATACTTAGTTAGGGTGTGGAGTTATTGGTTTTTATTTGTTTTATTGAATTAATCTAATGATTTAGTTTATTTCTATTAAAAAGTAATTTCTTTGATGGATTACGCTTGCACGTCACTTAATAGTCTATACTTAGAATGCTTTAAATAGAAATTAAACTAAAAAAAATCAAATTTTTATGATAGAAAGAAGATGAAATAGATAATATTTGGTTGTGAACTAGTGGATTTCATATCCTAGGCTAATTAGAATAACAAAACATCAACCTAGAACTCATAGTTAGCTCTTTCGAATAATAGGATTAGTAAGATAGCATAACACTTTGGATTCTTGTGGGAATGATATGTTTGCACTAATATTGTGTGCTTGTAGTTGATTTATCACATCACAGATACATCATACATAAGCTCAAAGGGCAGCTCTAGTACGGTGCCTGAATGATGGGAGTGATGGTAAGTGCCTTCTTGAGCTGCTCAAAGGCTGTAAGATAATCAGGTGTGAAATTGAATGGTACATCCTTGACCAATGGATATCTCAAAGGCCTAGCAATTTTGCTAAAGTTTTTGATGAATCGTTTGTAGAATCCAACATGGCCAAGAAAAGATCAAACTAGAAAAATTTGTGTTGGGAAAATTTGTAAAGCTAAGAATTATCTTCGAAACACCACCAAGAACAGCTTAATCCAAGTTCATAAGTAAAAATTATGGCCATTTTACTGAAATACTACAGAATGTAATATTCGGTCCAGCGGGCTATGGGTGTGCTGAAACTAATTTCGGGTTTTGGCCTTGAAAAATAGTGTTTTGAGCTCTCTAATTTCAACCGTTGGTTTCATAATACCTATGGATTGGATTAGAATTATATATATATATATTAGTTTGTATTGGATTAGGATTACATCTTTTGTACTGAGCTTGAATAGGAGTAGGATTGTGTTTGGGTTATAAATACCCCATGAATCCTTATAAATTAGAGACTTTTTAGATGCAATTTTGTGCACTTTTGATTAATAAAGTTTAGGATTTGGCCAAAGGGGTGACGACTGTCATACTGAGCTCCAGAGATAATTCCATTATTGTTCATTGTTTTCTAGTATAGATTTATTTGCTTTCTAGTATAGATTTCTCTTACTTTGTAGAAAATTAGGGTTTTTTATGGCTTTCATAAATAAAAATAGGACTTCAATAATTTGGAGTATGAGTAACTAATTAGCTTAGTTTTAGGATGTAGATAAAACTAGGGATGAACCTTATATTAATCTATTTGTGTTCTTTCTAAAGTAAAAGTAAAAAAGATATAATTTTTTTATGAAATAATAAAAACACATAAACTCGAAGATTAAAACTTTGATAGGTTATGCTTAATTTAAATATTTTGATAACCTATACTTAGTTAGGGTTTGGAGTTGCTAGTCTTTATTTATTTTGTTGAATTAATCTAATAATTTAGTTTATTTCTATTAAAAAGTAATTTCTTTGATGGATTATACTTGCGCGTTACTTGATAGTCCATACATAGGACACTTTAAGTAGAAATTAAACTAAAAGATCAAATTTTTTATGAAAGAAAGAAGATGAAATAGATAATATTTTGTTGTGAACTAGTGGACTCCATATCCTAGATTAATTAGAATAAAAAGATATCAACCTAGAACCTATAGTTAGCTTGTTAGAATAATAAGATTAGCAAGATAGCAAAATACTTTAGATTCTCATGAGAACGACCTGATTGTAATACAACTGATACTGTATGCTTACAGTAGATTTATCACATCAAGTTTTTTGCAGCGTTGCTAGGGATCAACGGTGTTTTCTTACTTTTTCTAATGTTTTACGAGTTAATATTGGGTGTTGAGTGTGCAGGGAGTTGGAAGTGAAGATATAGGAAGGCAAAAGAGATCAGAAGAGTTTCATACTTGCGTAGCAAAGACCAGAGAGATAATCTCTCTAGTTCTACCGCTAATTGGTGGCAAGAACTGCCAAATAGCGGCAACCCTGATGGAATCTTCCCCCAATTTCTCTCTAGTTATTTATTTTGGGGTCTCTGGTTCTGTAAGAAAATTTAAAAAAAAAATAAAAACAATAGAAACAGTCGGATATCACATTTTTCTTTGATCATATTTCTTCCACCGTTTCATCTTCACCACACCCCATTTCTTGCATTAGTTTAGGAAACTCACGCATCAACTGACAGTCACTGGTGCATGCCACATTGCACCCGTGATCAATTTGATTAACTTGTGAGATCAGATTTGTTCATGCAAGACAAGATAAACTAACCGATCCCGATCCTTCAGGATCGATGCTACCCGTTGTGCACATCACTACCACCATGCATCAAACTTCCACATGCAGAGGGTAATCACTATAAACTAAAACCGCAATATATTACCATACTTTCTAAATTCACTGGTTTTGGTTATGCATATCTCTTTATTAGTGAATTTTAGGAAGTGTGCATAATGATTAAACTGCAACACTTATCAGAAGATGCAATTAAGCCCTACTTCATTCCATTCGCTCTCAAGAAAAATATTAAGAAATGGTTATACAGTATGCCTTCTGATTCAATCACTACTTATGATGAATTTGTTACAGTTTTTCTCAAGAAGTATTGTCCCATGCATAAGACGGCAAAAATTTGAAATCAAATTAATCAATTCCATTAGGTACAGGGAGAACGCTTCTTGAAATACTTGGAGCGGTTCAAAGATTTGTTAGCTCAGTGCCCCCACTATGTAATAGAAAAGTGACAGTTGTATCAAATTGTGCATGAAGCACTCGATTACACATCCAAAACTTTTCTTAAATCTGTGTCAGGGGGAGTTTTTGAGAAAAAATGAGGATGAAGTACGGGACTTTCTTGAGGATCTATCATAAAAAACTATGCAGTGGGAGAGTCCCACTGAGAAGCCCAATGCATCAATTTCTATGCATAAGGGTGGGATCCATAGCGTCAACAGCTGTATAGCTGCCAAAGCTAAGATTGCAGCCACTATAAGGAGAATTGAGGTATTGGAGACTTCTAGCACTCCACCGGTAGGTCAAGTCAATCAAATTCAAGTTCCCACATGGTTTAACTGCGGAACTCTGAACTATGTTATGGAGGAGTATCCATTATTAATGAATCCCATGGGTTAAATACTTGAGCAGGCTAACGCTTTGCATCAAGACCCATAACAATTTTTATACTCCTACATATAATCCAGGCTGGAGGAACCATCCAAATATCTCATAGGGTCAAAAAAATTATCAAGGAGCCCCCAATCCTAACATGCAGTCTCCACCCCAATGGTCAGCTCCCGAGACTTAACGTGGGTGTATATTAACATCCAAATGCTACGAATCAAGATAACAACCAAAATAGACCACCTACACTTAATCAATCATATCCACATCAAGGGTCTAACATTGGTTATGATAGATAGCTAGTGACATTTGGAAGGAATATGAAGAATTTTTTCAAGACAACGTCCAATTTAGACATGCAAATGCAAAATTTAATGACAGTGTCTACTGAGTTTATATAA
Source organism: Dracaena cambodiana (assembly GCA_036321105.1). NCBI lineage: Eukaryota > Viridiplantae > Streptophyta > Magnoliopsida > Asparagales > Asparagaceae > Dracaena > Dracaena cambodiana. The sequence continues at coordinate 40,378,588 of JAYEPQ010000007.1, forward strand.
CAGATCGACCAACAACTTCTTATAAGTTCTCAGTCGATTAAAAATATAGAGCAGCATGTTGGATAGTTAGCCATACAACCGAGTGAGCGGGGCTCAGAAACTTTTTTGACCCAACCAATAATGAACCCCAACTCTAACTATTCTCAATCTGTTTCATCTCATGTTCACCAATGTAATGCCATTCACATGCTCAGATCTAGCAAACAAGTAGACAATAATGTAGTCATGCCCCTAATCTCACTCCTACTATTTCACAGGCTAACTATCTTTTCCATCTCTTTCTCCACATCCATCTCCATCACCTCCATTACCATCACATGCTCATTTGAAAGAACCTGTTCCTAAACCGAAAGCACCATATTCCAATCGGCTTAGAAAGCTTTCACCACAAGTAGAAAAGATTCTTGAAATATTTTATCAGGTGAAGGTTAATATTTCACTCCTTGATATTATACAATAGATTTCCACTTATGTCAAGTTTTTTAAGGATTTGTGTACTAAGAAATGATCAAAAAATATTCCTGAAAAAGTTTTTCTTACTGCAAATATAACGCAAATTCTCTCTAACTCCTTATCTGTCAAATACAAAGATCCAGATTCTCCCACAATCTCATGCACCATTAGGAACACTACATTTGACAAGGCATTGCTTGATCTAAGGGCAAGTGTCAACTTGCTTCCTTACACTGTTTATCAGTAACTAGTGTTAGGAAAAATTCAACCTACCAAGGTCATATTAGAGCTAGCTGATCATTCAATCAAGAGACCATTTGATATGATTGAAGCTGTGCTCATTAAGGTTGGTAAGTTTATCTTTTCTATAGACTTAATTGTCTTAGAAACTGAGCCGATTTGTAATCAACGAAATCAAGATCCTGTTATTTTTGGCAGACCATTCTTTGCAACTTCAAATATATTACGTGATTGCAGGAGTAACCTTATGAAGCTTTCATTTGAGAATATGACTATAGCATTGAACATATTCAATATGCAGGAGCACACAACAAGCTCCCTCATTGAGTTAAACATGGTTCACGGTTTGCACTCTCATTCTACCCCTTGCGCTAATGATGAACCCTCATTTTAGCAAATTTTTGAAGATGAGCTCATGTTATTAGACGAATTGGTATATACTAGCTCTACATATAATAACACTTGTGCAAGTATGCCATTTATTTATGAGTAAACCTTTGATGATTTGTTTACAGAGGAGCTCGCATTATTTCGTGAGTTAAAAAGGCCACCACACTTCATAGTTGGTTCACATGATCATATTACACTATTCACACCTCACGATATTCCTACATGTATACTTGTTACTAATGATGATTGACAGGTTTATAATGAAGAATTTTTTAATCCAATTATTAATGCTTACATGTGGATAAAGAAAATGCGAGGACGGCATAAGAAATAAAAAGGTAATTTCATAACTTATAGGAGGATAATGAGACACAATAATGCACCCACTTCACATTTAAAATGCACACACTATGAAAGTGGGAAGCGATCGAGAGATCGTAATCACTTTCCATGTGTTAATAGGGTGATGACATTGAGATCGTGATTTTCCACAACTTCCATTATTTGTATTGTATTTGTACAATAATTTTCATATTTATTTTACCACTCTTGGTTCGTGTATGAGGGCATATACGAGTTTAGGTGTGGAGAGTGAGTTAGGAGATTTTTTGTGTTTTTCTAGGGTTTTAAGTTTTTTCTAGGATTTTTATTTTATTTTTAGATTTTTTAGGTTTTTTTATTTTACACTTTGGTTTAGGATATAAAAAAAATTTAAAATTTAAAAAATATGAAAAGAAAAAAAGAAAAAATAAATAAATATTTTTTTCAATAAATCAACCTAATTATAAATAAAAAAATAAATTTAGATTTAAAATTTGATAGGAGAGTAGATTGGATAATACACTTAGAATTTTATGAAAAAATTAAAATTCAAATAATAAATACTACTAATAGAAATTTTGAGATAAGTATACATCTATTTTCACTCACAATAGTTTATTAGGTTAAGGATAAAAAAGATAATAATTGAGTAGTCTTTTATCTGTAAACAAGAAAAATAAAGAAAAAATAAAAAAAAAAGAATAAAGAGGTGAGCCTGGTATTTAAGGCAATGATCGTTTAGAAATAAAAATAATAAATTTCTTAAGAATTATAAAATAGTTGGGTCCTTATGCCTAAGTAAGCATGAATATTCATACAAACGGTATTTTTGAGAGATAGAGTATGACCTGAGTAATCGGGTATTTGTGCCTAAAAAATCGTGACTATTCGCATGAAAGATGGAATATTCAGAGTATGATTTGAGTAATTGGATATTTGTGCCTAAGTAATCATGACATTTCGCATGAATGGTGAAATATTCACCAAAAAAAGAAAGGAAATGAGAATAAAAATTGAGAGAAAAGATGAATCATAAGTTAGAACTTGAGTCCAAAACTGAAGTAGACTCTCGTATGTACACGTAGATTTAGAGGAGCCAATAAATTATTTCTTAGTGGGTATTGAAAGATAGGATTTAAATTTTTTATTAAATGACAAGTGTATTTGATATGATGTCTGACTTGAAAATTGATAATCTAAATCATTCTTAGTTTGTATATCAGTGAGATTAATTGTAGAAAATGCCAAAACTATTTTTTCTTTCTTTTTTATAAATTTTTATTTTTCCTAATTTTTTTATTATCCTTATTTTTCTTTTCTTTATTCCTTAATCTATCTTCTTCACGATGTTTGTGGGTAACATCGCTGGAAACTCTCAGAAGGCGCAACTCGCCCACTAGGGTAACTTATTTGTGCCTAAGTAATCATGACATTTCGCATGAATGGTGAAATATTCACCAAAAAAAGAAAAGGAAAAGAGAATAAAAATTGAGAGAAAAGATGAATCATAAGTTAGAGCTTGAGTCCAAAACTGAAGTAGACTCTCACATGTACATGTAGATTTAGAGGAGCCAATAAATTATTTATTAGTGGGTATTGAAAGATAGGATTCAAATTTTTTATTAAATGACAAGTGTATTTGATATGACGCTTGACTTGAAAATTGATAATCTAAATGCATTCTAAGTTTGTATATCAGTGAGATTAGTTGTAGAAAATGCCAAAACTATTTTTTCTTTCTTTTTTATAAATTTTTATTTTTCTTAATTTTTTTATTATCCTTATTTTTCTTTTCTTTATTCCTTAATCTATCTTCTTCACAATGTTTGTGGGTAACATCGCTGGACACTCTAAGAAGGCACAACTCGTCCACTAGGGTAACTTAGTGGTTAAACGGCTTGTTGCATATGCTAAATGCACCGCAATTCCTGCAAAAATGAGTTAGGATTTTTCTTTATCTTTTTAGGTCTAGATTTTGCTCGAGGACTAGTAAAAGATAGGTGTGGGGTGTGATTAGTATCATATTTTACATTTCTCCTCCCATATTTTATCTATTTTTGTATATAAATAATTACTACTCGGATATATTTAGTTTTTTTTATATGTTACAAAGGATTTCAAGGAAGAGAAGAAGAAGTAAATTTGTCAAGAATATAAGCAAAAAAAGTCAATTAAGGTGAAGATAAAAACTCAAGTGCAGCAACAGCAATTTCAAGAGCATTTTGGCTAAAAAAAGCTTGAATTGGAAAAATTCATGTAGGGAAAATTTGTAGATCTCAGAATTATCTTCGAAACGCCACAAAGAATAGTGTAATCTGAGTTTATAAACAAAAGTTATGGCTATTTTACTGAAGTACTGCAGAATAGAATATCTGGTCCAGCAGGCTACAGGTGTACTAAACTAATTTTGGGTTTTGGCCTTGAAAAATAGTATTCTGAGCCATCTAATCTCAATCATTGGTTTCTAATACCTATGGATTGAATTAAAATCATATATCTTGAGATTAGTTTATGTTGGATTATGATTATATCTTTTGTACCGAGTTTGAGTAGGAGTATGATTGTGTTTGGGATATAAATGCCCCAGGAATCCTTGTAAATTGGGGGCTTTTTAGATGCAATTTTGTGCATGTTTGATTAATAAAATTTAAGGCTTTGTCAAAGGGGTGACGGCCGCCATACTGAGCTCTAGCAGTAACTCCATTGATGTTAATTACTTTCTAATATAGATTAATTTGCTTTCTAGTATAGATTTCTTTTGCTTTCTAGAAAAATAGGATTTTTTATGGCTTTTATAAATAAAAATAGGACTTCAATAATTAGGAGTATGAGTAATTAATTAGCTTAGTCATAGGATGTAGATGAAACTAGGGATCAATCTTATATTAATCTATTTGTATTCTTTCTAAAATAAAAGTAAAAAAAATATGATTTTTCTATAAAACAATAAAAATACATTAACTCATATATTAAAACTTTGATAGGTTATTCTTAATTTAAGTATTTGATAGCCTATACTTAGTTAGGGATTGTAATTGTTGGTTTTTATTTGTTTTATTGAATTAATCTAACGATTTAGTTTATTTCTATTAAAAAGTAATTTTTTTGATGGATTATGCTTGCACGTCACTTGATAGTCTATACTTAGAATGCTTTAAATAGAAATTAAACTAAAAAAATTAAATTTTTAAGATAGAAAGAAGATGAAATAGATAATATTTGGTTGTGAATTAGTGGATTCCATATCCTAGACTAATTAGTATAACAAAATATCAACCTAAAACTCATAATTAGCTCGTTAGAATAATAGGATTAGTAAGACCACATAACACTTTGGATTTTCGTGGAAACGACCTGTTTGCGCTACAACTAATATTATGCGCTTACAGTTGATTTATCACATCATAGATGCATCATACATAAGCTCAAAGGGCAGCTCCAGTATGGTGCCTGAATGATGGGAGTGATGGTAAGTGCCTTATTGAGCTGCTCAAAGACTCTAAGATAATCAGGTGTGAAATTGAATGGTACATCCTTTGCCAATGGATGTCTCAAAGCCCTAGCAATTTTGCTAAAGTCTTTGATGAATCGTTTATAGAATCCAACATGGCCAAGAAAAGATTATATATATTTCACCGATCGCAGAGGTGGAAGATTCGTGATTAGGTCCACAATGGCTTTGTCAACCTCAATGTCATTCTTCGAGATGGCATGCCCTAGCACTATACTGTTTTTTACTATGAAATGATATTTCTCCCAATTGAGTGAAGTGTTTCTCATGACAGCGCATGAGAACTAACTCTAAGTGGTGTATACACTCTTGGAATGAATCTCCGAAGATGAATAAGTCATCTATGAAGATCTCCAAAAATTGTTCAACTAGATCGGAGAAAATGCTCAACATATACCTGTGGAACGTGGCAAGCGCATTGTGTAAGCCAAAGGGTATGCATCTATATGCAAAGGTACCAAGTGGACATATGAACATGGTCTTCTCCTGATCCCTCCTTATCCCCAAGAGTGATGGGAGTTTGGTTATAACCATAGTATCCATCTAGGAAACAATAGAACTCATGTCCGGCTAACCGTTCAAGCATCTAATCGATAAAAGGCAAGGAGAAGTGGTCATTCCTAGTTGCAGCTTTCGACTTCCTATAATCGATACAACTTGCCATCCTGTTTGCACACACGTCGGGATAAGCTTGTTTGTGTCATTCTTAACCATAGTAATTATAGACTTTTAAGGCACTACTTGAACCGAACTCATCCACACACTACCAGAGATATGATAGATAATCCCATTGTCAAGGCACTTAAGAATATCCTCACAACATCTTTCATTACTGAATTCAACATATGCTAAGGATCTCTTATAGGTTGTGCGCATTCAGTAAATGAATTCTATGTTACACTATAGATGTACTAATCCCCTTAATATTGGTCATACTCCAGCCTATTGCTTCGCTATAGACTTTCAACACTGAGAGGAGTGCTTCTTGCTGAGCCTCAGTCAAATCCGCAGAGATAATGACTAGTAGTGTGGTGGTTTACCTAAGAAAACATACATGAGATGATTCGGAAGGATCTTCATCTCCAACTCAGGTGAACACTCAATAGATGGTCGTAACTAAACTCGTGGTTTAATCATAAATGCCTCTATGAAAGTTTCCATCATGTGGAAGACACATAATTATATGACTCATCAAGCGTATCCATGAATAAGCTCCAATCAATTAAACTATCCAACTCATTAAAGAATTCCTTCTCTGGTGCTCATTGAATAATCTTTGGATCATATTCACATCTAGGAGCTCGTCATGTGGATTAGTTGGTTAGCATCTTAGATGGAATATGTTCAAATCAAGTATCATGTTTCGAAAGGAAAGTCTCATCGACCCACTCCAACAATTAATAACAGCGTTGGAAGTAGTTAGGAATGGTCGTTCCAGAATAATTGGGATATAGTGTGGTGGATCCACCATGGGTTGAGCCTCAAGAACTATGAAATTGATTGGAAAAATAAATTCTCCAATCTTAATTAAAACATTCTCAATTGTTTCCACAGGCTTCTTCACAGACCTATTAACTAGCTATAATATAATCTTAATAGGTGTCAACTCTCCCAATCATAACTGCTATTACACGGAATAAGGTAGCAAGTTGACACTTACTTCTAGATTCAATAAGGCCACTGTACTTCCTATAGTGCAGGAGATAGTAGGACTTTAAGGATCTTAGTACTTTACAGGTACTAATTGAAAAAGTATACTAGAGATATTAGCAGCTAGAATAATTTTCTTGGAACATTTGTTGTTCTCTTCTTCATGCATAAATCGTTTAAGAATTTTACATAAGCAATTACTTGCTAGATTGCATTAAGAAGAGGAACATTGACTTTTACTTACTTGAATAATTCAACAATGTGCTCAGCCTGAGGAGAATTTTTCTTTAGACAATTTGGATAGGGAGCTTTAGGCTTATGAATATGGTCAATAGGAGGATCTGATTCTAAGGAGTCAGGCTTCTCTTTTGTGCTAGTGGGTGATTCATGAGATGATCGTAATGATGTTAGTGGAATTTAAAGTGATGATGGAATTGTGGAATCACGGGATGTAGCCTGCAGTGCACTAAGCGTAGAATCAGGTGGCATGTCTATATGGTTGTCAACTTGCATTTCAGACCAAAGCTTGTGAATGGCATTGACTTGGTTGACATGCGACTAGTTGGTGTTAGAGGAACTAGCATTGGGGTTCATTAAGGGCTAACTTAGAAAAGTACCATTCTTACGTTTACTCATTTAACTCGCAAATTGTCCAACCTACTGCTCTAAGTTTTTAATAGACTGAGAGTTTATGAGCAGGTATTATTCTGTTCTTAGAATAAAATTAGTTGACACTTTTATAAGATTTTGCATGTGTGTGTCAAGGTTGGATAAATATTTGATAAGATTCTCAACGCTCCTCTCGGATGACAACAGTCATTTTTTATGCTCAGTATTAGACCCTTGTTGCGGATATGATTGATTATGTGTAGGTGGTCTATTCTATTTGTTCCCTTGATTTGCAACATGTGGGTGTTAAACTTTGAGCCTGGAGGCAGGCTCACTTGGGTAATGACTCACTCGGTGGGTCGAGGTGCCTTGGATGGTAATGAAGGGACCATCGAGTGTTGTCCTCAAGACCATCACTGAGGCACCAATTGTGCTGACTACAATCAGGAGCCCACATGAGGATGTTGTTTCTGAACCTGTTGCCCTTGAGGACATGGATCATTTTATTTGCTCTATTGCTATACCAGATGAGATAAATTAACAATATTGAAATCCTTTAAAGTTAAGTAAATTTAAATTGCGAAAGAGTTTAGACTTTATCCTTGTTATAACTCGATCATTTGATAGGACAGACTCAGGATCGGCTCAGATAGTTGATGGAGCATTTCACATGTCTGGTACGGAAACTTTCATCCATTTATATCCATTTATTTGAGTCGTTACAACAGTTTTGACTTTAGCATGATTCTCTTCTACCCACCGTTCACCATGAAGGGAGGTCTAATTAGCGCTCTTGCTACTCACTTTGATCATGATACATGCATGTTGATTACTCACCATGTTGAGATAATGTTTAGCATGGGAAATGTAGTATGTTTGACCAGACTCCTGGTCCACAGACGTCTGCTCAAAGGTGAGACTTTTGTTGATTATTCTGAGATGTATGAGCACGTATTTTAAGATGAGTTTCCTCAAGTCAAAGGCAAGAAAGCAACTACATTTAATGTAATCTAGTTTGCATGAGCCCATATACCTGGCGCGATTGTCTTGGAGAATGGTGATAAGATGACTCATCTTCAAGTATGTTGTTTCCTTACATATTTCTTTAGCATCTGCAGATTTATGAAATCATTCCAAAGGTTGCATCTTTTTTTTTTGTGAAGCAGTTCGATAATATCAACATATATTCTTGGAGTGCCTCTATATTGTCGCTTCTCCTTAGCAGCTTACTGGCATCTCGTTGGGACAGAGCTGCATTAGTAGATTAATGGAATTCTTCGAACTATGGGTCTATGAGCATTTCTTGGTGCTGAGCTAAGGTGTGATCGAGGACACTAGAAAGTTTTTATTGGTCTGTAGTAGGTGGAGCTTCATTGCAGGTATAGGATGACTGATATCAATGTGACAGTTAGGGATCACTTCATGGATTAGGATGAGGAGGGCATTTATTTGTATCCATATGGTGCACTTGGCAATTAGACAGAGACAATCGTATATCGGTGGTAGTTCTTCCACCCAGACTTGTGCCTATACCAATTCGATTATATATGTTTGCACCTCTTCAGTTGGGCCATAAGACAAGGGGAGGTCTATATTAGAGAGTTCTGAATGACTGGATCTCGAGATATCATTCTTAGTGCCTCATCAATTTGCAACGAGACTGGCTTTGGCATAATCCAGTTGGCGAGGAGTCACAACTCATCGGCGATGGAGAGATTATCATTGTGAGCAAGATAGATTATAACATTAGGTGGCTCTAGTATTGCAACCAATGGCAGTTGTTAGTAACATCTTGGTGTTCTGGACTCTGAAAATGAGTGCTAATGGCAGTTGTTAGTAACATCTTTCCTCGATCTTAGTATATAACTTTCATTTAATTCATAATTTATTATTAAACTATTCTTCCGATGGAAAGAAAAACCTATAATTAGTTTTTTAGAAAATTTCCAAATGAACAATTTCAATGAAATCTTTCAATTTCTTATTTTACTATATATATATATATATATATATATATATATATATATATATATATGAGGAAACGGAAAATACACCTTCACCGCCGCTTAGGTGGCCCAATAAAATTATAACACGGGGCATCATTCAAGATAGCAAATAAATGAATCTCTTAAGTGACACCACGTGTAATAATTTTATTGGGCCACCTAAGCGTTTTCTCATATATATATATATATATATATATATATTAACAACTAATTCTATTTACAGCCCAGCCTCCTAGCCAGATCCATTGGTGACGACTCTCAAATGAGGTGAGTGCCTTGAGGACGATTCTAGGTGATGCGACTCACAGAACTATCCTTTGGTCTAAACTGCCTAGGAACATCTAATGCAGATTTAGGAGTTGGAGGGTTAGGTCCAGCGATTCAACCAAATGGAAGTGGCCAGCTCATCAGCTGGTCCTTCCCTAGCCAAGACGATACTACGAGAGTAGGTCTTCAAGTTATCCTAAGCTAGGGATTAGGCAACATCAGAGTTACGATTTTGTTATTGCAATGGCTTCCATTATGTTATTATGTCTATTCATTATTTGTGGGACTTCAGGGAGAACTTCTAAAGGGGCACAAGTTTTTTCCTAGTGAGCCCAGTTAAAGTTTACCATAAATATCAACTTTGCCCTCAAAAAAAATTTCTCATCTTGCCCTTCTTCCCTCTCCCGCTTCCTCCAGCCCTCTCGCGCGGTTTTTTTTTTTTTTTTTAGGTTGTTCGGACTGACAGTCCGAACAGATCTGGTACTTTTAGATTTACCAAAAAATTACAAAATACCGTCCTTTCATTGGAAGACAAAGCATAGGAAGGATGTGGTAAACACAAATGACCCATATCATCGATGTAAGGATGTTGTTTCTTTCGTATTCCCAAATCCACAAGATCATACCGACTCTTCAAGGTGTCCTTGATCTTTCCTTTTATATTCATAACTGTATTCAAAATATTATCAGATACATTTCTTTCAGTATGCATTACATCAATATTATGACGTAGCATAAGTATTTTTCAGTAAGGCAATCTAAAGAATATACTTTTCTTTTTCCAATTATAGATAATATTAAGATCACTCCTCTTTCTTTTATGTCCCTTACCAAAGATAACATTATTAAAAGGACATAGTTGATCAAGAACATCTTCTCCTATTAACATCTGTGGAGGAAGTCTATTCTCCTTTTTTCCATTGAAAGAACTTGTATTTTTTTGCCACGGATGATCATGTGGTAAAAAGCGATGGTGATCCATATAACATAATTTGCTCTGAATTGAAAGAGATGAAGTATCTTTGTGACAATAAGGGCAAGCCAGTTTTCCTTTGGTTGACCATCCAGATAAATTGCCATATGCCGGGAAATCATTGATAGTCCACATAACAGCAGCATGTAATTAAAATTTTGTTGCGTATAGGCATCATAGGTCTCAACTTCTTTTTCCCATAATTCCTTTAACTCCTCAATGAGTGGTTCTAAGTAAACATCGATATCATTTTCAGGAGACTTTGGCCCTGGAATTAGAAGTGACATCATATGGTAAGGTTGTTTCATGCACAACCATGGTGGCAAATTATATGGAACAAGAACTACTGGCCAAATACTGTGTGAAGAACTCATATTACCATATGGCTGAAACCCATCACTTGCCAAACCGAGCCTAACACTTCTTGGATCCGAAGAAAATGCAGAGTATCGATCATCGAATGATTTCCAAGCAATCGAATCTGCTGGATGTCTTATTTTGCCGTCATCAAGGCGTTTCTCTTTATGCCATCTCATTTGCTTGGCAATATCTCTACACATAAACGTTCTTTGTAATCTTGACTTTAATGGAAAGTAGCACAGAACTTTATGAGGAATTTTTGTGCGTTGGTTAACATCTTTCCACCGAGGAAGACTACATGTGGGACATGATTGTGCACTCTCGTGCTCTCTCCAGTACAAGATACAATCATTCTTACATGCATCTATTTTTATATAGTCAAGACCTAAATCCCGAACAGTCTTCCTTGCTTCGTAATATGAATCGGGAATTATAGCATCAGCTGGAAGAGCTTCCTTGAATAGTTTTATAAATCATCAATTGATGTGTCACTTAAGTTATGGAGATATTTTAGATGTAACAATTTTACTACAAAGGATAGTTTGGACAACTTCTCACAGGTTGGATATAATGGAACATCGGTCTCTCCAAGTAACCGGAAGAATCTTTTGGCTTCTTCATTTGGCTCTTGAGGATAACCATCTTCATCATTTGCTTCAATTGTTTTGCATCATGAATTATCCCAATCATATCATCACGATCCATATTATTATCTATAGATTCATCAACATTATTATTAATAGTTGGTGACTTCAGTGTTTCTTCAAACTTTTCCCCATGAACTATCCAAACTTTATAACTTTTTACGAATCCCTTCTGAAATAAGTGAGCTCTCACGTCATGTCTGTTTTTGTAAATTGTATTCCTGCATTTGTTACATGGACAACGAATTTTGTCTTTAACTCCAGGTTGAGAAAATGCATAGTTGAGAAACTCATCAACTCCTTTTATGTATTCTATATTTGCTCTATTGCTAATGTCTATCCATCTCTTATCTCCCATCATTTCCTACATAAGTTCAAATACATCCATATTACATATTAATCAAGATGAAAGAAATATTTTAAATAAGAAAAACTACTTTAAATTTATTACTTAAAAGGAAGAATCTTACTATTGGAGGATAGCAAAAGTACATTAAAAATTTGATATAAAATGAAAATAATTTAACTTTTGCTCAAAATAAAATTTGAACAGTTAATAACACATTCAGATTTTGCTCTTTTTCTTATGGTAGTACCCATTTTTGTGGCACGTCTTAAAAGTTATGTTTAACAACCATGCATTTGCCATCACAGCTACTTCATCTATTATATAAAAAGGCTTTATAGGCCACTAGTCAAAAGATCTAATGCTCACCTACCCCAGGATACTGGAAAATTCCCTCATGGATTGGAATATATTAATTCAAAGACCTCACATGATAGAATTATTACACTATTCCATGAATGTATAACACAGTCTGTGTTTAATTTACACTATTATTACTATTCCTGTGTGTAACATAGCCTATGTATACAGCCTATATATAACACAGCCTCCATGAATGTATTACACCATTCCTGTGTATTTAATTATTACACTATTATTACACTATTCAAGGAGGCTAGTGTTTAATTTATTTTGACTTATTTATGAACTATATGTTCACTCCCTAGTAAGAAACACTAATAAATCATACTAACATACAAATATCAAGATCATCAAGGCTCAATTACAGTCCATAAAATTATTCATTGTCAAATTTTAAACATATCCACAATATCAAAAAATATCAATAATATTGACAACATCAATATTGATATCATCATGGCCTATAACATAACGGATATCGAAAAAGTCTATAATATAGTTGCAATACATATCGATATGCAATTATTTAAAAAACCTAGATTCTAATTTCTAGGTCTGTATATACTCATTAGTAAAAGAGGCAGAAAAAAACCAAAACAAAGTGAAATAAAAAAAATAAAAAATAAAAAAGGGAAAAGGCAGAATAACAGCAGAGTTATAAGTCTTCTTGATGGAAAAAAACAAGTTGCTTGCATTTGGTTTAGAGCGCATTTGGTTTAGAGCTTACCTTGAGGGCGATTCAATGAGAGAGGACAAGGAACGGCTGCAGTTGGGCTGGTCTCGCCTGGCTGGTCTCGCTGCAGTTGGACAGTCTCGTCGACGACTTGCGAGAGCGACCGAATGGAGAATAACAGCAGAGTTGCGAGGGCGAGCAAGGTGGCAGCCGAATGGAGAATCGCTGGAGTCGGATATTCTCGACGGCGACTTGCGAGGGCGAGCGGTACGATCTTTGTGGCTTGAGCGAGGAGCGGATCTCGCCTGGGCTCGCTGCCAGAGTTAGGGCGGTCACGATTGCCAGTGGATTGCGAGGGCGATCAAGCTTGGGCTCGTTTCGTGGCTTGCGAGGGTGCGCCGGTGTCGTGGGGCAGTCGGATGTGGTGGCGGGGGATGACAATGGAGGCTGCGGTTGGGGCGCGCGGTGGTGGGAGAGTTAGGGTTTTGGAGGAACAGTCGATCGCGGGAATTATTTTCAGATGCGGGAAGATGAACAGTCGATCGCGAGTTATTTTAGGATGCGTGGGGAAATTCTAAATGCGCACCACATTTTATTAGTGAGCACTACATATTACATAGTGAAGTGATTTACAACAAAGGGGAAAGTGCTCACTAGTAATATACTGTGCGCATTTAGAGACTCCCGAGATCACGGTTAATTAAGCAGTTCGGAAAAATAATCAAAAGGGGGAATTCTAAATGCGCACCATATTTATCTATTGAGCACAATTTTCCCCTATTGTAAATCATTTACTATATAGTATATGTGGTGCTCACTTGTAAATGTTGTGCGCATTTAGAATTTCCCTCAGGGATATCCAATATTTAATTTAAAAATAAACCAAATTATATAACATTCTTATCATTACAAAAACCCTTTAATGAATATTATATAGATAATTAACACAAATATTAAAATGTAAATTGAATTTTGTGACAACTATTTAATTTCATATAGCTAAAAAATTAGAATTTTTTCGTGACAAAGTTTATTTGTTGTTGCAAAATGCTCTCTTTTAGTGACAAATTTTACATTTCTCACAAAAAATTCCCAAATGAAGAATAAATTTGTGAAAATTAAAAAAAATCGTCACTAAAAACAAATGTTTAATTACAATTTTTAGGACATAGTCAGTAAAAAATTAGGATTACGTGACTAATAATTAATTTCGTCACAAAAAATCCTTAATTTTAGTGACATAATTTAATTGTTGTCACAAAATACTCCAGTTTAGGGACGAATAATTATCTTTGTCACAAAAAATCCTAAATTTTAGTGACAAAATTTATTTGTTGTCACAAAATACTGTAATTTCGTGACAATATTTATTTTCGTCACAAAAAAATCATCATTAAAGATCTTTTTTGTGACAACAAATATTTAGCGTCGCTAAAAACAAATATTTAGTGACGAGATTTAATACGTTGTCACTAAAAACGAGGATTATGTGACGAATACTTATCATCGTCACAAAAAAAATATTTTTCGTGACAAGTTTTCTTTATTGTCACAAAATACCCTTCTTTCGTGACAATTTTAATAGTTGTCACGAATTATTAGTCACGAATTCCCTATTTTCTTGTAGTGACTTTCACTGTCAGGGCATGGTTTCCCAAATTCAAACCAAGCTCTGGCCATCTCTCTCACATTGTACTTTGGTTACAATTATTGGATTTACCCACCATGCTCTATCGTGAGTCCTCTCTTGAATTGATAGTTGATCATGCATATTGTTTTATGAATACGAATCACTTCACACTGTCTCTTGCCAAAATCAGGTATGTATCAGTTGCCATCGAGATTGGTATCTTCGTTCCCTTTATGTATGGTATCTTATTAAAATCGAAGGAGTTGATCTATCTCTATTCTTGTAAAGTTTCAAATGCTAGGACATTCATATTTTTTTGTCTTCATTGCAGTTATATTGGTCATTGAACATCAGATTACTTTAATGCTTACTTTTCGAAGGCACTTTGTTAATACTGGCAATATTAGATCAATGACCTCTTAATAGAGGTGATATCTAGATAACCGCTTCGTAGTCATCTTTTGTTATCATTGCAATTGCATTGGTCATCGAACATCGGATTATTTTCATACCTCCTTTTAGAAGACACTTTGTCAATACTGGCAATATTAGATGGATGACCTCTCAATAAAGGTGATATCAAGATGACCACTTCATTGTCCTTGCCACCCAATTGTTGATGATGGGAATATAACAACCTATATCTGAAGGCACCGTCAAAACCCTCAGTACTTTTCTTCACTTCTAATGATTTGTTGAGTGAGTGAATCCCATAATTCTCCAAAACCTTTTTAGGGTGATGAGACACGAGGCTTCATTTCTAGGCTCACCAACATTAGTTGCTTGATGTTTGGCCAAATAGAGAAAACTGATCTATCATGTGTTGGAGTATTTGAGTCCATGAGCCTTGGTCGAGAGGCCCGCTATTGGTGAAATTTCCTGCTAATGAGATCATCTGCCATGAAGAGAGAGATCCATAAATGAAATGAAAATTATTTTCGCAAGTCATGTTTTCTATAGAAACTGAAGCGCAGATCACTTTTCCCAAGTTCGCAAAACTAATAACAGGGTTGGACCCCATAAAGCCTCGTTATCTGGTCCAAGAGCAGCGAATAAAGTTATTTGAACTGCGAATCTAAAGATTAAGATTTGCATTCCAGCTATAATCAATGGAGCTGCGAATCTAAGGTTCAAAATCTGCGATCTGTTTATAATTAAATAGATCCGCTAGTCTCAAACTCAAGATCTGTGTTTTGGCTACAGTCAAACATGATTCATATTCGCATTCTGCATTTCAATTACGATCTAGAGGATTAAAAACACCAGTTACAAATTCTGGAGATTTAATACAAATTTACCAGATCAAAGGGCGGGAATTAATACTCAAATCATGGAGACAAATAGTTGGACAGTTACAACAGCTCAAGAGTCTCCAAAATTCTATAAAAAGCCCGAATCAAGGCAGAAAAACGGACCGAAGGCTGAAAATTGGAGATCAATACGATATAGAGAGTCATCTTGCTATTGCTATCGAGAGTTCAAAAAACCTTTTCCAACTAAAAGACTTTGTACGGAGTGTCAACGGAGAGCAGGATCAACCTCCATAGTTACTACAAAACCTAGCCTTAAACAAAGAGAGAATTAAATTTTCCTCATCTTTTGTAAATGGAAAACCGTTAAAATTGTAATCTTTTATTCAGAAATTCAATAAAGAAATCAGAAATTCAATAAAGAAATCATATTACAATTTTTATGGCAAATAGAAAATTGGTGACTCTGCTGGAAAACCCTATCATCTCTGATGATATGGTTGTAGCTCAATCTAACAGTATTCCAGTTGGCAATATAGTCGACTCACTCATCATTGACTTTAACCAGGAGAAATATGAGAAATTCCTTTCGTCCGGCTCCAGGAGCCCTAACTCCTTACGGAAGTGCCGTAAGGTCTTCAACAACACGACCTCCAAAGAGGTCTCAAAAACAGCAGTCCAAGCGAAGGACTCTACAGACCAATCCAGTCTAAAAGAGACTCCTCTCTTTCACCAACACATGACTCAGGATCAGCTTCTGCTAAGACCCATGATCTCCTTGAGAAAATAGATCAGGATCCCCATGATAATAAAGAGAAACGATCATTATCCGCTTGTCAGAAAGATGATGCAGAGAACAAAGTCCTTCTCACTTGTATAATGAGAAGGAACCTAAGAAGAAGCAAAGTTCGCTCTCTTCGTAAGGCCATACAGCAACAAAAAACTATTGAACCACCATCGCAAGGACCTACCATCCAACTATGGAGGCCAAAACGAGAAGGAGTGGTTCTAGAAAGAAAGAAGAATCAAGATGCAGCTGGGTTTACTCGCGTTTCCTACAGGAAACAGCGTACACCTACCAAATTTATTTATGATTACAAACGCAGAGTTTACATTCACGTTCCTATTACCAAACGAGGGCCCCATCCTCATACCTTAGGAGGAAAACGTGATCTCTATGATTACGTTCTTAAAAGTGGGCGTGAACCTCAAATTCGCGTACCAACCGGAAAACGCAGTTTTCAGAAATGTGTTTCCGAAGAAGAGTCTACTTTCAAGGTAGAAGTTCATTCACCGACTATTCCAGTTAAGGTGAAATTTGCTCCGGAGATCTTCAAAGGAATAGAGACTCCAATTCCAAAGATATCTTTCGGAGATAATACTACCGCCAATGATCAAAAGAGTTCCAATACAAGAGATCTTAGGAAACTTCTTAATATAAAAGAGAAGAATCCTGAGCATCTCATTATCATTGTGAACAACTGATCAATGCAGTACTATCGCACTGTCATTGTATGGCTACTGCTCCTACTAAACAGTCAATTTTTAATCGACTTACAATATCCTCGTCTCAGCCATCAAAGAGAAGATGATGTAACAAGCAAGAGTTCTCTGAACCTGAATATCCTGAAATATTATCTAACATGATAAGTTTCGGGGAGAAGAAGAAGAAGAAGAAGATAAAAAAAGTCCCTAAAAAAAGTTCTTCTGATTCTGAACACTCTTCAAGCTTGAAGAGTATGTTCAGCGATGTACGAGGTGTTTTTCAGAACACTCAACTTAAAAGGGGAGTAACCACCCCAGTAAATTATAGACAAATAGCTGGAGTCTCTTCTGATAAAGAAAACATAGTTAAATCAGTCATGGCTGAATCTCAAATATCAAATTCATTCCTTGAAGACTCCACTTCTGCATACATAGCACAGAATGCTACTCTGGAAGAGCTCATACGGAGGATTGATGATCAAGATAGAAACATTCAACAACAGCAAAATACCATCCATAAAATCAAAGACATGCTTTATGTTTTGCTGGAATTGGAGAGAACAATGTTCAAGAACACGGGAGAATCCTCTTCAAGAGATCCACCACATGACCCAAGAGCTGACAAAGGGAAGAATATAGAAGGAGAAGATCGCATTCCCCATACAAATGAATATGAAAATAATGAGGGTCACCACGTAGATGAAGATAATCGCTCTATGCATTCTCATCATTAAGAAAGAATCCTAAATTAAGAAGGAAATGCAAACACAGCTTGGATGGAGAGCTATCAGAACCAATTGAATGCTCTTATGCACAAGAATGAGTTGCAAGAGCTAGGGGTTGTGAGACCATATTCAGTGGAATGGAAAAACATACCGTTCCTAGAGAATCACAAGCCATTGAAGCTCAAGTCAATCGATTGTAAATGGTCATCAAATTAGCACCTTTACTATTTTAAATCTCAAATAGGACATTTAACTGGAAATGACCTAATCATTATACGAGTGTTTGTTAGTACCTTAACGGGGCTAGTATTTGAATGGTTCCAGAGTTGGAATCGAGAACCATCAACTCGTGGAATGATATTGACGAAGCCTTTCTGACAAGATTTTACAAAGATGATATGGAGGTTTCAATGCTTACATTCTTGGCCACCAAGCAGAAAAAAGGAGAATCTGCTTGAGACTTTATAAAAAGATTCATAAATGATTCCCTTAGATGTTCGAATGGAATGCCAAAGAAGAGTTTGGTAGAAATCTGTCGACATAATCTCTCAACTAAAATTCTGGCTAGAATGAGGGTTGTAAAATGCTCAACCTGGAAAGATCTTTCTTTGCAAGCTGAAGAAACTGAAGAGATAACACAAAGACTTAAAGAAGAAAGAGGAGGAGAAAAATAAAGACAAAATAACAATCATAGGTCTCGATCCAAGGGACACAGAGAAAGAAACAATAGCGACTGATACTCCGTAGTCAACAAAGTCTTCTCAAAAACCTCCTCCTCAATCGCGGATCCCTTAAAAGCAATATTCTTTCAAAGATGAACACACCAAAACCATTTTCAATTTGCTCATGACAAAGAATATGCTGAACCTACTAGAGTCTAAGTGCCATGAAGAAGTAGGAAAGGTTAATGATCCTAATTACTATGTGTATCACAAGATCATTAATCATCCTACGTAGAATTGCTATGTTCTCAAAGACAAGATTCAAGTTTTTGTGGATGCTAAAGTAATTAAGCTTCAAGAATATTAGAAGAAGGTAACCGCAAATATGGTGACTTTCAGATTCTGCAAAGCACTAGATTGGATAGAGTCAACTATTCAAGAAGGAGTGCAACCCATTCCCAAAGGCATAATGAAAGTTATAAACTATGATCCGCATTAGCAGCAGAAAAAAGGATTATGTCCTTTTGAAACTGATAAGGGAGAAATAATGTGGGTGCATCGAGATCTTCTTGATGATAAGCAGTGCACTTCAAGCTCCTCTAAGAAGAAGCAGAAAGGAAAGATTCTTACTTCCCACGTTGTCATGATGATACAAATGTTCATTCTAACGAACTCAGAAGAGGAAGCTAAAGATTCACTAGCGATTAACGCGGATCAGCCTACCTCTGGGACACGTTTAGGAAGAGACTACTTGAAGAATTATGAGCGAGTAGCAGACCCTCAGCCACCTCCAAAAAAGAACAAGAAAAAGGAGCTCAAGTTTGATAAAGCTCTCAGAAACAAAGGCAAAGAGGTTACAGAAAGTTCCAAGAAGTCATTCCAGTTTGATATATTGGCACAATTGGCCAATATTCCTACGAGAATTACCTTGTATGAGCTCCTAAAACTCTCTAAACCAACCTGGGAAGCTTTAAGAGAAGCTCTGCAAGATTCCGAATTGTTTCTGGTGCAAATGTTAGAAAGAATTGAAAAAGAAGAAGAAATATGTGCAGTATGTCATCAGGCTTCAAGAGAAAAGGTCCCTTGCATAACTTTTTCTCTAGAAGATATGTAAGTCAAAAATAATAAACATCATCGCCTTTTATATTACAAAGAATACATAGGGTCATCAGAGATCGACCGCATTCAAGTTGATCCATGAGCCGCTTTGAGTATAATGCCGCGAAGAGTGTTACGGTATTTTTGAGTCCCAATGAGCAGATTAACAACAACAAATACTACCATCTTTGGATTTACTGCCAATGGTAGTAGACCGTTGGGAAAAATAAAGCTAAAATGCCAGATTGGTGATTTAAAGGCGGAGGTCACATGCTATGTGATAGATATTGACACGTCTTATAATTTTCTGATTGGAAGGCCCTGGATCTATATTAATCTCATTGTTCCGTCTATATTTCATCAGTGCATGAAATATGTGGATAAAGATGGGAACGTGAAGACTCTGATAGCATAAAAGCAACCCTTTAAAGAAGTTGAAAACTACTTTACCGAGGCATTGCTATATCAAGACACGTTTGATGCCTCATAACAACCTGCTCCAGAGGAATCTGATAGTGGCAATGAGGTGATACAGAATCGGGATCCGAAGATTCAGAATCCGATGATGTAATTTGGGACGGAGAACCCATTGTAATAAGTCTTGAAGGCCTTGATGTAAATGACACCACCCATTCTGATAGTAAGTGGATAATAAATGAAGATATAGTATTTACTTATTCTTCTGGTGTTGATTCTGAACCCTCAAGTACTAGTACTGATGTGGTCAGTGATCACCTAGATAAAATATACTCTTTAACTTCTTTTCAAGTACCCATCTGATCATCCTTTTATGAACAAAATAATGACAATGGAGATGCGAATGAAGCCTTTTTTGAAGTTCCTCCTAAGGACAAAATTAAGAAACCTATAATATTTAGAAAAGCAAATGATAAAAGTAAAGCAAAATATTTAGGTTCTAAAGAAGAACAGGAAAATCTCGAGTTTTTCCATTATAGTGAAAATTCTCATAAGTTAATGAGAAAAATGGGATACAATCTAGCCAAAGGCAGATGGTTAAATTTCGAAAAAGGAAGGAAAGCGATCCTTCAACCCTCTGTTTCAAAAGAAAAAATGCCAGATTACTACCATAAAACTGGCAGGGGGTTTGGATATGTTACCACTCCCGAAAATCTTTTAGATGAAAAATCTGAAAGACAATCAAATCATTCATCAGAATCATCCTGCTAGGATTCAGATGTGAGTATTGGCATCATTTTCCGTGAAGTTTCTGTTAACATGGTCTCCGCGAACCAAGAGAACGAAGACACTGATGAAATTCCGCTAATCAAAGATGATCCTTGGACAAAACATCTTAATATGAAGTGGAAAATTCAGTTTGAATAACGTAAACCTCCAACTGAAGATAAAGTGATCCAAATAAATATGCATGGCGAAACTAATCTGAAACCCATATTTGTAAGAGAAAATTTATCTTTGAAAGAAAAAGAAGAGATGATATCCCTCGTTCACGATTATATTGACGTCTTCGCTTGGAATTATGAAGATATGCTAGGATTAGACCCAAAAGTCGCAGTTCATAAATTGAATATCCGACCAAATGCAAAGCCGGTAAAACAACAACAATGAAGATTCCATCCAGAAATTATGGAGGCAATCGAGGTTGAAATTAAAAAGTTGATCGAGTTGGGTTTCATTCGCAAAAAATAACATCCTGACTGGGTCACGAATATAGTTCTTGTAACCAAGAAGAATGGGAAGATCAGGGTTTGCATTGATTTCAGAGATTTGAATGAAGCATAGTCGAAGGATGATTTCCATTACCTATCACTGATATCACGATAGACAACACTTGTGGTTATGAGTTCATGTCATTTATGGATGGATTTTCAGGATATGATCAAATCAAAATGTACCCTGATGACGAAAAGCATACATATTTTATAACACCACTTGGAGTGTATTGTTATACAGTTATGCCATTTGGTTTAAAGAATGCTGGCGCCACATATCAACATGCTATGAACATGATATTCCAAGAACATTTACGAAAGACAGTAGAACACTATGTAGATGATTTGGCAATCAAAAGCAAAAATAAGGATGATCATCTTCACGACCTGAAGACGATATTTGATCTTATGCGGAAACACTAGTTTAAGATGAACCCTACTAAATCTTTTATGGGGGTTTCTAGCAAAAAATTCCTTGGTTTTGTAGTTATTTCCTAAAGAATTCATCTTGATCTGGACAAAATTAAGGCAATTCAAGAAATGCCACCGCCTAAGAATCTCAAAGAGTTAAGGGGACTTCAAGGCAGATTGGCGTATATCCGCAGATTTATATCTAAAGTGAAAATCTATGATTCTGGATCAAAGAATTTGAATTGCAAACTTTCATAATATTGTGAATCAAATTTTCCTTTCCTCTAAATTTGCTAAGTTAAAAATACCTCTAGTGAATCAAATTTTCCTTTCCTCCAAATTTACTAAGTTAAAAATACCTCTAGCGAATCAAATTTTCCTTTCCTCCAAATTTGCTAAGTTAAAAATATCTCTAGCAAATTAAACTTTCCTTTCCTCCAAATTTGCTAAGTTAAAATACCTCTGGCCACTCAAAATCTGTTATACTACAAGTTACTGAACAACATGAACTTTAACTTGATCAGGAAAGTTAACAGTTACTTCTATCCTGACTCAAGAAATTTATTCATTCGCAGCAAAATTCATTTTTGGGTGATTGAATAATGATTTCAATATCATCAAGTTAACAGTTACCTCTGATGTTCAACATCAAAATCATTCATCAAGTTAACAATTACCTCTGGTTGAATGATAATAAAAAAATATATATCCCTTTATTCATTATCAATCCAAAATTACAAAGAGTTCCTTGACATCATATAATCAATGAGAATGAATACAAATCATTGAGTCAAGAGAATATTAAATTATTCATCAACATCTATAGGATGGCTTAAAGGCAAAAAGTTTGCTTCTGTAGCCTCCTCCTGGCAATGGTTATGGACCTCCAAGTTGGTTCACACAATCATGATCAACATCACCAGTGACTTGATTAGTACAAAACTAGGTGTACCAAATGCATATCCCCAAGTGTACAACGTGAGGGGTTGCTGAAATTGAGTGCCACCTACAACCATTAAGCATCCTTATATTAAAGATGCTAGGCAGGAAATAGAACAATGCCACAGACCCAAAATTTTTTCTCTCATGTAAAGTACATGAGATCTTCCAATACTCCAAAGGTATTGGAATAAATTACAAACCAGTCGGGTCTAGGCCATTGGTAAGGAAAATGACTACAATTATAACCTACGATGGATCCAAAATCTTGTTAGAAATATCAAAGAAAATACATGATTTTATATTCATAACAAGAGAAACTTACTATAATTAAGGAAAATAATTACGGTCATAAGAATTTAAGAATCTTTCCAATGGAATACTCCTTCTCCAATAGGTTGATGCTATCTGGGGGTCTTGTAACATACTAGCCCCAATCCATCACCTCAACCAGGGAAGAGGAAGAAGAACAGAGCTGCATAAGAAAATCAACTCTGAAAGAATTTGAAGAAGATAGAGAGATCAGAAGAATTCTCAAGTCAGAATGGTTCTCTGTGGGAAGAGTTCAACGCCTTATATAGAGGATTTCATAATCAAAATCTTCGGTTAAGAGAGCTTATAGGAAAAATCTTCGGTTGAGATCTTTGACCCAGATCATGATGAAATTTATTATTATTATATGAGGTGCTTAGATATCAGTGCCAAAGGAAATGAGATCTATGGCTGAGATCTTTGATTAGAATCCAATCATTAATGAAGCATGAAGCACTTAAATGTTTGCACCAAAAAGATCAGATGGAAATTCATTCCATATATACACTCGCAGATTTTATGCGAAGCTGCGCTGATAAATCCGCAGATTCTAAAGAGGGTTATAAACAAACTCTTGGATTTCCAAACTTAAAGTCACGAGTCTGGTACAAACTCTTGAAGACAAATACAAGGTCGCAGATTTGAGACACCAAATCATGTCTCATATACAGATGCTAAGACATGCCAAGATGTATACAGAGTAAAGCCGAAAGAATTGTTTCAAAATTTTCATTAATAAAATCAGAAAAGATTACATGAGTTCCTTGAATCATAAAATAAAAAAAATTCATTACAATTCAATGATTCAAGAGAGCCTTTATCTTTTCTTCCGCATTACTAATTTCCTGCTGAATAATTTCATAAGCTTGAACAACAGTTTGCCGGTGTAGTTCTTCTTCACTGGCGATTATGCTATTTGCTGAAGCAGTCTCTAGTGTTTTCTATTCAGTTTGTGCAGCCAGAAGATCTTTGGTTACATTGTCACGCTGCTTGGACAAACTGATGAGATTCTTCATGGTTTCTTCATGCTGCTTAGTGATGCTAGCCAGAAAAGCTTGGGCTTTGGAAATGGATTCCTAAATTCTAGTAATGGCCTGATCATGGTTTTTGACAATTGAAGCAGCATTCTCCACCTGAAGAACTAGATATTGACTGTCCAATTGGCTCTTTTCAATGTAGGCTTTGCAAGCATCAACTTTTTTCTTTATTTCCTTATGAAACTTGAGTTGTTCTTCCATCAATCTCTGGAAAGTAGCCTCAACTATCTCAGAGTTGTCTGTACTGCGAGATCTTAAGATTCAGTGTGACTTTAAAGTTAAGCCACCATGAGTCTGTAAGGAATGGCATTTTCTTCTTCGCCATTGCTAACTATACCAGTCAGATAAATATGAAGAACATTGGAAACAGAATTAAAAGAGATCCCTTTTAAGATCTTATCAATGCAGCGATCCAGAAAATGAAGGAAAGTCTCCACAATATCTGTCAACAAGTCAATTTCGAGGGCATCAATCTCCGCGTGACTTGATGAAGAAGAACCAGTAACAACTAGAGTGGATATAACATGTACCATGCTTTGGTGCAAAGAAGTAACAACACCAATATCAGAAGAAGCAATTTTTCTAACCGCTTCAACAAGGGTAGCAGCTTCAACATTTTCAATAGAAGAAGCACCTGTAGTAACCCCAGTAGGGATAACAGCTTCAGTAGATTCTATTGGGGGAACCATCACCTCAAGAGTATCAGCAGCAAAAGCAATGACCTCAGTCACCCTACGAGCTTCTTCAGAAGTAACTTCCGCAGCAGTGTCAACCAGCGGAACGTTATCTGCAGCTATATACTCTGACGCTAGAGTGGAAGGAAAAGTTTCTTTTTTGTTTTAAAAAAAAAGAAGAAAATAAAAAGGTTAAATGATGATGATAAAAAAAAAGAAACGACATAAGATGAGTAAAGTTTGAGAATAAACCATGAGGTTGAGCATTGGATTCTCTAGGCCTGTATATTTCAGCTCTTTCTTCTTCCGTCAAAAAAATATATTTGTCATGATGACGGAGGAGTAGAAGAACGGACATCATCACTGTCAACTTCATCATTATTATCGCTACCCCAATCATTAGGATCTCCTGAATGAGATACTATCTTTAAAGAGGAACCTGATGCCCGGATTTCCCCAATTACTTGCACATTATCATCATCAGCAATTTGAGATACTGGATGAGCGAGGATCACAGAATCCTCTTATGCAGGTAGAGTAGTAGAAGAAGGCTCTGCTACTAAGGCAAGATCATTGGGGAAAATGGGCCCCTGACTACGGTGTTTCTTAGAAGAACAAGGAATTAGACCTGAGTCATCTATCTTCTTCTGGTTCTTGTGCAATAGTTTCGAAAGACGAACTGAGTACTGCTGTACCGGCTTTAGCCAATATAGTTTGCGGAATGATAGGCAAGTCACTGAGATGCCTCAATCTATTCCGCTTGTTCAAAAGCTTCTTAGGAAAAGATTTTGGCTGAGGAGAAGTTTCTTTCGTCTCAGGAAGTGGAGAAGTTGAAACATCAAGAGAGGTAGATTGATTTGATGGGACCATAGTAGTATTATATTCTTCTCTCTGTTTTATTGTCAACTCCAACTCTTTATAAAGGTATTCTTCTCCAAAGTCCTCTATCCCAGCTAATTTCTTGCTGCCAGCCTCCTTCTTCTGAGCATATCATATTCTAATGTCTCTTAGACAAGTGAGGTTTGCATTAAAATTCTGAGACATAGAATTAGCAGCAATATACCATTTGCAAAAGCTGAAACTCATATATGAGTTTGGAGTCTTGAGCGGGAGATCAAATATGGCTTGTGTACCACTAGAAATGAAATGGAACCAAGCTCTAGATCTTTCGAACAAATTTCCAACAAAGCTCATCTCCTTGTTCAGATTTCCAACATACAGTTGATTATACCAAAATTGTCGAGCAAAGCGACTTGGATAGTAGGGCTTTATACAACAATGGTTCCTTAAGCGGAGAACCAAATGACCTGGAAGAATATTTATTAACCACCAAAAACACCTAGGGGACAAAGTTGCAAATTTGTCAGCACCTGCAATATCCACAAATTCATCCCCATATCCAGCATTTGGAATGTATGGAAAACACTTAAACAATTCGTAATTCACATGAAAATGAAGTGTTCTGCAAATTGCAGCCATATAACCCCCCTTCCACTGCGACCTTTCATAATGTTGCACCTTGGGGGAATTTAAATCTATTTGCGAATCAACTTGGCTCATCAAAGAAGGACAATGTGGAACCAACCAAACCATCAAATAGGTGTAAGAAAGTTCTACACGCGGATTAAGAGTTTTGACGATCAATTCTCCTTTATTATTCTGCTCCTTCTTGACATTGCAGAATTTGTCAACTAATTTTCTTAGCCCACTTTGGATTCCACATACCATCGCAGGTAGCAAACTGAGTGGTCGGCCGAATGCAAGCAAGACGGCCGGATACACTGCTCTAATAGGTATAGTTTCCTACAATGGAATTACACATTTCTTCAACTAAAGCATCAAGAAGCCTGCCAGAAAATCTAGATCTGATAAAGGTTGAAGAGGTTAGTAATGAAAACTTTCAAAGGATGTCCCGGCCTAGAAAACATCCTCATTAGACTCGACGATATATGCATCTGTCTCAAAATTAGTAATTCTTCTTTCAACCTCCCTTTTAGAAATTCGAGTGAGACAGGTGAAATTGAAACTATTATTCAAAAATTTGGGAAGAAGGTATTGCAGCCACTTCTTTTACTTTACATTGCGGGTGCTAGACATGTGAGTGCAGATATGGTAGTGGCAAAACATCTCCCAAAAGTGTCATAAATCATGGGATGCAGAGTCTTCAGCGAATGAAACTCTTCTCCCATGAGGACATACTCTTCATACGGAATGTCCTCCATAGGCAGTCCTGAGACTTCATACATCTCATGTAGAGCAAACCCCAGTTCACCGCGGGCAGTGAAAACTGTACAAGTATCAGGATTGTACAGCTGCAGTAAAGAAAAGAAGTGGAATCAGCTGGCAGGGATACCATGCTGAACTGCTCTAACAGCATGATAGATGTTCGCATGTTGAAGCTGATCTCTAAAAGTCCTCAAAAAGAAACCAGTCAGAATTTTCCACTCTCCTTTGGTAGAGCAATGAACCCATCCAATAGGACAAAAGTCTTGAACTAGAAATTCTCCTTGCACGTCAACGAATCGGTGCAAGAAGGTCTCAGCAACTATAGATGTTTCACCCAAGGGAATGTCTTGCTTAAAGGATCTGAAAACAACCCACAAAAGTGTTTTCCAGTAGAATGGGGAAAAGCACCTTGTACATTGAATGTGCCCAGCAAAATGCCATCCTGTGGCTTATTTAAATGCCAATCCATTCTTCTGGGAATAGAAAGAGATTGGAGACACAAGAATAGGTAAGATCTCTCATGTCAGGAAGAAACATGTTTCGACCATTAATTTGACAAAACCATTTATATTCTCCATCATCCAGGCAATCATCAAGGATTGAGAGATGATTGCCAAACAGAAAAGCAGGCTTGTTTAAAAAAGTCCTATATTTTCCTTCAAAAGGAGCGGTGGTCATCAG
This sequence comes from Dracaena cambodiana, assembly GCA_036321105.1. Lineage (NCBI taxonomy): Eukaryota > Viridiplantae > Streptophyta > Magnoliopsida > Asparagales > Asparagaceae > Dracaena > Dracaena cambodiana. The sequence continues at coordinate 40,406,215 of JAYEPQ010000007.1, forward strand.
TTCTCGTAATGTAGGATGAATAGGGGTTTAAAACTCTACTTTTCCTTTCTCGGCCACTAGAGGCTGCACAAGCAGGAAAAACTTGGTCAAACCTGAACTCTTTCTTACCGTCATAGCTGCCTGAATAACCAAAGTAATGATCTTTTGGCCAAGGGTTTAAGGCATAATCGACTGCATGAAAAAGAAAAAAATTAATCAGAATGAAGTTATAAAGAAAAAATGCTTTCTAATGTGATGTAAGAATATTACTTCCAATCAAGGGTTCTTGCCAAACCACAATAGAGTTAGAAGTTGCTTGAGGGTTTTGGGAACCACTCGTAGAAGCACCAGAAGAAGTTCTTTTTGCCATCTTCTTCAGATTACTTTTAAGAAATCCTTGATTTGAAGAAAGTTGAAGGCTGAAGAAGTTTGAAGATGAAGTGTTTTGAAAACTTCGAAAAGAAGTCTAGAGTTCAAATCTCTCAGAAAAAAGTTAAAACATACTTTACTTGACGAGGTTGGGATTTTATAGAAGATGATTTGATGGACGAGATTTTCAGATAGACGTGATCTCTGGCCCGAATCTCGTGAGTATCTTCTTATTTAATGCGGCTCAGAGAACGTCTGAATCTCTATGCCTTAAAAAGTGATAACTTTTCGGATTTTCTGCAAAAAAGGGAAAACTGCAACTCTGATACAGAGTCGTGTTCTCTTCAAAAAGGAAAAACTGCGATTCTAATACAGAGTCATGTCCTCTTCAAAAAAAAACTCATGATTCTAGTACAGAGTCATGCTCTTTTCAAAGGAGTGAAGTTTGAGGTTCTAATACAGAGTCATACTTTTCTCAAAAGCATGAAATCTACAACTTTAATACAGAGTCTTATCCTTTTCAAAGGTATAGAGGTTCAAGATTCTAATACAGAGTCCTGTTTCTTCTCAAAATATGAAATCTACGAAAATAATGTTCTTGCCAAATTATCCAAAGTATTCCAAAACACCTCCAAAACCATAGAGTTTTGAAATCTTTGGAGGGGGTTTTGTTGGCGAAATTTCCTGCTAATGAGATCATCTGCCATGAAGAGAGAGATCCATAAATGAAAAGAAAGTTATTTTCGCGAGTCATATTTTCTATAGAAAATGAAGCGCGGATCACTTTTCCCAAGTTTGCAAAACTAATAACAGAGTTGGACCCCATAAAGCCTCGTTATCTGGTCCAAGAGCAGCAAACAAAGTCATTTGAACTGCTAATCTAAAATTTGAGATTTGCATTCTAGCTACAATCAATGGAGCCGCGAATCTAAGGTTCAAAATCTGCGGTCTGTTTACAATTAAATAAATCCGCGAATCTCAAATTCAAGATCCGCATTCTGGCTATAGTCAAACAGGAGCCGCGAATCTAAAGTTCGATATTCACGTTCTGCATTTCATTTATGATGTAGAGGATCGAAGACGTCAGTTACAGATTTTGGAAAATTAATACAAATTTACCAGATCAAAGGGCGGAAAATTAATACTCAGATCATAAAGACCAATAGTTGGACGGTTACAACAGCTCAAGAGTCTCCAAAATTCTATAAAAAGCTCGAATCAAGGCAGAAAAACGGACCGAAGACCGAAAATTGGAGATCAATATGATATAGAGAGTCCTCTTGTTATTGCTGTCGAGAGTTCAAAAAACCTTTGCCAACTAAAAGACTCTATACAAAGTGTCAACGGAGAGCAGAATCATCCTCCATAGCTACTACAGAACCTAGCCTTAAACAAAGAGGAAATTAAATTTTTCTCATCTTCTGTAAACGAAAAACCATTGAAATTGTAATATTTTATTGAGAAATTCAATAAAGAAATCATTTTACAATTTTTATGGCGAACACCCGCCACTAGTAACACACAACCTTTTTAGCCATGTCAAGGCTAACAAGAGTAATCCAAAAGCTTAACCATCTGCACGAAATAAGAAAGAGAAGTTGAGCAGCCATGGAGATTGACAGCTAATATCCCTAGCATCTTATATACAAGTTATAGATTGCTAAAAGACTGCATGTTTATAACTCATGTTCCAATATTATAGGATGTGTGATATCCCAAATGATACATTCCTCTTTACCCTCCATAAGAACAATGGCAAAACTCTAATTAACAACTATGTTTGAGTTCCTAAAATTTTTGAGAAAACTTAGAAAAATAAGCATTTAAAATTCGATTATATACCCATCCGCTTCATGAAGTATTAATACCTCTAATGAGCATTACAACTCGATAATATATACTCTTGTCGAACCATAAAAAAATATTATCAATCTAAGCTCTCCTTGAATCTGGAATTACTCTTGATGAAATAGAAAGATCTTTAGCCCAGAATATTAGCGACAATAGCCATGGTAGATGTCATGTCCTATTTTTTTAGCTGCTTCTGAAAAACAGAGTATGAAAAAAAAATTATAAACCTCGTATGCACAGGATCTTATAATAACGGTAACTATTATCATAATAAATTGACTAATAATATGTCAGTAACAAAAAATGATTATATATATATATATATATATATATATATATATATATATATATATATATATATATATATATATATAAGTTGGTTATATCATAAGGCACACTACTCGGATTTATATTATAAAATTACAAAAGAACGTAGTAGTACTCTAACAAAATAAATATAAACAAGCATAGGCATAGACGTCAAGTGATAGTCCACCATTCAGTGCCACTCTAGTTGCTCAATGAAGTGTGAATCTGCGATCGAAAAAAACTCTCCTTCCCCATTTCCAAGATTCAAGTAATTAAACTCGATAAGTTGAACATAGGGGGAAAGAAAGGCATAACATAGTAATAGAGAACGAGTGTACATGAACATGATATATCAGTATAATGTTGTAACAATCATAAATTATAAAAATATATATCATAAAATAATAGTAAGACATGAAAAACATGTAAGTATTATAATTGTAAACATGTAACTATAAGTACTTCATTTGCAATGGTATTGAGCCATGCCACACTAATAGGCACATCACATGCAATGGTATTAAACCATACTACACCGTTAAGCATATCACTTGCAATGGTTTGAAACCATGTTGCATTATTAGACATATCACCTACAATGGTATGAAACGACACTGCATCTCTAAGCACATCACTTATAATGGTATAAAAGTATGTTGCATTATTAGGCACGTCACAAATCGAGTATCAATGTTCACAATCTTGTCGGTATTATGTCCTATTCGTTGTTATGTACCATGTGTCGTGTATCATATTCAATCAATTGTATAATGTTCATGATAAATTACATATGAAGAACTTAGTGTTAAGTCCACTACTAATTCTCATTATTATCAAGGGTGAAATCGCGAGGTTGAGTATAACTTTATGAGTAATGAATTTTTGTATATATTCAAGTACCTGGTTCCTAATCATGACATGTATTATAATACTAGCGTCATGTTTCGTGAAGAATCATACATCAGGTGTTATGTATAATTTGTAATTTTATATCATTCAACCAAGTGTTCATATATGTGAATATCATGTACCATGTGCCTGTCTTGAATAAGCATTTGTTGGATCTAAATCTATGGCGACATGCGATCTCGTGCTTGTGTTCAGATAAAAGTTTGTGCATACTAACTTTGGGCTTTTGATATAGTAGAGTGTATTACAATTATCATCCAAATTGCTCAGAACTCAGGAAAAGTGTCTTAGGAAAAGTGAGGTTTGGTATTGTTGGAAAATCATCCTTCAATCCTCACTTGATTTTTCTTGCTCTCTATCTTACAAATCACACAAAAAGAAACAGTAAACAAGCACAAAAAAGGGAGCTAGAAAACGCGCGTAGCAATCTAGATGTAATAAATAAAAATATGAAATTGAAATTAAAGTAAAGAGCACTCATCCAGAATAATTATCCCTTTAAGTCCAAAATTCTAATCTAAAAATAGGCTAAACCAAAGGAGAATTGTTTAAAAAATTATTTTAATATGTTTGAAAAAAATTTGAAGTGATTCGGAGTTAAAATTCTCATTTTACTAGAAAACAATAAAATTGAGATTTCTATCATTAAATCTGAATAAATTCATGATAAATCACATAAAAAATATGAGGAGAGAGGTAAGAAAAGCTTGTATGAATTGGAAGAAAAGATGGTGAAGATAGGAGGTAGTTCAAATTAAAAAACATTAAAATGAGAACTCCCACCATGAAAAGTTATCAAAAACTCTGTATGGTCATTGTTTGGTCACTTGATTTGACACCAAAACCTCTAGAACAGTTATCAAAAACTCTATATGGTCACTGTTTGGTCACTTGATTTGACACCAAAACCTCTACAGTGACTGTAGAACAAAATTTTTGCTAAGAATTTTTAATGTATTTAATATGGGAGGAAGATGGATATTTATAGTGTGAATAATCCCATAAAAAATAAAATTCTCTTGACCACCTATCATAGACCATTCAGAAGTGGGCCTTGGAACTTCTGGATGCAGATAAAGGCTGGATCAGCTATTGTTGAGGTAAAAATCGATCGAATGGTCAACATTTGGATATCGATTTTTTAATTTGGATTGGTTTATCATCAAACGAGAAGGAAATACTTGAATCGTGGATAAGAGATTTAATAGTTCTACTAAGATTGTCAAGAATTAAGGCAAATCATGATAAATCATTGTGAATAAGATGGATCATAATTGAATCGATCGTGGCTATCGATTTGATTATCAATTTTGAATAAGTATAGCTCTCTCATATGAAGTTCAATTGAAAAAAAATGAATACATAAACTCTAAGATCTGGACGAGATGAATTTAATAAAATAAATGGATCAAAAAAGAGTTTAGGAAGGACTCATTTAGATTGTATCTTCCCTAAATGGCCCGTGATAGGCCATCTAGGTATTCTAGATAGCCTATCGTGGATCGTCCAGAACCCCATAGCCCATTAAGCTTAGAAATGGGTTCTTGATTAATTCTAAGAAACTTTGCCAGAAGAACCAACTTAATTTGTGTTTATCATAGGCTAGATCAAATGGTTTGACCACAAAGCGATACAATTGAATTATAAAAAAAAATCCAAGAGTAACTCAATTTGATCACATCTTCCTCATCCAGAGTCAGCATCAGATGTGCAATCAGTCAAATTGGGGCTATTCTGACTAGTGTCAATACTGAAATCAAATTGGAGAGATTCATATTTTATTAAAATATGTTGTTCTAAATATAAAACTTGACAAGGGTCTGAATGACCATCAATATGACATGATTGGGACGAAACAGTGGGATTAAGAAGATGGAAAAAAGGAAGAAGACTAACACTCAAATGAAATTCTAGGGCATCGGAATCAAGCAAACAGCAGATCTCGCGATTGTGAAATAACCACGAAAACCCATGTAACAGCATCCATAAGCATATTTGTGTAATATCATGTAACCTGGGTTAATAGTCAAGATATGACTACTTAAGTACCTTAATATAGTTCTTGTGTTTATCACATATAGTTATGTATCATAGTTATACCATGTTTAAGATTAATACTATTTTATGTATCATGTATTAAATATCTTATCAAAATCTAAAACTTAGCCCCAACATGATCAGATCCACTGTTGGATAGCGGTTCTCAAGGACAAGCCCCTCAAGACCTTTCCTGACAAGTCTAAATAATTCCAACATTTCCAATTTTACCTTCAAATCATGATTGAGAAATCCAAGACACAAAAAAACACTCTCAATCTTAATTCGAACAAATTATTGATATCAAGAAACCAATGATCCAACTGCATCCATTCCATCTATGTACGGTATTTGTAAATATGACTAAATAGGTAGAAATTAACAACTATAGAAATAAACTCTCGAGCAAATTTCTAGAATCAACAGAATCCTAGGACTGCTTGTTGTCTGTGGTGAGCAAGGACACATCGATAACAATGATTTATTTTAGATCACAATCTAGGTCTATAAATCACCAAATTTGGTATATGGATCTCTAATTCAAGTACCTTGACAGAAACAAACAAAGGCCTCATCAAGATTTGGCTAAGAATGGATTAATGATAAGTTTGGATGAGGATTTAGTTAGGATTTCAAAAATATTATTTAGATTTGCTTTTATTTTGTTGAATGTAGGATTTTCTATATATTTTTTATAAAACTCTAATTTTAATCAAAGAATGATTTTGAGATAAATGAGAGCATATGCTTTGTACTTCAAAAACTTTCCCATAAGTGACTTTTGTGAGAGTAAGCGTGTGATTTGCATGGATGTCAAATTCAAATCCTAATTTATTTTCCAAATTCCTAATTTCTTCTCATATTTTCCACAAATCATAATTTCCCTTGTCCTGCATCAAATTAGTTTTACAGTTCAAATCTATCTCCATCTTTCTATACTTCCACCTTCTTTTCTTTTAAATTTAATTTAGTTTTTTAAAAATAGTGAAAAGATTCAAAAAAGAGATCAGTAAAATAAAAAAGAGAGAAGATTCAAGAAAATAGATCAGTGAAAAAATAGGAAAAAAAAATCAAAGAAGGAAAAAAAAAGAATGAGGCCAATGAAAAAACAAAAGAAAGAATAAAAAATTAAGAAGATTTCAGTAACTATCTCAACAATAATTAACAATAATAATCAATCATCATCCTTAGTAACAATCATCAATAATCTTAACAATATTAACAATCTCAGCAATAATCTTAACAATACTGAATAACAATCTTAACAATAATAGATCTAAACAAGTCTTTTGAAATCCTAAAAAATCTAAAAAAATCTTTTAAAATCCTAAACAAATCTAAACAATAGTCTTTTGAATTTCCCTTCTATTCTACGTAATATCTATTCCTAGTAAAAATTTCAATACAATATAGTATTTATTTTGTACCAAATTTGTAGGTAATTGAGTTTTCTACCTACATAATTTTTTCTAAAATAATTGAGCTCATATACCATTTTAATCATATTATTAACTAGAGTTTACAACTGTTGGATTCAACATAACAATAACAATGACGTAATTCAATGAAAACCAATTTTTCATGCAATAATTATAAAAAATGTTATATTCAAAATTAGATGATTGAATTATCTGTCGACAGTAATCTTTCTGAAAATACTTATTTTGTATGCTATTTATAATCTAATTTAAAATAAAAAGAGGAGTCCACTGGATATCAAGTAAAGAAAACTCGGTATTGAAGAAGATGAACTCTACCTGCTCTATATTTCTCCCCTAGGTTGTTGTAACTCCAGATACTTTGGCCTAGTCCTTCTAGCTTCTTTCTTGGTATCTTTGACTAGATGGTGTGAGGAGAAGAGAAAGTTTGAGGTGAGAAAGGGTTTGAAAATCAAGGGACACAAAAATATGCTTAAATAAAATTAAGCTCTTATGTTCACTTTTTTCTTTCGATATCCAGCCTATGTTCATCAGCTTTGCTGCGTTGGGTTGTCTTATACTTAGATTGAGAGAATTGAGCAATGTTGTACGAGAGGAGAGTAGGAGTGAGCATCAGTCACAAACACAGACCAAGTCTGCAAGATCAAGCTCCCAGGAAGTTGGTGTTTTCCATAAAATTGAATTTTATTGAAATTCAAAGAGAATTACAATAAGAACAGTTTTTCATTTATAAAAAATGAGGAAATGATTCCTCTTTGTTTAAGTCAGGATTCTCTTGTAGCCGTGGAGGACGATCCAAACACGATCCGAATACGAACTCTTGAATTGGCAACTTTTGCAAAGCTCTTGAATGGGAAGAACTCTAATTCTTAGCACAAGTGATCAAAATGGAGATAATTCAACCCCTTTTTCAGCTCAGAGTTTAGCTATTTATAAGTATTTAGAGACTTTTGAATTGGTATAACTGTCCAATTAATAGCCTCCTAATGGAGGATTAATTTCCTATCTTTAATCTATTGGATTTGTAACTATAAATTTTAATCCTTTGGATTTATAACTGAAATATGGATATCAGCCTTAAATCCATATTTTGGCTTTCTTCAGCTCATGCGTCAAGCTCAGACCCATGTTTGGGTACAAATAAGGATAGTTTTTATCCTTTGAACTTCAAGAATTAAAACACGACCCAATAGGGTCTACATTTTAGCTATAGTTAGCTCTAAATATAAACTTAGAATGTGGGTCTCCCTGTAGATAATGATCCGCATTTTGGCTCCCGACAATATGTCTTATTTGATTAGACTATCATTTGGATATAAATGAGGATAGTTTTTATCCTTTAAGGTTTTAAAGTGAAAACGTGACCCAATGGGTTCACGTTTTAGCTATATTTACTTCTAAATATGAGCTAAGAATGCGGATCTCTCTATAATTGAAGCTCTATATTTTGGTTCTAGCAACAAGTTTTGCATGATTGTACCTGCATTTGGACACAAATATAGTTATATTTAGCAAAATGTGACCCAGTGGGACTCGCGTTGGATCTTTACTTAACTCAGAATATGGGCTTTTCTTTATCCACTTAGTTTAGAATATGGGTTTCTCTGAATGAGGATCCATGTTTTAACTTCTTAACTATTTTTAAGGTAGGGCTTATTTGTAATTGGAGAGATCTTTTATCTCTTGATATTGTAAGGGCAAAACGCAACCCTCAGTGGTCCACATTTTGACTCTATAAAGATATCCTCTCTTTTTTTTCCTTGTTTAGAAAAGTGGCTCATCCTTTGTTTTTTAAAATTTTTGTGAACAAAATTCCTCCAAAGTTTTTAAAATTTCGTACTATTGAAGGTGTCTTAGATATAAAACGCAATTGCTTTTGGATTCTAAATTCCACTTAAAACACAACCATGTGTCTAAAAAAATGCGAATCTATGTCTGGAAAAACTTGAATGCAGCCCTGCATCTAAAGATGTGAGTCTGCAGTTGGAAAGATTTGAACATGCCCCTGTGTTTCAAAATGCGGATTTAATCTGCATTTTCAGCAGTGCAATTGTAGTGTCGACACTTTTTGTCACCCTTTTTGCACAGAAATTGAAGCGCCATTGCGCTTATAATGATAAAATCTGTTCGAGATTTGTGCCAAAGATCTTGGCCATCGAATCTTCTATATAAGATGCAAAGACTTTTCAAAAGTCATTCTGACTTAAAATTTTTTAGCTCGAGAGCTTCTTCTTCCTAGCTTTTTCGAGCCTCGTCTCCAAGCTTTCTAGCTTTCCAGATTTGAGCTTTTGAGCATTTCAAAACTTTCTAAAAAAATGTCAAAGAGATCTTCTTCTTCTAGTCAAGCCGTCGGTGGCTCTCATAACCGTCCAACCACTTCTAACTCTTCTCCGACGAGAGTTCGCGAAGAACCCATGATCTGTGATAGGCAAATGAGCTTCGACTCATTTGACTTCGGCGATTCATCGCCATGGACCTTCACTTAAGTTAATCACCTAATTTCAAAATATAGATTTATGATTTAATTAATTTGTAGAACTCTTGAAAATGCAGGTCTCCTTGCGATGATAATCCGCGTTTTGGATTTATAAGATAAATCTTTCAAAAGTTTATCTTTTAGATTTAAAATGCGGTTCTCATAGTACTTATGTTCCACACTTTGGATTTGAAAAATAAACCTTTAGAATGTTTATCTTTTAAGTTTGAAACAAGGGTTTCCAAGTACTTGTGATCCGTGTTTTGGATTTGAAAGCTAAATATTTAGAAAGTTTATTATTTAAACTTGAAACGCAGGTCTCGAAGTATTTGTGATCTCCAAGTATTTGTGATCAGCATTTTAGATTTGAAAGATAAATCTTTAGATAGTTTATCTTTTAAACTTGAAATGCGGGTCTCCAAGTACTTGTGAACAGTATTTTGGATTTGAAAGATAAATCTTTAGAAAGTTTATCTTTTAAACTTGAAACGCGAGTCTCCAAATGTCTGTGATCTGCATTTTGGATTTGAAGGATAAATCTTTAGAAAGTTAATCTTTTAAACTTGAAGTGCGGGTTTCCAAGTATTTATGATCTGCATTTTGGATTTAGAAGATAAATCTTACAAAAATTTATCTTTTAAACTTGAAATGCGGGTCTTCAAGTATTTATGATCCGCATTTCCTTTTAAACAGTCATCTTTATTTTGTCATAACTTTTGACAGTCTTCAGAGTTGCTAGTCATATCTTTTTCATGATTTGTGCAGTAAACTATGCTTCTAACCTTACTTTCAAAAAGAATTATTTTAGTCATTGATAAATGTCATATTTTGCATATTTTCTCCCGTATTTTACCTAATTTTCTATATAAATAATTACTAATTTTTGTAGGTAACAAATGATTTCCAAGGAAGAGAATAAAAAGAAGCAAATTTACAACAAATACGAGCAAAAAAAGTCAATCATGAAGATAGGAACTTATGTGCAGCAATAGCAATTTCAAGAGCATTTTCGGTAAAGATAAGTTTTGAACTGAAAACATTTGTTAGGAGAAATTTGTAGAGCTTTGAATTTTCTTCAAAACGAGCCCAAGAACAGATCAATTCGAGTTCGTATGCATATTTCACTGAAGTGCTGCAGAATGAAATATCCGGTCCAGCGGGCTACGGGGTGCTGAAACTAATTTCAGGTTTTGGCTTTGAAAAATAGTATTTTGAGCCATCTAATCTCAATCATTAGTTTATAATAAATATGGATTGGATTAGAATTATATATTTTGAGATTAGTTTGTATTGGGTTAGGATTATATTCTTTATATCGAATTCGAGTAGAAGTACGATTGTGTTCGGAATATAAATATCCCATGAATTCTTTTAAATTGATATGATTTTTTAGGGGACTTTTTGTTATATTTATTTAGTTTAATAGAATATAGAGAGAGATGGCCACAATACTAAAACTCGACAGAGTTCAAGTCTCTCTTTTTAGTAAGTTTTCATGTAGATAATATTTTAATTGCTTTCATAGTTTAGATTTAATTGCTTCCATAGTTAGGATTTGATTGCTTCATAATTATGATTTATTTTCTTTCTAGATTAGGATTTTACTTGTTTTCTAAGAAAAATATAATTTTTATTGTTTTTTATGAATAAAAATAGAATCTTATTAATTAGGATTACGCATAGTTAATTTAGTTTAGTTCTAGGAGGTAGATGAATTTAGGAATCAACCATGTTATTAATTTTATTTGTGTTCTTTCTAAAATAAAATAAAAAAAGACATGATTTTTCTATGAAAAATTAAAATATAAAAACTCATAGATTATTACTTTAATAGGTTATAGTTTAGTTAAATCTTATGATAGTTTATGCTTAGTTAGTGTTTAGAGTTATTGGTTTTGATTCTATTCATAAAATTATCTATCGATTTAGTTTGTTTTTATGAAAAGTCATATTTTTTATGAGTTATACTTGCACACTACTTGATAGCTCATACTTAGAGTACTTTAAATAAACATTAAACTAAAATATCACTTTTTATGATAGGAAGAAAATAATAGAAATAATACTTGGTTGTGAACTAATGGATTTTATATTCTAGACTAATTAGAATAACTTAAAACTTATATAGAATATTTTAGTTAGCTCGCTAGAATAATAGAAAGAGTAAGATAGCAAAACACCTTAGATATCTGTGGGACGTCCTATAAAATGCTACAACTACACTGTACGCTTGCAATAAGATTATTCACATCAGTCATGTCGGTGGATATGATAATGAAGTTCAGTTTAGGATTCAGCGGAAATTTCCTATTTCCATTTCATCTAGCAGTCGGGAGAGGAAAGATAAGATCTCAGACCTGAATTCCGACACATTAAGGGAGGTCATGATGATGGACCTTTTGAAGGGAAGAACAGGAAACCATTAGATAAACTATGCTTCATGTTCGGAGACTCTATCCCAACCTCCGATGATAGTTTATATGAGAGGAATACAAGTGGCTTTGTTTAATTAGGGGACGTCACATGTTTCTTCCTAACATGAAGAGGTCATATCCATTCATCTATCTCCAATCAGTTTCAATTCCAAGGCCTATGACTGGCATTTGGCAAATGCACACGATGGAGTTTTGCTAAGCAAGTTAGTTCTCATGGTGCCTATCCCATCACTACTGGAGAACATGTCTCAGGATTGTTACTAGGATTGGGTGAAACTTTTCTGGCTGCTAACAGATTTCTCTATCAATTTGTGACTACAAATGGAGAATTTCCGTGTTAAGATTTTCGACCATTAGTATGGGTTTACTCTTCTTCAAAAGGCTAGTCGGCATTGATAATGATTAGTTCTTGATAATTTTATAGGAGTATTTAATGGAGTTAGGACTCTACCATGCCATCAAGGCCTTAATAAGGAATTCCAACCAGTTGTTTTCATATTTTTTGTATTCTTGAACTTTATAGCCCAGATACCATACATTCTTCACTCCTTGTAGTGAATTGCAACTCGCACTTCACGAGATGTATGAAGTTTCAGAATTACCTATAAGAGAAATCACTTATGAAGAGTATGTCTCTACTAGAGAAGAATTATACTTGTTGAAAGCTCAGAATACATTGATTTATGGCACTTACTAGGAGTTGCTCTGCCACTACGACATTTGTGCGTAGATCACCGGATTAAGAAATAATGTGAAGTATAAGGTTTGGACAGATTATTTATTCCCCAATTTTGATAAGGGCAACTCTGATTTCTCTCATCTTCCTATCATTTCTAAAAAGGAAATTGAGGAGAGAATAGCTCACTTTGGGACTAATGCTTATATTACAGAATATGATGAGGATGTTTTCAAGGTTGGCATTTCCTTTGATAGTTTTCACTACCAAGCTAAGTATAGATTATCAGATTCGGCTTTATTGCTAGGATTTTTGATGCTATGGCTTAAACGTTGTGTGGTTCCAATGGGCTCGAAGGAAGCTTTGTCAGTTGGAGTAGTTTACTTACTGGTATTACTTGCACATGGGCATCCACCGAGTTGAATTCCACACATTGTTTGTGATATATAGAATGACTGAAAATATTGATTGAAAGATGATGTGAAATCAAGGAAGTTTGTGCTAAGGATGGATCTACAAGATATATGACTCTTAATCCCCGAATAGAACTTCAGTATACATATCTCATGGCCTGATTTGTTCTGCATTGTCCCGCATTGATGAGCCCAATCAACCTCAGACTGATCTCAGCTCACCCATAATCCAACATTACGAGAGATTGCAATGGCAAGGTCATTATATGGCATTCATCCACAAGCATCTTCAACATTACAACAATTATTATCTCCACAAGTGTTTTCTTTATTTTCCGAATGCTGGCTATGGCAAAGAATTTATAGACTTGCCCGGCACAGACAACTTTACAACTTTATCTTCTGGTTGTTTTTTGTGATTGATGAGTATCAGGCCTGGTCACTTAGTGCTTCGTCTGGTGAACATCTGCTACATAGAGCCATATTATCCCAATCATTTCTCCCATCAGTTTGGATACGACCAATTGCAAGTCGGGAACCCAAACATGTCGATCAATTTGAGGGTAATCTCTTTGAAGGGGCCCGAAACTTGGTATCACTTCATAGTAGGTGGAATTAAGGCTTGATTCAGTTTGCCTCAAAAAACTCCAAACTTGTACACTTCTTTCAGATTCTGCAATTGGTACTCCTTCTCTCGTTCTGTTCTCCCCCCATTTTAAAGTGAATAGCACTTGCCTCAAAAATACTAAAACTTGGTATTCCCAAAAAAGGGAGGCCAGTAGCACTAGACTTCCTGGGTTGGACGAGTTTGATCATGGAGAAGATAGTGAAAATGACGAATTGAGGGAAGATGCAGATGTAACAGCAATAGCACTAGAACAATTAGAGGTATCAGTTGCTACAGATCCTGCTCCATATCCTTTAAGTGGGTTCGTGATAGGAGGATCATCTTCAAGATTTAAATCTCCTTCTCGGAAGATTGTTGTTAAGAGGAAGGGAAAGAAGAGGCTGCATGATTTGCCCATCATCCCTGAGTCTATTTTGGCTGAAGCAAGGGCAGCAACTATAAGTACTGCTTTCGAAGTATCAATGGAGGAGCAAGAAGAAGAAGATGAACCATGGTTGCATCCTCATTCTTCCAAGAAGCACCGCAATAAAAGGTCTTGTGATCATAAATGAGGAGAGTACTCAAGCAGCACCTGAGTTTCTCAAATCAACTACGGAGATCACTTCTACAATTCCTATATTTGGGACTTCATCTACAACTGAAACTCCTTCTATGAAGTACAGATGGATTAGAGGAATTGGTTTGGACTACTGTAAATGAAGAAGAAACTACAACTACTGCTCCTCCAACAGTTCAACCTGCTAATGATGATGATAAAGTTAAGATTGTTGGGGAGACACGTAGGCCATGCTCTCCTCCAATGATTAGCTTGACTCCACCAACTAGTCCTACTACTAGACCTCTTCAAAACCGTGAGTTTTACTTGATTCATCTTAACTTTATTTTCTTTCATTAAATTAGTAACTTTACGTTGATGAGCATACAAAGGGGGATACAGTCACTTCTTCTGACATATCTAAAAAACTTTATTATTCAGGTGGAAATGCTGATGATGATTATGATAATGATTTTCGTTCTTCATTAATGCCTCTGCCATATCACAGCAAACATACTTATTTGATGGCCGAAGAGAGAGTTGAGATTCATGGCTCTGGGGAACCAAGTGCTCAATCTTCAAGCTCTTCATCAGGTGATATATAATATTTACTTATCTTTTATTATAGGTTTCTTTATTTTTCTAACTTCTTGTCTTCTTTAGTGTAGAATTACCGTCTTCTAACCTAGCATCAGAATCTTCACTTGCAGCTTCTCTGGCACTTGTGCCACTTCCATTGACAACATCCGAAGTTCCTTCTCCGGGAGTTGCTCCTCCTTCAACATGGGATGTAACACAAATCTCTTCACTTTTGTCAAGTCTGCTTTCTCACTTGACTCCAATTGCTGAAATTGCTGAGATTGTGTCTACTTCTATCATTCGTCCACTAGCACCCGTAACTTCTTCAATGTCATTAGTAGAGGACAAAGAAGTTGATACTTTTGTAGAAGAATTACTTCAGTATGCCATCAAGGATTTCTTCTCTTTTTTGGAGCACTATGTGAACATGATTTTGAAGGGAAGCTCCTTTGCTTCTATTGTTAACCTCTTAAATAATTACATTGATGGCATAAAAAGCATTGACGGAGAGGAGAAAGCAGCTCCCTATGAAGCTATAGTGGTTCAATTGCAAAGAATGCTGAAGTCCCGTCGAAGACTCGCAGTGCTAACAAGTCTGAGATAATTGAGGCTACTTTTAGGAAGCTGTTGGAGGAGCAACTTAGACTCTGGGAAGAAACGCAAAGAAGAAAAGATGTTCAGCAAGCTCAGATCAACGAGATCCAGTCTACTAGTAGTTTTCCATGTGCTGAGATAGAGAGTGCTATTGCTTCAGCCAAGGATCAAGATTACACCATTGCTCTAACTCGAGAGACTATTGCCAAGGCTCAAGCTCATCTTGAAATGACTCTTAAGACATGCAAAGCAACTATGAAGACCATCACTGAGCTTTCAAGACAGCGAGATGATCTCAATAAAACTCTTTTGGCTAAACAAGCAGAACTAGAAGCTCTTGAGTCTGATCCATCAAATGATGTTGTCATTAGTGAGGAAGAGCTATGCAGGCAGGCTACAGTCCAAGCCTACGAAGTTATCCAACTGAAGATACGGGACATTGAAGAAAGGATCAAGTCTTTTTTGTCTCAATAATTTGTATCTCTTAACTTGTACTGTACGAACTGAAATATTTTGATGAAAATTTTGTAATATTAAATTGATAATCTAAACTGTGATGTATTTTGGAAATTAATTTGTTATCATTCATTCAAAAGTAACTATTAACTTGATAAATGCATTGATGTTGATGATCAGAATTCATTGTTAACATGAAACATCATTGACTCTTTTTTATGTTGTTCAGAGTTATGTTAACTTGACAATATAGAATCTATATTCAAAAGTTTTAAGTATGTTTGCAAGAATGGATAATTTTTTGTGCAGAATAGAAGTAATTGTTAACTTTCCTGAACATATTTTGGTCTTAGTTGTTCAATAACTTGTAGTATAACAGCTTTTAAATTGTCAAAGATAATTTTTAACTTAGTAAACTTTGGAGAAATTAAATTTTGATTTTGTCAGAGATAATTTTTAACTTGGCAAAGTTGGAGAAAAAAAAATTTGGTTTTGTCAGAGGTAATTTTTTACTTGAAAGATTTGGAGGAAATGAATTTTGATTTAGAGATAATTTTTAGCTTGACAAATTTGGAAGAAATAAATTTTAGTTTTATAAGAAATAATTTTTAACATGACAAATTTGGAGAAAATAAATTTTAATTTTGTCATAAGTAATTTTTAACTTGACAAATTTAGAGGAAATGAAATTTGATTTTGTCAGAGTTAATTATTAACTTGACAAATTTTGATAAAATGAATTTTAATTTTTTCGAAGATAATTTTTAACTTGACAAATTTGAAAGAAATGAATTTTGGTTTTGTCAGAGATAATTTTTAACTTAAAAAATTTGAAGGAACTGAATTTTTATTTTGTCTAAGCTAATTTTTAACTTGACAAATTTGAAGGAAATAAATTTTAGTTTTGTCAAAGATAATTTTTAACTTGATAAATTTGGAGAAAATAAATTTTGATTTTGTTAGAGATAAGTTTTAACTTAACAAATTTCTAGGAAATGAATTTTGATTTTGTCATAGATAATTTTTAATTTGACAAATTTGGCAAAAATGGATTTTAATTTTATTAGAGGTAATTTTTTACTTGACAAATTTGATAGAAATAGATTTTGATTTTATTTAAGGTAATTTTTAACTTGATAAATTTGGTATAAATGGGTTTTGATTTTATCAAAAGTAGTTTTTAACTTGACAAATTTGGTAGAAATGGATATTGTTAGAGTTGAACTCTCTCTTCATTCGCTCCACTGGGGAAATTATTGGTATAAAACAGCGGGCAAGAATATGTTGATTGCAGTTCCAATCAGTGTCGAAAAGATTATATATGCAGAGTTTCCTTGTTGCAGAATCTCCAAAAGGAACCAGACTTTATAAGGTTTCGATAGGGTCAACCAGAAGTGTTCATAATAGATTAACTTCTTTTCCGTAGATGACTTCCAATTGATTAGTGGACAAATTGGTCATGTTTTGGAGATTATAGTGTCAAGAATTAGACATGTCCATTTTTTCACATTAGAAGTAACATAAGTATCGTTGTATTTCTTCTTTACATTTTCTCATTGTGGTTCGTCCGATATCTTTTCATTCAAAGTGCTGATATTGCAAACTTTGAAGCAAAAATATATACTTCACCAAAGTCCATATATGCTTCAGTGTCGAGATAGATCTTAAGCATCGATGATCACAACATAGTGTTGAATTCTTTTGTTGAAGGAAGAATTTATGTATATCAAATGATTTGATAATATTATTACCACCTTTCCGGGATATCGGTCGGAGATACACCGGGTGATTCAGTATTTCTTGATACACTTCGGTATCGAGGCAGATCTTTAGTACCAATGATCAAGACATAGTGTTAAATTTTTCTGTTGAAGGAAGAATTCAAGTTTGTATATCAAATGATTTGATAATCTTATTATCATATTTCCAGGGTATTGGTCGGAGGTATGCTGGGAGATTCGGTATTTCTTGATACACTTCGACATCGAGGCAGATCTATAGTGCCGATGATCAAAACATAGTTTTGAATTCTTTTATGTATATCAAATGATTTGATAATCTTATTATCACCTTTCCGGGGTATCGGTCGGAGATATGAGGGGTGATTTTGTAGATAACTCGGAAAAATGTGACATTCTTTACCGCGCTTCTCGGGAAGAGTACAATAAGAAACTCTTTTTTTGTTATGAAATCTTCTTATTACCACGTTTCCGGATAGCGGTTAGGGATTCATTGGGTGATCTTGTAGATAACTCAAGAAAATGAGTCATTCTTTGTCACGTTCTTCGGAAAGAGTGCTATAAGAAGCTCTTTTATGAAATCTTCTTATTATCACATTTTTGGGTAGCAATCGGAGCATTGTTTTGATTATTCCTTCGATTCGGTCGAAGACAGAGGAGATGTATCTAAAACCATTCAATATTTAGCTTGATTGCTTCATACTATTGTATAAAGTGTTTATACATTTGTGCCGACTCTCCCTTTTTGGCGGCTTAGTATATTTACAAGATTTGATAATTGCTCACGTCTATCGTCATCATCTTTATTCGTCAAATCAAAGATCATACCAATAATACTCTTAGGGTATCCTTAAGAGTAATATTTCTTCAGGAATTTCCTATTAATCAGGATCATAATTTTGTCATCATTCGGTTTCACCAACTGATATACATAATTTGAATAAACAATGTCAATGACAAAAGGTCCTTTCCATTTTAGCTAGAACTTTCCTTTGGCTTTTCTGAGTGGTTAAAATTAACCTTCTGACTGAAAGGACCTAATCACCTTTCTTGAAAGTTCTCTATCTGATCTTTTTATTAAAAGCTTTGCAAATTCTAGCTTGATAGAGATCAATGCTCTGTTGGGTTTTAAGATATTTATCATCAAGAGCTTCTAATCCCAGAAGTCTTTTTTCGGTGTTTCTCTTCTTGTGTCATTTTTAGTTGCTAACGCAACTTGTAATGACGAAATTTGGATTTCTAAAGAAAGTACTTCTTCGAACCCATATAACTAACGAGAAGGGTAGAGCATTTGTAGGTGTTCTAACTGTCGTTCGGTACACTTAGAGGTATTCTCCAAACTTTTCATCCCAGTCATGCTGGTTGAACAAAACGAACTTCTTAAGAAGATTTATAATGATTTAGTTTAAGGCTTCTGCTAAACTATTGGCTGTAGGATAGTATGGAGATGATGTCACACTTTCGATTCGTTATTTGTTGCAAAATCTAGGGAGTGACTGACTCACGAATTGTGGGCCATTGTCATGAATAATTCTCCTAGGTGTTCTCAGCAAAATTCTTGCTTCCTTCCATTGAAATAATTTAATTACAACGAAAATGAACAAAAGAAAATAAACAAGAGGATTTATAATTTATCGCTCTCTTTTACAATAAAAAGTCGGCTCTATGTAGCGATGAGATCTATCGAGTAGCTCCTTTTGACGATCTTGACGTAGAAGTCTTCTTGCTCAATGAAGATGACGGTCGGCTCTTGATCTTCTCTGCTAGTCTTGATGGATTCAAGACTCTCACGCATAACTTGAACTTTACCAAAGCTTCAAAAAGATCCATAAAGGCTTCCTCAAGAGGGTATTTATAGCCTTGGGCCAATATGAGAGTTTTCAATTATCCAGAATTGGAAAGTAGTTATGTTCATCAAGGATTATAATCAAATATCTTAATTTTGAATTAAATCTCTTGATTATGAATTCTGATTGGACTCAATTTAGGTATTGGATAAGTCCAAATCTTAATCTCAACCAATTTAGAATTCTAATGAAATCTGCTCACGCGGAGTTAATGCGGAGCTAACATCATCAGAACGCGGAGCTATGAATTAGCTCCGCATTTTGCTCAAACGCAAGGCTAAATAGCCAAAATGTAGAGCTACGAAGTTAGCTCCACATTCTGCGTGGTTACTTCCTTTCTACTGATTTTTTAGAAATTTTACCACCAACAGAACCTCCTCCAAAGTTTTCAAAATGGCTTAGAACTTAGCCAATTTTGAAATACTTTGGATCTTCAAACTTGAACGCGAAGTTAATAAATACCAAGTTATCTTCGTGTTTACATTCAATACGTGAAGCTAATAGCCTCGTGTTTCACTGGGCAACCGCTTCGATTCTCTTGCCGAATACCAAGGGGCGGACTTTTTCATTTAAATAGAGTCTTCTACTTCTTCATTCTTCACTTTTTCAAAGAAATTCTCAAAAACCCAGAACTCAGGCAACCGACGACCTGAGCGATTTTCATCCATTTTCCTCAATTTTCGTCAAAATTTCTTCAAGATCAATGGTGCCCGAGAAGAGCACCTCGTCACGTGCCTCCTTACCGTCGGCAGCCGGCGCGAGTAGCAGCAGTAGCCGCAGCGGCAATGCAGTATACGCCGCGCCTATTGGAGGTAAGATTCCTCATTTTTGGACATTTTAGAATCATTTAGGAGCGATTTGGCTCAGTTTTGACTGGCCAATTGTCTACTTCACTGGCAAAATCATCATCATACTCCGGTCAAACGACTTGGAGAAGAACAGACCTCTGGTCTTCTTTTTACGCAAAGCTATCGCGTTATCTTCGCGTTTTCTATTTTAACGCATTACGCAAAGTTATTTCTGACTATCGCGTTTTATTACATGAAGTTCTGGGTTTAACTTCGCCTTTTGTCTTGAACGCAAAATTATTCTTCTAGCTTCGCGTTTTATCTTGACGCGAAGTTATTCTTTTAGCTTCATGTTTTTTAGCTTGATGCGAAGTTATTTTTTTTAGCTTCGCATTTTAGCTTGACGTGAAGTTGTTCTTTTCTTCACGCGAAGTTATTTTCTAGCTCCGCGTTTTTATACTTAGAAAATGTTCTTCTTAGAATTTCTTCTAACTTTATTTCCTTCTTCTTGCAATCGGCTACTCAGTGGATCCTTTCTCTCACAGGCACCACTTCGGGTTTGCTAGGGGTGCAGACCTGGCAACCCAGTTTCGCTTCACCACCAATCTTCCCGTGTACAGGCCAGCTCTAGGGGAGCGCAGAGAGAAGCTGATAAGGTATAGCCCTGTGACCGCAAGGGAGATCATCACTGATGCTCCCTTCGAGACAATGAACTGAGAGGCCCTGAAGAAGCTAGCGTTCCTTTTCGGGCACACCATGGAGCACTCTGATGAGATCCTCTTCGAAGAAGAGAGCAAGTGGCTTCATCAGGCCGGTGACCTGCTGATGTTCCTGCCCGATATAGAGTGTAGCTACCCTCTGGTGTACCTCCAGAGGTTTATCTTCCTGATGTGAGTTAGACTGGGAACACACTCGGGATTATGATGGAGTTGCGACCAGTAAATTCAGCGCAGGTGGGGTTTACCAAGATGGTTCCACCAGGTGTGTCACTGGGCTCCTTCTGGGTAGAGTTACCAAGGAGCACCCAGTTGGGAAGGTCCCAATTTGAGCAAAGACTTTTCTCAGCGAATTCATGGCCAAGGGTGGTCAGTACCCCACTAAGGACTTCGGGATGTCCGGATGGATTCACTCATCGCGTAACATGTGGTGGTTCTGGCTCGTTAAATATGTGTTGGACACCCATGAGCAAACTCTGAAGGAGATTGGTCTATACAAGGCCATTAGAAACGTCCAATTCGGGTTGCCTCAGAGCTCATACCATCTTTTCAGCCTTCTAAAGATGTACAACCCTGAGACTGGCACTTTCTTTACACCAGTGGGTGAGCTGGGACTTGCTCTCCACGAGATGTACGAGGTGTCAGGCCTATCTATGGGTGAGGTTCCTTACGAAGAATATATCCCTACTGCCGAGGAGCTGAACATGCTAAAGGCGAAGGACGAGCGCATCTACGAGACATATTAGGAGATGATGTGTCATTACCACATCTTTGCTGACCTAGCTGGGGTAAGGGACCAAGGGATCGGGCACAAGAAGTTGGCAGACTACCTCTTTGTGAATTTAAAGAAGAGTCTGCCTATGGTCCGCGGACGAAAACACGTCAGCATTGAAGAGATCAAACAGCGCATCTCAGATTTGGAAGCCACCACTTACACCACCAAGTCCAATGAAGGGGGATTCAACCTAGACACGGTCTTCCAAAGCTTCCATTGTCAAGCCCAATTCCCCATTTATGATAGGGGTCTACTTGCTGGCTTTTTGATACTTTGGCTGAAGAGTTGCGTCATCCTTCACTGTCCAAGGAGGCCATTGCAAAAAACGTCGTTTATCCTGCCGTTCTACTGGCTTATAGACGACCGTTCGGGCTCTTGCTATCAATGGTTGGCAACCTCCAGAGTGGACTTCGAGCCCTCTGTAACAGCTTTGTCTGATAGAGAAGAATAAAGGGAAAGCTGTACAGGGTAAAGCAGTTAAGGAGACTGCTACGGTGAAGACACCGAACCCTCGGGTGGAAATACCTTACACATATTTGATGGTGTGGCTGGTTATGCACTGCCCGTCTCTGATGAGCGTTGCTGATTACTGTCCAATTGACAAGCCCATCTTCATGGAGAAGTATGAACGTTCCATGTAGAAGAGTAACTATATGTCGATCATCCGTAAGACACTCCACCACCATCAGAATTATGAGATCTTCCGATGCTTCCAGATTTTCCTGGTGGAGAATACGGATCGAAATTCAAGGATATTTTAGGAGCAGACAACTTCACCAACCTATCCTTGGGGGCATTCTTATGGCTTCTCAACATTCGTCCTAGGCACTTGGTGTATCGGGAAGACACCATGTGCTACATAGAGCCGTATACACCTAGCCATTTTGCTCGTCAATTTAGGCATACGCAACTCTATGTCGGGAATCCTAATAAGGGGCTGGCGTATGAAGGAAACTTGTACGCGGGAGTGCGAGGCTGATTCCATTTTGTTTCCGGAGGGACCGGAGCCAAATTTACACTGCCCCAGAAGTCGCCAGAGCTGAGCATGGAACTCAGCTTTTGTACATAGTACAGTATTGCCAACGCTAATGTACCAAATTTCTCCATCAAACACAGCTGTTGTAAGGAGATTGAAGCATTCTACTATCACTGCAAAGGGGCTAAGAGAGCTAGAGTTAAAGGGATGGACGAATTCCTTGACACGGGACCGATCTATCAGATTCTGGCGATTCTGATGATGATGACGACGCTGGTGGCAATGATAATGCTGGGGTCGGGGGTGCTCTTCAAACTGCTAGGGATGATAGCCCTCGCCCTCGAAGCCCAACCATAAAGCGTCATGGGTCCACTAGAGGCGAAGCAGCCCAATAGAAGAAGAAGCTAGCTGGGGAGACTCTAGTGATTTCCGAAGAAGCAGCGGTCCAGTTTGCTACGGACTTTCTTACTTCAACTCTGCTAACGGCACCAGCAGAGGAAAGCAGGCCTGTTGAAGCCTATAGTGCTACCGAGGCCTCGATCTCGCCGACCACAGAATCTGCAGAACACACTATGATACAACCTCTAGGTAGCGAAACGGGTGTGCTTCTAGAGACGGCAACAGCTCCTCCCTCAAATCTAACTACGGGACTTGTATTTACTGGTATGATTCTAGTCTTTAATTTTATTTTTATATTTTAACTTTTTATTCTTTTATATATATAACGTTTTTGTCTGCTTTTTGAGATCCAGGCAGTCAGCTTCATTCGCCTATGCACTCAACTACCAGAGTGGAGTCCGAGGAGCTGGTTGACTATTCAGGCACCACTGGCTCAGTGGGCGGGTTGGGTAGTTCTGCTGAGGAGTTCGGCGTAGATTACTTTATGCCAGCCCCTCACTCTGTTCCTACTTCAACTCCCGTTGTTGATGAGCTCGGGAGTGATGATAGGACAGAGGTCATCGCGGCTACGGCAAGAGAGGCTCCCCCATCTCCAAGCCTACCATCACCGACACCGGCTATTTTCTCTGAAGATACCTTCCCGGTCGTCGTTGGCACGCCGTCTGCTCCCCAACCAACTATACTAACACCTTCGACAGTTATAGCTGTAGAGACTCCATCCGCTCCGCTCGCTCTAGCGCGCTTGCCAACGGGAGATGAAGATAATTTGAAGTTCTCCTTCGAGGTTACTTTTGCTATAGGAGGGGCTTCAGGCAGAGACACTCCATCGGAATCTACCCCTGTTGGTCAAGCTAATGGAGTCACTGGCACTAGTACGTCTTCTCCTCGGGTTCCCAGTTCAGCCAGTTCCCTATTGGCTTTACTAGCCCCGCATATCATGATCTTGGTGCAAGGAAGAGCTTCCCCTTCATCAACTCCTACAGAAGCCATTCCTCCCCCAGTGACATCTTCCTTAGTACTGCCTGCTCTCAACTTAGACATTGCTGATCCTCTTGAGGAATTCTTCAATCACAGTGTCAATGATTTCTTGCTGCTATTAAGAAGACGTATTGGAATGATCTTAGATGGAAGGGACTTCCTTGAGCTTGGACGCCCAATGTTGACCAGTTATTTGGACAACATTGAAAGGATTGGAGGGCGGGACCGAGCAGTTCCTTACCGAGCCCGCCTAGAAGCTTTAGAAGAGCAGGTGCAAATGCTAAATACAAATCGCCAAGTGGATGTGAAAGCGATCACTGAAATTGAATTGGCGTGGGTTCGAGTAGAGCTGAAGGCTCGTCAGGAGGAGTTGAGGCGCCAAGAGGAAGACTGATCTCAGGAGTTAGCAGAACTTTGAGCCAATCAAGAGTCGGTCCTCAGAGAGCTGGAAATGGTGGATTTTGAGATCGAGTGTAGTTAGGCAGCTATACTCCGAGCCTGTAAGACTATTGCTAAAGCTCAAGCCATTTTAGCGGCCAGTGAGTCCAGGCTGGGGGAGTCTGTAAAGAAGCGAGAAGAGTTGATCCTCCAACAGGGACAACTCGAGCAAGAAGGCATGGTGAGGAGCCGCTCAATTGAAGAAGCCCGTCAGCAGTTGACTCAGTAGCTTGCAATAAATGATGATGATTTACGTCGCCAGGCTCAACATTCAGTAGAAGAAACCCGTCGTCGAGTTATTGATGAGACGACAAATAAATTGAAGCTTCTGGGAGAACCTTAACTTCCTTGTTTTCTTCTTTTCCTTTCTATACATATTTTGTTTATTTATTGTAATAAAGGAACTCAACAATTTTTGAATTATTTTTGTAACTTTATCCATATTCTTTCAATTCCTAAATAAAGATAATTCTTTTGATTCTTCTATGTGTTGACTACAAACTTTTCTTGCACAACAAATGATGACGTAAGTAGTTCATAGTTTTGGTAAAAACAATCCAAGACTCATCTGCGTAACTTAGATTGTTGATACCAGAATGACCAGGTCAAGATTATTGACCTCGTTAAAGCTCTTTAATAGAGCATGCTGATAATTTGGTGGAGACGTTTAATTGCACACACCAGAATGATCGGGTTAGGATCATTGACTTAGACAGAGACGCCTAATTGTACATGTCTTAATTTGATAAAGAAGTTCGAGTGCTTACACGCGTAACTTGAACGTGGATGGTTATACTCTTGAGATAAGGACCAGATGTGACAGTTTTTTATGTATAATAATTTTCAAAAATTTACCGTTGATCGGCATCATCATTCTATCACTGTTCTGGTTCATTAAGCGATAAACTCCACTAGAGTGTACCGTCTCCACTATGAATGGTCCTTCCCACTTAGGCTCAAATTTACCCTTAGTTTTGTGGGTCATAACCATTGGCCTTTTAATGGCCAGAACCAAGTCTCCTTACTTGAAGGTTCTCTGTTTAACGTTCTTATTGAACGCTTGCGAGACTTGGGCCTGATACAACTCAATTTGTTGTTGAGCCCAGAGACGCTTCTCATCTAGCGCTTCTAGTTCTCGCAATCTTTGTTGATGTTGTTCCTCCGTCGTCATCTTTGTGGCTAATGCTACTCTTAATGACGGTATCTAGAATTCCAGAGGTAAGACGGTCTCGCTCCCATATATACCAAGGAGAAAGGCGTAGCCTTACTAGGGGTGTGGACCATGGTGCGATAAGCCCACAAACACTTTCCTAACTTTTCTTCCTAGTCTCGTGATGAATATCATATATTGTATTTTTTTTCTCTCATACTTTATCTATTTTGTATATAAATAAATGCTACTCGGGTATTTTTAGTGTCTTTTTTAGGTAATTCGATTCGTACAAGGAGATGGCAAGAAATCAATGTTGGAATAGGAAATCAGAGTCCGAAAAATTACTAAAGCGGGCAAGACTACGAGACTATGATGCTGTAGATATTCAAAGTCGAATACAGTCAGGAAAAATAAATAAACAAGACAAGAGCTTCACGGCCAAAAAGTTCAAGCAATTTCTACAATATTAGACCACTAATTAGCGGTATTTACCGCTAAATAGTGGCCAAAGTATAGGTCCGCACGCCGAGTTTTTTTTCCGTGGCTTCTATGTAATTTAGTGGTCTTTTAGTTCTGCTAGAAATAGGGTTTCGTTTCCGAGGCCTATTTATTGGCCGATCCTTGTATTTTGACGATACGCAGGAATTTTTGTATTCATTTTTTTCTGATTAATAAAGTTGGGATTTTTGCTGAAGGATGACGGCCACAACACCGTGTCCAGAGGTAACCCATTATTCTTGAGATTTTTATTTTCTTTCTGCATAGATTTAATTGCATTCTATTTTAAGGTTTACTGCTTTCTAGATTAGGGTTTATCATTTAATGAATAAAAAAGTTTGATCTTCCTTAGTAAAAATCATGAGTAGCTAATTAGATTAGCCCTAGGATATAGATGAAGCTAAGATCTACCATGTAATTATTTTCTAATATTTTTCTTCTTAAATAAAAATTAATAAATATAGGATCTTTCAATAAAAAGATTAAAATTCAAGGACTCGAAGATTAGGACTTTGATAGATTATACTTGAATTAGCTTTCTTGATAATCTATACCTAGTTAGGGTTTGGGGTTGCTGGTTTTATCTTTTTCTTTGAATTATCTAAGGGATTTAGTTTGTTTTTATAAGAAGTAGCATTTTTGATGAGTTATACTTGCACAACACTTGATAGCTCATGCTTAGGGCACTTTAAGTAAGAATTAAACTAAAAAGATCGAATTTTTATGATAGAAGAAAATAATAGAAATAAGAACATGGTTGGAAATTAGTGGATTCTAGATCCTAGGCTATTTAGATTAACTCGACTTCAACCTAAAACCTTTGGTTAGTCCGATAGAACTATAGAGAAAGTAAGGAACCCAGAAACGCCTTAGTTCCCTGTGCGATGACCTGTACAGTGCTACAACGATACTGTGCGCTTGCAGTAAATATAACACATCAAGTTTTTGGCACCGTTGCTGGGGATCGACGGTGTTTTTCCTGCTTTTTCTGACGTTTTACGGGATTAACAGTGTGTGTGAGTATGCAGGAAATAGAAATTGTAGAGACAGGAAGATTTAAAGGATTGAAAGAGCCTCTGGACTAAGTAGAAAAAAGCACAAAGTCAAATTCGGTAATTTAGCCACTATTCATCATCTAGAACCCCTATTTAGCGGCCTGAAAGGTACGTTCTGAACCCAGATTTTCTTTGTTTCTGTAGTTTTGTTTCCTGGTTGTGTAGAAAAATTAAAAATAATAAAAAATTAGGAACAGTAGAAATCATATTTTTATTTGATCATATCTATTCCACCGTTTTATCTCTCCACCACACCCCACTTCTTGCATTAGTTTAGAAAGTTCACGCATATACTCACGGTCGCTGGTTTATGTCACATTGGACCCGTGATCAATTTGGTCGACTTGTGAGATCAGATTTGTTCATGGGAGACAAGATGGACCAGCCGATCCCGATCCTTCAGGATCGATATTACCCGTGGCGTACATCATTACCATCATGCATCAAACTTCCACACGTAGCAGGTAATCACTATGAATTGAAACCGCAGTACATTAGAATACTTCCTAAATTCACTGGTTCTGATTCAGAAGATGCATATATCTTTATCAGTGAATTTCAAGAAGTATGCGTAATGATTAAACTGCAAAACTTATCAGAGGACGCAGTTAAGCTCCGCTTCATCCCTTTTGCACTTAAGGATAATGCCAAGAAGTGGTTGTACAGTATGCCTTCTGATTCAATATCTACTTGGGATGAATTTGTTACAGTGTTTCTCAAGAAATATTATCCCACGCACAAGACGGCAAGAATCAGAAATCAAATTAATCAATTCCGTCAAGTGCCGGGAGAACCCTTCTGGAAATACTTAGAACGGTTCAAGGATTTATTAGCTCAGTGCCCCCACCATGCGATAGAAAAGTGGCGGTTGTGTCAAATCATATATGAAGGACTTGATTAACATCCAAAACTCTTCTGGAATCCATGTGTCAAGGGGAGTTTATGAGGAAAAAGAGGATGAAGCATGGGACTTTCTTGAGGACTTATCATGGAAGACTATGCAGTGGGAGAGTCCCACTGAGAAGCCCAGTATATCAACTTCTGCTCATAAGAGTGAGATCCATAGCGTCGATAGCTCTATATGTGTCGAAGCTAAGATTGCAACACTTATAAGGAGAATTGAGGCACTGGAGACTCCTAGTACTCCATCAGTGGGTCAAGTGAATCAAATCCAAAGTCCCACATGTTTTAATTGCGGAACTCCAAATCATGTTATGGAGGAGTGTTCATTATTAATGAATCCCATGGGTCACATACTTGAACAGACTAACGCCTTATATCAACAACCCATGAACAATTCTTACGCTCTAACATACAATCCTGGCTGGAGAAATCATCCAAATCTATCATGGGGTCAAGGGCAATATCAGGGGGCCCTAACCCTAACATGCAGCCTCCAGCCACTGGTCAGTTTCCAAGACCTCCAGCCACTGGTCAGTTTCCAAGACCAAATATGGGTGCTTATCAACACCCAAATGCTTCAAACCATGGGAACAACCAGAATAGATCACCTGTACAAAACTACTCATATCCACAACAGGGGTCTAATAATGATCAAGAAAAGCGACTTCAATCACTTGAGAAGAATATTGAAAATCTTCTCAAATCTCAGTCCAACCTTGATACATACATGCAGAATCTTATGAAAGAGTCAACTGATTTTATTCAAAGAACAGATCAACACCTGTTCGTGAACTCTCAATCTATTAAGAATGTAGAGCAGCAAGTTGGACAATTAGCGAGTCAGATGAGTGAACGTGGCCAGGGTACCTTTCCAAGTCAACCCATAACGAACCCTAATGTCAGTTTCTCAAACTCCAATCAGTCGCATGTCCTCCAATGCAATGCCATTCACACGCTTAGATCTGGCAAGCAAGTGAACAATAGTGTAGCCATTCCCCCTGATCCCACTTCTACTATCTCGCAGGCTACATCACCTCTTCCACCCCTTTCTCCACAACCATCTCCATCACCTCCATCACTGTCACGTACTCATTTGGAAGAACCTGTTCCTGAGTCAAAAGCACCATATCCAAATCGGCTTAGGAAACCTTCACCGCAAGTAGAAAAAATTCTTGAAACATTTCAGCAGGTGAAGGTTAATATTCCACTCCTTAACATTATATAACAGGTTCCTACTTGTGCTAAGTTCCTCAAGGATTTGTGCACTAAGAAACGAGCAAGAAACGTTCCTGAGAAAGTTTTTCTAGCTGCAAATATATCACATATCCTCTCTAACTCCTTACCTATCAAGTACAAAGATCCAGGTTCCCCTACAATATCATGTACTATTGGGAACACTACATTTGATAGGGCGTTGCTTGATTTAGGGGCAAGTATCAACTTGCTTCCTTACACTATTTATCAGCAACTGGGGTTAGGAAAATTTCAACCTACCAAGGTCACATTACAGCTAGCTGATCGTTTGATAAAGAGACCACTTGGTAAGATTGAAGATGTGCTCATTAAGTTTGGCGAGTTTATCTTTCCTGTAGACTTCATTGTCTTAGAAACTGAGCCAATCTCCAATTCACGGAATCAAATTCCTATTATCTCGGGTAGACCATTTCTTGCAACATCAAATGCATTAATTGATTGTAGGAGTGGCCTCATGAAGTTATCGTTTGGGAATATGACTGTGGCATTGAACATATTTAATATGGATGAGCACGCAACGAGCACTCTCATTGAGGTCAATATGATTCATAGTTTGCACTCTCATTCGACCTCTTCTACTGATGATGAACCTTCATTTGAGCAAATGTTCAAAGATGAGCTCATACTACTAGAAGAATTGGCACATACTGATTTTATATATGATGATACTTGTGCAAGTGTGCCATTGAATTATGAGCAAACTTTTGAGGGTTTGTTTGCAGAGGAGCTCGCATTATTTCATGAGTTAGAAGAGCCACCACCACGTTCACTTAATCATATTAGACTCTTCTCACCTCATGATATTTCTACATGTATGCTTGTTACTAACGATGATTGGCAGATTTATAATAAAGATATCTTTAACCCAATTGTTAATGCTTACATGTGGACAAAGAAAAAGCGAGGATGACATAAGAAGTAGACAGATAATTTTGTGACTTGTAGAAGGTTAATGAGATATAATAATGCACCCACTTCACGTTTAAAACGCACATACTATGAAAGTGGGAAGCGATCGAGAGGTCGTAACCGCTTTCCATGCGTTAATAGGGTGAGAATATTGAGATCGTAACTTTTACGACTCTCATTATTTATATAGTATTTATATAATAGTTTTCATATTTATTTTACCACACTTGGTTTTGTTTGAGGGCATACACAAGTTTAGGTGTGGGGGAGTGGATTAGGAGATTTTTATTTTTTTAAAGATTTTTAGGATTTTATTTTTTATTTTTAGATTTTATTTTATTTTATTTTATTTAGATTTTTTTTGGGTTTCTTTATTTTACACTTTGGGTAGTTTTTAAGGTAATTTAAAAAAAATTGGAAAAAAAAATTTGTTTTCATCAATAGATCAAATTAATTATAGATAAAGGAACAAATTTAGATTTGAAATTGGATATGAGAGTAGATTGGACGATACATGTTGAATTTTATGAAAAAAGATTAAAATCTGAAAAATAAATATCACTAACAGTAGTTTTGAGGCAAATATACATCTATTTTTTACTTCACAATAGTTTATTAGGTTAAGAATAAAGATGATAACGAATGAGTAAGTCTTCTCTCTCAAAACAAAAAAAAAGAAGTGAGAATAAAATAATGGGGTGCGCCTGGTATTAAGGCAATAGCCTCAAGAGTGAAAAAAAATGAGTATGATCCAAGTAATCGGGTACTTTGCGCCTAAGCAAGCATGAATATTCGCATGAAAGGTGAAATATTCTAAAAAAAAATAGAAAAGAGTATGAACTGAGTAATCGGGTATGTTGCGCCTAAACAAGCGTGAATATCCGCTTGAAAGGTGAAATATTCTTAAAAAAAAAAAGAGGAAAAAAAATTGTTATGAGAGAGGAGATGAATCATGAGTTAGAGTTGGAGTCCAAAACCAAAGTAGACTATCACACATGCACGTAGATGTATAGGAGCCAATAGATTATATGTTAGTAGGTATTGAAAGATAAGATTTAAATTTTTCATTAAAATGATAAGTGTATCTGATATGGCACTTGATTTAAAAATTGATAATCTAAATGCGCTCTTGAGTTTGTATATTAGTGAGACTAATTGATGAAAATATTATAAAAAAAAAGAGATTTTTCTTTCTTTTGTATAAAATTTTTATTTCTCTTGATTTTCGGTTATTCTTATTTTTCTTTTCTTTATTCCTTAATCTATTTTCTTCTTTAATTTTGTGGGTATATTCACTGCAAACCCTCACGAGACACAACTCGTCCACTAGGGTAACCTAGGGGTTTAAAGGCTTATTGCACGTGCTAAGTGCAATCGCGATTCCTACGAAAGTGAGTTAGGATTTTTATTTTTCTTTTTAGGTTTAGGCTTTGCTCGAGGACTAGCAAAAGATAGGTGTGGGGGTGTGATGAATATCATATATTGTATTTTTTCCTCTCATACTTTATCTATTTTGTATATAAATAAATGCTACTCGGGTATTTTTAGTGTCTTTTTCAGGTAATTCGATTCGTACAAGGAGATGGCAAGAAATCAATGTTGGAGTAGGAAATCAGAGTCCAAAAAATTACTAAAGCGGGCAAGTCTACGAGACTACGATGCTGTAGAGATTCAAAGTCGAATACAGTCAGGAAAAATAAATAAACAAGATAAGAGCTTCACGGCCAAAAAGTTTCAAGCAATTTCTACAATAGTAGACCACTAATTAGCGGTATTTACCACTAAATAGCGGCCAAAGTATGGGTCCACACGCCGAGTTTTCTTCCGTGGCATCTATGTAATTTAGTGGTCTTTTAGTTCTGCTAGAAATAGGGTTTGGTTTCCGAGGCCTATTTATTGACCGATCCTTGTATTTTGACGATATGCTGGAATTTTTGTATTCGTTTTTTCTGATTAATAAAGTTAGGGTTTTTGCTAAAAGTTGAAGGCCACAACACCGTGTCCAGAGGTAACCCATTGTTCTTGAGATTTTTATTTTCTTTCTGCATAGATTTAATTGCATTCTATTTTAGGGTTTACTGCTTTCTAAATTAGGGTTTATCATTTAATGAATAAAAAAGTTTGATCTTCCTTAGCAAAAATCATGAGTAGCTAATTAGATTAGCCCTAGGATATAGATGAAGCTAAGATCCACCATGTAATTATTTTCTAATATTTTTCTTCTTAAATAAAAATTAATAAATACATGATCTTTCAATAAAAAGATTAAAATCCAAGGACTCGAAAATTAGGACTTTGATAGATTATACTTGAATTAGCTTTCTTGATAATCTATACTTAGTTAGGGTTTGGGGTTGCTGGTTTTATCTTTTTCTTTGAATTATCTAAGGGATTTAGTTTGTTTTTATAAGAAGCAGCATCTTTGATGAGTTATACTTGCACAACACTTGATAGCTCATGCTTAGGGCACTTTAAGTAAGAATTAAACTAAAAAGATCAAATTTTTATGATAGAAGAAAATAATAGAAGTAAGAACATGGTTGGAAATTAGTAGATTCTAGATCCTAGGCTATTTAGATTAACTCGACTTCAACCTAGAACCTTTGGTTAGTCCGATAGAACTATAGAGAAAGTAAGGAACCTAGAAACACCTTAGATCCCTGTGAGACGACCTGTACAGCGCTACAACGATACTGTGCACTTGCAGTAAATATAACACATCATCCCGCTTGTTGGAAGAGACAAATTTCCGAAGGAGTTTAATAATGGTTTTATTGAAGGCTTCGGCCAATCCATTAGCCGCGGGGTTATATGGCGTTGAATCCTTAATTCTGAGCTTATCACAAAGTCGTGAAAACCCCTAGCTGATGAATTGCGGTTAATTATCATGAATGATTCTTCAAGGAACGCCAAAATGGTAAATGACGTGATATTTAATGAACTTAATCACATCTTTCGTCCTTACTTCTCTTATGGGTACGGCTTCAGCCCATTTTAAAAAATAGTCGGTTCTAACAAATATGAAATGATGTCCTCTGGATGATGGGAGAGCTATTAGCCCCACAATATCCATTTTTCATGCTTCAAAAGGCCAACTGGCAACAGTAGTGTGCAAGTATTCTGAAGGTTGATGAATAAAATTAGCATGTACCTGACATGCGTGGTACCGTTTAGCGTATGCCATTATATCGGTAATCATTTTTGGCCAGTAGTATCCTAGACTTCTTATGCGATCCCCAAGTTTTTGGCCGGGTTGATGGGCTCCACATATTTCATCATGCGTCTCTTTCAGCACTTCATCGGCCTCTGCTTTAGAAATGCAGCATAGTAAGAGACCGTTGCTTGACTTTCTGTATAAAGTCTAAAGTGTGGGATCATAATAAAATCTCTGGGCCTTCCTCTTTAATGAGGTGGCTTCTTTAGGATCCTCTGGCAGCATCACATATAAGGCGCAATCCACGAATGAAAATCGTCCATCACGAAGTTCTTGAGCTAGGCCTACTTTGCACACTTCCTTGGCTTGGAAGATCGTATAAGGATAGAGAAGTTCTCTACTTCCAATAGTGATACTTTTAGCTAATCCTGGTGAGATTGCCAATGTTGCAGCTAATACTGCAAGAGCATCCGCATAGACATTCTCATGTCTGTTCGTCGCAAAATTTCCTTCGCTTCCTTCCATTGAATTAACTTAAATTACAATAGAAGTGAACAAGATATAAAGAGAACAAACGAGAGGATTTATATTTATCGCTCTCTCTTTTACAATATTGTGGGATCTGTGGCGATGGGATCTATAGTAGTTCCCGTGGACGATCGGTACATTGAAATCTTCTCTTTTAAAGATATCGGCCGGCTGTAAACGATCTTCTCTGGTTTTGATTTGTTCAAGGCTCTCTCGCGTAACTTGAACTTCTCAAGAACTCCAGAAAGAAGATGGTGATTTTCTCTGATCTTCACGAACTCAAGGCTCTGTGCGTAACTTGAATTCTCTAAGATTTTAGAAAAATATCTCAATTGCCGAAAAGAAGATGAAGACCCAAGCCAAAAGGAAAAAGCCCCCCTAGAGTTTCACCAGGAAGGTATTTATAGCCCCAGATTAATGCAAGAGTTTCTATCTAAGTAGAACTCATCATTATCAGGGATTCCAATCAAATATCTTAGTTTTGATGGAACTCTGATTAGACTTGATTTGGGTATTGGATAGGCCCAGAATCATAATCTCAATCAATTTGAGATTCTGGTTATCTACTTACGCGGAGCTTTTAATCTCATCAAAACGCGACGCTAAATAACCAAAACGCGGAGCTCACGCGGAGCTATTGATCATCTCCGCGTTTTACTCAAACGCGAGGCTAATACAAGCCAGACTGCGGAATCAACGCGGAGCTATTAAACATCTCCGCGTTTTATTCAAACGCAGGTTTAATATTACCAAACGCGGGGCTACTGAACTGGCTCCGCGTTCTGTTGTGGAAAATCCTTTTTTAACTTTAGAAATTTTCACTGCCAACAGAACCCCCTCCAAAGTTTTCAAAATGGCTTAGACTTCAGCAGATTTTGAAATACTTTGGATATCTAAACTGAAACGCGGAGTTAGAATACCAAGTCTCCTTCACGTTATGCTCGCCTACGCGGAGCTGATCAGCTTCACTTCGTCTTCAGTGAAATGAGTAATTATATCATTAATTACCCTGAATTTCTACGCCAAATACCAAGCGACGGAAATTCTTGTTTAAATAAAGCTCCCGGCTCATCTTCTTCTTCATTTCATCCGAAGAATCTAAGAGCTTTAGAGGTCAGGCGACTCAGGCTTCTCATTTTGAAAGAATGATCTCCAGCCTAGCTCCTTTCTCCTTTCCATAGATCTTTATCACTAGGATGTCGTCTAGGAAGAGTGCGCCATCGTGCAAGTTGGCCGGTGTTAATGGCAGCAGCCGTGAAGGTAGACGCGACAGTGAACCAGTCTATGCAGCGTCTTCTAAAGGTAAAAACCTTAACTCTTGGGCTTCTAAGAACCATTCTTGAGATGTTTCGGCTTGGTTTAATCCAGCCAACTGTTTACTTTACCGGCGAGATCGCCGTTCTCCATGAAGTTATCGCGTCATCCCTGCGCTTGAAACGCGGGGCTTATCTGACTAGCAGTCGCGATGAATCTGCGAGGCTATCTTTGATTAGCAGTCGTGATGAATTGCAAGGCTATCTTTGATTAGCAGTCGCGATGACTTGCGAGGCTATCTTTGATTAGCAGTCGCGATGAATTGCGAGGCTATCTTTGATTAGCAGTCACGATAAATTGCGAGGCTATCTTTGATTAGCAGTCGCGATGAATTTGAAAGAGAAGGAAAGAGCAGAAAGAAATCTCGTCCCCTTATACGCGAAGTTATCGCATCATCATCTGCGTTTAAAGCGCGAGACTATTTCTTCAACTGTGCGCGGAGTTAGCTTAGCTTCGCGTTTTCACTCTGTTGGAAACTCTGTTCCTTTTGCAGTAAGTCCAATCCTTTCTGAAGAGGAATGTATGCGGGTCCATTGATCTTTATCAGCAGAAGTAACTCTAAGGAAGTCAGAAGCATATGCTTTACAACATAGTTGCAGGTTTCAAGCTATGGCTCCGAGAGATAAACTCCTGAAGGGGCTGTAAATAGGGAGCTGCAACACTTGCAGTTCAGAATTGTGCTTCAATGCAGCACTTCCCTTTCCTCTAGTGCTTCATTTCAGATGACAGGTCCAAAATGACATTTGCAGAGGAGATCTTTTGCATGTGAACCAGGGAACTGAGTTTCAACACCCCGTAGAGAAATCTTGAGTTCTTTTGCATGTGAACCAGGGAACTGAGTTTCAACACCCCGTAGAGAAATCTTACTGTTTGGTTATTGATGAGTTGATCATGTAAAAGTTTTCGGAAGAGCTATAACTCCCTCTTTGTAATCTCTTGCTTCATGAATAAAGATAAATTATTTTCCTCTCTATCTGTTGGCTTCAATAATTTTGCTTGCTCAACAAATAGATGGTTGATAATTCTGGTAAAATAATCTAAGGCTCTTCTGCGTAACTTAGATCATTAATACCAAGTCATCTTCGCGTTTCTCGGCGTTGCGTGGAGTTAATATCTTCACTTTTTTTTATCACGCGAGGCTAATAGCTCCGCGTTTTGGAGAGTAACTGACCAGTCATTTTCTCTGAAATCCGCACCGAACACTAAGAGGCGGTTTTCCTCATTTAAATGAAATCTCTATTCCTTTTCTTCTCACTTTACTTGAGAATTTTCCAGAAACCCTAGAGATTTAGGCGATGAGAGCTCAGGCGATCCGAGCGTTCTCCGACCAATTTTCTCCCAATTTCCCGTCGATTCTCCTCGACTTTTCTGAGAAATGGCGCCCAAGACTCGTGCTACTTCCCGTGCAGCTCCGTCATCGGCGGTTGGCGTGAGCAGTGGTGGCAGCGGCCATGGCGGCGACGCGCCGGCCCATATTTCGCCCATTGGGGGTAAGAATCTCCCTACCGAGACTCTTTAGAACATTTTTGAGTGATTTGGTTTGAATTTCACCGGTTAATCATCTCTTTCATCGGCGAGATCACCGTACTCCGGCATTAAGGCTTAGAGAAGAAGAAAAGCCACTGGCTTTCTTTTCACGTGAAGTTATCGCATCATCCTCACGTTTTGAAGCGCGGGGCTACTTTGAGTAGCAGTCGCGTGGAAACGCGAGGCTATTTTAAGTAGCAGTCGTGCTGAAACGCGAGGCTATTTTAAGTAGCAGTCGCACTGAAACGCGAGGCTATTTTGA
Source organism: Dracaena cambodiana (assembly GCA_036321105.1). NCBI lineage: Eukaryota > Viridiplantae > Streptophyta > Magnoliopsida > Asparagales > Asparagaceae > Dracaena > Dracaena cambodiana. The sequence goes on from JAYEPQ010000007.1 coordinate 40,443,113, forward strand.
GTAGCAGTCACGTGGAAATGCGAAGCTATTTTCAGTAGTAGTCACGCTGAAACGCGAGGCTATTTTAAGTAGCAGTCGCGCTGAAACGCGAGGCTATTTTAAGTAGCAGTCGCGCTGAAAGCACTAGGCTATTTTAAGTAGCAGTCGCGCTGAAACGCGAGGCTATTTTAAGTAGCAGTCGAGCTAAAAAAGCGAGGCTATTTTAAGTAGTAGTCGCGCCGAAACGCGAGGCTATTTTAAGTTCTGCGCGGTCTAATTTTTAGCTTCGCGCGTCCATACTTAGAGAATTTTTCTGTCTTATAGAAACTTCTCTCACTCTGCTTTCTTTTTGCAGTAGGGTATTCAATGGAATCTCTTCCCCACAAGAATTACTTCGGTTTTGCTGGGGGTTCTGATCCCTCAGGTGAATTTCGCTTCACAACTATCTTGGCTTCATATAAGCCAGACCCGAAGGAGCGCAAGGAGAAGTTGATCAAGTATCACCCCACTACTGCGCGAGAAATCATAACTGATGCAGTCTTCGAAACTTTGAATAGAGAGGCGATGGAGAAACCCGCTTTCCTCTTTGGAGACCAGATGGATCAATCAGATGAGATCCTTTCTGAAGAGGAGCGCGTTTGGTTATATAACTCAGGCAAAATGCTGATGTTTCTGCCTAGAATGGATCGTAGTTATCCTCTAGTCTATCTCTAAAGGCTGGCGATGCCTCGGGAATTAAAGAGGGGACTGACTCAAGAGCAAAATGGCGTCCCAACAGGCAAATTTGGTGCACAAGAGTTTTATCAAGATGGTCCCCCCAGATGCATTACTGGCTTGCTTCCAGGCCGATTTGGCAAGGAGCTTCCAGTAGGAGAAGTCCCATCTCGTGCCCGAACTTTCTTAAGTGAGTTCCTAGTGAAGGATGGTCAGTACCCGGCTAGCGACTTCAGGATGCCTGGTTGGGTTCATTCTTCTAATAATATGTGGTGGGCCCGCCTCGTCCAGTACATGCTGGATTCCCATGAGCCCATTTTAAAGGATATTGGCTTGTATAAAGCTATCAGGAATGTCCAATTCGGGTTTTTCCAGAGTGCTTATCACTTTTACTGCCTCTTGGAAATGTATAACCCTGAGACTTGTACTTTCTTTACACCAGTGGGTGAGCTAGGGTTCGCTCTCCACGAGATGTTTGAAGTTTCTGGGCTCTCAATGGGCAAAGTCCCTTACGAGGAGTACATCCCCACCACCGATGAGTTAAACATGCTATTGGCGAGGGATGAGCGCATCTATGCCACATACTGGGAGATGATGTGCCATTATCATATTTGCGCTGACTTGACGGGTGCGCGTAATTACGGTATCGGTCATAAGAAATGGGCCGAGTATCTCTTTGCCAATTTAAACTCTAAGGATAGCTCGGCCATTGTCCATGGTCATTCTTCTGTTCCCATTTTAGAGATTGACCAACGTGTAGCCGGGGGCCATTACCGTTTGTATTATACCATGGAATCCAATGAGAACGGATATGGTCCTGGTACTTCATTCAAGAGCTATCACTATCAAGTCCAGTTTTCGGTTTCCAACAGAGGTCTCGTTACCGGGTTTTTGATGCTGTGGCTTAAGAGATGCGTCGTGCCGTCGTTGCCCAAGGAAGCAATTGCAATGACCGTGGTATATCCGGCGGTTATTCTTGCATATGGCCGACCCCTTGGACTTCTTTCCACCATGGTGTGTAATTTACAGCATGGACTGCGGGTGCTTTGTCGTGATTTCCTTCCCACTGTTAAGGTCAAGGGGAAAGAAAATGGCAAGTCGAAAGAGACTGCCCAGCCGAAGACTCCCAACCCTAGGGTGGAGATGCCCTACACCTATTTGATGTCGTGGCTCGTCTTGCACTGTCCTTCTTTAATGAGTGCACCAGAGCGTCGTTAAGGCGAAAAGTGCTTCTTTGTAGAACTGTATGAACGCTCTTCATGAAAGCAGAATTATATGTCTCAAATTCGGAAGACTCTTCGTAGTTTTCTAAATTATGAGATCTTCCGGTGTTTCCCTGACTTTCCCGGCGGAGGATATGGAATGAGACTGAAGGACGCCGTGGGAGCAGATAAGTTCACTACTTTATCTGCAGGAGCGTTCTGGTGGCTTCTCAACATCCGTTCCGGACACTTGGTGTATCGTCAAGATCTCGGGTGTCGGATCGAGCCATACACTCCAAGTCGCTTTGCTCGCTAGTTGGATACTCCCAACTTTATGTGGGCAATCCAAATAAAGATCTCGCTTACGAGGGGAATTTATACGAAGGCGCTCGTGGCTGGTTCCACTTTGCGGTGGGCGGGACCGAGGCTGAATTCTCCTTGCCCCAGAAGGCGCCAGAATTGGCCATGACTCTCAGCTTCTGCAACTGGTTCAGTATTGCGAATGCTGACGTGCCCGGCTTCTCTTTCAATCGCAGTTGTTGCAAAGAGATTAAAGCCCTCTACATTAGCCGCCAGGGTGCTTCTAGAGTGAGAATAAAAGGAATGGAAGAATTTCTTGGCGCCGCGGCTGAGCCTTCAGACGCCAGTGAATCTGATGACGATGCCGGTAATGACGATGACAATGCTGGTGCTGGTGGAGCTCCCCAGCCTGTCGTCAGTCGTCCCTTGAGTCCAGCTCTCAAACGCCGCTGCACTTTAAAGAAAAGACCCGGTAAGAAGCAAAAGTTGGGGCAGGAGACTTTGATAGCTCCCCAAGAAGTAGCTGTCAAACTTGCTTCAGACTTGTTGGTTTCGGCTTTACCCCCAGCATCGGCAAAGGAGGACGAACCTGCTAAAACCTGAAGTATTGTTGAGGTTTCGGCCCCTTTGGCCATAGGGGCTATGGCAGAACTCGGGGCTCAACTAACGGGTAGCGAGACGGGTACATTGTTGGAAACGACAATGGCTCCCCCTTCAAGTCCGACAACTGGACTTGTATCGCCTGGTATGGCCCTTAGCATTTTATCTTTTGCCCGTTACTATTTTAACGTAACACTGCTTTTCTGGTCTTCTGAAATGCAGGTGATCAACTTCTCTCACCAATGCATTCAACTACCCAAGTAGAATATGACGATAGGATGGACCATTCGGGCTCCGTTGGTGGTGTGGGTAGCTCTGCTGGCGAGTTTGTAGCTGATTATTTCACACCGGCTGCTGCCTCTGTTCCCTCTTCAATTCCTCCAATTGACGAACTGGGAAGTGATGAGAGAACTGAAGTCATTATCGCAGCTGCTGCTAGGGAGGCTACGCCTTCTCCTAGCATGACATCTCCAACGCCAGTCTGTTCCACTGAGACATTTCCCACGGTCGTTGGCGTACCTTCTATTTCTCAGTCAGCGATTCTAACACCTTCTACTATAATGGCTGTTGAGACACCTGTAATTCCTCCAGCTTCTAATCTTCCAGTCGGGGATGAGGAGAACTTAAAGTTCTCATTTGAAGCTTCTTCTGCCATCGGAGGAACTTCTGGTGGAGATACCCCCTCATCTTCTCATGTTGGTGGTGCCCCCGGGTGACTTGTATTAGCAGCCCTCCTTCTCAGGTTCCTGATTCTACCAGATCTGCATTGGCTTTACTGGCCCCGCATGTCATGAACCTGGTACAAGGACGGGCTTCTCTTTCGACACCGGCAGCCACTGCTCCCCTGCCCGTGACATCTTCCTTATCATTACTTGCTTTGTCTGTTGGCACTGTAAATCCTCTTGAAGAACTTTTCAACCTCAGTGTCGCCGATTTTATGCGTTTGCTAAGGAGATGTATCGAGATGGTCCTTGCTCGCCATGATTTCTTCAACTTCGCACGTCCACTGTTATTTCGCTATCTGGAAAATATCGAAGAAATTGGGGGACGAGATCGAGCAGCACCTTACTGGGCCCGTTTTGGAATTTTGGAAGAGCAAATGAACATACTCAACACAGTTCGCCAAGCAGATGTTGAGTTGATTACTGGGATCGAATGGGCTCGTCTTCGGGCGGAGTTGGTTGCTCGTCGAGAGGAATTGAGGCGCCAAGAAGAAGAGTGGTCTCGAGCGTTAGCAGGGTTCCAGACTAGTCGGGAGTCCATTCTTAGAGGTTTGGAGTCGGTGAACTCCGAAATTGAGGGGAGCCAGGCTGCCATTCTCAGCGCCCAGGAGGCCATTGCTAATGCTCGGGCGATCTTAGTAGAGAGCGAGCTTCAATTAGGGGAAGCCGTTAAGAAGCGAGAAGCACTGATCCTTTAACGGGAGCAAGTTGATCAGGAGGAGACAATAAGAAGCCGTACTATGGAGGAGTCTCGTCAGCATCTCATCCAGCAGGTTGCAATGAATGATGATGACCTACTCCGACAGGCTCAACATTCTATAGAGGCAACTCGTCGTCGAGTGGTTGACGAAGCGATGAATAAGTTAAAGCATCTTGGAGACCCATAGTTTTCTTTTATTCTTCATTCCTTTTTTTGTAATGAGAACTTGTAATAAAAAAAAACTTTATTGGTTCTCAGACTCCTTTTGTAACTCCATTCTTTTTAAATGATGAATAAGGATAACTACTTTTTGATTCTTTTATTAGCTGGCTAGGAAATCTTCTTGCACAACAAATAACTTGCCATCAAAAAGTAGTTTTCTCTGCAAAGCGTTCCAGGTTGTACTGTTAGAGGTAAGAATTTAACATGACAGGTTTTATGGGATTTTTAGCAAATCCCCAGCTATCAACGGGTTTGATTGGCCTTTACCAACTACCGTTTGAGTTGGGCTAGCCATGTTATTCCCCTCAATATGGTGAGTTATCGAGGAATTAATCTCCTCTCCCCCTCTTGCCTTTAATCAGCATTGGGTCGTTAATCTCATACTCTTACCGCCAGTATGATAGGGTTGGCGAGAAATTAGAACTCTTCCCATTCCCATTGCCTAGTCGGCGTTGGGCAATTTATATTTTTTAGGTCAGAGGCGCTTAATTACACATGCCTAAAAAGAAAGATTGGGGGCTGTTCAAACTTGAGAACTAAGCACACCAGGTTTGGGTCAGAGGCGCCAAAACTGCGCATGCCCAAGAAAAGACTGATGGTGGTTCAAACTTGAGAACCAAATGCACCAGGTTTAGGTCAGAGGTGCCAAACTGCGCATGCCTAGGAAAAGACTGATGGTGGTTCAAACTTGAGAACCAAACTGGAGGCGGTTCAAGGCTCTCTCGCGTAACTTAAACTGGGCACTCCAAACACACCAGGGTTTAGGTCAGAGGCGCCAAACTGCGCATGCCTAGGAAAAGACTGATGGTAGTTCAAACTTGAGAACTAAACTCACCAGGGTTTAGGTCATAGGTGCCAAAGTGCGCATGCCTAAGAAAAGACTGGAGGTGGTTCAATCTTGAGAACCAAACACACCAGGTTTTAGGTCAGAGACGCCAAATTGCGTATGCCTAAGAAAAAACTGATGGTGGTTCAAACTTGAGAACCAAATGTACCAGGTTTAGGTCAGAGGCGCCAAACTGCGCATGCCTAAGAAAAAGAAGACGCGTATCTCCGAGGGTACTAAGAATAGTATTTTTTCAGAAATTTGCCATTGATTGGCATCATCATCCTGTCGCCGTCTTGATTCATTAAGCGATAGGCTCCACTGGAGTACACTGTCTCCACAATAAACGGTCCTTCCCACTTGGGTTCAAACTTACCCTTAGTCTTGTGGGTTAGCACCATTGGCCTTTTAACAGCCAGAACCAAGTCTCCTTACTTAAAGGTCCTTGGTTTGATGTTCTTATTGAACGTTTGAGATATTCGGGCTTAATACAACTCAATTTATTGTTGAGCCCTGAGACGTTTTTTATCTAACGCCTCTAGTTCTTGCAATCTTTGTTGATGGCGCTCTTCTGTCGTCATATTTGTGGCTAAAGCCACTCTTAATGATGGTATCTGGATTTCGAGAGGCAAGACAGGCTCACTTCCATAAACCAAAGAGAACGGGGTAGGTTTGGTCGGGGTGCGAACGGTGGTGCGATAAACCCACAAACACTTTCCCAACTTTTCATCCCAATCTCGTTTATTGGAAGAGACGAACTTCCGAAGGAGTTTGATGATCATCTTGTTGAAAGCTTCCGCTAACCCATTAGCCGCAGGGTTATATGGTGTAGAAGCAATATCTTTGATTCTGAACTTATTGCAGAATCTGGAGAATCCCTGACTAATGAACTGCGGACCGTTATCGTGAATGATCCGTCGAGGAACGCCAAATCGGTAAATGACATGATGCTTGACAAACTTGATCACATCTGTCGTCTTCACCTCTTTCATGGGCACGGCTTCGGTCCACTTTGAGAAATAATCGGTTATTGCAAGAATAAACCGGTGTCCTCTGGATGACGGAGGAGTTATAGGCCCCACAATATCTATCCCCCATGCTTCAAATGGCCAACTTGCAACAGTATTGTGCAAATATTCTTGGGGTTGATGAATAAAATTGGCATGTATTTAGCATGCATGGTACCATTAGCGTATGCCATTGCTTCCGTAATCATGTTCGGCCAGTAGTATCCCAGCCTTCTAATGCGGTCTCCAAATTTTGGACCGGGCTGATGAGCTCCACATACTCCATCATGTGTTTCTCTCAGCACTTTTTCTGCTTTCGCTTTTGATATGCAACGTAGTAGCAGACCATCTCTCGACTTTCTATATAAAGTCTGAAGTTTACGGTCATAATAAAGTCTTTGGGCCTTCCTCTTTATTGAGGTGGCTTCCTTAGCATCTTCTGGTAATATCCCATGTAAAGCGTAATCCACAAGTGGAAATCGCCAATCACGGGGCTCCATGGTTAGGCCTACTTGGCACACTTCTTTATTTTGAAGAAGAGTATCTGGATGAAGGAGCTCTCTGCTTTCAATGGTGATGCTTTTAACTTCACCTGGCGGGATTGCCAGTGTTGCGGCTAACGCGGCAAGAGTATCTGCATAAACGTTCTCATTTCGAGATACGTGATATATGTAGAATTGTTCAAAATATCCTGCTAGCTCAATAGCTAGCTGATGATAGGGGATGAGGGCTTCATGTCTGACCTCATACTCACCTGTCATCTGGTTGACGATGAGCTTGGAGTCTCCGTATGCCTCTAGATGGTTCATCCCAAGTTGCAGAGCTATTTTTAAGCCGATAATGAGCGCGTTGTACTCCGCTACATTATTCGTGCACGGTTCTGTTAATGAGTAACCGTTAGGCAATATATGCTTATGTGGGGATATTAGCACAACCCCCACTCCAGCAGTAGATCGTCTGGCAGCACCATCAAAGAACATTTGCCATGGTTGCTCTTTGCTAACTATGTTGACTCCTGACATCTGTTTGGTATTAGACCGAATTGGGTGGTCTGCAAGAAAATCGGCAATTGCTTGTCCCTTCGTCGCCTTTTGAGGAACGAAGTGTATGTCATAGGGTGACAGTAGCAGGGCCCATTTTGCCAGTCGGCCATTTAAAGCCCCTGGTTTTGTCATCAGAATCTTCAGGGGATTAACCCGTGATATTACATGAATCGTTTGCCCAGAAAGATAGTGTTGCATTTTCTGAACAATGAACACTAGGGCTAAACATTCCTTTTCAATCGGGGTATACCGTTGTTCGGCCCCAATCATTGTTCTGCTTAAATAGTAGAGGGCATGTTCATGGCCGTGCTCATTATATTGAGCCAGTAATGCACCTAAGGCATTATCCATGGCCCTTACATATATAAGGAAGGGTTGCCCATGGACTGGCGCCATAAGAACGGGAGGTTTGGTGAGGTATTCTTTAAGGTCATCAAAGGCCTGTTGACATGCCTCATCCCATACAAAAGAAACCCCCTTCTTCATAAGTCGAGAGAACGGCTGGTATCGTCCAGATAGGTTGGAAATGAAGCGTCGAATATAGGTGAGCTTTCCCTGTAATCCCCTTAATTCCTTAAGATTGCGGGGAGGCGGCATTTCGCTAATCTCTTTTACCTTTTCAGGGTCAAGGAAAATTCCTTTTGAGGTGATTATGAACCCAAGAAACTTCCCACTGGATACCCCCATGAATGACTTGGTAGGATTCATCTTTAGATAATGTTTCCTCATAAGATCGAAGACCACTCTTAAATCATGAAGATGATCTTCTTTGTTTTTGCTTTTGACTGCTAAGTCATCCACATAGTACTCCAATGTTCTACACAGGTGTTCTCTGAATATGACACTCATTGCGCGTTGGTAGGTGGCACCTGCATTCTTTAATCCAAATGGCATCACCGTATAACAGTATACCCCCAGCGGCGTTCTGAAAGTTGTATGCTTTTCATCATCCGGGTGCATTTTAATTTGGTTATAACCTGAGAAGCCATCCATAAAAGACATCCTCTCATAACCGCAAGTATCATCAATCATCATATCGGTGATGGGAAGTGGAAATTCATCCTTGGGACATGCAGCTTTCAGATCTCGAAAATCGATGCATATCCGGATTTTATCATTCTTTTTGCGAACCGGCACTATGTTAGCCACCCAGTCAGGATGCTGCTCTTCTCGGACGAATCCGGATTGTATAAGCTTGTTGACCTCGGCAACTATCGCCTCCATCAGTTCTGAACCATCAGTTCCGGTCGAAAACGCCTTTGCTGTTGTTTGACAGGCTTAGCATCTTCTTTGATATTTAACAGGTGTGTGGCAATTTGAGGATCAAGCCCAGGCATATCTTCATAACTCCATGCGAACACATCTATATACTCTTTGATAAGAGATATAATTTCCCCCTTTTCTAAAGGAGTTAGTGTGTCGCTTATGAAAATGGGTTTCGGATTTTCTTCTGTTCCCATGCTAACTTGTATTAATTTGTCTTCTGTGGGTGGGTCACGCTGTTCAAAGCGGACATCCCAGAGATTGTCCATATGCCTGGCCCAAGTATCATCTTGGACGTCAATTGGTTCCTCGTCGCTTTCTGGCGCGGATGAAACCATATTGACTGCCAAAGATTGAAACCAAGCACCGGTACTTATATCTGAATCATGATCGGGTGAAGATGTTTCTTCTTTAGCCGAAGAACTCTCTTCATCTTTTAATGGTGAAGGTGGGGTAGATACATAACCCAACCCCCTGCGGGTCTTCTGATAATAATCAGGACTCTTTCCTCTCGGTCTAAACGAGGGTATGAGATTCTGTCGCCCTTTTCCAAAGTTTAACCCCGGCTTCTGGGTAAAATTATATCCCATCTGTTCCATCATCTGTCAGGATCTCTGTTCATACAAATGGAACTTAGGTGATGTTTGTTCATCACTTTCACTACTTTGTCTTTGTCGAGGCGACGTGACCACTTTGCCGAACATGATCGGCCTTTGGTACTTCTGTCGGGGAGGTACTTCAAAGAAATGCCCATGATCCTCGGTTATTTTTAATTGAGAGAGGAGGGAAGACCTGAGGGGCAAATGGTATGCCGCCAGAACTTCAAGCTCGGTCAGGTCATCCACTTCGGTGGAGGTACAAGAGGGCTCAGACTCAGTAGTTACAGCATGCTCGTAGACCAACTTTATATTTTCATTAATAACCCATTCACTCTCTATTACATCCACTATATTATCAAAACTAAGAGTAAAATCTAGGTTGGGGTTAATTTCATAATCACCCCCATCATCCTCTTCAAAAGGTTCATACTCCGTGTCTGCCTCGTTACCACTTTCATCAGGGTTTTGAGGCTTGCCAGGATCATCGTTGGAGATTTCATGAGCTGGTTTGTAGAGTGAAGCATCTATGAAATAATTCTCCAGTCCTTTGAAAGGTTGCTTATCTGCAATTAGTGTCCGGACTTCTCCTTCCTCATTGCAATATTTCATGCATTGGTGAAGAGTGGACGGGACGATCATATAAGCATGGATCCAAGGTCGTCCTAGTAGCATATTGTAGGAGGTATCTGCATCAATAACATAGCATGTAACCTCCGTATTTAGATCTCCAATTTGGCATCGGAGTCAAATTTTATCGAGGGGACTGCTATTATTGGCATTGAACCCATATATTGACGTGTTGGTTGGTGTCAGACGATGGAGGGAGATCCCCAGCAGTTGCATCAACCTTCTGGGTATGACACTTAGTGCAGAACCCGGATCAATTTGAATTCAGCCCACTTTTGTGGATCCGACATATCCGGTAAAATATAAAGGCCTGTTGTGCTTTATATTCCTTACCTGCATGTCTTCTGGAGAGAACTATTTGCGGGACTTGCCTCCTCACTTGATGACAGCGGGGGCAAGAATCCTGTTCTTCATTAGCCGGCTCGACAATCTGAGATAGGAATGACTCAGAGTCTGCCAAAGCTTCCCTTAATGCCTCACGAGTTGACTTTGACAATCGTAACAACTCGTATAGCGTTACTCGAGCTGGAATATTTACCAGCTGAGTTATGATATCAAATTGGAAGGAGGCATTCTTAACTCCTTCATCTCTTCGCGGATTCTTCTGGAAACGAACACCTTTTTGCTTTGCAGGATTAGTAGTTTCCGCATATATATCCCTCGGATCTACTCTGGTGTAGTCTCTAAGATATGTTTTCCCAGACCGAGTGCCGGAAGGGCCTGCCCCATCTTGATGAGTGGTCATGGCTTCGGGCTCCTCTTCAGAGTCTGTGGGTATTCCTGCAATGTATTCATCCTTTACTTCCGCGGAGATAGCATTGCTAGTCCGCTTTTTCTTGTGACCCCCTGTGTTTGTCCACTGCTCGTCTTCTAGCAAATCGGGGTGGACCCACATAACTTCCCCTCTTTGGGTCGTTATAGGGACGAGTCCCTCTTGGGCTTTGTTGTAAGGATCAAGATTCTTTGTGACTGCCTCACCCTTTGGGATTGGGGTCACTCCTGCAGGGAACTCGTGGGTTCCAACCACTATGATTGCTATATTGGCAGTAACCTTCTTCTGCTCTTCCTTAAGCGTTAGAACCCCAGCTTCTATTAGTGCTTGGATTCTGTTCTTAAGGGGAAAACAATCCCGGGTAGGGTGCCCAATATTCCGGTGATAGAGACAGTAGTTGGGATCTTTAGTCTTACCAGTATCTTCTGGCTTCTTATTCTCCGGAAGTTTTAGCATTCCCTTCTTTTGGAGTAGATGAAAGAGGACAGGCGTCTGTTCCGCCTTGAAAGTGTAATTCCTTTATTGCTGCGGTCTAACTTGCCTTGATCCTCGCTGACCTTGAGGCTTCGGCTCTGGCGGAGGACTGGTCTTCTGAGGAGCAGCTTCTAACGACATGACTGTTTTTCCTTTATTCTTATTGCTGTTGTTTTGGGTATATGACTTACTACCCCCAGCACTCCTTGACCCGCGGGACTCTTCAACTCGGCGAATCAAGTCTTCAGCTTGCTCTCCTTGTTTGAGCAGGTCCCTCCACGTCTTAGACTCTACGGCCCCCATTTTGAGGAGCACATTGGTCTTAAGGTTATGTCGACAGGTCTCTACTAGAGTTTCCTGGATCATTCCGTGTTTACAATGTGCGGACTTCTCCCGGAACCTTTCTATGAAATCTTTAACCGTTTCTTGTTCTCCTTGTCTAGTTGCAAGGAGGGAATGAACCGTAATCTCGGTGTTATCCTCAAAGAAATGTGAGAGAAATAATTTCTCAACATCTAACCAGGTATTAATAGTACCTGGGGGCAACTGCATGAACCAAGTAAAGGCAGGCACTCGCAAAGTACTTGCGAATACTTTGGTCATGATGGGGTCATTACCCATCAAATGTCCTGCTTGGGACAAGAAGTAATATATATGCTGACTGGGCGATCCCTTCCCGTCGTATGGCTCTAACTTGAGCGGCTTATACTTCTGTGGGTATGGTATCGTATCCCATTCAGAAGGATATGGTCTTGAGACCCCTGCTTCTTACAACTCCTTTTTACGCATTAAAACTTCGAGTTTATTCTATAGCTTTTCTACCTTTTCCCCATGCGGGTCGTGGAAAGAAAATCTATCGTTATCCTCATGTATTGAGCGGGCTTTCTCTTCCTGTTCTTCCTCATTCAGAGTTTCTTTGCCCTTTTTGGCATTATCTTCAACAAATCTCGATAGCATGACTTTAAGACCTTCAATCATCTTTTGCTGCTCTCGAATCATCTTTTCTTGAGTTTCAAATCTCTGATTGATATCATCAGACTTATCTGCCATATGCGATGCTGACTTCTGTAGCCGAGACGATGTAGAGGATGGAGGCGAGGCTATAGCGGAATTATCGCTATCCTCGTCGTAAGAACCCCCTGCGAGCTCCTTATAATTTCGGGGCGGGACGGCTCCTGATCTTAGTCGAGTAACACGATGAGGTTCTTCATCGCTCGATTCTGAATCATCATCCGTCTATGCAATTTTCTTTCCTTTTCCTATCATGTTGGAGGTTATAGCTCTCCCTTGCTTCAAGGAAGTGGTTCTTGTCTTCTTAGCAGGATTCTAGTTTGACTCATTTAATCGGTCGAACACAAATATCCTGTTCTTGCTGCAGCCACAGTTGTCCATCACGGCTGATACTGCCATCACAAGTTGCTGGCAATGGCAGACAGGCTAACCTGAAGTTGGTCTATGCCTCTCTTCTTAGAGAGATATTCCCTGAGATCAGCGCCTTTAGTCATAGAGTCAAGAAGTTCATTCAACTTTTGAGAAGATCTGGGAACCCACTGAAGCTTCTTTGTCTGATCAACCCTGACTCTGGAGTTGGACCAATCCTCGCGTGGCTTAGGAATAGCCTCGCGTTTCACATTGCGGGCCTGAAGAATAGCTCCGCGCTTATCCACACTAGCCTCGCGTCTCTCGCTGGCTTGGTATGTCTTTAGAAGTTTAGCTTCTGAAATAATAGCCCCGCGTGAAGGGAAAGTCTTACACGCTGGCTTATCTTTGCGATTAACGCAGATCATAGCTTCGCGCCTAGCACGATTTTTACGACTGACAAATATTTGCCAATCGTCCTCGCGTTCCTCGCGGGTATTAGAAGTCTTGCGTTTATTGCGAATATTACTGGCCTCGCGTCTCTCGCTTAGCTCAGTATCAGCCTCGCGTGGAGAATCACACGCTGGCTTCAGAGAATTTTTATACTCGCGTCTCTCGCGAATGTTGGGTATTTTGCGACTAGCGCAAATCTTACTGGCTTCGCATCTCTTACTAGGCTCAGCAATAGCCTCGCGTGGGGAATCACACGCTGGTTTTGAAGAATTTTTATACTCGCGTCTCTCGCGAGTGTTGGGTATTCTGCGACTAGCGCAACCCTTACTGGCTTCGCGTCTCTCGCTAGGCTCAGTAATAGCCTCGCGTGGAAAATCACACGCTGGCTTTTCCTTGCTTTTAAGGCAAGTTGTATCTTCGCGTTTAACGCGGTAGAGACTGGTCTCGCGGGTAGCGCGAGCTAGTTTGCGAGGGACCATAGCCTCGCGTCCTCTAGAGTTAGCTCCGCATCCACGGCGGGCTTTGAGGGCTCTACGCCTCGCTCTTCGGTTCATGTTTCGGAGTTGGGTCCTGGTCAGTCCAGTCCCTAGGTCTTCTTCGGCAGTCGGAGGCTCATCCTCGACTAGGATTTCTTGTGTGAATTCCGGCTCTATAGCCGCAGTCTCCAAGGATCCCCGTCTCTCAGTGGATACCTTTCTACCCGTCACTCGGACATTGGAGTACATGCGACGATAGTGCCGTGACTCATCCAAGTCACCTGATCCGGAGGAGAGGAACTCCTCGTACTTCTGCTGGTCGATTTCAACGACCAGCGTGTCTACTTCGGATCCGATCAAGTCAACGTCCGATTACGCCACAATCTCTTCATCAGTGAAAGAGATGGCTCCCACTGTGGTCGCCAGTTTGTTCGTCGCAAAATTTCCTTCGCTTCCTTCCATTGAATTAACTTAAATTACAATAGAAGTGAACAAGATATAAAGAGAACAAACGAGAGGATTTATATTTATCGCTCTCTCTTTTACAATATTGTAGGATCTGTGGCGATGGGATCTATAGTAGTTCCCGTGGACGATCGGTACGTTGAAATCTTCTCTTTTAAAGATATCGGCCGGCTATAGACGATCTTCTCTGGTTTTGATTTGTTCAAGGCTCTCTCGCGTAACTCGAACTTCTCAAGAACTCTAGAAAGAAGATAGTGATTTTCTCTGATCTTCACGAACTCAAGGCTCTGTGCGTAACTTGAATTCTCTAAGATTTCAGAAAAATATCTCAATTGCCGAAAAGAAGATGAAGACCCAAGCCGAAAGGAAAAAGCCCCCCTAGGGTTTCACCAGGAAGGTATTTATAGCCCCAGGTTAATACAAGAGTTTCTATCTAAGTAGAACTCATCATTATCAGGGATTCCAATCAAATATCTTAGTTTTGATGGAACTCTGATTAGACTTGATTTGGGTATTGGATAGGCCCAGAATCATAATCTCAATCAATTTGAGATTCTGCTTATCTACTTACGCGGAGCTTTTAATCGCATCAAAACGCGGTGCTAAATAACCAAAACGCAGAGCTAACGCAGAGCTATTGATCATCTCCGCATTTTACTCAAACGCGAGGCTAATACAAGCCAGACTGCGGAATCAACGCGGAGCTATTAAATATCTCCGCGTTTTATTCAAACGCAGGTTTAATATTACCAAATGCGGGGCTACTGAACTGGCTCCGCGTTCTGTTGTGGAAAATCCTTTTTTAACTTTAGAAATTTTCACTGCCAACAATGTCGAGATATATGGTTGATATAAAACTGCTCGAAATATCCTGCCAACTCAATGGCTAATTGATGATAGGGGATGAGGGCTTCATATTTGACTTCATATTCACCCATCATCTGATTGACGATGAGCTTAGAGTCTCCATATGCCTTTAGATAGTTCACCCCCAGTTGCAAAGCCATTTTTAAACCAATAATGAGCGCATTATATTCCGCCACATTATTGGTGCACGGCTGGGTTAATGAGTAACCATTATGAAGTATGTGTTTATGCAGGGAAATCAGTACCACCCCCACTCCTGCAGCAGATCGTCTTATAGCACCATCAAAGAACATCTTCCATGGTTATTCTTGGTTAATTGTCTTGACTTCTGACATCTGTTTCAAGATATCCCCTAATGGTTTAGAATTGGACCAAATTGGATGGTCTGCAAGGAAGTCAGCGATCGCTTGTCCTTTCATGGCTTTTTGGGGAACAAAGTAGATGTCATATGGTGATAGTAGCAATGTCCATTTTGCTAATCGACCATTTAAAGACCTCGGTTTTGTCATAAGGATTTTTAGAGGGTTAACCCATGATATGACATGAATTGTTTGCCCTGAAAGATAGTATCACATTTTCTAGATAGCGAACACTAGGGCTAAATATTCTTTTTCAATAGTGGTATATCGATGCTCGGCTCGCATCATTGTACGATTTAGGTAACAAAGAGCATGTTCATGACCCTGTTCATTATATTGAGCGAGTAATACTCCTAGTGCGTTATCCATGGCCCTTACATATATAAGGAACGGTCTTCCAGGGACAGGCGCCATGAGGACAGGAGGTTTCGTAAGATATTCTTTAAGATAATCAAATGCTTGTTGACATGTTTCGTCCCATATGAAGAAAACCCCCTTTTTCATAAGTCTGGAGAACGGCTGGCATCATCCTGATAAATTGGAGATAAAGCGACGGATATAGACGAACTTTCCTTGTAACCCCCTCAACTCTTTAAGGTTCCGGAGAGGTGGCATTTCTTTGATCGCTTTCACTTTTTTGGGATCAAGAAAAATTCCTTCTGAAGTAACTATGAATCTGAGGAACTTTCCACTGGACACCCCCATGAAAGACTTAGCAAGATTCATCTTCAAGCGATGTTTTCGCATGAGATTGAAGATTGTTCTCAAATCCTGAAGGTGAACTTCTTTATTTTTGCTCTTGACTGCCAAGTCATTTACGTAACACTCTACAGTTTTACGCAGATGTTCTTTGAATATAACGCTCATTGCACGTTGATAAGTGGCACCGGCGTTCTTTAACCCAAAGGGCATTACCATATAACAGTATACCCCCAACGGCGTTCTGAAAGTTGTGTGCTTCTCATCATCGGGGTGTATCTTAATCTGGTTATAACCCGAAAGCCATCCATGAAGGACATCCTCTCTTAACCGCAGGTATTATCAATCATCACATCAGTAATTGGGAGTGGAAATTCATCCTTATTGCATGCAGCATTTAAATCCTGAAAATCGATGTATATTCAGATCTTGTCATTCTTCTTACGAACTGGCACTATATTGGCCACCCAGTCAGGATGTTGTTCTTCACGAATAAAACCTGATCTTATGAGCTTGCTAACCTCAGCAACTATAGCCTCCATTAACTCCGGTCGAAAGCGCTTTTGCTATTGTTTGACTGGCTTGGCGTCTTCTCTAATATTCAACCGGTGCATGGCAATCTGAGGATCGAGCCCGAGCATATCTTCATAGCTCCATGCGAACACGTCTATGTATTCCTTGATAAGGGATACAAGTTCCTCCTTTTCTAAGGGAGTTAGTATGTCACTTATGAAAATGGGCTTTGGGTTCTCTTCTGTTCCCATGTTAACTTGTACTAGCTTATCTTCTGTGGGCGGGTCGCGCAGTTCAAAACGGATATCCCAGAAAGTATCCATATGTTTAGCCCAGGAATCATCTTGAACATCAATTGGTTCCTCGTCGCTTTCTGGTGCGGCTGAAACCATTTTTGCTATTAGAGATTGAATCAAGCGCCAGTACTTAGATCAGAATCATGATCTAACGGATAAAGATCCTCATCGGCGGAAGAGCTCTCTTCGTATTTATATTGCGGTGAGGGAGGAGTGGATACATATCCAAACCTACTTCGAGTTTTATGATAGTAGTCTGGGCTCTTCCCTCTTGGTCTAAACGAGGGTATAAGATTTCGTCGCCCTTTCCCAAAGTTTAATCCCGATTTTTGGGTAAAATTATAATCCATATTTTCCATCATCTGTTAAAATTTTTGCTTGTATAGGTAAAATTGTAGTGATGTTTGTTCATCACTTCCACTACTTTGCCTTTGGTTAGGCGAAGCGATCATTGCCGAAGACAATTGGCTTTTGAGATACCTGTCATGGAGGTATTTCAAAGAAGCGATCTCGTCCCTTCGTTATTTCGAACCGAGAGAGTAGGGATGACCTAAGTGGCAAATGATATGCCGCCAGAACTTCAAGTTCGGACATGCCATCTGCCTTGGTAGAAGTATAAGAAGGTTCAGACTCTGTAACGACAGCAGGCTCGTGACTAACTTTATGTTTTCATTAATAACCCACTCATCATTAGCTACATTAGTTACATTAATACTATCAAAATTCACATTAAAATTCATACGAGGGTTTATTTCTTAGTCACCCCCATCATCCTCCCCTGGGGATTCATATTCAATATCTACCTCATTGTCGCTGTCGTCGGGTTCTTCAGACTCTTTGTAGTTCCGATAGGGGACCTCATGGGTCAGCTTGTAGAGATGGCATCAGTGAAATAATTTTCTAGCCCTTTGAATGGTTGCCTATCTGCAATTAATGTCCGGACTTTTCCTTGTTCATCACAGTATTTCATGCATTGATGGAGAGTGATGGGACTATTATATAGGCATGAATCCATGGTCGCCCCAGCAGAATGTTATAGGACGTGTCTACATCAATGACGTAGCACGTAACTTCTGTCAAGTCTCCGATCTGACATTGAAGCCGGATCTTCCCGAGGGGACAACAATCATTAGCATTGAACCCATATATCGTAGTGTTCGTCGGTGTCAGGCGATAGGGCAAAATTCCCAACAATTGCATTAGTCTTCTTGATATGACGCTTAGTGCAGACCCCGGATCGATTTAAATGTGGTTCACCTTCGTGGATCCGACATATCCGGTGAAATATAAAGGTCTATTATGCTTTATATTCCTGACCTGCATGTCTTCTGGGGAAAATATTATTTGTGGGACCTGCCTCCTCACTTGATGACAGCGGGGGCAGGAATCCTGTTCCTCATCGGCTGGCTCGACAATCTGTGCTAGGAAAGATTCAAAATCTGCCAAGGCCTCTCTTAATGCCTCCCGAGTTGATTTAGATAATCGTAACAACTCGTAGAGCGTAACTCGACCTGGGATATTAGCCAACTGAGTTATGATGTCAAATTTGAATGAGACATCCTTGATTTCTTCATCTTTTTCAGGATTTTTCTGGAAACGAAGCCCTTTTTGCTTTGCAAGCTTTGCAGGTTCCCCGTATATATTCTTAGGGTCTACTCTTGTATAGTTTTTGAGGTAAGTTTTGTCGGATCGAGTGCAAGAGGGACCTACCTCATCTTGGTGAGTGGTCATAATTTCGGCCTCCTCTTCAAAGTCCGTCAATACTCCTGCAATTATGTACTCTTCTTTAATTTTTGCGGAAATAGTATTACTAGTCTGCTTTCTTCTTTGGCTACTTGATGCGGTCCATTGCTCGTCCTGTAATAGATCAGGATGGACCCACATGAATTTCCCTCTTTGTGTTGTCACAAAGGTAAGTCCTTTTTGTGCCATTTTATGCGGGTCATAATTCTTCATGACCAGTTTTTCTGATGGTACCGGAGTTACTCCTGCAGGGAACTCATAGGTTCCTACCACCAGGGTCGCCATATTAGCGGTAACTTTCTTCTATTCCTTTTTTAGCATCAAGATTCCGGCCTCTATCAATACCTGAATCTTATTCTTCAGAGAATAACAGTCCTTAGTAGGGTGTCCAACGTTCCAGTGGTATAAGCAGTAATTCAGATCATTAGTCTTTCTTGAGTCTTTTGGCTTTCAGTTCTCCAGTAGCTTTAACATTCCCTTCCTGAGGAGTAGGTGGAATAATGTGGGCGTCTGTTCCGCCTTGAAAGTATAAGTCCTTTCTTGTCGAGGCCTATTTTGTCCCGTGCCATTTTGGTTTTGAGGCTTTGGATTTGGAAGATTTGTTTGCTTTGGAGCGGCATTTGATGCCATTACCGCCTTCCCCTTACTCTTATTATTGTTTTGTGGTTGCGGCCTATTATTTCCAAGACTCCTCGCTCCACGAGATTTTTCAACCCGGCGGATCAAGTCTTCTGCATGTTCTCCTTGTTTAAGCAAATTCTTCCAAGTTTTAGATTCCACGGCTCCCATTTTTAAGAGTACGTTAGTTTTGAGGTTGTGCCTGTAAGTTTCTACTAGAATTTCCTGGATCATTCCGTGTTTGCAATGTACGGACTTCTCCCGGAACCTTTGTATAAAATCTTTCACCGTTTCTTGTTCCGCTTGCTTTGTTGCAAGGAGGGAATGAACTGATATTTCGGTGTCATTATCAAAGAAACGTGTAAGAAAGTGTTTTTTAACGTCATACCAGGTATTGATAGTACCTGGGGCAACTGCATAAACCATGTAAAGCAGGCCCTCGCAAGGTACTTACAAATATCTTGGTCATTACTGGGTCATTAGCCATTAAATGTCTTGCTTGAGACAAGAAGTAATATATATATTGACTGGGTAATTCTTTCCCGTCATACGGCTCTAACTTGGGCGGCTTATATTTTCTGAATAGGGGGCGAAGTCCCACTCAAGAGGGTACGGTCTCGAAACCCTCGATTCCTTCAATTCCTTCTTGTGCATCAAGGCATCAAGTTGGCTCTGTAATTTCTTAATTTTTTCTTCATGAGGGTCATGGAAATAATATTTATCTTCATCATTATGTGCCGAGTAAGCCTTTTCTTCCTTATCTTCTTCGTTCATCTTAAATGGAGTTTCTTTTTCTTTCTTTCGCGGTGATTCCGAAGAAATTTTAGCTTTATCTTCGACTATTTTCTGAGTATTTTCTACCACCTTTAAGAGCATCATTTTGAGATCCTCAATCGTTTTTTGTTGGTCTCAGATCATCAGTTCTTGGGCCTCTAATCTCTGATCGATGTCGTCAGATTTATCCACTATATGTGATGCTAATTTTTGTGGTCTGGATGATGCAGAAGAGCGACATGAGGCTATGGCCGAGTTGTCGCTATCGCCATCACAAGAACCTTTTACAAGTTTCTTGTAATTTCAAGGGGCGACAACCCCTGATTTAAGTCGAGTAAGATGATGAGGTTTTTTGTCATTTGATTCGGAATCAACCTCTTTATCTATAATTCTCTTACCCTTTCCAACCATGTAAGAGGTTACTGCTTTCCATTCTTTTTCTTTAATCTCTCGGAGAGCACTTTTTGTCTTCTTCGCAGGATTTTTGTCTGACTCAGTTAATCGGTCGAATACCAACACCCTTTTCTTATTACAGCAACAATTGTTCAGTACAGCAGATACTGCTGTCATAAGCTGCTTGCAATGACAAATAAGGTTCGGTTGAACTTGATTTATACTCCTCTTCTTTGTTAAGTACTCTCTGAGGTCAGTGACTTTAGACATGGAATCATGGGGCCCACTTAGTTGTTGAGAGGATCCAGAGACCCACTGAAATTTCTTGGAGTCATTGATGTCAAGTTCTTGTCCAATAATACGATTATCAACCCTGATTTTGTATTCAGGTTGTTTTACGTGGAGCTGAACGTTAGCTTCGCGTTCTGGTACGCAAAACTGAGAAATAGCTTTGCGTTTTATACTAGCCTCGCATTTTACGCTGGCTTGGTATTTTTGCAGAAATTTAACTTCTGAAATTTTAGCCTCACGTGGAGGAAAGTTTTTGCACGCTGGCTTATTCTTGCGATTTACACAAGTCATATCTTCGTGCTTAACGCGATTTTTGTGATTAACGCAAATCTGATAATTATCTTTGCGTTTTACGCGATGATAAGGAGTCTTGCGATTAACGCAAGTTTTACTAGTTTCGCTAAGCTTAGTTTTAGCCTCGCATAGAGAATTACACACTGGCTCTACAAAAAGTTTATCCTCGCGATTTACGCGATGGTCAGAAATTTTGCGATTAACACAAGTTTTACTGGCTTCACGATTTACGCTAAGCTCCGTCTTAGCCTCACGTGGAGAGTCTCCATCACACGCTGGCTCTATCAGAACTTTATCCTTACGATTTACACGAGTCTCTCTGGTTTTAAGTCTAGAATCAATAGCCTCGCGTAGAGAATCACATGCTGGCTTAGTCATATTTTTGCGTTTAACACGATATTGACTGGTCTTGTGATTGACGCAAGCCAGTTCACGAGGTACAATAGCCTCGCGTTCTGCACTTCATTAGCCTCGCGTTTAACGCAGGCTATGAGGGCTTTTCGCCTTGCTCTCCGATTTCGGTTGTGGAGTTGGGTTCT
This sequence comes from Dracaena cambodiana, assembly GCA_036321105.1. Taxonomy (NCBI): domain Eukaryota; kingdom Viridiplantae; phylum Streptophyta; class Magnoliopsida; order Asparagales; family Asparagaceae; genus Dracaena; species Dracaena cambodiana. The sequence continues at coordinate 40,464,302 of JAYEPQ010000007.1, forward strand.
GGTTAAACTAGTTTTCAAGCCTTCTCCGGCAGTAGAGAGGTCATCCTCTGTCAGGATTTTCTACCCAAACGACGGCTCTATGGCCACGATCTCCAAGGGTCCCCATTTAACAGTGGATTCCCGATTACCCAATTACGGATATTGGAGCACACGCGGCGATAACGCAGCGTTTCAGTCAGATTACCTAATTTATAGGAGAGGTACTCCTTGTATTTCGGCTGGTCGATCTCCACGACTAACATATTAACGTCGGATCCGATCATTTCCATGTCAGATTGCACCACGATCTCTTTTTCAGTAAAAGAGAGGCCTCCCACCGTGGTCGCCAGTTTATTCTCAGCAAAATTTTTACTTCCTTCCATTGAAATAACTTAATTTCTAGGAGCACATGCGACGATAACGCGGCGATAATGCAGTGTTTCAGTCAGATTACCTGATTTATAGGAGAGGTACTCCTTGTATTTCTACTGGTCGATCTCCATGACAAGCATATTAATGACGGATCCGATCCTTTTCACGTCAGATTGCACCACGATCTCTTTTTCAGTAAAAGAGACGCCTGCCACTATGGTCGCCAGTTTATTCTCAGCAAAATTTTTGCTTCCTTCCATTGAAATAATTTAATTACAGTGAAAGCGAGCAAAAGAAAACAAATGAGAGGATTTATAACTAATTGCTCTCTTTTACAATAAAAAGTGGGCTCTATATAGCGATGGGATCTATCAAGTAGCTCCTTTTGACGATCTTGACGTAGAAGTCTTCTTGCTAAATGAAGATGACGGCCGGCTCTTGATCTTCTCTGCTGGTCTAGATGGGTTCAAGACTCTCACGCGTAACTTGAACTTTACCAAAGCTTCAAAAAGATCCATAAAGGCTTCCTCAAAAGGGTATTTATAACTTTGGGCCAATATGAGAGTTTTCAATTGTCTATAATTTGAAAGTAGTTGTGTTCATCAAGGATTCTAATCAAATATCTTAATTTTGATTTAAATCTCTTGATTATGAATTCTGATTGGACTCAATTTGGGTATTGGGTAAGCCCAAATCTCAATCTCAACCAATTTGGAATTCTAATAAAATTTGCTCATGCGGAGTTAAAGCGGAGGTAACATCATCAGAACGCGGAGCTATGGATTAGCTCCGCGTTTTGCTCAAACGTGAGGCTAAATAGCCAAAATGCGGAGCTAGGAAGTTAGCTCTGCGTTCTGCGTGGTTACTTCCTTTCTATTGATTTTCTGAAAATTTTACCACCAACACTAGGTACTTCGAAGTGATATATGACATGATTTAATAAATTTGATCGCATCCGATGTCTTTACTTCAGTTAAGAAAATTGCTTCAATCTATTTTGAAAAATAGTCTGTTATGGCTAATATGAACATGTGACTCCTTTTTTATGGTAGCGAAATTGTCACAATATTCGAAATTGTCACAATATTGTCCATTCCCCACATCTTAAAGGTCCATGATGTAGTCGTTAGGTGGAGATATTCTCGCGACTGAAGTATGAAGTCAGCGTGTATTTGATAGACTCTGCATTCTTTGGCATATACAACTGCATTTAAAGTTATTTTAGGCTAATAATATCCCATTCTTTGGAGTCTATCCCAAAATTTCGGTCCTATTTGATGTGCTCTGCATATACCGCTATGAGCTTCTTCAAGTGCTTTTTGGACTTCTTTACCAGAAAGGCAGCAAAGCAGGATTTTGTCATAAGATTTTTTTTGCATAATGTCTGAATTTCGGCATTATAATAGAAACAAACAGCCATTCTTTGAATAATTGCTATTTTTTTGGGATCTTCTGGTAATATTCCATGAAGAACATAGTTGATATAAGAAAATCGTCAATCTCTTGGTTCAAAACTAGATTCAACAGCATGTATTTAATTTGCTTTTTTGCTTATCACCTGGGTTTAACTCAATTTCGAGTTCACACTTTGAGCAAAATAATTCTTTGCTACCCACTATAAGGCATTTACTAGAATTTTTAGGTAAAGCTAAGGAAACGGCTAAAGAAACCAATAAATTTGCATAGCTATTTTTATAGCATGGTACATGGTTAATATAGAAGCCACTAAATCCACTAAAACTATCAGTTATCTTTGTGACTACTTGGTAGTAAGACAAGAGATCTTCATTTTTGACTTCATATTCTCCCTTGACCTAGTTAACTATCAACTGAGAATCTTCATACGCCTATAAATATTTCACCCATAACTGTTTAGTTATTTTTAAACTAATCATCAAGGCATTGTATTAGGCGACATTATTGGAGCATGGTTCTGTTAACGAGTAAGCTCGAGGGATGATATAGTTTCGGTGGGAGAGAAAGATAACCCATATTCCTGGTACCATCTTTCTTTTAAGTTCCATTCTGAAGGCACCATCAAAGAAAAGTTGTCAGACTTCTTTTGTGGTGGTATTTGCCTTAGTAGTTTCATGTTGAGCACCATCTTCAAGAACTACACTTTCTTCCACTGTTTCATCTGGGATACCTTCATACAATTTCGAAGATTCTGAAATTGGGTGTTCCTCTAAAAGTCAGTTATACCTTGACCCTTAATTGATTTCTTCAGCGTATTACGATAGCAGGATAACCCAATTAGATATTCTCGAATTTAATGATCCTAGCTTGATCATTAATATTCTTAATGGATTAACTTTCGATATAACGTAGATAGTTTGTCCTACCAGATAGTATCGCATTTTCTATACTGTGAATACTAAAGGTAGTCATTCTTTTTTCACTAGGTTATATCGATGTTCAGCTTTTACCATCATTATACTTAGGTAGTAAATAGTTTGTTCATGTCCCAGTTTATTCTTTTGGGCTAGCAGAGCTCCCAAAGAATGGTCCATAGCTCTCACATATAATAGAAAGGGTTTCCTGAAATTAGAGTACAAGGACTGGTGATTTGGTGTTGATTTCTTTAAAAGTCTATTGGCAAGCATAATCCCAGATGAATGATACTTATTTTTTTTCATTAACCGTGTGAATGGTTGATATCTTTCTGATAAATTTGCATATATATGCCTACCTCCCCTGTAGTTCTCTTAATTCCTTCAGATTCCTAGATGGTTGCATATCTTGAATTGCTTTGGTTTTATCTAGGTTGAGATAAATTTCTTGAGATGTAACCACGAATCTAAAGAACTTACCACTGGAGACCCCCAGAAATGATTTCATTGGATTCATTTTAAGTTGGTGTTTCCACATGAGATTAAACACCATTCTCAAATCCTGAAGATGACTATCTTTGCTCTAACTCTTGATAGCTAAATCATCCACATAGCATTCCACCGTCTTTGTTAGGTGTTCCTGAAATATAGTGTTCGTAGCCCATTGATACGTGCCACCTACATTCTTTAGGCCGAAGAGTATAACTTTATAACAATATACCTCCAGTAGCATATGAAAAGATGTATACTTCTTATCATCATGATACATTTTAATTTGATTGTATCCAGAAAACCCATCTATGAATGAAATTCTTTGAAGTTGCAAGTACTATCAATCATGACATCTGTGATAAATAGTCATCTTTTGGGCATGCTTCATTCAGATCTTTAAAATCAATACAGACTCTAATTTTTTTCATTCGTTTTAGTCATTAGGACTATATTTGCCACCAAATCAGTGTATTACTCTTCACGAATTAAACCTGATTCAATTAATTTTTTAATTTAAATTTTGATGGCTTCCATTATTTTAAGACAGAACTTTCGTTGTTGCTGTTTAACCGATTTCACGTCTAGTCAAATGTTCAACTTGTGCAGAGCCACTTGAGGGTCTAACCCTATCATGTCTTTATAATTCTAAGCAAAGACATCGATGTAATCTCGAGTGAGAGTAATTAACTCTTCTTTTTCTTTAGTAAATAAATTTTCACTTATAAATATGGGTTTATGATTGGTTCCGTCACCTACATTTAGTTAGATCACTTTATGTCCCGTTGAAGTTCACATTATTCAAATGGAACGTCCCATTTCATGTTCAGATATTTTGTCCAAGAATTATTTTTTATTAGTGGTAATTATTCATCTTCTTTCTGTCTGTAGTGACCACATTAATGGAAACTTCATGAAAAATTGGTCCAACACTTACATCTAAATTCAACATAATGATTCAGATGAATGATCTATTGGGTTTCTTCAAAATTTGTTTCTGAAAGAATTTCCAGAGTTGTGACATATTACAACTCTTTGCCAGTTTATCATAATAATCTGGCATTTTTTTCTTTTAGAAGAAAAGGTTAAAGTATTGTTCTTCTCTTTTTCCAAAGTTTAACCCCCTAATTTCGGTTAGGTCATATCCCATCTTTTTTATCATTTTATGAGTACTTTTTATTGTAATGGAAAAACTCGGGATTTTTCTGTTCTTCTTCAGAATCTTCATAATTTTCTTTGTTGTTGTTATTTTCCTTTCCAAATAAGATAGGTTTTTTACCTTTATACTTGGGAAGAACTTCAAAAATTGCTTCATTTTCATCTCCATCATCATCACTTTGTATATTAAAGGATGAGCGAATGGGTGCTCGGAATGATGGTAAGGAATATATCGCATCTAATTGATCACTAACTGCACCAGTACTAGTACTTGAAGGTTCAGAATTAATACTAGAGGATAAGCAAATTCTATGTTCTCATTAATAATCCACTCGCCATCAAAATTGGTAATGTCATTTACATCAAGACCTTCAAGACTTATTACAATTGGTTCTAAGCCCCATTCTTCATTATCTTCGGATCTCAAATCTGCAGATCCTAATTATGAGTCAATTTCATTGCCACTATTTGACTCATCTTGCTCAGGTTGTTTTGCTACTTCAAAAGTGTCTTGATAGAGCAGCGCATATGTGAAGTAATTTCAACCCCTTTGAGAGGTTGCTTTTCTGCTATCAAGGTTTTCACATTTTCTTCTTAATCCACATACTTCATGCATTGTAGAAAGAACAACAAAGTTGAGGTGGATCCATGACCTTCCAAGCAGCAAGTTGTAAAACTTGTCAATATCTATCACATAGTATGGGACTTCCATCTTCAGATCACTAATTGGCACTTCAGCTTTATCTTCCCTAGAGACTTACAACCATTTTTGTTGAAGCCAAAAATGGTAGTTGTAATACCCCAAATTTTGAGATACCTGTATTGCTCTCTGGAGACCAGTGGTGCCGAATAAGTCTACCGAAATCAATTTTGGACACCGAAATAACTTTCGGTTAACGTAACTTTAAATCCACAAATCCAAATGACATTCAGTCTTCGTAATTATTAGTTTTGTAATATTTAGGATTTTTGGAGATTTTTCTTACGAGGCCAAAAAATACTCCCAAAATTGCTAATTTAATAATATTAAAATTATCTTTCTAATTACTTCGAAATTTTGGTTCATTTATTCCGGACATCGAAACAACAAACGGATAATTTTGTAGTATTTCTCTCGTTGAGCACTACGTCCTACATAAATTTGGTAGTATTTGGAGAACGTTATACGGAACCGAAATTATTAAATTATTAAATAAATAAAATTTTTATTAACCCAATATCTTCCCCACCTCATTCTTTGATGTCAAGAGAAGCGGGAGTTGCGGTGGTGTGTTGTCGAGTGGAGAAAAGGGTGGCATTGAAATAAACTTTTCACCCTTTTATAAAAACCACACCCTGCCACACCCTCCCACACCCTCTCTATATCACTCTTTTCTTCTTCTAACTTTCGACCAAACCAACCAGCAGAGAAAGGAAAAATAAAAAAGAGAGAAGGGAAAAAAAGAAGAAAGAAAAAGAAAAATTAAACCGAACCGAGGATTCAAACCAAATATTCGAGATCAAGCCGAGGCAAGCAACACTTCTATATTTTCGTTCATTTGTTTTTATTTAATTGTATATTTTTTTATATTTAATTTGTATTTAATTTACATGTGTATTCGTGATTTATTTTGCAAAAATATTTGGTTTATATTTTGATCTATTGAATGATATTGAAAACTGAACCAGGTTAGTGTGTTAATTTTGATATATATAAATATCATAATATTTGTTTAATTTTTTATATATATTTGCAAAAATAATTGGGTTGCATGCAAAAACAATTTTTGCATGCAACCCATGCAAAAATAGAAAGAAAGAAAAAAAAGAAAAAAATAGAAGGAGAGCTTGGCTGGGCCAGAGTTTAGAAAGAAAAAGAAAAAGAAAAAAAAGGGAACTGGGCCTGACCCAGCCCAGAAGAGAAAAGAGAAAAGAAAAAAAATAGGGATCTGGGCCTGGCCCAGTCCAAGAGAAAATAAAGAAAATAAAAGAATAGGCTTGGATTTAACTTGGGCCAAAGAAAAAAAATATAGAAAAAATAATAACACTGGCCGGCCAGCCCAGCCCAGTAGAAGAAAAAAAATGAGATGAGTGGGCTTGGGCCTGGTCTAGGCCTGACAGAAAAATAAAATAAAATAAAAATAAGTGAGAATTTAGTGGGCCTGGACTGGACGGAAAAGAAAAGGAAAAATAAAATTAAAATAAAAATATGAAAAAGTGGGAATTTAGTAGGCTTAGGCTTGATGGATTAAATGATTGAGGGATTTGAATTCGACTTGGCTTGGATTAATTGGACATAATTGATAAATTAATAATAGTAATAAATTAGATTTTAATTAAAAGATAAATACATATTAATATATATGATTGAGCCTAGAAATGTAATAAATACATACGTTTAGTTTAAAAATAATGCAGTATTATTATATGATTAACTTGATTCCCAAATTGGGTTATTGATTGGTATTATTAATTGAACCAGATTATTAAAATAATTTTAATGATATGAATTGTGGTACAATTGTGCACTAACATTTATCATGTTACATGTCATGTGCTTTGATATTACAAGTCATGTGTTTTACATGTCACGTGTTTTGATATTACTAGTCATGTGTTTTAATATTATAAATTATGTGTTATGATACTACATGTCATGTACAGCCATGGAAATGCAAGCATATTATCATGAATTGAAAGAAGAAAAAAAACTAAAGAAGGGTTATAAAATTTTCATGTGCATAATTAATTATGAACACGGGGACAGGAGAAACTATATGATGGATAAGCGCCTTGCCGTATAAGAATTGATTGTATTGTTAGGGCTGGGATTCTTTTACTGCAGCGGCCTGGGTGATTACTAGATCACCAATTAATATTTACCCAGAGTGGTATGTCCGTTACTATATACAGTACGAAATTTGATTGTAGTACCTAGCGGCATGTCATGGTTCAGCACCATGAATATTGTGATCGGGTCCCGAGTATGCACGGGCACTTATACGACAATGGAGAATAGCGCTATCTTATCCATTAATACAGTTTCTACAATTAAATTGGATGATAACTGAGACCAATAGAATATATGATTAAATAGATAGAGTAGTTATTGTCATGTTTATTTATCTATGCATTTATTTATACTTGCCTTCATGTTAATTTATATGTTACCTTCATGTTAATTTATATGCACTCAAACAACACTGACATAAACATACTCATGCACACTGATATTCATGTTCTATGATAGTACACAATTTCTCTTTTTAAATGTGTTACTTGCTGGATTTAATCCCCTGGGTTTTGAACCCAGATTTGGAACATGAAGAAGGGGATCCAGCCCCAATTGAAGACCTGTATTTCGTTGGACAGATCGAGTGACAATAGGCAAGCGAAGTACCTTGGAGAACTTTTGTATATTTTATTTATATTTCCTTTTGTCTGGGTACTGCTTTTCTCTTTTGCCTCTTTGTGTCATATTTAAAACAGTGTGTCATTTTATATAATGAACTTTTTGTATAAATAAAAATATTTCAGTTTCAGACATGTTATTTATTCATCTGATTGTAGCAGTAGTTACGGTTATTCTAAGATCCTGTGACTGTTGGGCTATCTAGTGCAAGTAATAAGTAACGTCCTCTGTTTTGGGAAGCAGCTGAAAAATGGGGGCGTCACAATAGTGTTGTGGTCGCCAATCTACTCGTGGGATCCCAAGATATAGCAATGTCCTTCTGACCATTATGCTTAAAGCGGATCCAGGATCAACTTAAATTCGATTAATCTCCAATGACAATATTATTCTTCACTTGCATATCTTCTGGACAAAAGGTTATGCGAGGAGTCTTCTTGGAAGCTAGATGACGTATTGCACAAATTTCTTCTTCTGTCATCTCTAGAATCTAAGCCAAAAACACTTTTGAGTCTTGTAGAGCTTCCCTTAAGGCTTTCCTAGTTTATTTGCACAGCCTTAGGAGTTCATAGAAGATTATCCTTATGGGGATATTAGTCAGTTGTGCCAACACATCAAATCGGAAAGGTTTTTTTCCATAACTTCTTTGTCTTTATTTTTAAGAGTTTTGTCAAACTTAAACTCTTTCTGCTTATTGTTCTTTGGAAATGAGGTTCAACCACTTAATCATAATTTTTCAAGTAGTTTCTTCCTGAACGAGTTCTAGTGGGTTGCTATTGTTGGTCTTCACCAACCGCCATTGATTCTTTTATATTCTCTTCTGAGTCTGCAAGTGGACGAACTACTGATTCATCTTCAGAAATTGTAATGGCAATATTGGAAGTGCATGCCTTTAGTTTAGACTTCTTCTTGAATGAACTAGAAGTTCATTGTTCATCTTTGAGGAGGTCCGGATATATCCACATTATGTCCCTTTTCGGTAATTCGAAAAGAGACATTACTTTCTTTTGTTGATAATGAGGATCATAATTTACAATCCTTATAGTATCTTTGGGAATCAACTTCACCCTATCTTGTATGGTTGACTCTATCGAATATGGAGCTTTTCTAAACTTGAAAAAGATCATATTTTCTATCACCTTCTTTTGTTCTAGTAATACCTTGATGACATTCACATCCACCAGTGCTTGTATATTATCTATTAAGATGTAGCAATTCCTGGTAGGATGGTTAATAATCCTATAGTATAGGCAATAGTTAGGATCGTCAACATTTCCTACTTCTTCAGGGCGTTTAGCCTCTGATAACTTTAGTATATTCTTTTTTATAAGCAAGTTGAAGATAGTGATAGTATGCTCATCTTTGAAAGAATACTGTTTCCGAGGAACTCTTGATGATGGAGTTCTCACAGGAGGAGGCTTGTCTAGTTCTAGAGCGTATACTGTCATTGTCTCTTTCCCTTTAAATCGGGATGACTGAGGTGCTCCGAAATTGTTTCTTCTTGGTTTTCCTCCTTTTTCGACCTCAAGCCGTTGTGTAATTTCTTCGACTTCTTCGGCTTATATTGTTAATTCCTTCCAAGTGATGGACTTTACTGCCCTCATCCTGATGAGAATCTTCACTGATATATTATATCTACAAGTTTCCACTAAAGATTGTTGTGGCATCCCATGCGGACATCTTTTTGTGGCAAAGAAATATTGCGGAATCTTTTTATGAAGTCTTGAACCGACTCCCTTTCTTCTGTTTTGTAGCAAGGAGCGCTGGCATCGAGATATGCATGTCATTTTCATAAAATCTGGTCAAAAAGGCTTTCTCCATATCATTCCATGAGTTATCGATTCTAGACTCCAATCTATGGAACCATTCAAATGCTAGACCCGTGAGGATACTAATAAAAACTCACGTGATGATATGATCATTCCCTGCCAAATGTCTTGTAAAATAGTAAAGGTGCTGATTCGGTGATCCTTTACCATCAAAAGAATTGAGCTTTAAAGGCTTGTAATTATCAGGAAATGGTATGTTCTCCCATTAAATCGGATAGAGTCTTATGATCCCCAGTTCTTGCAGGACATTCTTATGAACAAGGGCATTCATCTGGTTCTGAAAACTTTCCATGAGGACAGCATATGGGTTGCCTTCTGGTTCTGAATTCTCGGATTGGTGATGGGAGAATTTAGAATGGTTGTCATGCTCTTCGCATTCTTCGCCACTGGTGCTCACGGGAGGAGTGTGAGGCTCATTTTCTTTTTTTTCCCTCTATCCTTTCTTAGGATACGGCAGTGTTTTAAATATCGACCACTATACCGGTATACCGGTCGGTATATCGGAAAAGTAAAAACAACGAGACAATAAGGTGATTTTTTACCGTTTCTCATTTTTTACCGGTCGGAATGGGTTTTTGTTGCGGGTTAAACCCATTAACCCGTTAAAAATCTGACCCGTTAAGAAATAAAATGCCTTTAACGGGTCGGGAGGGGAAAAAATAAGAAATTTGCTCGTTCTCTCTCTCTCTCTCTCTCTCTCTCTCTCTCTTTCCCCCGTGAACTCGACTGATGGAGCGATTCCCCAACCCTAACCCTAATTTTTCAAATTCAACCTATTCTCTTTCTCTTTCTCCCAATCTCCGAAACTCTTTTTCCCACTCTCTCATTCCCTTTCTCTTTCTCTCCTTGTGAACAATCAATCGAGCGATTGAGTCCAACCCTAACCCTCATTTCCAAATTCAACCTAAATTTCACTCTTCGATCCTCATCTGACCAGTCACCGACTCTTTTCCCACTCTTTGATCCTCCAACAGGAGCTTGTCGGTCAATTCGATTTCGACAGGAGCTCGCTAACTGATTCCTCCACCAATCTTTCATTTTCACCGGTCGATTTGACCCACTGGTAAGTCAATTTTGGTTAATTTCATATTAACTTTAATTAGTGTTATAATTTTCTTTAATTTATCTTATAATTGTAATATTTAATTGAAGTTAATTGCGTTTTGTGTTAAAATCTTTAATTTTTGTGCAATTTGAGGCAAATTTTAGACTTCAACCCAATGATAAAATATTGAATCAGTGTTCGACCCACTGATTCAATGGATCAATGGGCGAACAATGAAGTGATTGCGTTGAGTAATGTTGAGTAATGAGTATATTGGGATTTTGAAGTGAATTTGATTGAGAATTTGTAGAGTAATGAGTAATTAGAATGTTTGATGAGAGTATTTGTTGGATATGTTAAGATTGTTTGTTGATATATTGGGCACATAGCTATGTTGTACTAATACTTGTTTGTTTCATTGTTCAATTGATACTAAAAAATTATAGGACATTAACATTGTGCAATTGATACTAAAAATTTGTAGTATTTGTTGAATATATTAGGGGTTAAAAATTTTAGTTATTTGTTGACATAATAGATAATTTAGTTTTCCTTACACCTTAGTTATATATATTAGTCTCTTAATTTCTTAAATTTTTTAAGTTTGGTTTATATAATTTTAAACCAAAATATATATTAGTCTCTTAATTTCTTAAATTTTTAAGTTTGGTTTATATTGGATAATTAGTCTCTAACTCCATAGTTATGTATATATATTTTGTTTAATGCAAGTTTATTTTTTATAAATTTTGAGGTTAGAAATAGCTTGAAAGATGTCCTCTTTTGGTGCTTCTAATTTCCAAGAGAAGTAAGGAGGTAAAAATCTAGTTTGGAATTGGAGAAAAAAGTACCCAATAAGTCCAATAAAGTAGAGTGTAATTTCTATAAGAACGAATATGGGGGAGGCATTACTCACTTGAAGGAATATCTAGGTCATGTCAGCGAGAATATCAGAGACGGTTCCCTTGTCCCTAATGACGTGAACCAGAAAGCTCTGGTAATGCTAAATAAAACTAGAGTAGTAAAAAAAAGAAACGTAACAGAACTTCAAAAATTATTAAATGAAGTTCGTAATGGGGAAGAAGAAGATGAGGAGACAATTCGAGAAGAAGAGTCATCTTCTCGCAAAATAACATGTCAATTTTCTCGCAAAAGACCAATGGATCAATTTGTTGTTTGATTGGTCAAAAAGATAGTGGAAGCAACCCAAAAACAGCCTACTGTGCCATCAGTCTAAAAAAACGGTGGAGACAATGCAGTTCGATACATTGCCGGGTTTTTTATGAAGGAGGGTTTGCATTCAATCTTACTATGCTGCTATCTTTTATGCGAATGGTCCAAGCTATTGGTAAGTATGTACCAAACTTATGGACTCGCAGTCCATACAAGCTCAGAGAGACTTTCCTCCAGAGAGAAGTCAAGGAGACGAATGCAACTCTTGAATCATTCAAACAAAGTTGTCGAACAAATGACTGCAGTCTAATGACTGATGCATGGTCGGACTGAAAGAGGGAAAGTTTAATAAATATCATTGTGAATTGTCCAGCTGGTACAACCTTCTTAATATTGCAAGATGCTTCTTCTGACAGATACGATAGCAATTATATCTACAAATTTGCAGAGAGGGGAATGAATGAGGTTGTTGTGGAAAATGATGTATAGATTGTGACAGATAATGTTTCGAACAATATGACTGCGGTAAATACATTAGCTCTGACACATCTAAACATATTTTGAACATTTTGTGCAGTACATACAGTTAATCTAATGCTTGTGAATATTGAAAAAATTAAACAAATCCAAAGTGCAATTATGATGGAGAGATCAGTCTCCGTGTATATATACAGTCACACCAAGTTTCTAGATATTATAAGGAAGGCAATTGGTTGAGAGCTAATAAGACCGGGTATAACTTAGTTTGTCACGGCATTTCTCTCTTTGTCATCAATCAGAGAGAAGAAGATAGAGTTGCAGTATATGTTTATTTTTGATGAATTGTTGGATTACACTCTGTCCAAAATAAATGCTGGTAAGAAGGTATTTATTTAAATTAATAAAAATTAATATTATAAATTTAAATTATATGTTATTCATATTTTTTAATACATCTTTTTATGAATGTTTAGGTTGTAGAAATAATTGCTAGCAACAAATTTTAGAACAAAACAAATATTGTGCTAAAAGTATTTACTCCACTGGTGAAAGTTTTATGCAGAGTTGATGGGGACAAGATCTCTTCAATGGGTTTTTCTGTACGGTGACTTAAAGACTGCTAAAGAGGAAATAAGAGATGTTCTGGGGGTGAAGAGAAGAAATATCTTCAAATATAGAAGATTATTGATAAGAGATGAGAGGAAAAACTTAAGAGTACTCTGCATAGAGTTGGATATCTCTTGAACCCTCTGTATTACTATGCGAAGTAGCCTGAGATTGATACTGATGGGTCGTTCATGTCGGGCTTCATTAAGGTGATACACAGATTCTATCCAGATGATCATGACAAAGTTGATAAGATTGTGCGCAGCTTCCAATGTATCAACATCAAAATGAATCATTTGGAATGTCTTTTGCAACTGCAGCAGTAAAGAGAATCATTAATGCAGGTATGTATTTCAATTTAAGAAATACAAAATTCAATCTACTTTCAATTTAAGAAACTATTTTACTAATAACTATTTCTAAATATTTATTGCTAGCTCAATTGTGGCAATTCTACAAGACAAAAGCTCACGAATTGAGGATCATAGCAATGAGGATTTTGAGCCTGACAAGTAGTTCTTCAGGTTGTGAAAGGAACTGAAGCACATTTGAGATGGTACTCCGATTTGTCATTTACTAATAAAATATTTTTTCTTCCAAACAAATATGTTCTCAACGAATTTTATGTGATAATCTTTTATTTAGGTACATACGAAAAAAAGAAATAGGCTAAATTCTAAGAAATTGCATGATTTAATTTTTGTCAAGTTCAATGCAAGGCTCAAGAACAAACTTTCAATTCTAAACAGAGATTCCCTTATTGCATATAATAAAGAGAAAAAGGTTACTGAATGGTTCATACTTCAGAAAAAAATGGTGATCCTTATGAGACTAGTGATGATGAGATCTTCCCTGGAGAGCAATTGACTTTTCGACAGGTGTCAATTGTTATGTGTGTTAATCCAAAGAAAAGAAAAAGTGAAAGAGTTAAGACATCTAAATCCAAGAGCAGTATAACTTCTAAGGGGAAGCATCCTCATATTCAAAATTTAAGTAGCGGTCCGCATCAGATGAAATGATGAGAAAGAATCTTACACATCATCATCAGATGATGAGTAGCAAGGCATGCTTTTGAATGAACCAATGGAGTCTGAATCTGGCTAGAAAATATGTTGTAAAATTAATATTTAAAGTTTCTAGTATATTTCAGATAAACTTATTTAAAGAACAATGTTGTAATTTTGCAAATTATATCACTTTTGTATTGTAGAAACACTTTTCTTTTTTCTTGAAAATTTATTTTTCTTAATTTTATGATTATATGTTACTTTGTGCATATGCAGACATTCTAGATAGTATCTGCAAATTCATAAATTTAATGCAAATAAGTAAAGGTAAGTACCTTAAACGTGTTTTATGTATTTTTATATGTTCTATATAGCCAATTATATGATTATTTTTAATTGGTATGACACCGATATGACACTCCTATATTTAGGTTCATATCGCAATATCTCGCCGACTATCCGGTATCCGGTATGTAATTTGGCTAATCGGTATATAATAAGTATCCGATATTTAGAACACTGGGATGCGGGGACCTCTGGAAGAAGATTCTCCTTTCTTCTGTGTTTGTTTTTTGACCAGAAATTGAAGCATCTTTCTGATCTCATTTATAAACTCTTGTTGTTTCTGGGTGATCTTTTCATGCTCATTTATTTTCTACATGAACTTATCAGGATTTTCTTGCATCATATATGCAGAGGCAGTATCCTCCATAAATAAGTCAGAAGTTTGAGACTCTACTACAGCTGAGTTTATCCCCTTTTCTTCGTCAGAGGAGATTCCAGCTAATTTTCAGTAATCTAGGGACACTACAACCCCTTTTTGAATTCTAGTGTTTTGGAAAACACCATGAATTTTACTAAATACTTCTTTTAGACCGGAGAAATTTCGGAGTCCAAAGAGTCTGATCGAGAGGCCTTCTTCGTTTTCTTTTTCATCTTTCCCAAAATTATTATATTGGATAATACTTTGGAATATTTTGGTTCTGAGAACTCTTGTTTTTTATTGTGTCATCTTTGCTTTGAAGTTTATGCTGGTGATGTCATGAGCCAATTGATGACTGACAGCTTTGCTTGCATCATGCAATGAAAATCCACTAGTTGACAACCAAATATTTTCTATTTATTTTCTTTCTTCCATAAAAATCTGATCTTTTAGTTTAATTCCTATTTAAAGCATACTAAGTATGAACTATCAAGTGGCATGCAAGCATAATCCATCAAAGAAATTACTTTTGAATAAAAATAAACTACATTATTAGATTAATTCAACATAATAAATAAAAACCAATAACTCCAAATCCTAACTAAGTATAGGCTATCAAAATACTTAAATTAAGTATAACCTATCAAAGTCTTAATTTTCGAGTTCTTATATTTTTATTGTTTTATAGAAAAATCCTATCATTTTTTATTTTTATTTTAGAGAGAACACAAATAGAATAATATATGATTTATCGCTAGTTTCATATACATTCTAGAACTAAACTAATTTAGCTACTCATACTCCTAAATAACAACATCCTATTTTTATTTATGAAAGCAATTAAAAATCTTATTTTTCCTAAAAAGCAATTAAAGATCTACACTAGAAATCGATTAAATCAATCTAAAAATTAAAGAAAAGCAATAGAATTATATTTGGCGCTCGATATGGTGGCAGTCACCCCTTTGGAAAAATCCTAATATTTATTAATTAAAAAGAGTACAAAATTACATCTAAAAAAGCCTAGATTACAAAGGTACGGCCAATATATAGGTTTCGAAGAATCAAACCCTAATCTGAGTCAAATGAGAAACTACAAAATTACATCAAAGTACCAATAGAAAATTCACCAAGATTGGGACCCATGGAGCTACCAATTGGCAGTTAATGCCGCCAAATAGCAGTAAAAATATGGTATCTTGGCCCTAATTTTTTCTGCATTAGTCTCTAGTCATTTGCCTTTGATCTGAATGATTGTATTGAACTTTTACTCTCTACAGTATCATGGTCTTGTAGCTTTACGCACTTTTAATTCCTCTCTAGGCTTGGTTTCCTAATTCGGCTCTGAGTTTATGTCATCTCCTTGTAGGATAAGTTTACCTGAAAAACATATTAAAAATACCTGAGTAGCATTATTTAAATACAGAAATAGAAGATATGGAGGCATAAATATGCAATATATGGCACTCTTCACACTCCCACACCTATCTCGAGCAAAACCTAGACCTAAAAGAAAAAGAAAAATTCTAACTCACTTTCGCAGGAATTGCGGTTGCACTTAGCATGTGCAATAAGCCGTTAAATCCTTAAGTTACCCTAGTAGACGAGTGGTGTTTCGTGAGGGTTTGCAGTGAATATACCCAAAAAATTCATGAAGAAGTTAGATTAAAAAAATAAGAAAAGAAAAAAAGGATAACCAAAAATAAAAAAAAATAAAAGAAATTTAAACAAAAGAAAGAAAAATATTTTTTTTGATATTTTCTTCAATTAATCTCACTAATATATAAACTCAAGAGCGCATTTAGATTATCAATTTTCAAGTCAAGCGTTATATCAAATATACTTATCATTTTAATCAAATATTTAAATCCTATCTTTCAATACCCACTAATAGATAATTCATTGGCTCCTATATATCTACGTGCACGTGTGATAATTTACGTCGGTTTTGGACTCCAATTTTAACTTATGATTCATCTCCTCTCTCTAAACAAAATATTTTTCTCTTTTTTTTGCGAATATTTCACATTTCATGTGAATATTCATACTTGCTTAGGCGCAAAGTACCTGATTACTTGGATCATACTCTTTTTTTCATTTCTGAGCCTATTGCCTTAAATACCAGGCTCACCCTTTTTTTATTTCTGAGACTATTGCCTTAAATACTAGGCTTACCCCTTTTTTCTTTTTTGTTTAGAGAGAGAACACTACTTAATCGTTATCATCTTTATCCTTAACCTAATAAACTATTGTGAAGTGAAAACTAAATGTATACTTACCTCAAAATTACTATTAGCGGTATTTATTTTTTAGATTTTAATCTTTTTCATAAAATTCTTAGTGTATCATCCAATCTACTCTTCTATCAAATTTCAAATCTAAATTTATTCTTTTATTTGTAATTAGGTTGATTTATTGAAGAAAATATATAATAAATTTTTTATTTTTTTAGTTAGTTACCATATAAACTACCCGAAGTGTAAAATAAAGAAACCAAAACAAAATCTAAAAATAAAATAAAAATCCTAGAATAAAAACTAAAAATCCTATAAAAACACAAAAAATTAAAAAATAAAATAAAATCTTCTAATCCACTCCCCCACACCTAAACTTGTGTATGCCCTCATACACAAATCATTGGTGTCGCTCTCTTTACCTCCTACTCGATTCTCCAGGTACACGACGTGCATGTGTATTTGAATTCTCTCCATGGTCAACTTGTTTCAATCGACACCAAATTTTTTTAAGACTACGGCCAACAATTTTGATTTGCTCAGTGGGATCCGCTGGCAAGTCTTGTTCAAAGAAGGCGTTATCTTCCTCCTCTTGTGTTAACTCAGTGGCATATATATTTTCATCAATCGTGTTTCTGTTCCAATCCTCTGTAACAGTAGCATGATATGTCACTAATATGTGCTCTACAGCTATGGACACACATGAGGGTACATATGCATCAAACTCTGCACCAGACAAAAATCCACGACACAATTGTAAAATCAGACACGGCAGAGGCAAACTAGTTCTCGACCGCATCTTAGCATCTATAATGGTATCGACTAATTGTGTCCTGATGCATGATGCAATCAACAATGTGTAATGTGGGTGTGTAAAATAATTACATGACATGTGTGTAATCCCCATTACATTAGTGTTGATCCAGCGGCAAATCGCACGTACATTGCGATAAAGTGTCTTACTGCTGATCCCTCTATCACAAGTCACTCTGAATTTAGGACCCATCCGTAAGATATTCCTCAATTATGTCTGGAATTTGATTGAAGGAGGATATCGGTGGATGTAGAGATGGCCGCTGCATGCACTTCGTGGATTTCTCCAATCTAGTGGAGTTTTAATGATTTTGTGATTCTCTGAAATATCGAATTTCGCAAAACTTGTATAAAACTCCTCTATTAACTCTGGAATGTGGAATGAATTAGGCGTGTATACTAAGTAATTTCATCCCAAAGTTTCAATAGTGGATAAAAAATATACCAAAAATGCAGCAAAAATCTCACCAAATTAAGTATTTTTCACAAGCAAACCGTGCAATCGGATTCTAACAGAGACCACAAAATATTATTTGAATTTAACAGTAAATAGAGGATTCCAAAATCTCACCTCCCCTAAAATTTCAAGGGAAAAATCCACAAGAATGTCGCTATTTGGTGGCTCTGGCCACTGAGTAGCAGCAGAATGGGAGAAATTTGGACTCGGCCACTTGGAGGAGGAAGCTGAAGGTGAGATCTATCCTCTGGTCACCTCTGCTTTGAGCAAAAATGGAGAAATCCCTACGGATCTGAAAGGAGCACAAAGAGAGCAATGGGGGAAAGAAGAGGGCAGTTAGGGTTTGGGTTTGGGGCTAGTTGTATATTTATAGAGATGCAAATTTCAACTAGCCCCTTCCTTCCCTCATATATTACTCGGCAGCCCTCAACTTCTATTGTACCTTGTATTATGTTAGTAATACACAATATACAAAATATATGTTCTAATATACAAATGAATACATGCCTCTACGGATAAATTGGGTCATGAAGTATCATGACCTCTGCATTATCGCTCGCTCGAGTCTCTAAAAATGGTTTTAATCTCTAACCATTCACTTTAAATAAATCACCGTTTTTAGGGTTCTCGATATCGATTGCACTGTGATGGTGCACCACCCATACTATGTACGGCCCATTCTATTTTGACCTTAATTTTTCATGGAATAAATGTAGCATCAAATTATAAAGAGAACTTTTTGTCCTGGTATAAATGACATGCAAATAATCACATTATCATGAAACACTTTAGTCTTCTCTTTATAAATTTTAGCATTCTCATATGCATCTCTTCTAATCTCATCAAGCTCATTAAGCTATAGTCTCCATTGCTTGCCGACTTTTTCAAGTTCAAAGTTGAGAAACTTAATGGCCCATAAAGTCTTGTGCTTAAGCTCTATCTGTAAATGACACACTTTTTCAAATATCAACCGATAAAGAGAAATGCCTGGATTAGTCTTGCAAGTAGTACAGTAAGCCCATAATGCATCCGATAGTTTACATGACCAATCTTTTCTGTTGTGTTGCCCTGTCTTCTTCGAAATCAGTTTGATTTGGCGATTAGAAACTTTCACTTGCCTACTAGTTTGTGGATGATATGGTATAGCTAACTTGTGGGTAATGGAATATTTTTGCATGAGCGCCTCAAATGACCGGTTAGTAAAATGGGTACCATTATCGCTAATGATAACTCGAGAAATGCCAAATCAAGAAAAGAAATTCTCTTTTAAGAACTTGACAATAACTTTGTTATCATTCGATTATGCGGCAATTGCCTCTACCCATTTGGAAATATAATCAATAGTGACCAATATGTATTGGTTTCCAAATAAGTTGGGTAATGGTCCCATAAAATGTATGCCCCATACATCGAATATTTTGACCTCAAGGATTGGTTGTAGAGGCATCATATTGCACCGTGAAATTTTGCCTACGAATTGATATTTTGTGAATGTTTCGCAATATTTCACAGTATCTTTAAAAATAGTTGGCCAATAAAAGCCACTTTGCAACACCTTTTTAGCCATTTTTTTAACCAAAGTGTCCTCCACAAGCGAGATCATGACAAAAGGAGAGGACACTTTGCATCTCATTGTTAGGTATGCATCGACGTATGATCCGGTCTGGACAATATTTGAACAAATATGGTTCATCCCAATAAAAGAATTTTACTTGGGATAAAAATCTATATAGGTCTTACTTGGACCAATGGGATGGAATCTCCTTGGTCACAAAATAGTTCACAATGTCAGTAAACCATGATTCACGTGTTAATGCAAACAATTTCTCATCAGGAAATGATTTATTTATGTTGCAAGAATTAGTTGGAGCGTTCGACAGGTGAGACAAGTGATCAGCTACTAAATTATCAATACCTTTCTTGTCTAATATCTCAAGATCAAACTCTTGTAACAAGATGATCCATCGAACAAGCCTTACTTTTACATCTTTCTTAGTCAACAGATATTTCAAAATAGCATGATCAGTGTACACTATAATCCATGATCCAATCAAGTAGGAACGAACTTTTCAAGTGCAAAGACGACTATCAGAACCTCTTTCTCCGTGGTAGAGTACTTCAACTGAGCATCATTGAGTGTCCTACTTGCATAGTAAATCACATATGCCTGCTTATTAATACGTTATCTAAGGACAACACTGATAGTATGATCAGATGCATCAAATATAAGCTCAAAGGGCAGACTCCAGTCTGGTGCATGAATGATAGGAGTGGTGGTAAGCGCCTTCTTGAGCTGCTCAAAGGCTCTAAGATAATTAGGTGTGAAATCAAATGGCACGTCCTTGGCTAGTAGATGTGTCAAAAACCTAGCATTTTTGCTAAGTTTTTGATAAATCTTCTATATAACCCAGCATGACCAGGGAAGGAGCGTATATGTTTCACTGATCGCGGAGGTGAAAGATTCATGATGAGGTCCACCTTGGCTTTGTCAATCTCGATACCATCCTTCAAGATGACATGCCCTAGTACTATGTCATTTTTTACCATGAAATGGTATTTTTTTCTAATTGAGTATCAAATGTTTCTCATGACAATGCATGAGAACTAATTCTAAATGATGCAGACACTCTTGGAATAAATCTCTGAAGATAGAAAAATCATCCATGAAGATTTCAAGAAATCGTTCAACCATGTCGGAGAAAATACTTATCATGCACCTTTGAAATGTGGCAGGTGCATTGCATAACCCAAAGGGCATGCGTCTATATGCAAAGTTGCCAAATGGACATGTGAACGCGGTCTATTCTTGATCCTCTGGGGCGATGGAAATTTTGTTGTAATCAGAGTATCCATCTAAGAAACAATAGAACTCATGTTCGGTTAACCGTTCCAGCATTTGATGAATAAAAAGTAAGGGAAAGTGTTCATTCCTAATTGCAGCATTAGCTTTCTATAGTCAATACAGACTCACCATCCCGTCTGTAAACGCATCGAAAGAAACTTATTTGCATCGTTCTTGACTACAGTGATTTCGGATTTCTTAGGCACTACTTGAACTGGGCTCATCCATACACTATTAGAGATAGGGATAGATGATCCTATTGTCAAGACACATAAGAATGTCATTTCTCACAGCTTCTTTTATTACCAGATTCAACCTACGCTGAGGATCTCTTGTAGGTTATACATTATCTAGTAAATAAATTCTATGTTGCACTATAGATAGACTTATCCCCTTTATATTGGCCATACTCCAGCCTACGGCTTCCCACGTGCTTTCAACACTGATATGAGTGTTTCCTCCTGAGCTTCAGCCAAATCTGCAGAGACAATGACTAGTAGTGTATCGTATTCACCCAAGAAAGTGTACTTGAGATGACTCAGAAGGGTTTCATCTCAAGCTCAGGTGGACACTCAATAGATGGTCATAACTGAACTCGTGGTTTAGTCATCAATGGTTCATGTGGAAATTTCCATCGAGTGGAAAACACATAATTAGATGGCTCATCGAGCGTATCCAAGAATAAATTCTCATTAACTAAACCATTCAGCTCATCAAATAATTCCTCCTCTTGGTACTCACTGGATAACCCTTGGATCATATTTACTTTTAGGGGCTCGTCAAGTGGATCACTCGATTGGCGCCTTAGATTGAATATATTCAAGTCAAGTGTTATGTTTCCAAAGAAAAGTCTCATCGATCCACTCCAGTAATTAATAACAACATTAGAAGTGGTCAGGAATGGACGTTCCAAAATAACGGGATGCAATGTTGTGGATTCACCACAGGTTGAGTCTCGAAAACTATGAAATCAATTAGGAAAATAAACTCTCCAATCTTAATCAAGACGTCCTCAATCTCTCTCATAGGCTTCTTTACAGATCTATAGGCTAACTGTAACATAATCCTTATAGGTCTCAACTCTCCTAGTTCTAACTGCTGGTATACTAAATAAGAAAGCAAGTTGACACTCGCTCCTAAATCTAGTAGAGCCCTTTCAATCACTGTAGTTCCTATGGTGTAGGAGACAGTAGGACTTTTAGGGTCTTTGTACTTTATAGGTACAGATTGAGAGAGAATGCTAGAGATGTTAACAGTTAGGAAAACTTTGTTTGGAACATTTGTTATTCTTTTCTTTGTGCATAAATCCTTTAAGAATTTTGCATAAGTAGGTACTTGTTGGATTGTATCAAGAAGAGAAACATTGACTTTAACTTGCTTGAATAATTCAATAATTTGCTCAACCTGAGGAGAATTTTTCTTCAATCGATTTGGATAGGGAGCCTTCGGTTTATAAGTATGATCGATAGGAGGATTAGATTTAGAAGGGTCAGACTCCTCTGTCGTGCCAGTGGGTGGATGCTGGGATGATGATGATGAATCATAAGGTGATGATGGAATTATGAAATCAGAGAGTGTAGCCTGTCGTGCATTGGAAATAGAATCAGGTGGCATGGCTACATAATTGTCAATCAGCTTGCCATAGCAAAGCATGTGAATGACATGGCATTAATTTTGTTGACATGCGACTCATTGGAGTTAGAGGAACTGGTATTAGGGTTTGTTAAGGGTTGACTTGGGAAAGTATCCCTGCCACGTTTACTTATTTGACTCGCTGATTGTCTAACCTGTAGCTCTAAGTTCTTAATAGCTCGAGAGTTCACGAGCAGGTGCTGATCTATTCTTTGAATAAAATCAATTGACACTTTCATGAGATTTTGCATATGTGTGTCAAGATTGAACGAGGACTTGAGGAGATTTTCAACACTCTTCTCAAGTGACTGGAGTTGGTTTTCTTGATCATTGTTAGATCCTGTTGTGGATGCGATTGGTTGTATGCAGGTGGTCTGTTCTGGTTGTTCCTATAATTTGAAGTGTTTGGGTGTTGATAAGCACCCATATTTAGTCTTGAAAACTGACAATTGGCTGGAGGCTGCATGTTAGGGTTGGGACTCCCTAATATTGCCCTTGACCTCAAGAAATATTTGGATGATTTTTCTAACTAGGATTGTATGTAGGAGCGTATAGATTATT
Source organism: Dracaena cambodiana (assembly GCA_036321105.1). Lineage (NCBI taxonomy): Eukaryota > Viridiplantae > Streptophyta > Magnoliopsida > Asparagales > Asparagaceae > Dracaena > Dracaena cambodiana. The sequence continues at coordinate 40,487,400 of JAYEPQ010000007.1, forward strand.
CATAGATCTTGGATATAAGGCGTTTGCCTGCTCAAGTGTCGGATCCATGAAATTCACTAACAATGGACACTCCTCCATAACGTGATTTGGAATTCTACAATTAAAGCATGTGGGACCTTGTATTTGATTTACTTGACCCACTGGTGGAGCACTAGGAGTTTTCAACGGCTCAATTCTCCGTATAAGGGCAGCATTCTTAGTTTCGGCAGCTATCGAGCTGTCGACGCTATAAATCCCACCCTTATTTGTAGATGTCGATGCATTGGGTTTCTCAGCGGGACTTTCCCATTGCATAGTTTTTCATGATAGGTCCTCAAAAAATTCGCATGCTTCATCCAAATTCTTTCTCATGAACTCCCCCTGATACATAGACTCAAAAAGAGTTTTGGATGTGTAATCGAGTCTTTCGTAAAGTATTTGACACAACCGTCACTTTTCAATCGCGTGCTGGGGGCACTGAGCTAACAATTTTTTAACAATTCCAAGTATTTCCAAAAGGGTTCTCCCGACACTTGACGGAATTGATTAATTTGATTTTGAATTTTTTCCATCTTGTGTTTGAGATAATACTTCTTGAGAAACACTATAACGAATTCATCCCAAGTAGTGATTGAATCAGTAGGTATAATGTACAATCACTTCTTGGCATTATCTTTGAGAGTGAATGGAATAAAGCGGAGCTTAATTGTATCCTCTGACAAGTGCTGCAGTTTAATCATCCGCACATTTTCTAAAATTCACTGATAAAGAAATATGCATCCTCAGAGTGTGAACCAGTAAGTTTAGAAAGCATGCTGATGTACTACGATTTTAGTTCATAGTGATTACCCGCTATGTGTGGGAGTTTGATGCATGATGGTAGTGATGTGCACAACAGGTAACATCGATCCATAAGGATCGGGATCGGTTGGTCTATTTTATCTTCCATGAATAAATCTGATCTCACTAATCGACCAAATTGATCACATGTCCAATGTGGCATGAACCAACGACCGTGGATGCATGAGTTTCTTAAACTAATGTAAGAAGTGAGGTGTGGTAAAGATAAAATGGTGGAAGAGATATGATCAATTAAAAGATGTGATTCCTACTGTTCCTACTATGTTTTTTTAAATTTTTTTATAAAATCAGAGAACCAAAACACAGAACTGGAGAAAATATGGGGTCAGAATTCACCTGGGCTACCTCTATTTGGCGATTCTTACCGCTAATTAGCGGCAGAACCAGAGAGATTATCTCTCTGGTTTCTGTTGCGCAACTCTGAAGCTCTTCTAATCCCTCTTATTTTTCTGTATCTGCACTTTCTAGTCCCTGCACACTCAACACATATTGTTAACCCGTAAAATATTAGAAAAAGTAAGAAAATATCGTCGATCCCAGGCAACGGTGCAAAAACTTGATATAATAAATCTATTGCAAGCGCACAGTATCGGTTGTAGTGCTAACAGGTCGTTCCATAGGGATCTAAAGTGTTTTGTTATCTTACTAATTTTATTATTCTAACGAGCTAACTAAGAGTTCTAAATTGATGTCAAGTTATTCTAATTAGCTTAGGATATGAAATCCACGAGTTGACAACCAAATATTTTCTATTTATTTTCTTTCTTCCATAAAAATCTGATCTTTTAGTTTAATTCATACTTAAAACATCCTAAGCATGGACTATCAAGTGGCGTGCAAGTATAATCCATCAAAGAAATTACTTTTGAATAAAAATAAACTAAATCATTAGATTATTTCAACAAAACGAATAAAAATTAATAACTCCAAACCCATAGGCTATCAAAATACTTAAATTAAGTATAATCTATCAAAATCTTAATGTACGAGTTCTTGTATTTTTATTATTTTATAGAAAAATCCTATTTTTTATTTTTATTTTAGAGAGAACACAAATAGAATAATATAAGGTTGATCCCTAATTTCATCTACATCCTAAAATTAAACTAATTTAGCTACTTATACTCCTAATTAACAATATCCTATTTTTATTTATGAAAGCAATTAAAAATCCTATTTTTCCTAAAAAAAAATTAAAGATCTACACTAGAAAGTGATTAAATCTATCTAAAAAGCAAAGAAAAGCAATAGAATTACCTCTGGAGTTCGGTATGGCAACCGTCACCCCTTTGGCAAAATCCTAATATTTATTAAATAAAAAGAGCACAAAATTATATCTAAAAAGCTCTAAATTACAAGGATACGACCAATATATAGGCTTCATAGAATTAAACCCTACTCTGAGTACAAATGAGAAACTATAAAATTACATCGAAGCCCGTAGAAAATTTACCCATTGGGCCCATGGAGCAGCCAATTGGTGGCTAATGCCGCCAAATAGCAGCAAAAATATGGTATCTTGGCCCCAGTTTTCTTCTGCATTAGTCTCTAGTCTTTGCCTTCGATCTGAATAACTGTATTGACTTTGACTCTCTGCAGCATCATGGTCTTGTAACTTTGTTCACTTTTAATTCCTCACTGGGCTTGATTTCCTAATCCGGCTCTGAGTTTATGCCATCTCCTTGTAGGAATAGGTTTATCTGAAAAACACACTAAAACTACCCAAGTAGTATTATTTAAATACAAAAATAGATAATATGGAGGTTATAAATATGTAATGTATGGCACTCATCAAGAATCTATCCCCTTGAAGATTGTTAGAGCAAACTTAACTTTAGTCATTGTGGCTAGAGAATAAGCTTCTAATGAAGCTAGAGTGATTGGGACTTAAAGTTCAAGAGCCTTAGAGGCTAAGTTTTCTGCAGAAACATGGGTTTGTGATCCGCATTTGACTTGTGAGACGCGGATTTGAGATCCGCGTCTGGGTTCAGGAATGCGGGAATTAGACCCGCGTTTAACTTCAGAAACGCAAATTTGAGATCCGCATTTTGTCTCTGGAACGTGATCTTGAGGTCCATGTTTGGCTTGTCAAATGCATCGAAGATCCACATTTTGCATCAAAAATGAACTTGGTAGGCGAGCAGCTTTTCTTGTTAGAAATGCGATTGAATCCATCTGCGTCCATTTTTAGCTTTTTGTTAGGGACCGTCACTTTGCTTTTTAGTCTCCATACGCTAACTGGAGTATCACATGATTCAACGGTAGTTGGTTTCTCTTTCATGGCCCTGTGAAAAATGCAAGCCTTGCTTATCCTCACATTTCTCTTCATGGTGAAGGTGAGAGGAACCTTTCCTTCCTTAGGATCATCTCCTTATAAATCAGATAATGGTCATTCCCTTTGTTGTTGCTGGGAATTCGATCCATCTCTTTGAGATTAGTACGAGTCTTAAGTGAAATCGACCCTGAGCCTTATGCTTGATGGGAGAAAGTTTTTCCTTTGAGACCAGAAAGGTCTTGAGAGTCCTTGGGCAAAATGCCCTGAACTGTAGTCTTTTGAGCCTCGTTAGAGGCTAAGTTTGTGGAGATCTTATGGCATTTCTGCAGAGATTTTTGGCTCATAGAGCCAGAAGAGAGGAATTCTTCATATTTTTCCTGGTCAAATTCGATGATGAGTGATTCGACCACGATGCCAACAGAGACTTTGTCGCATTGGGCTATGTCCATATCATAATAGGACTTCCTAGTAGAGCCCCCAATCTTCTTTTTGCTATAAAATTAAATTTTATTGTAACTCGAAAAGAATTACAATAAGAACGGTTTTCCTTTTATAGAAAATGAGGAAATGATTCCTCTTTGTTTAGGCCTGGAGTTTTCTTGTGGCCGTAGAGGACTATCATATTTTCTGTTAACAATCCAAGCTCTTGAATTGGCAGCTTTTGCAAAGCTCTTGAACAGTAAAAACTCTACTTCTTAGCACAAGTGCTCAAAATGGAGATAATCCAACTCCTTCTTTAACCTAGATTTTGCTTATTTATAAACATTTAGAGGCTTTTGAATTGGTGTAACTGTCCAATTAATAGCCTCTTAATGAATGATTAATTTTCCTATTTTAATCCATTGGATTCGTAACTACAATTTTTGATCCTCTAGATTTATAACTGAAATGCAAATCTCAGCTTTAGATTTGTGTTTTGGCTTTCTATAGCTCATGTGCCTTACTAAGACCCGCATTTGGATATAAATAAGGATGGTTTTTATCATTTGAAGCTCTAGAATGAAAATGCAATCTAATGGGGTTTGCGTTTTAGCTATATTTAGCTCCAAATATTGACTTAGACTGTAAATCTCTCTGTAATTGATGATCCGCATTTTGGCTTCTAGAAACATGTCTTATTTGATTAGACCTATATTTGGGTATAAATAAGGATAGTTTTTATTCTCTAAGGTTTTAAAGTGAAAATACGACCCAATAGCGTTCGCGTTTTAACTATATTTAGCTCTAAACATGAGCTCTGAATGCGAATCTCTCTGTGATCGATGATCCTATTTTAGTTCCTAACATCACATTTTGCATGATTATACCTGTGTTTGGGTACAAATATCGCTATATTTAGCAAAATACGACCAAGTGGGGCTCGTATTTGATCTTTACTTAGCTCAAAATATGACTTTTCCTTAGCCACTTAATTTAGAACATGAGTCTCTCTGGATGAGAATCTATGTTTCAACTCCTTGGCCATTTTCAAGGCTTCTAAGGGTCGTGTTTATTTGTATTTGGAGAGAACTTTTATCCCTTAATGTTGTAAAGGTAAAATGCGACACTCAAATGTCCATGTTTTGACCTTATAGGGTATCCCATTTCTTTTCTTTTTTTCTTCATTTAGAAATGCGAGTCATCCTTTGCTTTCTAAAAATTTTTGTCAACAGTCGGGCCCTCCCATCCCAGATCGTTTGCAAAACGGTTTTGATTAGGTTTTTTTGTCAATCTGGCAAAATCGAACTTAACTGATTCAATTTAGGTGCTGATTCAGTTCAATTCGATTAGAAATCAAATTTTGAATATAACTTATTTTTAAAAATTATAATTTTAATTGCTTTATTCATCATATATCTTTAAAATATCTAATTAGTATTGAGTTTATTTTATATATATATATATATATATATATATATATATATATATATATATATATATATATATATGGCATTATTGTAGTTGAGCCTCTATCTCAGGAAAACTTGTGTGAGCTAGTGACAAAAATTTAGTAATCCAATAGTTTTTTTTCAAATTTTTTTCTGAAATTAGGGTATTTACCTCCTTAATTTGTTTAAGATTAAACTTCATGAATTTTAGAGTTTACCCTTTCATCCAGTGGATATCAAACGTTGTATTTACTAAAAACTGTTAAATTTATGTGTACTTGATGGAAGACGAAATCAAAACTAAAATCTAAGAAATTGGGTATAAGTGAACCTTAGAGGGTCGTGGTCATAATCCGAAAAGGAAATTTAGAATAAAGTTATTGAAGATAGTGGGAATGGACTGCTACTCAAGTAACTTGCATGTGATGGCAGCTCATTTCGATTATATATATATATATATATATATATATATATATATATATATATATATATATATATATATATATATATATATATATATATATGTATGTATGATGTATGCATGTATGTATGTATGTGTGCGTGTGTGCACGCGTGCGCGTATAAATATTTATGTAATATATAATTTTTAAATAATTCGGTTGGATTGGTTCAATTTCAGATTTTAAAACTCAAAACTGAAAACCGATCGAATTCATTTTGTTTTGACTCGGTTTTGATTTGTTCGGATCGGTTTTAATCGAGTATTTCAATTTTAAACGAACTCTGATCACTCTTAGAGAAGAGTTATGGTGTTAGAGAGAAGAAATGAGAGTGGTTTTTCTCTTTTGATTTTTTGTTAAATTATAAAGACAAAATCATTGACTTATTAAGGTAAGTCCCTGTACAATTACCCATGTCCTATGATGTCCCCCCACCTAATTTCATCAACCAAATAAATAAAATAAACTTGGTTCCATAGGGGTTGGTGGAGAAGATAAAAAAATATTATTTAATTCGGGTTCCGGATCACTAATTTTTCGAGGTTCTAAAAGAATTTTATAGAAGGTGGAATGGAGTGAGGAGATCATGGAGCAATTCATAGAATAATTTTGGAATGTATAGAATTAAAAATAAAAATTATTAAAGATATTATTGTCGATAATTAATGATATTTTTGTCATCCGAACTTTTTTAGAAAAATTCAAGAAAATTCCAGTAAATCTTAAAAATTGAAAAATAGTGATTGCATATTTGGAATCTCATTTGGAGTTATAAAATTGAAAATATATGTATCAAAAGTTAAACTAGTTATCGATAAATCTGAATAAAAGTTTATATTGTAGAAATGTATACACTTAGCTAGGAAACAGGGGTGTTACGGTAAATTATTTTTTTGTTTTCTTATTTTTTTTGGTTTCTTTAGCAAAATGATAACCCCAAAATCAACCTGACCCGTTTGCACCGATCCCCAACTATAAAAAAAAAAAGAAAAAAAGAAAAAAGAAAAAAAGGAAAAACAAAAAGAAAAAAAGATGTCTTCTGCCGGCCTCTTTCGGGAGTTTCTAGATGGGCACGGCATATTTCCTAGTGAGCCCACTTTAAAAGTTCACCTTTTTTATCCTTTTGCCATTTATTTTTTTTTCCAAAACTGCCCTCTAAAACTCCATCCGGGACTGCTAATCCGGATGGAGCAAACCCATCCGGGTTATCAGTCCCGGATGGAGTGAGCAGGTCCGGGCTAGCCAGCCCGGATCTGTGCAGTTGATCCGGGGCTGCTAGCCCGGATCAACTGCACTGATCCGGGCTGGCTAGTCCGGACAGAGTGCCAGAGCCTTAGTTTCTTGATTCGGGTTTACAGTCCCGGATCAACTAAAATTGATCCGGTTCTGTAAACCCGGATCAAGGATACAGGACTAGAGATGCCCTGATACGGTGCGTACAACCACGAATACGGAAGATAAATAATATATCCTAACAAATATAATTACTTGTTCGTGTTTCGTACATCCAATTTGGTATCAAAACACACAATATTAATAAATCATTCATAGCTTCAAAAACAAAGAATAACGGCAACAAAAATTCTACGTATCAACAATTCATTCATTGTTTCAAAGATTTAATTGAAGAGTGATATCCAAAACTACAACTTGATATATAAAATATGTTTTTTGACTACAACTTCATTTACATGAAACTACAAAATAAAATCAATTTATGTTCCATGCTAACAACTTCATTTTTATGTTGACATGAACAATCATCGTAAGCTATAGTTTGAGGCTCAATTAAAAATAAAAAAACCCAACAAATTCTAGATTCTTCAAGACTTCCGAGCGAGTTGCTTCTTTTTGGGTTGACGCCGTCTTACAGAGCTGGGACCTTCGATGGGGGACTACGTTACTGTGTTAACATCAGCTTGTGTGCACCCGGTCTTGAATCTCATTCCTGAAATGATAACAAAGTAAGATATTTTATATAAACAACTACTATGATAAAATTGAAATCAAAGTTATTATGTCTGACCTCATTCTTAGATATCAAGAAAGCAACGTGTGTTCTAACTAGAATCCATTATAGGCTTACTTGGATCTCGTTCTAATATTTGAAGGTATTCATATCAGAATCCAAAAATCATATTCATTCATATTCTTATATTTCCTACCCAACACCATTTAAGAAAATTGGACTAGGCATATTAATAAGAGGAATTTCTTTACTAGCCTTATCCATCAATACTTAGAAGAAAAAGCAAAAAACGATTGAAACAAGAGAAGCAGAATTTGCATTAAATTTATAGAAATAGTCAAAAGTGCATGTGTGCACGCACGCACACACGGGACATTGTTTAATTGGACTAGTTATGATATATGTGATTTGCCGATTAGGATATAAAAAACATTCTTGTAACAAAAGACCAGTGAGCCAAACTATCCCCAGCAGACACTCCAAATATTTAGCAAAAAACCTCTCATAACTTGAACAATGACAAAAAACGAAAAAAAAAAGGAGAGAAATCACAACATACCTATCGATAATTTTTCATTGAGATTATGTTGGAGTGGTAAATATGAGAGATGTTCAAAGCAACTTAATATTAAATAATCTTTCATTGCATAATGAGGAATGAGTAAATAATTTTGAAACACTAATAATTAATTTCCAAATATTCTTGGATGTATAATATTCTTGGATGTATAATGTGTTTTGAATTACACTTCATTTCACAATTTTGGACAAATATAAAATGATCTATACTTCATTTTGAACATTTGAATAATTTTAGATAAGTATAAAATGACTTGTAGTACATGTTACTAATTTACAACATAACATATTTATAACATACTCGATCAGTCTTCTGTACAACAACAACCAAGCCTTTTATCCCAAACACTTAGTGTAGGCTGCATGAACCAAAACAGAATCACGTCTGATCAATCACATGATGATCCTTCTCCACTCATTCCTATCGAGCAATATGTCATTCATATAAGATCACCTGTATCCAATGTTTCATCCGATCGTCCCTTTACTCTTTCAACTTGCCCTATATCGATATACTTCCCCCAAAATCTTCACAAACATTGAGAAACCATTTTCGCCGCAAAATCAAATTTTAACAGTAATTGGGATTTTTACTGGAGCAAAAAATTAGGACAGAAAAGAAATGAATTTTTACTGGATTTTTACTAGGATTTTTACCGTTTCAGCGAATCCCAACCGCCTTCTTCTCCTCGATCTCCTCCGTCGCCGACGAGGTCTCGAAGGCTGCGGAGGAGTGGACAGGGCGGGGGAGTGGGGAGGGACCAATGCCTTTGGGGCGAGGGCAAGCGAGGGGCGGAGGTGGGGGCGGGGGTGGTTAGCCCGGGCGAGCGGGGGCAGGGGGCGAGGGCGAGCGGGGCGGTGAGGGCGAGCGGGGGTATGCGAGGCGTGGGCGGCGGCGAGGGCGAGCGGGGGCATGGGGGGCGTGGGCGGCGGCGAGGGCGAGCGGGGGCAGGGGGATCGGAGAGAGAAGAGGAGAGGGATAGTTAGGGAATATTGGTGTGCTCACTAGGAAAAACCCACAATTTTCAAAAGAGGGAGTGTGCTCACCGGGAAAAGTGGGCTCACTAGGAAAAAAACTGTGCCCATCTAGAAGTTCCCCCTCTTTCACTTCAAAACCAAATGGATCGCATCCCGTCCCTGACTCCCATTTCTTCTTCTTCCTCCTCTCATCTTTCAAGTCTCAATGGCGAAGGGCACCGCTCAGTCACACAGCCTGCCTGCTGATGTAGCGAACCTCGTCGAGCAGCTCGAGCGCCACTGCCTTGCCCCTGACGGCTCCTACATATCCAAAGCCGCCCACTCCGATCTCCAACAGGCAACTCCCCCTCCTGAGGGTTCTCAATTTTAGGGTTTTGTGTTCTTTGGTTGGTGATGAATTGATTATCTGTGTCAATTGCAGGCGAGAGAAGAGATGTCGAGAGAGAGGACGCAGTATTTGGAGGCCATGGTGCATTGCTGATCTAGGGTTTTATTTCGTTCAGAATTTAGTAGAATTTGAGAGTAATTTCATTGCAGGCGGTTTATGCTGAGGCGACAGCAATGGTGGAGAAATTCCAGCAGGCAGTGTTGAGTGCGAATCTTGGAGGGATTAGAGATCAGCATAGTCTCTATTCGCATGGATTGAGTTGCTCCCGAGAGGTTCCTTTAGTTGTTCCACTCTTTAAATTTGCGTGTTAAATTAAAAAGATTAAACCTTGGTAGTCTGAGTAGTCGTTTATAGTTCTTTTATCTGATTGAATTTTTTATCATTTGTCGTTATTATGTTTATTCTTATCTTCATGCCAAGGTCGACATATTTGAAATGTAAAAAGAAAACAAACTTATATTTGAAATGTAAAAAGAAAACAAACTTAAGAGCAAATCAACATATTTATGTGTTCCTGTTTGAAGGAGATGCCTTTCTTCAGACTGAAGTGTTTCAGTTCTTAAACATTTATTGTTTGCATGTGCACCTATTTGCCTTTCCCTGTAGGGCATACATAGCACCGTTAATTCACAAAAGTGCAATCAAGTTGTAATACCTTAGTAGCCGTATTGTGACTTACAGAGCTCAGTGGGATTTCATTAGTGCTACACACTGTTTGTCAGTGGATGAAATGCGGATTCCTTGAAAGTGAGTAAAATTTAAGGTCAGATCACATAATTATTGGTAAAAATGTGTGTAAGACACAAATGTTATGGTTGGTCAGTGTAGACATCACTTCCATACTATTAAACCAATCTCACCTCCTTGGACTCCATGTATATACTTAACTATGGATGAGAAGATGCACTAAAGGTCCTTATATAAGCGGATTTGGTTGCAACCTTTCTCTAACTAAGGTTTGAACGACACAAGCTCTTCAGTAACTTTTACCAAATTTTCCACCTTAAAATAGACCTAGAATTTGTGGCTGCAGCTCTCACTTCACTAGTGGAGATTTCAAGCTGATATGCATTTTAAAGATTTTGTAGTCTTTATTTTATGATCTCACATTTCATTAACTGTAGCTGCAATGATGGGGCCTATTCTACATAGATTGAGAAGGAGAAAGCATGCTATTCTTTAAGCTGAGGGTCCAGGGACCTTTACTGATCATTTTTCAAACTACAGATATTGCAAACAAACTTGTTTGTAGTTCTCTTTTTATTTATCAGTGTTAGATGTAATGTGATTTGTTGGGTATCCATGAAGTCTTGATGACTGTATTTTTCTGTATTTGCAAGTCTGAGTTTTGGCATAATGATAAGTTGATGCATCCTTTAAGCTCCAAAATATGGACGTATCAATAATGTTAGTGTCATAGAGGGACCCTACATAAGGCTTCATTATGTATGAGAGTTCTATTTTCATCTTTCCGCATATCATGTCATACTTTGTCAATGGTTTGGTTTGATGCTTTTTTTTTTTGGGTGAAGGTGAAGAGCTGTTAACTAGGGGTGAGTATTGGTTGGTTTCGATTCATTTTTTTCCCCAATTTTTGCAAAATTGAAACAAACTGATTAGGAATAGAAACCGAAATGGAACAAGCTAATTTGGTTCGATTTTGCAGCAATTGGCGAAAACCGAATTAGTTTAATCATTTTAGTTAGCATATCTATTCAAGGTATTCAATTGGTATTAAATTTATTATTTAGAATATACATATGTATTTGCTTGTATTTATATATGTATACATGTATGTTCATAACTTCATATGTATATATATATATATATATATATATATATATATATATATATATATATATATATATATATATATATATACGTATACACACACACACACATATATATTTCTTTATATATATAATTATTAATTCAGTCGATTTGGTTCAGTTTCGGGTTTTAAAGCTTGAAACTGAAAACTGAACGAATTAATTTGGTTCGCTTCGGTTTTGCTTATTTGAGTCAGTTTTCGTTGGCTATTTCAGTTTTAACCGAACTCTGCTCCACCCTATTGTTAACAGACTTTTCGTATTTTACTATAATCTTAAAGTACCGGCTTAAAAAACTGAAAGTGCAGGTTGGACATGTCAAAAAACAAGAGATTCACCTATAGAATGACTGTTAGCCATATAGTCAGCCAATATATTACCTTCACATGGGATGTGTGAAGTCAGTAACTTGATATTGCCCATCTAGTTTTAGATATCCTTCACCAGATCCCCCACATAGCAGGTCACTTTTGATGATCTCCGAAAAATAAAAGTAAAACTTTGAGACTTGGGAAGTAGATTTTAACCTCTCTAAGTCTTCCCTATTATTTTTTAAATAATTTTTTATATATATTTAATTTGTATTGTAATCTCTCTCTAGTGCTATATAATGGTCCTTGTCTTGTGAGCTTGGTGCTTATGCACGCTAAATTACAATTTTATGGTATATTTTTGGTTTTCCTTATGCTATTTTCTAGCATGCCTACCCTGCTTGCCCACGCCCTTCCCTGAGGGAATATCTTCCGTTCCAAGGAGCATACATGAATGAGGTCTATGCGGAAATAAACTCACTGAAGTTCTCCCTATTCTAATAACATTTCCTAGCATTAATATAGTAGTTTTGGAATGCCAACTTTAATACAATTCAACCATATCATATTATCATGGCATTTAAGTCCCTGAGTTGGTTCAAAGCACCTTTATCATGGCATTTAGGTTCCTAAATTAGTTCAGGAATCTATTTTCCAAATATTTTATTACTTTAGCATGTGCATGAAAACATGTAAGAACTTAAATCATTTGGGACGATTCTATCTCTCTCCAAATCTCCTTGTTAATATTGGTAAGTTACTAAATTGGTGATAGATTCTTTTTACATATTTCTTTCTAATGTTTACTTAAGCTAGTACCTGGTCAGCTTTGGCACAAACTCTTAATGACAAGCTACATTGTTTGCAAAGTGGCTGAAATAAATCTTTTATCAGTGCTGTCAAGGCTATTAAATTCTTTTTCATAAATATTGCAGGACAATATTATTCCTGATAGGTTCTCTAGCATGACAACTCAATTTCAGCATTAAGCGTAATGATCTAAAACACGTTTTCATTATACATGCGGTTCTAGAGCGCACAATGCATAAACAAGTTATGGGCAATCAAGGTCTTAAATGTCGTCCCATAGTGGTACATATCATGAATATTATATAGAATTTGAGGTAGCTAATACGATATATATCTTATATTATTAGTACCAGCATTGCCATTATTGTCGATTTCTACTGATATATTTGATATTGCTGATACAATACATTCAATATTACCGATTTTCCATACTATAAACCATCAATGAAAACCCATTACCAATGTTTTAATCCTCGAGGGTCATTAAATGGATTATATACTGAATATTTTAATGTGTGTGTGTATATCAAAATATATAACAATGCATACAATTAGACATAATTAAATAATACAAATTCCCAAAAAATTAAGAAATACACCAAAAAAATATGAAAAATATTGAAAATCATATGTATAATACTATTTTCAAGGATATCAAGACTATAATCTTGAATCCTATATCTTTCATATTATCTCACATGGACCATCAATAAAGTTGAAAGTTTGAAATAGTTCTCATCTATATACATGGTTTACAAGTGCCTAACCTAATTTGTAGTTTTAAATTGGTTTCATTTGTCCTCACTACTCAAAACCATATTTAGTTAATGGAAATTTGAAAATTTATATCTTTCACATTAACTTTCCTCTATATGCATGGTTTACAAGTGCCTAACCTAATATGTAGTTTGAAGTTGAGTTCTTTTGTTCTCACTTCTGAAAATCATATCTAGTTATTGAAACACAAAATCTGAGTTCTCTTACAAGTTTCATACTTACAATTACTTTCTCCAAAAAATAAAAAAATATTTTCAACTAGGGGTGAGCATCGGTCGGTTCGGTTCAGTTTTTTGAAAAAAAACCCAACCGAAAACCGAACCGAACATATAAAACCGAAACTGAACCGACCGAATAAGAGTGAAAATCGAAAATCGAACCGAATTTTTAGTTCGGTTCGGTTTTCGGTTTTTAGGGTTTGAAACTAATTATGTGATAAACGCGTGTATTTTATAGGAAAAATAATAATTTTCTTTCTATTTTTTCTTTTTCTACCTATTAAAATAACAATCACATGTTTTTCATTAAAAATTTAAAAGAAAAATACATTGAAAATAAATTAAAGAAAAAAAATAAGCTACAATTCCAAAAGTTCGGTCGGTTTCGGTTGGAGTTAAAGCCACCGAAACCTGACCTGAAATCCGTAATTAATTTCGGTTTTTAAACCGAACCGAACCGAATAAACCGAACCGATCAGTTCGGTTCGGTTTTTTCGGTTTTATGCTCAGCCCTTTTCTCAACCTCCACTTTGATCGTTTCAACATGGCTTTTGATTTTTCTTGATCATACATTTATAGCTGGTTCAGGTTGAATTAAAATCAGATTTTTGGTTCAGAAAAAAAAAACTGCATAAGCACAATTAATGGGCCAATTTGGGTGCATAAATTGTGTTGGTGCATTATGTGGGCACATAGACCTATTTCAATAGGATTTTGGGCTGCATACAATTGCGCAAACACTTAATTCCTTTTCTAGAGCACTGATTAAGCACCACTGTTGATAATATAATATATTCAGCCAAGATATATTTATTACTCAATGTTGTCAAATTGGAATATGTTCTGTATCATTTTACCTATTTATTGTATCACATATAGTAATGTATCGTATCACATATCGGAATGTAAGATACACTGGTCAATGTGTAATAGGTAAATATGCAAGCACATAACAATATGTATAATAAACATACGAGGAAAGTTAAAAGATCAGTAAACAAACAAGTAGCAAACGCTAAAGTCGGTAATACCCAAGATACAAGTCTAGATAAATAATATCCTAAATACAATGGTCATGAGTTCATTCATAGTTATCAATATCTTACGATATGCGATACGTATTTTACGATACGATATGGAAGAAAATCGATACATATCTTATTTGTAATACTATTAGATTAAGTATCTTACGATTTAATAAATGTATTCTACGATATGCGATGCATATCTTACGATACGCGATACGTTACGATATACTGACTTTGTATATAAATAGATTTCAAACTCATTCGAATGCACCTTTTGAATTAAATAGGGAATTAAAATTCTGAACAAGTATAGACATTTAACAATAGTGAATATCGAAAATCAAGATACTTATTTTAGTTGATAAAAATATTTAAACAAATTATCAAAAGAGGTATGTTATTAACTTATAGTCAACATAAATTATTTAATTACTAATTCTCAAGTCAAATATCTAATGAGATTTATTATACTCTAAAGTCTCGATAAAAAGGAAGAATTTGCATAGATTTGGGAAGATGAAAATGAAAAAATTAAAATAAAAGTTCTTAAAAATGATGATAGTGATATATATATATATATATATATATATATATATATATATATATATATATATATATATATATAACAACTAAGCCTTTCATCCCAAGTATTTGGGGTAGGCTATATGAACCAAAAAAGAATCACGCCGGATCGATCACTTTTATAGTCCTTCTCCATTCATTTCTATCAAATAATATCTCCTCATTTAAACCTCTAGAATCCATATCTTTTCGTATCACCTCCATTCATGTTTTCTTCAGTCTTTCCTTCGTTCTTTTAACTTATCCTACATTGATAAACTCCTCTCGTTGAACTGGTGCATTTGTAAGCCTACGTTGCACATGACCAAACCATCGTAATCGGTTTTCTCACATTTTCTCATCGATGGGAGATACACCTACTTTAGCACGAATATCTTCATTTCTCACTTTATCTCTCCTAATATTGCCGCATATCCAGCGGAGCATGCGTATCTCTGCTACACTTATCTTCTGTGAATAACATTTTTTTATACCCCAATATTCCGTACCATATAACAAAACTGGCCTAATGTAGTCCTATAAAATTTTCCCTTCAGTCTTAACGGAATGTTACGGTTGCATAAAATTCCCATTGCCTTCCTCCATTTCAACCAGCCAGCTTGTATATTATGGTTAACATCATTATCGATCTCTCCATTCTGAATAATAGAACCCAAATATCTAAACTGACTGCTTATTTGTATCTCTTACTCATCCAGTTTTACAGTATTATAGTTTATAGTCCGTCGTTTACTAAATTTACACTCCATATACTCTGTTTTAGACCTACTCAATTTAAAATCTCTAGATTCTAATGGATGACTCTATAACTCTAACTTGGCATTTACCCTTACTCTTGTCTCATTAACTAAAACAATATCATCAGCAAATAGCATACATCAAGGTATCTCATCCTGAATAGCTCTAGTAAACTCATCCATCACTATAACAAATAAGAACGGGCTCAATGCAGATTCTTAATGCAATCCAATTGTGATAGAAAAATTACTTGTTAAACCACCACATGTTCTTATATTGGTCACTACTCCATCATACATGTCCTTAATTATGTCGATATATTTGATGGGAACTCTTTTCTTCATCAATATCCATCAAAGTATCTCTCGTGGTAACTTATCATAGGTTTTCTCTAAGTCAATAAATACCATATGCAAATCCCTATTTCTCTCTCGGAATCGCTCTATAAGTTGACAAAGTAAATGAATAGTTTCTGTCGTCGATCGCTCCGGCATAAATCCAAACTGGTTCTCCGATATTTTAATAGTTTATCGCAATCTATGCTCAATTACCCTTTCCCAAAGCTTCACACATGAGTTTTATTTCTCGATAGTTAGAACAATTCTGAATATCACTCTTATTCTTATACAGAGATACTAGAATATTCTTCCTCCATTCATTTGATATTTTCTTAATTTGCCAAATCTTGTTAAAAAGATCTATCAGCCATCTCACACCGATCCCTCATAAGTATCTCCATATCTCTATAGGAATCTCATCTGGACCAACAGATTTTCTTGATTTCATCCTCTTTAAAACCTTTTTTACTTTAGACTATTTAATTCTGTACATAAAATTACGATTCATATCCTCACATTGAATAGTAAAATCTTCCAAATCTTGAGTAAAACTTTCATTATATAATCTATCAAAATAATCTTTCAATATTTCTTTAATCTCTTCGTCTCGAACTAAAACTGTCTGATCCTCATTTTTAATACACTTTACAGTACATAAGTCTCTAAATTTTCTCTCTCTTATTCGAGTAATTCTATATATATCTTTTTCTGCCTCTTTATTATCCAACTTCTCGTACACTTATTTATATAATTTAGTTTTTGCATTCCGAACAGCTTTCTTAGCCTCCTTCGCTAGTTTATACTTCTCAAAACTTATTCTATTATTATTATTATTCTTCTTCAAATCTCTATAAAGGTCTCGCTTGATTTTAATAGCATTTTTTATCTCTTTATTTCACCATAATGTATCCTTACATGGTGGAGCACCGCCCCTCGACTTACCAAATATATGTTTAGCTATCTTTTTAATGCAGTTAGTCATTTTGTTTTATGTTACATTAGAATCATCATGGTCTCTCCAATCTACTTCTTGTACTACTCTATCTACAAAAACTTTTTGATTACCTTCTAATCGCTACCATTTAATCTTAGGATCTAACTTATATCTAATTTTTTAAATCTCTTTCTAATCTGAATATCTAAAACTAAAAGTTTATGTTGGGTAACTATACTCTTACCTAATACTACCTTACAATCAATACAACTAGTTTTATCTATCCTCCTAGTTAAAAAGAAATCTATTTGGCTCACATTTGATCCACTTTTAAAACTAATCAAGTGAGAAACTCTCTTTTTAAACAAGTATTCACTAAAATCAAATCATAAGACAAAACAAAATCTAGAATTGAATTACCTGCTTCATCTTTTTCTCAAAAACCAACTCCATGTGCACTATCAAACCCATTACGACTAGTTCCTGCATGTCCATTAAGATCACCACCAATAAATAGTTTTTCTCTAGCGGGTATTTTTTTATACTATCTCATTTAGATCCTCCCAAAATTGATGTTTACTAGATTCATCAAATCCTACTTGTGGTGCATAGGCACTAATAACATTAAAAATCTCTCTATCTAAAATAAGTTTAATTAATAAAATTCTATCACCCTTCCTTCTAACCTCCACTACATCCCAAGTAATTATTTATCTATAATCACACCTACCCTATTAAGATTTCTATATCTATCCGTATACGAAAGTTTATAACCCCAAGACTTTATGACTTTAACTTTCTCACCTACCCACTTAGTCTTCTACATGCATAAAATATTAATTCTCTTTCTAATTATAGCATCAACTAATTATGCTAATTTATCTGTAAAGGAATCTATATTCAACGATGCCAACCGAAATCTATGTTTATGTTTATGAATTAACTTCTTTACCCCCACCCGCTCATTAACATGTGGGAACTCTTATACATTTAACACCACATCCGGACGCTGACGTGGCACGTCACTTCTAGGTGACGACCTAGTAACCCTCATAAATTTTTCACTGTACCCGGACTTCGATGTAGCGCGTTGCTCAGTAAGAAACGCTCCAACGAAATTTATTTTTTGGCTCATGTCATAATATGTGACAGTGTTTTACGCTGGCTGTCACCGGCCTACCACAACCTCCTCTTTTATCCTGACTTGGGACAGACAGTGAAATGATAAATTTTTAAGCACAACAAAAGATATATATATATATATATATATATATATATATATATATATATAAGAGATGATTAATTGATATTATATTTACTTGTAATGAATCTTTTTGGAGAGATAACAAACTTATGCTCAATATTTTGGTTTTTGTCAATATAATATTCCACTAAAACCGAGGCAATAAAAGAGGGAAATATGATCTAATTTGACTGTTGGATATAAAATTTGATTGCGAATGGATTGATGCGAAATAAGAACTTTACATAGTGGAAAGTGTTAACTGAATGGATTTCAATGCATGTTTGAAGTTGAAGCGAAATAATGGATCTACTTAAAAGAAAAGGAAAGGAAATGTAATTGTAAAATATTTATCAATTAGTTACTTATTTCTAATATTTAGTCTCTAATAAATTATTTTATAATTACTAGTAGGATTTTTTGACTTAAATGCAATTGTAAATAATAAATGAAGGAAAAGAAAGGAAAAAGAGTTTGTATGGAGTAAAAGAGATGGAGATGAATAAAATGAATATCATTTTCAACTTTTAGTGAATTTGGAATATATTTGCTAATATAGTATAATTTTAATTAATGACCACATGGTCGTCTGAATGTTAGTTACCTATTTATATATAGTTATTGACTTAAAATATTACCGGTTTTAGTATTTGTTTTTATTTATTTATTTGCTTATATTTAAATTTTGCTCATATGTTTATTATATTATATATTATTATTTACTTATTACTTATCTATTATACATTAATTAATGTATCTTATGATTCGATATGTGATACGATATGCTATACAATATATAAGGATAACTGTACACTTATGTATCTCGATTTGGCAATTCTGAGTTTATTAATTAAAATAATACTATATTATTAAACATAATTCATTTATAGATTCACTTAAATTTGAAGAATGATATATTCATTTTCCGTATCTTCAATTCTTTTGCTTCACTCAAGCCTCTACTCCTTTACTATACTCTTATTTCTCTATTTTTTCGTCATTCCTACCAAGAATTTTAAAAAAATGTATTACATATTAAAGATTCGAATGAACAACTAAGTAATTGAAATTTCACTATTATCTCTTCTCTTCTTTTCTTTTTGGTAGACCCACTTGTCCCTCTTTCACTTTAAACCTTTCATAAAGATTCATCCAAACGACACCTTCTATTATGTAAGGCCTCTCTTTCTCAGCTATATATATATATATATATATATATATATATATATATATATATATATATATATATATATATATATATATATTTACAATTAGATTTCATTTTTGATAGGCAAATTAGATCACGTATTTCTTCAATATGTTTCCTTTTTTTTTGTCTTAGTTTCAGTTGTATACTGTATTAACAAAACACTAAAGCATTGTGTATAGAATCACCTTTAGAGAAACAACAAACAAGTTAATGTGATGTCATATCATCCCCTATAAATACATTACTATCATCATTACTAAGAACGCTTAGAACTCTTGCTTCAGTTTTTTCCATCTTAATCTTTCCAATCTATACAAACTCTTCACTTTGAACAAATGTCATGAATATGTAAGTTTTTAGCTTGTATGTACAAAGCTGATTAAATATTTAGAATAAAAATTAGCAATTAAATAATTAGTATTGATTATAAAATGAGTAGATATACATCTTTTGTTGGTTGTTCCTAATGTTTTTAACAACTAAAATAAGTATTTTGAACTTTAATATCCTCTTTATTAAAAGGCTATACATGTTTTGAATTTGCAAGTCATAATTCTGTGAAGCTAGAACAAGCTAAATCTGGCCTTGTATTTGTGTCAGATACGTATTGGATAAGATTCGTTCACAATGTGATACGTATGAGACACGTATTTAACGTTCCGACCTATGATGAAACACAAATTATCCATATCCAGTCAACGCGAAACATCCATATCTGACTCACAGTCAATATGGAATGCATATCAATATGATTATTTTACTTCATGTTATTTCATATTTCATACAACATATTTTAGGTATAGTTTGTTTTTGTTAAGATCTAGTTATAGTTAAAACAATTTCATGACCTTGTTTTCAACTATTTGTTTGAACAAAGTAGGAAATTTTGATAGTTGATGTGAATGAGTTTAACTTTTGTGGGTTCTGTTACAAAGACATTTATTTGTTATCACAATCCTAGCCTTCACAATTACTCTTGTCCCAATAAATCAAATTGAGCTTTCTTTATATGATTATAAGAAGTCTAAGAGTAAAAGAAACTTAAAAACTAATTAGATAATATTTATTGTTTGAATTAGGCAATGCTACTGCTTGAAATATTCTCGAGTAATGAACATGCCTGCATTTAATATAAATAAATATCTTATCATAATAGTTTGTTAGTTGATATTTTATATTTTGTTATATATATATATATATATATATATATTTATATAGTAATAATAAAAAAAGTATTGCTTGCCATGTCCTTATATATTATTTTTCAGGATTTTGCCATGCTTTGCGTCTCCGTATCTGTGTCCATACTTCATTGTCATAATTAAACCGAAAACGTTCATGTGAGTGACTTTGGAATTCATTTGTAAATCGAGTCAACTTACCGTAATGTATCGCATATATCGTAGGATATATACTTACCATATTGTAATATATTTTCCCCAATAAATACACACATAGGACACATACATTATAATGTATCATTTGTTGGATATGTAAAGCATATTTTAGGATATTGTCAACTTTGCTTTTACTATAGATGAACAGATGTCGTGGTTAACATGTGAAAAACCATCTATGTGGGATCTTTCCACAATGTAGCCTGAAATCACTTAACTTCCAGATCTTACAACCTGAGGATCCTGTTTCCTATTTGAAGGCTACTGCTCGCAAACTGCTAGGATTTTTTATTGCTATTTGCATCATCTGCATACCTACTTGGTTGCATTCTCTCCGTTATGACATCAGCATTTTAATTTGACGAACATGCCAGGAAGTGTTATTTACTTCATTTACTTCGTTGATGAGCATGTCTCAGGCAGTGCTTCCAGCTAAGACAAATAGGACAAGTTGTATATATATCACAGAGGAAAATTGACAATTTGAGTGGGAAAATTGACAATTTGAGTGATTGATTAATGAAACAGCTCCTGTGCGAGCATTTAACATGAAGTGAAAGCAAAGCCATTGGTGCAGAGTTTCAGGGAATGGAAATTGGTAGAGGGAGTTTTGGCTGCTTTAATCAGCAGTCAGTGAGTGTTAACAAATGCGGGAGGTAGTATCCCAGAAATAATACCTAGGAGCCTGATTCCTGAATAGTAAATGATGATGATGCTTACACTGATATGGGAAGGTTGGCTCACAGTCCTGAAACACGCCTTGAAAATTTTCATATGAAGGGTTATAAAATGACCTTTTATCTTCTGCATTAGTAATAAAAAACAAGATATCTAAATAATGTAGTTGAGAGTCAAGAAACCAAACTAGCGCCTAAACCTTAAGCACATGTCAGTAATTCCAAGGATCTGATGTTATGCACTAATTATTGTTTATAGACAGGAATGATTGTCACCAGGACAAATTTCAGTTTGGACGTATCAAATAAGCAATAATCATATAGAAAAAGGATGTCTTTGTAAAGATATACCTGAGAAGTATGGACAAGAATACAATTTAGTTTGGGTGGATTGGAAGGTGATGACTGTATGGTGTGGACAAACAACAGTACTGTCCACAACAGTACTCCACTTTTTTGAGTGCGAGCCTTCAGCATAGTGGCATGAATCAGAATTTTATGTTAGGGTTTTAGGTATTAGCAATATTGCTTTTACCTAACCTTCCTATTTCTTGGATCTCATAACCACCACCTATTTCTTTGGCAAAATTTTGTACATGCATGTCCTTGTTTTTGAGTACTCAAACGAGAGTGGTATCCAAAGTCTGCTAGATGAACCATTTAGATTACCATTGATGTCGAAACTCCAAAAGCTATGAGGTCAGACATACAATATAAGTATATCCAGATTTTTAAGTTCCAACTGATTAGGTTAGGAGGATGTGCATGATTGCATGGGTAGCGGATTTAATGGTCAGCAAGCAATACGTTGCTGCTTTTCTAGTGATCTGATTTGCAGTGCAAGGCAATGTTTTTCTTTTAACTTATTTAATAGAACAAAAAATCTCTGTGTTTCTAGATTCTCTCTCTTCTATGAATTTCTGCCCTTTTAAACTTAGACCAAATACTACAATCTTGGTGGAAGGTTCAAAATTTTGCAATTTTTACATTGTTTTCCCCTTGGTGGAAGGTTCAAAATTTTGCAATTTTTACATTGTATTCCCTACTTTGGTTTCTTTTTAAATTTAACAATCTTCTGATTTCCCCAATAACCTTTCTGATGGGAGGTATCAGTTACCTCAAAGAAGATGGTTAAATATTTTAGAAAACATTATGATTAGCATTATATTCAATTTGGAAAGTTTCCTTCAAGTCCAGCAGATATTTTGACCACAGATTCCAATTAACCGACATGAGATGCAACATATCCATAATTTGGACTAGGATGACCTTTATGTTATAACCAATGTTGAGAATAATGCATTATAAAATCTGTTATATTGCGTTATGATACCTAACGCAAGCTCAGTGCTATCTAACAGAAGAAAATAACTTAGTGCATCAAAACGTGCATTTTTTACGTTATTTTATGCTATTTTACATTATATTATGTTATATTATGTTATGTTATTTCCTGAAATATTTTTGAGTAATTTTCAGACTGTTGCAAATTATTTGTTATTGATTGTTTGTTGATGGATGCAATTTTTTACTTCATTGCTTGTTTGTTTGATTGATTTCTTGTAGAATTGATAACTTATTAATTTGTGATTGCTTGCTGTAATTCCTCTCTAATTATTGAATTTTTTTAATTATTGTTAATTCTATTGACCTCTCAACTGAACTAAAATGAGCATTAGAGAACATGAATTAAGTATTAACAAAATATAAATTATAACATTAGTGATGAACGAAACTGAAATTAATAAATTGAAATCTTTTTTCTTATTCGGTGATGACTGAAATTTCGGTTGCAAATTTAATATAATTTATAAAGATAAAATGTTAAATCATTGTGAAACTTGTTAGAAATTTAGAATAGTTTCTAATGGTTATACATTTTTTTTAGAATTTTTAAATTTATTTTCATTTTATATAAATTTGTATATATAGTTTTATATTTATTTTTATTAAATAAATAGAAAATTATGTAATCTACGTTATGTGTCATGTTTTATATGATGTAACCTAATGGAGGCAAAACATTATGTTACCGTTATCGCTATTTTAAACATTAGTTGTAACATACCCAACCCAATTCTAACAATGCGTCCATTTTAGATTTCAATCCCATGGTTAGATTGCCATCATTATCAGGTCTCCTAAAGTTCTATGCTGCTTTTAATACTTCATATTGTTACATTGTGCACTCTGTCAAATTCAAAATATGATCTCTTTGCATATACATTATTCTATCATAGCCTTTATATTTCTATTGTGGAATGGCTGTGTTTTAATTCTATTGTGGAATAGCTGTGTTTTAAGCACGTTCTATTGTGCACTCTGTCAAATTCACAATTGTGCACTCTGTCAAATTCACAACCTAGTATCTTTGAATTTACGTTGCCTTTTTGTATGAATTCTGCCCCCTAGAGAAGACGATAAAGGCATACTCCTGTTATCTCTTGAAAAGTTATCTCCCTTTGCTGAAAAAGAAAGAGGGAACCATGGGGAAGGAGGTTGGGCTGGGGGCAAGATAAGTATAATGATGTAAGGCCCTTTGTTTTAATTCTTTCCAGTGAACATATTAATTCGGAAATTTAATGGATCTTATTAACCTAAGGATGCAAATGGTCTCTGATGATCCATATAACCATCAGTTTAATTTATCAGATGCTGGATTCAATGTTTAAAATAGCGATAACAGTAACATGATGTTTTGCCTCTGTTAGGTTATGTCGCATGTAGCATTATGCATAACGTATGTTATGCAGTTTCCTATTTATTTAGTAAACACTATATAAAATATTTTTTATAAATTGAAAAATAAATTTAAAATTTCTAAAAATAGAATATAAAACTATTTTGTAATACATAATCTATTCTAATTTATGCAATTTCCTATTTATTTAATAAGAATAAATCTAAAACAATATAAAATAATTTTTATAAATTGAAAAATAAATTTAAAATTTCTAAAAAATAATATAAAATAATTTTGTAATACATAATATATTCTAATTTTATATTAAGTTATACGACACATTTATATTCATCAATCATATTAAGTCTGCAACTGTAATTCCAATCATCATCTAAATAAGAAAATAAGATTCCAATTTTTTATTTCAATTCCAGTTATTATCATTTTTGTAATTTATACTTTGTAATGTTTAATTTATCTTATTTGTAATTATTGATTTCAATTCCGTTAAAAATTTAATAGAATGGACAAGTAAGATATTTCAACAACCAAAGAGGAATTACAACAAGTAAATAAGAAAACAATATCAAATTAGCAAATTAATAATTTCACAAGTAATCAAACAAGCCAACAACTAATTAAGTAAGAAAATTACAGTAATTCGCTAATAATCAAAATAATAATCAACAACAATATAGAAATTACTAAAAAAATAATTGTAAATAACGTAACATAATATAATTTAATGTAACATTATGTAATATAACGTAAAATAATATAAAAAACATACCGTTACGGTGCACTGAGTTATTTTCAGTTGTTACGTAATGTTGAGGTTTCATTAGGTTTCGTAATGCAATATAATGGGTTTCGTAATGCGTTATTTTCAACATTGGTTGGATTTGTTAGGGTATCTGAAATCTATTCGCTAAGAACTAGGTTAGCAAGACAAAAACAAAGATATGGGAATTTAGTCCTACATGGGAGAGGTGGTTAGATGAACAAGTGTTTAAATATATTTAGACTCATGGCTCAAATAAAATGAATCCTTTTAATTCGTCGTAGTATATATGAAATTAGACAAGTTCATTTCCATTTATGAGCCTTTACGTATCCCAATTTGCAACAAGTGGTATCAGAGTCGATGGTTTGATGGACCTTTGAATGGATTAATAATTACTTTGCGAGGGATGGGTTGGAGTGATTTGGCATTATATTAAAGGAAACATTTTGGACATCAAAAAAAAGGTTCCATAGGAGTTCACATGATGTAGCAAGAGTGGTGTGATTTCCGCAAAAGTATCAAGATGTTGTTTTGGTTAGCCACGATGGTTAGAAGGACCAAGGGCTTGACTGCATTTGAGCTAAAGTGGAGATTGTTAGGGGTGCCTCAAGTCCAGTCATTAAGAAGTGGATTAGCAAGGCAAAGTCAGAGATATTGGGATTTAGTACCACATTGGAAAGGTGGTTAGCTGAACAAGTGCTTAAATATGTATAGACTCATTGTTCAAATAGGGTTAATCCTTGAGTCTTTGTAGCCTAAATAAAATTAGATAAGTTCATTCCCATATTTAGGCCTTTGCATGTCCCAATATGTAGTAGGATTAAAGTAGTTTCTTCCATAGAGATACAATCCCTCTTTTACTGAAACTTAAACCAAATGGTAGCCTGGAGGGAGATGGTTTCATGAAATAATGTTGCAATCTCAGCTGATAATTGGGTTGAGAGGAAACAGTAGCTGTTGTTGGTTTCTTAATGTATCAAGTATAATTTATGATAGCAAGAATTGCTTTGAAGTTATATTTTTTTATTTGTCAGAACTGTGTTTGTACCACAGACTTTGATTTGTATGGCGAATGGTGGTTTTGTTGTTCCAATTAAGTTTTGGATGTATTTGGCTTATGTTCTGATAGTAAACGGAGCACTCATATTCTCTGGTGATGGTTTTCATGAGAAAAATGCTAAAAGTTGCAAAGAACATTGACCAACACCTAAAAGGCAGCAACCATTGAATTATCAATTATTAAACAATGTTAACATTATTCAAATAAGGCCATAGGTGATATAAGGTGGTATTCTCACATAAAGAGTTTAAGATAATGCTGAACAGATGTGGTAGAACTTTAACTATTAATACTAAAGATTTTTCAATATATTACCAAAAGAAACCTTCTGGCCTCTTCTCAAATGAAGAAGATCCAACTCATCAACAATAAAACCTCCCAAGTCATGTCAACGGGAGTAATAGAGTTGTTGGCTTTAGTTAAATAAAAGTTTTACATCTCAATTTAAGCTTCAGGGCGAGTAACTTGCCTACTAAAATGGATGCACATGTCAAGATTAAAATTCGAATAATCAATAGCCTACACTTTGTATCTTTGTTCTTGCAGTACTATGAAAAGTTAGTTAATCTAGTCATTTTTAAGCTTTCTTCTTCATCTAGAGTCTTCACTTAGTATCTTTATTCTTGATTTATTGATTGAGTATAAACCAACCTTCCATTTTTCGTTCATAACTGCTGCACTTTAGTGTCTAGATCAGGAAACAAATTAGTATATTTTAGATTATTACACATCTAAGTTGAATAAAAAGTTTTTCTTTTTCTTGAGTTTCTAGCTAGCAGTATAGTTGGTGTTTGTTGTGCTTTCTCGAAATCAGGTATTTGACATGTTTTGATAATTCCAGGTATATGAGTCTCTTGAACATCGATTGGCTGTTGCTGAGGCAGCTCAAAGGTTGAGGCTTCCTCTTCTGTCTAAAGATGGTGAAATCCATGAGGAAGAGATAGAAAAATGCAGTATAATGTCAAGAAGCTCTCTTGACAGTACAACTACTAGCATTACACCCAGCTTTAGCTCAAATTCGACAAGTTACAACAACAGCTATACAAGTACCAGCAGTGATATGCTAAGTGTTGCGGCTCCATCAAACAATTCTGATACAGTTGATCCTGGAGTTGGAGGAGTTCCAAATTGTTTTCTTGGGGTGACACCAGGTTTTTTACGGCAAGTCCAACAAGAACAGCCTGCAATGACAGTGGTACGCTTTATTCTTAAATGGCTGGAGACGAACGTTTATGCTCATCAGACTAACATGTTTAAATGCAATCTAATTACCAACTACAGCTTTGATTTATAATTTTTCATAGAAATGTTTAGTCCATGCCTTCCAATTGTATTTCTAAGATAACATTTGTATGGTCATAGGACATGATGGAGTACCAGAGGTCCCTTGTTCAAGAGATTGAATCTCGCTTAGAAGCAAAATGTGATACATTAGCTGACATCTTTGCTGCAGACGAACCTGGTATTTTATATACTGATTTTTTGTTAGATGAATGAGATATGCAGCCAGTAGTACTTTATTAACTGCATCTGTTTGTTGCTGTTCAGCAGAATCCTCTCCCATTAGTCAGATGTCAACTGCCCGACTTCCAGAAAGGTGAAGTTTTATATCTTTTAGGTTTCTGTTTGATTATTCTCTCGATTACATGTATTGACTAAACATTTTCAGAATATTATAAATTTATAGAAATAGGTATTTTGTAGCTGAGAACTTATTGAACTTCCTTTGTCTTCATAATATTTGTAACAATGTCTTTATGTCAATCTGAAACAAGCTTTATATTTCAATTGTCTTCTCGTGGTCAGGGTAAAGTTAATTATTGAGGAAGTTGAAAAGGAAGAGGCAGTTCTCTTAGAAGATCTCTATTCCATGGATAGAAAGTTTGCAGAACACTACAATGTATGTAAGGATTTTCTTATATCCATCTTTATTCTGCATCTCTCATTTAATTCTTGAAATGGTTGGCATTGGTAGGTTTATTTTCTCCTTTATACTGTTGGTTCTGTATCTCATGTGCTAAATGCTTTCCTGAATTTTTCTAAAAAAGGTTCTAGAGCAAATACTTGGAGTACTTATTAAATTTGTTAAGGATCTAAAGATACAGCACCAGCATGAATATGTAAGTCCCACGAACTTGGTCAGTCTTTGAGAAGTTGCAAGTCATTAAGTTTTGTGCCAGCTATCTCATGTATGCGGGAATTATTATGCTATTTTTATTATTCATTTTATAACTTTATTTCCCTTTGTTGAAATAGGATGAATTGAAAAAAACTTGGTTTTGTAAGAGGTGTCAAACGATGAACGCCAAATTGAGGTTTGTCTTTAAATATTGATCATGGCTGAAATTTCCTTTAATACTCTCGCTTTTCTCCTATTGCCATGGAATTTTTTGTCCCTCAAATAGTCAACATGAATAACCAGTGAGCATTTGATGGATACATTGAACAATCTTGAACAACCAAGATTGATCAGCTCATTCTCTTTGCTCTAGATATTTTTATGTTTATTTATTTTATTGACATGTGTTGTACTTGTAGAGATTAGTCTATGTAAATTAAAGTGAAAATTGATTATGAAATTTATTTACTATGAGAAACCCTTAGCAAATTATGTGTTATTATAACTTTTTGTGAGTGATTGACGTGAATTTGGCATGTGATTCACCTTAGGTAATGCTCGAATATGTCATTTGTTATTTTATCAAACCCTAGCATTGTTCTTCCCCAAATCCACCAAATCTTTCCACAAACCCTAATTCCGCTTCCTGTTGCGCCATAATTAATATAGCTATGATCTATCTTCTCCAACTTCGAAACCCCAATCTCCATCTTCTACCATTCCCCTTTCAATTTTTGTTTAAAAAATAGGAAAATAATAGAAAAGTAGAAAAGCAATAAAATAAAATAACGCCATAGCTCGCTATCGTTCTCGCCCTCTTCATTCCTTTGCAAGCCGCCATCATCTCCATCAATAAACCCCAGCCATCATCATATCCGTATATGATTGCCTTTCGTACACTTAGAAATCAAGTTTTAGGAATTTTATTATTTTTTATTAGCTCAAGTGTTTATTTTGTTGGAATATAGGTTTTTCGTAATCACATGCTTGTTTGTTTTCTTTTGCATTGCAAAGTCATCCTAGATTAAGTCGTAGACATTGCCGAGTTTAATTTGACTATAGATTTTGATAATTATGATGGCAGTATAATTCATGCTAAAGATGATTATATGTATAGGCATAATTATGATTGGCATTTACGTTCTAAATGTCAGATATTGGATTCGTATTGAATGGGATGATAATGCGATATCAGATAGTATCTTAGGGATATGAGTAAATATCTAGTTCTCGTGTCATATCGGCACTTCGTCCAAAATGATATATATGCTGACATTTTTTTCATAGCGGCCGATATTTAGAACAGTAATTGGCACACTATTAAGATAGAAGAAATCCGTTGAAGAGTCTAGGTAGAGGCTTCTGATTTTTATGATGGATATGACCCTCATGAACTTTGTAGTTGGATAGTAAACATGGACTACTATTTTGACTTATATAAATTATCTGATGAACATAGAGTATGCTTTCTTGGGTGGAAACTGAAAGATTCAACTAAAGTTTATTGGACCACTTTAGAAAGACGACTGGATACCACATAGTTGATCTATAGATTTGTGAGATCAAACGAAGAAAGGCTCAAGGAAACTCTATTCCCTCTTGCTATAGAGACTTTTTTTGAAGTGTTGTTTTTTGTTTCAGGAAGATTTATCTGCAAAAGGGCATAAGTGTAAATTTTTTGATAACCTTGCATTCTGATATGATTTTCAGATAAACCGTTGTCCTACCATATATATGTTTTATAGTGATTTGACATCTGGTTTCAATGTGAAGAGGCATTTCTTCTAGTTTTAGAGCTACAATCAACTTTTAAAATTTTCTTAGGAGAGCCACTGCCAAAACCAGAAAGTAGTATTTTGAGTATGAGTTATTTGTAAACATGCTTACTAGTGTTCTAAGTTCGAGGGGTATAGACACCAAGATTATAGTGCCTCTTGAAGAATATATATTGATATTGTATCTGCTGAAGATATTGATAATTCGGGAGTAGTTGAGAATGTCCACGTTCCTTCTGAGGGCACTAGTGATATTATAAAGTTACTAGTGGTATTGATGATTTGTAGAGTCTAGTACAACTATTCTTGGTGAGATTCATGTTCCTTTCGGGAGTATTAGCGATGTTGTGGATGAGTTAATGGAGTCTAATATCCTGTCATATTCTTCGGTGTTCAATTTCTACACTTAGGATAGAAGAAGTGATTGAGCATGAGATAGTTTTTACTAGTATAGTTTTTACTAGTTTTACCACTAATGATTTTCTTCCTACGATTTGTTAGATTACTCCTAGTTTTTCTTCTTCTAATGAGTATATGGAGTTTCTTTTTAAGTTTTTATAGTTCCCAATGATCTTAGTATTATTGTATGAGTGGAGTTGCCTGATGGTCTTCAAGAAAATCTATATATACCATTCCTATCCCATTAGGAGTTACATCTACTAAGTTTATTGCATCCATTTGCTTGATTTGCATATTGAGAACTATAGATGGATAATGATTTGCAATGATAATTATAAATTTGTTGCATACCCATAAAGGATTTTGCAGTTGACAGTAAGGTAATAGTTACGATTTATTTAGAGTGGATCTCTCTAGGAACTGTAAGGAAGTTGTGCGCTCGACGTAAATGTCCTTATAGAGTTTTGAGGAAGATAATTGATGAGTTGGATATTTCATAGGATCCTTGTATTAGTCTTGTTTTAATTGGGTAAGTTTTGACCTTTTCTGATGCATGTACCTTTCCAGATCTATTGCCTACTAAGCAGATTTGTAGGATCTAACTGATTCATGACTACCCCCAATACCATATGAGGAAATTGAGCAGATCCTCCTAGAGGTTTTAGATGTATATTACCGTCATCATTCACTGAAAGTGAATCTTCTAAAACTGGCGAGAATTGATGGAGACTTGAAAGTACCGGGATTAGTTTGCTTATTTTATTTACTTTGAAACTCTTATATTTATTTCTTTTATCGACTTGTGTTTTTCTTGTAGAGATTAGTCCATACAAAAAGATGTGAGACTATTTATTAAGCGGTGAAGATTGATTGTGAAATTTGTTTCCTATGAGAAATCCTCGATGTGCTTTAAAATCACAGGGTATGTTCTGCATCTATTCTTTTACTATATTATCAAATTCTAGCCTTGTTTTTCCCAAATCCATCAAATTTTTACACCACTAAAACCCTAATTCTGCTACCTGCATCAGCATTAGTTTGCATGGATATGTGGCATATGTTCAAAAGATCTGGGCCCTATAGTGTCTGACATAGGAACCACTAAACTTTGTGCCCATGTAGTAATGCACAGGCTTAAAATGCATAGCAACAATGCATCTGTTAATGCTACTGCATTATAGTGGTGAACCTCTTAACAAGATTGGTAGAGGTCTGTGGTTCAGATCCCTCCTGCATCAGGTACCTCCCTTGGGAAAGGGTTTTTTTGTGGGGGTTTTTTTTTGGGGGGGGGGGGGGGGGGGTTGGGATAGGAATGCTATGGCCTTAGTTAACAAAAATTACAAAAAAACTTGATAATGAAAGCAATCACCTCATGCCAAGCAGGCTATAAACTTGGTTCAAAAGAAAAAAAAGTTAATGGAATGTTAAGTTGTTCGACTTGCTCAAAGAAACCCAGTAGTTTCTTAGATCAAAGAAAAAAGAAAATGGTAATAGATCTCCTAAATAGCTATTCAGTATGTGATCAGTGAGGGATTTTTTTTTTTGTCTTTTCTTAGAATAAATGACATTTAAGTCTTCAATTCAAACCTTTACCTAATCTGTCTCAGCTTTTTATATCTAATATATTTTTTAAAGTGACTATTTTGGTGAGGACTGCTTGGTTTCCTATATTCCAACACATTGTCGCTAGTTGAGCTATCATTTTGTTGACCAAGTTTTGGATTTTTTGAAAAATCTTTAATTCGTACGTCATCCGGTTTGAGATTGGGTGGCTCTAGTAGACTATGGAAAGTTATAATTACTGCTATTTTGTCCAATTTCATCTCAGGTTAAGAGATAATTTATCTCTTTATTTGAATAGTGGGTTATTTAGATATAAATTCCTAAGAAATTAGATTCTGTCCCCCTTGCCCCCTTCCAAAAAAGGAAAGAGAAAAATAACTTCATAGTTTGATGTAGGTGGCCGTCAATGTAATCTCTACTCATTTTGAGTCCCTATAGTTGAAAACTCACCATAATGGATGCAGACATTCTTACCATCTCACCTTCCTACATTTTCATCCATTCTCTTCTATCTGTTCCTCCTTCATTTTCATCCATTCGCTTTCTCCATCTTCATCTCATACTACTCGTAGAAAAACCATGACTCCCACCTTGGGTCATGTAGTATCAGAATCCTAAACTGCCAAGAAAAAACGAATTTAGATTCAGGTTTAGCTTGGAATCTCCTCTATCTCACTGGAATCTAGATACAATTGTGCATGTTAACCAATTGAAATTAATTTTCATAATGATATTTCGAATTTGTCATATGAAAATGATTAACTATGTTGTTTAAATTCTCATTATTATATATATATTTTTATCTCTACCTGTTTTAATCCAGATAATTTTGTCTAATCATTACTAACAATACACTATATACATTTGCATACAATTATTGTCGGGTTTATTGTCAGGTTTCATGTCTAGAGAAGGTCATACCTGAAAACCTATCTGCTAAGGTTTTTGGGAATAACTTTTATACCTTTAAGGGGTTTTGAGTAGGTTTTTCTGTTCCATTTCCACTCAGACTCCCTCTCCTTCATATATTGCTAAAATTAATATTTTTTTTCTGTATGCAATAGAAACTAAGCAAGTATATGTTCTTAATATTCTTACTAAATTTGAAATTTTTTTACTGTACACTTTGACATGACCTATTACAACATAACAACTCATTATATATCTTTAAATATCTAAACATATTTGTAAAAAACAAATGAGTTTTGTATACAATTGCGTTGATGCCAAACACACATTTAACTAACATCTAGGTTGCATGAACATGGATATGGTGACACGACATGACCCTATACTCTGCAGGGATAGACTTTTCTAAAAAGCTTAAGCTGGTTGCCCTGCCTGGGCTCGGCTAGCCTGGTGTCGGGCCCGACCGGTCGTAAGCTCGGCCTGGGCTCGTTGACCACCCGGTTGACCGGGCCACTGTAGCTGAAGCCCAGGCTGGCTTGGCTCGGATTTTTAATTTAATTGTTATAAATTTTTTAAATTAGAAATATATTTCATATTTACCTTATTTCTTTTTCATTATTTATCTTAATTACATTTCCAAATTTTATGTATTATTTAGATTTTTATCTGATTAAATCAAATTTATTGTTTACTTCTAACTACTAGTATATAAATAATTTCTTGTTTCCAAAATAAATTTTTTAATTTTCTTGTTTAGAAAGTCAAATTTGTTATTAATTAATATAATTATTTCACTTATGTTTAATTAGAAAGACATTTATGTGCATATCACATATTTGATGAATTGAAAAAAAATTTCCATAACAATTTATGATAAAATAAATTTTCATAAAGATTTATAGTAAAATAACTTACCATCACAATTTATAATAAAGTAACTTTTTATTACAGTTTATAATAATAAATATCATAATTAATCAAAGTTGACTTTCCATAGAAAAATGTCTTCATCGAAAAATTAACTTTTATAACAATTATGTAAAAACTATATTCCTTATATTCCTAACAAGAATAATGAATTATTAACCTTTCTCAAAATAGAATGTCAACTTAATGAGCAATAAAAACTTTTATTTCTAAAGAAAAATTCCATGTATAATATTTTATCGATTTCATAATATTTCTTTTCAATTTTTTTTTCTAAATCTAAATCTTTTAAATTTTTTAACTTAAAAAAAACATTTTTTTTAATAAATCGGGCCGGCCCGGTGCTTAGATGGGGCCCATGTCCGGCCTACTCAATCTGGGTCTGGGCAGGGGATCAAGCCCAACCCGGGTCGGTGTCCCCGAGCCAGGCTAGCCATTTGGACAGGCCTAAGCAAGGGTTTTGATAAAATTTAATATATTTAATATATTTAATATACCGCAATATAGTGAAGACTATTAAAATTTAGAAAGTAAAATAAAAATATATGGAAAGCACATAAAAGAGCACAATAATATATATATCCTAAATCCATTATCCAATATTAAGGTTTATGTTTCAAAATAAAATACTACCACTACTAAGACTTTGTTGCATCCAAAGTGTTGCATAATACGAAGACAATATTACAATCATTAGCTTCAAAAGAAAAGCAAAATATGGTTAGAAATATTCCATTCCACCTCGTGGTGACAATGACATTGGTCCCATCTGCATGTTCTCGTTCCATGAAAAACATTGCCTCAATAACCAGTTCACAAAATATGGTTAGAAATATTTCATTCCACCTCGTAGTGACAATGACATTGGTCTCATCCACATGCTCTCTCCTTCCTTGAAAGACATTGCCTCAATGTTCGGTTCATCAAGTGAAAGATTAGCAATTTTTAGATGTCCATTACTCTCTATAGGATAGAAAAGCCAGTCTTGTTGGTTTTTTTATATTCTTCACTTTTCCTCGAAAGAAGACGATAATTGGATTGAACATACACTAAATCTTCCGCACGTTGTGCTAGCATCTTGTTCCTCAAGTTTGAATGGATGAATTGAGTAGCATACTAAAACTCAGTTTCAGTAATAGCTCGGTCTGAGAGTGAGTAGTGAGTGGTCGGAGTACTCAGTGAGTACTTGTTTAGACCTCGAAATAATAATATTTTAATAATTGTGCATACAAAAAACATATAAAAAGGAAATATGTAATTTCAGAACTCAAAATTAAGCATCATAAAATATATTGAAGCAAGCTTCTTGAATCATAAATGTATGGTACATATCTTCTCATCATCGTCTTCATATTGAACGTTCTCATCATCGTTTTGCCCGAGTTTTGGGATGATTTCTTCAACTCATACCTGTTTTCTCTCCGATCCCGAGTACTTGGACGAGTACTTGGGTGAGCTCTCCGGGTTTTATAACACTGGAATTGAGTATATGAACCAATTTCTTTCGCAACAAGATGAAGAGGATGATTGTCCAAGAAGCTTCAATGCTAGACTTGAAAGAAATATATGAAGATCCATGGTATAACTTCCATCCCTTGGAATCCATTGTCCACCTATCACACATGGACTCAAAATAAACAAACTCATTGGAGCATCCTGAAAGCCTAGACAACTCCTTACTCTTTGATGATGATCATTATTTGGTAAGTACTACCTCAACCATTTATTTCTTATGAAATCTCCAGTTCTTCATTAGGTGGCACACGATTTGGGCCAAACTAAACCATTCTTGAGTTTAGTACCTAGAAGAGAAAAATTTAAATAAGAATTAACTTGTCCATAAATACAAACTACGGGAAGAGTAGAATAATTAAATTAAATTCAAAATTACCTTGAATTCAATGAGTAAAGTAGGCAATAAAGTGGAGGTGTTACTTTTGCTCCAATGAGGCATGAGAACATCTAAGATAATATTGTAAAACGGTATCTATTTGGGACCTTTGTCTCCATGCCTGTGTGTAATTTCTTTCACTTTCACAATCATAGAGACCCACATCTCACAGATCATGAGAAAACGAGGTTTATCCGTATTGGCAAATCTCAACAAATCATAGATTTGGTGGTAAAAAGAGACATTATCCTGCCAACTATCTTCCAAAATAATACTCTTCATATTGAGTGCCTTTCCAATGTTATCTTCTCGATAGGAAGACTATCTGTCATTTATTACTTGAAATTGGAGTCTTTGTTTAATGAGTTTGAACCTCTTGAGCATAACTAATATTTGCGCAAATCTTGTTTTGGTTACTGATAACAATTTTGAGGAAACAAACACATTGATCATTGCTATCCTCATATGATGATTGACAATAAATTTCTTGTCAAACTTTACATCTCTGACGACCTCCGTTGGTTCAGTAACCTTCATGTGTATCTAAATTTATCATTGTATTCTTTGCAGTAAAAATATCCTTCGATGGAAGATTAAGAGTGTGAGCTGCTCATGGAGTTCAAAATGTGCGGATGCTTTCTCTCATTATCCAAATCCCTGCCCTACGTATGGGAGCATTATCATAGATAATTTGCACAATATTTTTAGGTCCAACTCTTTAATGGCCTTCTTCATCAAAAATGAAATATAGGGAGATTCCTTTATTTTTTCCTCTGTTACTTTCAAGAATATAGGCACACCTTTTGTCACGACCTTAAAATTTATTAGTAACCTGCTTTTTGAGTCATTGCATCCATCCGAAACAAGAGTGACCCCCTTCTCCTTTCAGTTGCCCTTGATTAATGCTAATAATTCTTCAATGTATATTCTTAACTTATCAAGTAATGATCTTCTCAAAGCATTATGATCCTACAAAATAAAACCACTAATATTGTGGTTAGTGTCAAAGGTATATGATTTAACATAGTTGAGTTTTTTGTCAAAATGAAATGGAAAGCCACCTTAATAGAATATATTTACTATTAGTGATCTCAATTGATGGCATGTTTCATTCATGAATATTTTCTCCAATGGTCCACTCGAAGTTGAACCCTTTCTTTTCTTTGGACCATATACCACAAATTGAAGGATGAAGTTTCAAGAGATGCATTTGATGGTGGTGGAAGGGGAACCTCTTTCGGTTTGAATTTTTCATCTGTTTTTTCAGCAAGCTACTTCAACTGTAATATTTCTTCCTCCGGTATTAATGATCATAGAGCAATTCATTTGCTTGGAATTTTAAGCAAGTGAGCATTAACTCTTGAATAAGTCTCTATGTAGGTGTTCTTGCAAAAGTGATATTCAAATTTTGTATTTTTACCGTCATCTTCCTTTTTGACATCTTTATCAGGAAAGGCTCAAAGTGGACATTTTTTGTTCAAATTTCTTCGTGCATATGATGAAAGTTGCCCATCATCATTGGCTAAATTAGAACTCATACTCCCTAAATTAGGATGACAATAATTATTGAAACATATAAAGGTTTGCGAAGCACATTGGATAAATGACGTTTTTAAATCCAAATTCAAAAAATCCTAGATTGCTCATGACAAAAAATCAAATTTTTTTATCTATTAGAAAAGCAACTACATGGACATAATATGATCTAAGAATAACAAATTAATGAATTATGAAATCAAAATGAAGAAAACCTTAACCTTTTCTTGCTTGGTGCCATGGAGCTGTAATGTCGTTGCTCCGTTGGAGCTTCTTTCTTGCCGCTATGGTACTTCAGGTGGTGGCAAAGTCTAGGGAAGAGAGCAAGGCAGAGGGAGACTCGAGTGACGAAGCAAGAAAAAATTCAGCATAAATTCCTACTATTTTATTCGAAGCCAAACCGATTTAAAATTTATATTTGGATAAAAACCATATTCTAATCCAAACCCGAAACAAACGTCACTTAGAAGTTAAAGGATTTGGATCGAAATTTGATTAAAATACAAAATCTAATGGTAAGTGATTGGTTTCGATCCAGTTTTGCCTCAAGCCTATTAAGTGTTTTTTTTTTTTTTTTTTTTGATCATGTATAGGATGATATCTAAGCCTATAGCAAACACAGTCGTCAAATCCAAAAAACATATTTATCTCTTGTTATCACCCATCTGTGTTTCGGATATGTCTTGATTGCATTCCTATCGTGTCCCTACCTTGTGGGAGATGAATCGATTCTGGATATGCTTGGACATGAATTTCAAGCGAATTCTTTCATGTCCAACCTGAATTCGTGTGTCGGAATCGTGTTCGGCACAAAATTGGCAACAAAAATGCCATGTTGGTGGAACCTAGACTACCATTAGGACAATAATGGATATTTATATGTATAAACTATTAAGTTTATTATCCAAACAGACTCTTACTGAGTGAGGTCCATAATGTTAGGGATTTACGCCAAAAATATGAAATTGTTGGGGGTTGATACAAAAGTGTGAAATTTGTTAGCGACTTATATCAATAATGCTTCAATAAACATCTCATTCTCATTTTCTTTCCACCACCTGTATCCATACTCTTCCACACCTAGGTGATTGGGCCGGTTCTACCTTTGATCAAGTTGCCAAGAAAATGGGCTGTTATGGGTGATTCACGTGAATATGAATTCCAAAGAAAGATTTAGAATATAAAGTCTAAGATGTGGTGATTGTGCTCCTCCCTCATGGAATTCCATTTCAGTTCAATAAGATTTAATAACTTTACAAATCCTTTCTCAAAAAAGAAGGGGAAAAAGTTTGCAGACTGGTAAATTTTTTAAAACATGATATATGCTTATTGGCAACGGATCAAATTAATTTTATGTGAAATAGTCAACTTTAAAATTTATATTTGGTTTCTATTGTAGCAAATCATAGGCTAATCCTATGAACCCTTTTAAAATGGTTAACTAGGCCAAAACCCTAAGAGATTTGATACAAAAGTTTTGGTACATGTTAGCTTGTTGGGCAGCATTAGGATTCTGATGTTAAACCCCTAAATCTGATTGGGTCAAGACATAAATCCTTTAGTGGATTTCCAAGTAGATCATG
Source organism: Dracaena cambodiana (assembly GCA_036321105.1). Lineage (NCBI taxonomy): Eukaryota > Viridiplantae > Streptophyta > Magnoliopsida > Asparagales > Asparagaceae > Dracaena > Dracaena cambodiana. The sequence goes on from JAYEPQ010000007.1 coordinate 40,526,079, forward strand.
TATTATCCTAATATTTTTGTTTTTGTTAATTAACGTATTCCTTATTGGATCTTACACGATTAATGTGTATAATTACCATTGCTAAATTAATTAAGTTAAAAGAATGAGGAACAAAGATATTGGTAATTTCTACATGACTTCTAATGGAAATTGAGATAATTTGCAAGAAAAAATGGACATATTATAAACCAAAACTCATACTCGAAATCAAATCCTATAAATTATTGGTTGTGGTTCCTCAGGTGGATATAGGATTCTTAGTGGGTTGGATTCTAATTATATCCTACAATTTTGTGGATAGTATAGAATTAGGTTCGAGTTCAATCAATTGCCACCTCTAGCAACCACTAGCAGAAGGGTGACAGTATTTAAAATTTAAATTTGAATAATATTAATGTACGTGGAGAGAGAATGGAAGATGCAAGCAAGACCTAGGAGCCTGTCAAAGCCTTTGTCAAGATTTGGAAAATTTAAATTCTAATCCAAATGCTCCATGAGAAAAGAGCCAAGGATCTTTTAAGATTATAACTAACAGCAAAACTGACTGTTTGAGAGAACTGTTCATGTTGTTGATGACATGGACGCTTAAGAATGCAGGGATTTGTGAGACTTTTTTGTCCTTTTTCTTCTTTGTACGGGAAAAATGAGAGAATTTCTCTCTTGTAAGACACCCTTTTGGTTAGTTATATTAGATAGATATTATATCAAACATATCGTGAATAAGCCTTTACTTCTATGAAAAAAAAGATATCTTCATAACTGACTCACAGTGCCATTGTTATGTTCATGCCATGGTTTGAGGTCCAATCATCCAACACAACTAAGGGTTTGCGTAAATGGGGTTTAGCATATCCGTGTTTGTTTTTTCAATCACATATAGAAGTAAACACACATATCAGAAATGAAAAATTATATCCATATTCAATAAAATTGGATACGGATATAATTCGGATATGAGACATACAAATATAAATCATATACGAGCCTAAAACAAAATACAAGGAAAATGGAAGATGCGTGTGTAAAGCACATAATCCATTGAGGATGTTAGAACAAGTATGTCTACTTACGGTAAAACTTATTAAATTAAATAATTTATGTTTTATATAAAATAAATAATCAATAAAAGTTTCCAGCATTTGACTTTTTAATGTAAGTTTTGAATTTCTTACTACTTCCAAACTTTTGGAGCTTAAAATTACAAATTTCAAATATCAGAATTATAATTTGCATCACATGTTGCATTTTCAGTTGAAGAAAATATTGTATTGTGTGCTTTTGCTTTAGATTTTATGGGTATTTATGAAGATGGGTTTAAAAATAAACCTAGAATAAAGGCATAAAAGACGAACCCAAGGTTACAAAGTCTTGTATTACTCAAGGCAAGACGAAAAGAAAATGCATCTTGGCAAAGTGAAGTGACAAATATTAAGAAAATGGCAAAACAATATTTGTAAATAGTATGCAATCATATCATGTTCTTATAAAAAAATTACATGTGAGCAATTGATATATGAATGGCACTAAAGACATAATGCACAAAACATAACATTTCGAACATAAAAAGATATAGTTCTAAGCATAGAGGAGATGACCATTAATTAGTTAGGGCTAAGCAAAATACCAAAAAAAATCAAACCGAATCGGAGAACCGAACTGAAGCGAAACCGATTGGTTCAGTTAATTTGGTTTTTTGTTCAAATTTCGGTACTCACTTACCAGAACCGAAACCGACGGAAAAAACTGAAATATATGAATTTTTATTATTTCATATATTTCATTTGAAATGGTAAATTTTTATTATAGTAAATTTTGGCCAAATAACTAGTTAAAGTATATTTTTTAAAATATTTATTTCTAAGTTTTTGTGTATCTTAGTGGGCTACATAGTATATGGGCCAAGAATATTTATTTATTGAAAATTTCATAATGTGAGCTTCAAGCCCAAAAAATCGAAACCGGCCAAAAAAATCAAAACTGACCGTAAACTCGGTTTGGTTTCGGTTTTGAATTAAGTCCGTTCGGTTTCAGTTTAGTTTACTATAATTCGGTTCGGTTTTTAGTGGGCTGTTTTTTGCCCAAAATTGATCGATGCTCACACTTAAGTACAGTTTTAAAGTAGGTATAAAGCATAAAGCATACTATGAAACAACTAATTATCTTATTGAATTACTTATGTTAAAGTTCCAATTAATAATGTATTGAAGAGAAACAATTGTAACTGATAGCTACCTACTACAAAATTTTAATTACTATCATATTCATTATAATGCTATTATGTAGGAGATTAGAAAATTGATTGAATTGCTTATAAGCATTATAATGTGGATTGAATAATTTATTAGCATTATAAGCAAAGTTTATATTATCGACAAACATATAATATATCTACAAATGTATCTCTTATAACCTTGACTGTGATGATATTCAGTAATTTATATAAGGTATAATTTTTACTGTTATTCTCTCTGGAACAATTTATTGCTCAATATGCGAGCTGATATATTAGTCGATAAGTTGGCACAAGAATTGCAGCATAGATCGTCCTTGGTTCAATATGTTTGATACGAGTAGTAAGCCAAGGTCATCAAATTCATTAGCATATAAGTGAATGTATAGATTAAGGCTTTTTGGCTTTGCTAAACATGTCATATGCAGGCTTAAATGATTTATGGATTTATTTCCTTATTAAGATTTTTTAAATACATGTATAGCTACAACTCCATATGGTATTTCTATTGCCTTATATACGGTATGTTGATTTTTCCTGATCGATTATGAAACACCGATATTTTAATGTGAATACCTTATTTATGTATAAGACACCAATATGTGCATTACACTTTCCGATATGTATCAGACACACTGAACCTGTGGTAGATTCAAGAACCCAAAAATTTACATGTTGGAGTTATATTCGCTTTCAAAAAATCATAGATTGGTCAGGGCTATGTACCCTTTTGAGAATGTAATAGAGATTGCATGTTGAGCACCATGGAGCCATACATTGCCTAAAAAGATAAATTTTTTTGACATAAAAGAGATACGAAACTAATAGGCCCTAAATGCCATGCAAAGATAGAGACTTAGGTATTTTGTTTAAGGTATTAATTCATTAGATTTAATCCGGGTTCTTTCTTAGATGTAGTTTCTCAGTTAGAATGTATATTTTAAATCATTAAGATTTGTTTCTTTTCTTTCTATTGAAAGATAATTTTAAAAAATTATGAGTTTGATGCACTTTATATGCATCACATATATAAATACATTCATATTTATGTCGCCGTGTCCCGTGTCTACTCTTTTAGGATTTGCTGCGTCCCCGTGTCCATATCATGTCATGTCGTGTATATGTCCATGTTTTATACTTGGACGACATATACCCGATACATAACATTTAGGATACTGATTATATTGGTGTATTGAGTAATTAAATCAAATTAAAGTGGAATGCGAATGATAGCTTATATATACAATTAAAACTACAAGGTTACTAAAGATAAAGCCAATATAAAGTGGAAAATCAAAGAACGACGATATAATATTATAATATGGCTGCATGATGGCCTTGGTAATGTACTTCAAATACTTCCAATTGCTCTGAGAACTGTGTGACTACAGAAATGTAGGATTAAAGCGAAAGAACACAGGGATGTGCGTTCAACCTTATGGTGATGTCTCACCTGAAAATATTCTTCCTTTGTCTTTTGTGCTCAGTATTCTGTCTCATGAATTTCCTTGTGTGGCTTGGCTTCAAATGGTGCTTATGGCTGAATCACATGAGACAACTCGTAACATATTTCCTGACACGAAAATTCCATTTAACCTATGGCATTAAGCTCCTTGCTTTGATTTGATCTTGACTGTAAGAATGAAATGACAGATCTTGCAACAAACTTCGGCTCCTTGACAGTATGTTATAGTGTCATATCTATATACATGTTTTGCTGATGTACATGTGGCTAGTTTTGAACTTACTATGTGCATTCCGCCGTTTAGTTTTGTTTGCATCTTGACTGTCTTGCTTAACTATTGGGTACAGGGTTCTGGAGCATCTTCTCCTTCGTGCTACATACACTAGAGACTCTGTGCCTGCTTTGCATCGGATTAGGTAAAGCAGCTAGGAGAAGTTAATATATTAGTAGTGCATAAAAATTCATTGATTCAGTTTTCAACAATCCTTTTCATCTACAGAAAGTATCTCGTGGAGGCAACAGAAGAGGCATCCATTGCTTACAATAAAGCGGTTTGTTATTTGGATATGAAATTTTAAACTCTTAGGGCAAAGAAGAATTCTGCCCTTGCTACTGGATCTTGGTGTTTTTTTCTTGTTAATTTACATTTTATGAGGCATAGTTGATATTTATTATTATTCCTTTTCTATTACAAAATCACTGCAACTTTCTGTCAAAATGCACTGATTGCACCTATCTTATGCTATGAATGTTCCATTTTTGTCTCCCTCCCTGGTTTGTAATGGCTGGGATTAGATACATTCCTAGGAAGACGTAGGACTCTAAGAGTGTCTGGATATCAGTCAGTGTGTAAATCAGTTTTTATGAGTCATACTTTGCTCGATACTATACAAACTTACAAATGTGGCAGGTTGGGCTAAAGGGTAGTCGTGGACAAGTAACGTCAGACTTGGGTTTGTTCAGTGTCCTTTGTCATTCAATACAGGCTTGACCAGGACAGGATCAACCTTCTTAACCATTAATGAAGTATAACCAATCTACACCTCAGATGCACGCCATGCTGATCAGTGGATCAATACATTCAAAATAACTTAACCATGCCCAAGTATGGAGCACTGTCTAAAATTTATCCTACCATCTTTAAGTGCCTATAACCAATCATTCCTTTCTTTTGTCCCTTGTATAATTATGACTGCAGAAGATGGTTACGGAAACTTATTGAATGAAAAAGCTTAAAAACTTAAGTGGCCCATAATGCTGGTGAATTTGTATTTCTCCTAACTTATATGGGGCTTGCTTTAATTAAATAAAGCTTTGCTGCTGTTTATAGGGGAAAATTGAGGACTGATGATGGTGAAACTCATGGACTAGTTTTGTGTTTGGAGCGCTAGAACTATGTCTCATCTTATAAGCATTTCTCAGTGAATAGTGTGAAGTGTGGAATGCCATTCTAATTCAGGTAGGCTTCATTCGGAATAATAAGCTTTAAACTAGTTTTAAACCTGAGTTTAGACTATCACAAGCCCCCCTCTTTTATTATATTTTTCCACAAAGGTTGACACTAACTAGAAAAGGTTTGCTCCATAGTGACAACTGGTCATAAAACTGTCAAATCTTTTTTGGAGCCTTAATCCATAGCTTACCGAATTTTGAAGGGAAATGGCTTAGATGTTGTTGTTGTTGATCTATCCTTTGTAAGGGTTAAACCCGGGGTTGGTTTTATTCATGAAATTGTATGGCATTCATATTAACTAATGGTTGGCCCCTCTTACATTCAAACTTAAAAACTATAATAGAATTAATTCATTACCTTATAATGGGCCTACCTTATGATGGGTGTATAGATGATTTGTGAGCTATGATTTGAAGACATGGACATATGACGCAAGATACAAGCACTGATACAGGAAACGTTCGACACGGTGGGCTCCAAAACTCAAGAAAGAGGGACAAATATACATATATTATGTTTGCGTGCAAATATGTTATGACAATTGTTGTAAACCAGTTATTTATAATTAAAAACAAGATTTAGAATATTGGTATTGGTATCAACACTGATGATTTAATTATATCAGAATTGGCAATAGTCAAGCTTATTGTATCAATAATATGAGAAATATCGATAATACTGGACTAGTATTATATGGAATATTGTGTATCAAGTACATGAAAATTCGAATTATATCAGAATTAGCAACAATCAGGCTTATCATATCAACAATATGAGAAATGTTAATAATACTAGACCAATATTATATGGAATATTGTTTATCAAGTACCTGAAAATTCGATAGATATTTGTGATTGTATTGGCTCTTTGCAATGCAGGAGCCTTGTACACTAAGTTGCCTTTTTTTTTGGGAAAGTCCGATATGTATACCCCTGATTAAGAGTATTGAAAACATTTTATTTTGATTAAAACAAGCTACCAGCTATCTCTCTCTATAACCAAATCTACCAGCATGATTGTTGATTCTTTCTCTGTAACCAGTCAACCAACATTTGTGTGTAATATTTTCAGAATGTTGTAAGGCATTTAATGCTTTTTAGGTATATGAAAGCTCATTTTCCACATTTGGTTTATTTTTAATGGACATGCAGGAGCGTCTCCAAAACCTGTCTCCAACATAGGTGGACACGTGTGCCGTGCTAGCTCTTGTTCGACACATGAAAATTCCATAAAGAGTTGTCCTCCATATCGTAGTTTAGGAGGGATGAACACTTACAGCACAAGCTCCAAGGTTGTAGGTTCTGAGCATTCTTAAATCCTACTAAACCTCAAATTCATAACTCAACTGAATTCTAGACACAACTTGTTAAAGCTGAGCAGGAGAGCAAACCCCAATTGTTCTACAGCAGAATCATGTGGCACTAATCCATATCTGATCTGGTCGAAAATTACAGCTGTATTCAGATCTAACAAGGCAAGGTCATATATGATGTAAGCAAATTGGCCATTCTTACTCTAGAATAATTCTCTTCATCTGAGACTATCTTTGGAGCGGATGCAGTTAAGTATTGATCCAGTAGTTGCATGGACAATAGTGTTCATACATTGCATATTCCATGTTCATCAGCATACCGAGACAGATTAATTGATAGGTACATGCTCATGTACCTTATTGTCTGACTTCTATATCGCCTGCAACTTTGACATTTTTCACTGTAGGGTTTGTCTAGTCAATTTAGGTCTCACCTTATCAAATTTTACATCTTCACAAACGCCACATTGCATATGACTGTAGACTGTATACCTGTCTTGTTCCAAGTTCATCCATGATATTGTTAGCAATCTCCTATTGCTTGTATAAAGCTGTTTATGTTGAGACAAAAATTGTTTAGGAAAATATAGAAATAGAAGGCATTATTGTTATCACATCCAATGTCTCAGGATAAATAATTGTAAACTGTATAATTTTTTTTTTAAACTTTCAAATTAAGCTCTTTATAGATACAAAACTGCAGATGTACAAAACTTGTATTTGTCTATCTATTCTCCTGGTTCCAGATGATTTTGCAGCTTCTATCCCTGTTTTCATCTCCTATCATGGTCAAGTCAAGTTCGGCTTAAATATTTTATCTTGGATAATGTACATTTTAGAAACGTATGACCAAATTTGCAGAAATTTTGGTTACTTTGTTGATTTATTTGGATATTACATGTTTCATAAATCCATTACCAAATTTACAGAAGGCTGTTTATCTTTTGTTGTTCATTTGTATGTATTTTGCTCTCGGAAACTTATACTGCACCAATGAATAGTTTTCCTTCCTACTTCATGCACTTTTTGCTAACCACTTATGGACACACTTTCCTTAAATGAAAATAGCAATTTAAAACACGGCACATATTAAGTTATTTATGATGCCAAGTGTATACTTTATAGGTAACTTATTCAGTGCCATGTTAATGATGTAATGTTTTGCCAGGTTACACGTCTACGCGAGTATCAAGGTGTAGATGCACATTTTGACACAATTGCAAGGCAGTACCATGAGATCGTTAAGGTATTTGAAACCCTTAAAGATGTCTGTAAACTAGATCAGCCTGTTACTCACCTGACTTCAATAAACCTGCAGAAACTGGAGGGCATGCAATGGACAATTCACCAAGTTGAAATGGACCTAAAGCGCTCACTTGAGCACACAGCATCCTAATTTAACCGATAAACCTAGTAAGCTCCCATATACATGGTGCATGTATATTAATTTGAATAAAATATTTAATCAATAGATTCATTACATAATCATGTGCAACTTTCTCATCTCTTTTCATCTTTTCTTAAATTAACTTCATGGTCATCTTTATTGCAATTTGAGAAATAACATTGTAGAATTGTCATTTGCAGCTAAACAAATTGAGTGCCTGAACTTTGTAACTTCAGCTTGTAATGTGATGTTTCTGTTATTGCCTTGTGGTTGATGAGGTTTCCAGGTCGGAGTGTTTCAATTAATTTATGGGGTGTGCTATAATTTTTGCATCTTGTCATTAAACACATTTACTTTGAACTATAGGTAAGCTGTTGCATCATTATCTAAATGTGAGTTCTCTCGGGCACTTCTGCTATAACGTGATTGTTAAGTTCATGCAACTTTATTGCTGAGGCTGAAACAGTATTTGCATTTAAGATGAGTCTTTATTGCTGAGGCTGAAACAGTATCAGCATTTAAAATATGGCCTAGTTTGCCTTGTCTTGTAACCTGTTGCATTGTTAGGATCTTTCTTTTGTCATATGGTATGCCTGCCTCGTTGAAGGCCCTTTCGAGGGAATTTGTGAACTGAACAACATTTTGCCCTGTTTCTAGGGATTCCAAGTCTCCAATTTAAATTGTAACCTTAGTAGCTGATTCTCTTTCTTCCGACATTCTTGAAAGATGTACTTGCAACACTTTTTACATGAGAAAACTGGATCGTAAACTGGTAGATTAAACCTGATATTGACAACTGAATTTTGTAATAAGGAGACTGTACCTATGTGTCATTTATTATAGTCAAAATTATGGCAAATGGCTTGAGTTTACTCTTGACAAGCACACTTATTGTCTGCAGTGTTTTAAATACCGGCTGATATACCGGTATATCGGCCGATATATCGGTAATTATGAAGAAACGAGACGATATGGGCATTTTTTTACCGTTTATCGTTTTGGACCGGCATGGGCCAATATATTGGTCACGTGACGATATATCGGCCGGTATCGAGATGTCTAATACCGGCCGGTATTGGATAATATCGGTTATTGGGTTTTGGATTTTGGTTACGGGTTAAACCCGTTAACCTGTTAAGATCCGACCTGTTAAGAAATAAAACGGGTCGGAAGGGAGAAAAATTTCATTTTTTTTCGCGTTTTCTCTCTCTCCCGGCGATCCGAGCTTTCCCTCCCCGCGACGAAAAACCCTAACCCCAAATTTTCCCAAATCAGCCCTAAATCTCTCTTCGATTCTTCTTCTTCCACTCTCTGGCTCTCTCTCTCGTTCTGTCCCCGCGTTCGTCGGCCGATCGAGCCGAACGGCCCGAACCCTAACCCTTATTTTCCAATCCATCCAAAAATCTCTCTCGTGTTCTCTCTATCTTTCTTCTCCGCTCTCCGATAGCTTTTCTCCTACGCTGGGAGTTTTCGAAGGGTGCTCGCCGTTCTCCAGTGGGGCAGTCGCCGCCGGCCAGGTAAGTTTAGTTTGTTTTTTTAATGTTAATTTGATTTAGAGTTACAAAGTTCGTCAATTTCTTTTATAATTGTGCTATTTAGGTTTAATTGATTGCGATTTATGTTAGATTTTTTTTTTGGTGTAATTTGAGGGGAATTGCTAAGTTGGGAGGGCAGTATATCGGCGGGTAGTTTACAGTGATTTCTTTAATCACTGATTCACACTGAATCAGTGATTCGATTCACTGATTCAGTGTGAATCAGTGAACCGAATCACTGATTCAATGAATTAGTGACTTGAGTCACTGATTCACATTGAATCAGTGATTCGGTTCACTGAATCAGTGAATCGAATCACTTATTCAGTGTGAATCAGTGATTCAAGAAATGATTTTGTGTGTATCAGTTTCATGCTAGATAAAATTTGTAAATTTGAGTATTTACTATTTATGTGTATTCACTGTTGTTGCAGATTCACTGTTTCATGCTAGATTCACTGTTGCAGATTATAATTTCTTTAATTATATCTTAAACATGGTGGGTACAGTGAATGTAGTAGCATATTCAATTTAATACAATTTTCATAGTATAGATGCAAATTGATGTGAAATAATATAAGTTTAGTTTTGTTTACTATTTATACAATTTTCACTAGTGTTGTTGCAGATTCTTTAATTATAGATTCACTGCTTCTTAGGTTTGGTTATGTGAAAAAATATAAGTTTAGTTTTGTTCATTAAAGTGAAGGTAGATTGCAACTGTATATGACACAAATTGATGCGAAATATATGGGACGAGTATGAGATATCACATAGCATGTATTGTAAACATTGATATATATTTGCAGTGTTTTAAAACAGTAAATACACATAAATACACATGTAGAAATACTATCTTGAAAACTTATTTTTCTTAATTTTATGATTGTATGTCGCTCTGTGCATATGCGAACGTTCTAAACGGTATCTGCAAATTCATAAGTTGAATGTAAATAAGCCAATGTAAGTACTATAAACTTATTTTATGTGTTTTATTATGTTCTATATAGCCAATTATATGATTATTCTTTAACTGGTATGACACCGATATGACACTCCGATATTTAGGGTCATATCACGATATCCCGCCTGGTATTCTGTAACCGGTAAGTAATTTGCTGACCGGTACGAGACCGATATCCGATATTTAGAACACTGATTGTCTATCATGGGTACCAAAACCTAATCAAGCCTGGACTAGGTAACGATACCCGTAGTCCTTGCCTTTCAGAGCAGATATCTCCTCATCATTTTTTATTTTGTTTTCTTCCCCTGAAGCCGTGTCTGCAAATTATTTACCATGGACCAACTTTGTGAAATTGTTACTTTTTAATCTAAGAAGTTATAGCTGAATTTGAACAACTTCCATTGTACATTGCTTGACCTTTATCAGTCATTGGTAATGCTGCCAGTTCAAGGTAATCCTATGCTTGAGGAACTGCTTGTATCATGCTTCTACTGTGTGCTCATTTTCCAGTTGCTATAGTTTCATCCATTGGACATGGGGTTAAAATGTTCTTCTTCTAGCAAGATTTAAAATTTCAGGATTGTTTTGTCGGATAACCATTTTTGGTGTCAAAATCAGTAATATCGGGTGTATCGGAAATATCAGCAAAGTGATATTTGAAATGTTTGCAACATAAACTATACTTTACGGTATATGTGTATCAGGTAGCTTAAAATCTGATATAATATATGCAATATATATCAGTGGAGATTAATATTTAAAACCTTGTCTCCTAGGCAAAGATTTCCATTAGTTAATTTTAGACAGTCTAATACAGTGTTATTTGACGTCTTGAACTTTTTACCAAATCCTTCCGGTTGTCTGCCTCCGTCAGAGGTACTCAGAGGCTCTCAGATATAGGTTCCATTTCCTGATTCTATATTTTTCTTAAAACAGTATCGTGTAGTTCTGCTCCCCGATTAGAGCACGCCCTTTGCCAGCTTAGTTCTTGAAATGCTTGAAGCATTTTCAGTTAGATTTTTTTTGGTAAACAACTAGCTAGGCAGTAGGTCTATCCCATTGTTATTAGTTTTGTCGAGCCCATTATTATTATTGTTTTTCCCAAGATAATAGAATATTTATATTTCTGATAGAGGTTTGTATCTTCCGTTGTTGTAATAGTATCATCATAAGGATAACCAATCATTATTTATGTGACTATTTGGTGGAGGCAGTCTTATAAATCTTCTTCTCCAAACATTTTTATTATGGGCAAAATAGTAGCATGCCTTTCAAATTTTTTTTGTTTGATTCCTAATTTCCTATGCGCTTTTGCTTTGGCTTTTCCCTGTATTTTCTACTATAAAGTCCTACACCAACCTATAATTGCCGTGACACGCCCGGACATGACATGTGTTATATTGATCTTAAAGTTATATGTAAAGAAATTGTTTTGCCCTTTTGACTATACTTAATTATCTTATAGACCGCTTAACAAAAATTTGGTCTTTTCTTATATAGTTAACAACCAACAACATATTTGAATTTTGGATAAATGTCGATGTCTGACACATTTTACCCATGTTGGAGCACAAAATTCGTGTTGTGTTTGCTAATAGTAGTTTTTTTTTTCTGAGCCCTTTATTAGGATGCAGCTACTTGTGTCACTCATTACCTTTATAGTACAAATACTTCTAAAATTAATTGTAGCCGTGCTGAACACGTGTTCAACACATACTTCTTGGACACTCCTCGGACTTGTGTCTTTCACTTCTTAATCATGCCCTCAATTATATAGTATATATAAAATTTAGACGCTTCTCAAAACTTCTTGCACATAGTTCTCACACATGTTTTTTGTTTACTTTACAAGTTTGAGGTATACGTTTTTTTATTTATATATGGATTCTATTTAATATAGTGGGATAAAACAAGATTTATTGGTTGAAATAAAAAAAAAATCATAACAACTAGATTATGCATTTTAAGATTGTGGTATTAGATGTCACTTCTTTTTCCTGTGGGTGCATATATAACCAAATTCCCGTGCCTTACATTTTACAAAATAGACATGGCTTGTACCCTTTTTTGTACCCATGTCCATATCCATATCTGTATTTGTGCTTCATAGCTCATTGCTGGCGCTTCATTTGCTGGTTGGCTATAAGCCTGTACTGTCCTATCTGTTTTGCCATTCTTCTTGTGTTGTGAAAAATCAACTTATTCTCACAATTAGCAGAAGCTTGGGATGATCTTGAGCAACTATAATACATCTTGCATAAAACGCTTGCGAGTGATCTTATTACCATCCTTGAGATTATAATCTTCATCCTTATTGTTGAGGGCATCTTTAATTTGGCATGTGATGCCAGCACCTGTATTAGGATGTTGATGAATAGAATTTAGTAGTTAAGGGTACTAAATATCTGGTTGGGCCTGACGTGATATTTCTTTTACACCTGACGGTGTAGTACATTTTCTAAAAGACTTGGGTGAATTGCAGCACATTAATTTCCTGCATTTCCTGGCCCCTCCTGCCTCCGTCCTCCTTGTATATTTTCTCGATTTCAATCAACTTCCCTCTTGTTTAATTTAATACACTTGATGCTTTTTGTGTTAAACACATGGGCAGCACTTCATCTTGCATTCAAATATTGGCGAACCATTGGAAGGCACCTTTCCAACTGTACAAGGCACTGATATGTGCTCAACCTTAGTAATAGATACGGGTAAGGGTAGAGGGAAAGAAGGAACCAATTGGTCTATTGATGTGGAAGTGAGGGATGGTGTAGATTCAGAGAAGGTAATATCAGCAGAAACAAAATACTTTCCGAATCATAACACTTATACCCTTTTTTGTGTCATAGAGTAGCTAACATATACACACTTGATAGCGTGGGGAGATAGTTTGTCCAAATCTGAAGTCAAATCTTAAATAAAACATGTACAACCAAATGCTCAAAGCTTAAGAGGAAAATGGGTGTATCAGATAAAGGGGATTTTACCATGCAAGACAGAATAGGACATCCTATGTAAATGACAAGTACATAGAACAATTCAGACCACAGATATCTGGAAATATGCATATGAATCACTTGAAATAGATAATACCATTAAAAAAAAATCGTTTGAGAACACAACTTACAGACAAGTGGTGTTAGAAATCGCAGTAGTAAGACGCTTTGCGATCTGAAGAAGAGATGAAGCAAGTTATGGCAACAAACAGCAGTAGCGGCAATCATCCTGTAGCAATTGGCAGCAGCAATCAGTAGCAAGCAGCAGCAACAGCAAACAGCAGCGGCGGCGGCAGCAACATCTGCAGCAAATAGCAGCAGCGGCAGCAGCAGAGTGACAAACAGTAGCAGCGGCAGCAAGCAAGAACAGTGGCGGCAGCAGCAGCAAACAGCAGCAGCGGCAAACAATAGATTAGGATTTTTATTTTCGTTTCCCTCTTTTCCTTTTTTTTAATGGATGGTTGAGATTGATAGGAGATCGAAACGCACGACTGAGATATATTTCTCAAACCCATTCTGATACCATTTAAAGAATAATCAGAATCAAAACTTAATCTCATTTTAATTTATTATAAGTAAGGGATACATATATTTATAGGCCTCTTAGCACCATACAAATAACTCGATAGGCAATTTTATACTAAACTTAAACTAAACTCGAATACAATATAGTAGTCTAATCTAACAAAGACATTGCTTGAAAGGAATGAGTGGAGAATGTGATCATTCCGGCATAATATTCTTGTGGTTGATGTAGCACACCCCAAATAATTGGGAAAAAAGCTTAATCATCGTCATTGTTGTGATAAGGGTCCCAATATAAATGGTTAGATTTTATATTAGGGGCACATTGGTAGTTAGAAAATAAGAAATAGCAAGTGGGGAAGGGGCATTACTATTGAAGTTTCGGTTTATGCTATAAGTTGACACTGATGATTTAAGCATATGTAGCCTCATGGAGTTTTTTCTGTAATGAACCTTAACCATAAAAAGATATTACAGCCTGTTTTGACTGTTAAAGAAGCCGAGTAGCCATGAGAAATGGCAAATGTACTTCCTTCAGTCATATCAGGTTTCTATAATGATTTCTCTGTTAATTTTTGCTTTCATCCACCCTTTTCTGTCATGTATTTATGCATGATTACTGGGGCATTGGTCTTTTCGAGTTGGGTACTGTCAAAAAATTTTCATACCCAAATCGATCTGCATTTAGATTTGAATAACTCCAAAAAAAAAAATGGTCTAATGCAATTCAATTTCTTGGTTCTTATGGGAGAAGAACGATGAAAGTTAGAATATAAAATACTAACCCTCAATTTTCATTACAATTTTAGAGTTTTGGTATAATAGAAAGAACTTTACTATAGTTTTAGGTCGAATCATGTTCAAATCCCACCATAAGTGCATTTAATTGCATATTTTTTAATAAAATTCAATACCACTGCGTCAAGTCTAGGTTTTAATCAAAAGGGATCTTAATTGGCGTGGCCATGTTAGAATTAGTAATATATAATCTCAACCCACAATAGAATTTCGAAATTTTGGTATAGCGGAAGAGACGTGCATAGGGAAATTGCAAAAGGAAAAATTTTTAAGTTTGCTTTTTAGATTCCAAATCAACATACATGATGTGGGATCGACCCACTAGTTTAGGTCAAATCTGGCACTTAATGAATTTGTGGAGCGAAGACTTGGTAGTTATGCAAATAACTAATGAAATCTGCAAATGTATGAAGTGATTACACCAAGTCTGATGGACCACTATCGTCCCTCTAATGCTTAAATCTGGCTCAGGATACCGAAGGAGCCATGGAGTGTTCAGGTCAGCTCTGGCACTTAATGGATTTGTGGAGCGAAGACTTGGTAATTATGCAAACGACGAAAACCTACAAATGAATAAAGTGATTACACCGAGGCTGATGGGCCACTATCATCCCTCTAATACTTAAATCTGACTCTGGATACCGAAGGAGCCATAGAGCCTGAGCCCCTATTTTAGTTTATTTTGTGCATAGGGAAGACTTAAGAACGTGATGAAATTTATATAGTAATTGTGATCACCTTATGACTGGTCATGTACAGGGGGTGTGACTAAAACTTTTAACCTCTTTGATTAGTTAATAAGTTATGGGTTGCAAGGTGTTGATATCTGATCCTAATCCGTCTTCACGGTCCTCTATATGTAGACCACGACATAGTCGTGTGTATGCTTCCAACCCTCTCTTTGCATGTTGACCCTCTATATGTCTAATCTTTGTTGAATTCATATATGTTTGAACATTGAATCTTTGAGCCAATTTACTAGTTCAAAAATAATTGAATTAGGTGAATGGAAAATGGTTTCAAATAGTAGTACGTAGCAAAGGGAACAAAAAGGAAACATGAAAGAATAGTCTCACATCGGATAGAGTGTTGCTAGGATGTGGGTTTATATAAGATTGTTTGTTCCATGTCATTGCTTATGTAAGAAGAGGAGAAATCTTGAGCACCATGGGTGGTGCTATGCACTGCCCGCAGGCACACGCGCGTGTGCCTGCGCGAATGGGCGTTTAGGGCGCATTGGGCGCTTTAGTGGCGCACTTGGCACTTCGCACGTACGCATCGTTGCGAGAGCTGCTGTAGACAGAAATTGTCATTTAGACAGAAGGTTTCTGTTTCCAAAAGAACAGTTCTTTCTCAATTCAGTCCTGCATTACACCATACACAGAATAGAGAGTATTCTTTATCAGAACAATCCTATATAAACCCACATCCTAGCAACACTCAATCCGATGTGAGACTATTTTTTCCTCTTTCCTTTTTGTTCCCTTTGTTATATACTACTCTTTGAAACCATTTTCCATTCACCTAATTCATTTATTTTTGAACTAGTGAATTGGCTCAAAGATTCAATGTTCAAACATACATGAATTCAGCAATTCCACTCTCAACACCAACTGTTGGCTAGTTTAGTATATTTTAGATTAATATGGACATAATTACTACTGTTATTAATTAACAGATTTTTTGTATATTTCAATCAGAAATAAAATTAGGCAACATTAAGGAAGAAGTATGAATTGTATAAAAGCAGTGTATATTTTCCAGATTTGAGTTAGAAATATATCTTAGTACCTACTATTGTTTACAAAAAATTATTTAAACTGAAATTGTTTAACTAGTTTATTATCCTAAGAAAGAAACAGAATAAAAGAATTACTGGATTAGAAAACTTTACTAATTGAAGGATGAGCGTATGCTGAAGATTGATGCAGATCTGATGATAACAGGAAGATGATCGAGACTAGTGTTGGACACTATCTCCTCAAAACCGATTCGCCATTCACCTTCTGCTTCTGCATTACTGTGGACGTCGATCTCTCAGGATACAACGATCGGTCTGCAACAGGAAGGAATCTGCAATCCTATTGCTCTAGCAAATCTGATAAAGAATACTCTCTATTCTGTGTATGGTGTAATGTAGGACTGAGAAAGAACTGCTCTTCTGAAAACAGAAACCTTCTTTCATAATGAGAAAGTTTCTGTTTGCAGAAGAAGGGAGAAGAAAAAGAAAATTTCTATATCTTAAAAGGTCTGGACAGAGGCCTATTTATAGGTTTCTAGGCTAACGGTCACAACAGTTGGCTGTTAACAGTTGTGACCGTTTAATGATAATAGTTAACAGACGAGCGTTGGATCTTCAACGGCCAAATCCTAATGGCTACTCTTAACGGGTGGGTCGAATCCAAGTCTGAACCCAATAGAGGTAACCCGAATCCAATAGCACCAAAAAATCAAAGGCTCCTTAGCTCCTCGCGACGATGCGTACGTGCGAAGTGCCAAGTGCATCACTAAAGCGCCCAATGCGCCCTAAATGCTCATTCGCCCTCGCACACGCACGTGCGCATGCGGGCGGTGCGTGGCACCACCCGTGGTGCTCAAGATTTCTCCTTTTCTGACATACGTAATAACATGGAATAAACAATTCTTTATAAACCCACATCCTAGCAACACTCTATCCGATGTGGGACTATTCTTTCTTCTTTCCTTTTTGTTCCGTTTGCTATGTACTACTATTTGAAATCATTTTCCATTCACATAATTTATTTATTTTTGAACTAGTGAATTGGCTCAAAAATTCAATGTTTAAACATTTATGAATTCAACAATCCCCCACATGAATGAAAATGATTTAGACTCTAATGCAAATAAACTTAGAGTATAGTAGAAGGTTATCGCATCGGGAGAGGTGGCTTTTGGATTTGAACCTTCCCTAGTGAAATGTTATCGAGTTTACTCGCTAACCAGTGAATACGATATTTTTGAACTGTTCAGCTTTTGATGTAAACTAAGACAATAATATTCACACAATTTCTTTTAACTTTAACAGATTTTTTATGTTGTGTCTGTTTTGGCCCTGGACAACCTGGTAATTTTATGAGTGTTCTAGAGAATTTAGCCCTTATCATTCTCATAGAAGCGGCCCTTCACACTCATATAGGTAATCTCTTATTTAGAGTATCCTGTCATACTCTACTTGGATTTCCAAGATATAAGAATTATTAAAATCTTAACTTATCCTTACACATTACAGGTTAATCACTATTTTACCATAGAAATGAGATATGAATTATTTCCTCAGTGATTCTTACGAGTTTCCCCACAATTCGGTTGTTCCTTTGAACCTATATCTTGGGATCTCCAGTCAGCTTGGTTGGATTGCCATTATGGAGTTACTCTATTTAGTAGGCTGTAATCCCATTCCCCTTCATAACTTATATACTTGATCTCTGATCAAGCCTTTTGTTAATGGATCTAAAATATTATCTTTTAATTTTATATAAATAAGAGATATTATTCCGTTTGTAAGCAGCTGTCTTACAGTATCATGTCTCTGACGTATATGTCGTGACTTTCAATTATACAATACATTTTGTGCCCTTCCAGTTGCTGATTGTTTATCGCAATAGATACAAATTGCTGACACAGATTTAGGCCATATTGGAATATCTTCTAAAAAGTTTCGAAGCCATTCTGCTTCTTCTCCAACTTTGTCTAAAGCGATAAACTCAGATTCCATAGTGGATCTAGCTATACACGTTTGTTTTGAACATTTCCAAGAGATAACTGCACCTCCAATAGTAAATACATATTCACTTGTGGATTTGATGTATTTAGTATCTGTAATCCATTTAGCATCAGTGTATCTTTCTATCACTGCTGGTATCTAGTATAGTGCAACCTATAGTTAGTAGTATACCTCAAATATTTCAATACTCTAACTATTGCTTTCCAGTAGTTCTCCCCTGTGTTACTTGTAAATCTACTCAGTTTGCTTATTGAGTATGCAATATCAGGTTTTGTATAGTTCATTAAATACATAAGACTGCCAATGATCTGAGAATATTCTAATTGAGATATAGTAGCACATATATTCTTTGTAAGATATACTCATCTATAAGTGTCTTAGCTATATCATTATTTTTCTTGTCAAATGTTTCGAGTATATTCTCGATATAATGTGAATGGGATAAGATATATCCATCAGATATCCTGAAAATTTTAACACCAAGAATAATATCTGCAATACCTAAGTCTTTCATGTCAAATTTCTGTATTAACATGATTTTTACCTCTTTAATTAAAGCCACCGTATTGCCGGTGATAATCATGTCATCCACATATAACATACAATGACATAGTTGTGTATATCCACTTTTACATATACACATTTATCGCATTCATTATAACGAAATCCATTTGACAACATAACTTGGTCAAATTTTTCATGTCATTGTTTAGGTGTTTGTTTAAGTCCATAAAGTGACTTAACAAGTCTACACACCTTCTTTTCTTTACTATGAACTACAAACCTTTCAGGTTGTTCTATGTAAATTTATTCATCTAATGCACCATTTAAAAATGCTGTTTTTATATCCATTTGATGAAGCTCAAGATCATATAATGCTGCAAAAATAGTTATTAATCTTATGGATGTTATTCTTGTTACAGATGAATATATATCAAAATAATCAACACATTCCTTTTGTCTATAGCCTTTTACTACAAATCTAGCTTTGTATTTATCTATAGATCCATCAGGTTTTATCTTTCTCTTAAAAATATATTTATAACCTAATGGTTTACTTCCTGGAGGAGGATCCACAAGTTTCCAGGTGTGATTTTGAATAATTGATTCAATTTCACTATTTACGATTTCTTTTAAAAAAGGAGCTTCAGGTATGGACATAACTTCTTTATAATTTTGAGGCTTCGTTTCTAATATATATGTTAGAAAATCCGGACCAAACGATTTATTAACCCCGGCTCTTTTGCTCCGTCTACATTCATCCTTTAGTTTTATTTTCAAAATCAAATTCTATTTCTCTTATGACTTCATCACAAGTCCTTTTAGGAGAACTTGGTTCGTATTCTTTACTAGGAAAAATATTCTCAAAGAATACTACATTACTATATTCAATAATAGAGTACTTATGTATCTCTGGATGATCTGATTTGAAAACAAAGAAACGATATGCACTGCTATTATATGCATATCCAATGAATATACAATCAATAGTTTTAGGTCCAATTTTAGTCCTTTTAAGAGTAAGAATTGCAACCTTATCAAGACACCCCCACATTCTTAAGAATTTATAATTAGGTGCTCGTCCTGTCCGTAATTCATAAGGTATTTTATCTAGTTTGTTTTGGGGTATTTTGTTGAGAATATGATTGGCAGAAAGCAAAACTTTTCCCCATATGTTCTGAGGTAAACCAGAACTTATTAATTCATCATTTCTTTTAATATTCTGTTCTTACGCTCAGCAATTCCATTTTGCTGAGGAGTGTAAGGAGCACTTCTTTGATGTATAATACAATGTTCTGCACAAGTTTGTGCAAATGGTGACTCATATTCACCACCTCTATTACTTCTTAGTATTTTTATCTTTTTGCTAAGTTGATTCTCAACTTCATTTTTATATTGTATAAATATTTCAATCAATATTGAAAATAACACGTTATGAAACCCGTTATATTGCGGTATGTAACCTAACGGGTCCCCAACGCTACGTAACAACTGAAAATAACTCAGTGCACCATAACAGTACGTTTTTTATATTATTTTACGTTATATTACGTAACGTTACGTTAATTTACATTATGTTACGTTATTTACAATTATTTTTTTAGTAATTTCTATATTGTTGTTGATTATTATTTTGTTTATTAGAAAATTGCTGTAATTTTCTTGATTAGTTGTTGGCTTATTTGATTACTTGTGGAGTTGCTAATGTTTTAATTTGTGATTATTTTCTTATTCGCTTGTTATAATTTCTCTCCGATTGTTGAAATATCTTACTTGTCAATTTTATTAAATTTTTAACTGAACTGAAATCAACAATTATAAATAAGATAAATTGAAGATTACAAAAATATAAATTACAACAATAATAATAAATGGAATTGAAATTTTGTTATCTTATTTAAATGATGACTGGAATTACGGTTGGAGACTTAATATAATTTATGAAGATAAATATGAAAATTGTTGTAAAACTTAATATAAAATTAGAATAGATTATGTGAAAAATTCTTTGTTAGATATTTTAAATTTATTTTTGAATTTATAAAAATTATTTTATATACTTTTATATTTATTTTTAATTAAATAAATAGAAATTTGCATAACTTACGTTATGCGTTACGCTATATGCGACATACCTAACAAAGATAAAACGTTACGTCATTGTTATCGCTATTTTAAACATTGATTTCAATTGCCTCATCTTTTGTTCTCATTAGATATACATAACAATATCTAATACAACAATCTATAAAAGTAATAAAATATTTCTTTCCACCTCTAGTTTGAACATATTTTAAATCACAAACATCTATATGAATTAATTCTAAAGGTTCAGCACTACGTTCTATAGAATGAAATGGAAGCTTAGCCATTTTTGATTTAACACATATTTCACATTTATTATCAAAGTTTATATTAAAATTAGGCAGCATATTTAAATTTATTAATCTTTGCAAAGTATAATAATTAACATGTCCTAATCTACCATGCCAAATATAAGGTGACTCAGTCATATAAGCAGAAGAATCAATTTTATTATTAATTTTAGGTGCAATGGTCATTACATTTATTTTATATAGACTATTAGTCATGTACCCCTTGCCTACATATACACCATTTTTTGTAAGTACAAACTTATCAGACTCAAATACAAGCCTAAATCCTCTCTTACTCAAAACTGATCCAGAAACCAGATTCTTGCGGACATCTGGTATATGAAGTACATCAGTAAGAGTAAGTTTTTTCCCGAAATCATTTTTAGTACAATATTTCCTCGTTCTTCAACCTTGGAGGTTGCAGAGTTACCCATGTAGAGTAGTTCTACTTCCGCATGTTCACATGTAGAGAACATCCACTTGTTGGCGCAGATGTGGCGAGTAGCCCCAGTGTCCACCCACCATTCTTTAGAATTGCTACCAATTAGGTTAACTTCTGAGACAACAGATGTACAGTTTACATCTACATTTGGACAAAGATTTTCCTCGGCCAAATTTGTATTAGGATTCTTCTTCTTCTTTGAAGAATCTGGTGCCTTGCGCATACGGCAGTTCTTTGCACGATGTCCCGACTTATCGCAGTTGTAACACTTGCCATTGAATCTCTTCGAGTTACCACTTTTAGAGTTTTCACCATTGTGCTTTACTTCCTGTCATTAGACTTGTTGAAATTTTCCATAACGTTAGTTTTAGAAACATTGTATGGATTTTCAATTTTCTTTTCAGAAAGACGGTTATCTTTTTCGATCCTTAAATGTACAATTAGATCTTTAAGTGTCATTTCTTTTCGTTTATGCTTTCGGTAATATCTGAATTTTTTCCAAGATGGTGGCAATTTTTCCATAATTGCAATCCTTGGAATGATTCACTAATAGTCATGCGTTCAGCATAAATTTCATGAATGATCACTTGAAGATTTTGTACTTGGTTGATTACATTTTTAGAATCAACCATTTTATAATTCAGAAACTTACCGACTATATATTTCCTAGAGCCGGTATTTTCTGTATTATATTTCTTATCTAAGGACTCCCAAAGTTCCTTAGCAGTAGCAATTGCACTGTATACATTATATAGTATATTGTTAAATCTATTGAGGATATATTTCTTACTCAAGAAGTTGGTATGTTTCCATGCATCAACCGTTTTCGCAGACTGTTGATCATCTTCTACAAGAGTCGGCACAGTCTGCTTCAAGTACTTGGCCAAATTTAGTGTAGTGAGATAGTACAATATTTTCTGTTGCTATCTCTTAAAATCTGTGGTACTGAACTTCTCTGGTTTCTTATACTGGCTTGATGGCACAGTTGGAGCAATCATGACAGGAGTTACTACAGTGGACATATCCGGTGTAGATACAGTGGCCATTTATAAATATAAAATTTATCTATCTTAATTTTTATAACAAATTTTAACTTTCTAATAAAACTTGAAAGTCAATTCTTCACTACAAACTACAAAATTACATAAAATTTCTTAACAAAATATTTCTTTCTCTAAACATAATTTAACTATCTTTTTCCAGAAGCAATTAAATTTAAATAAAATAACTAGCTATTGAACACTATTACGACAGTATTCAAAATTAATCTAAAACAAAAATATCCACCAGTGATGGAAGAATACACCGAAGAACTTTACTGATTAAAGGATGAGCGTATGCTGAAGATTGATGCAGATCTGATGATGACAGGAAAATGATCGAGGCTAGTATTGGACACTATCTCCCTAAAACCGATTCGCCCTCCACCTTCTGCTTCTGGATTACTATGGGCATCGGTCTCTCAAGATACAATGATCGGTCTGCAACAGGAAGGAAGCTGCAATCCTGTTGCTCTAGCGAATCTGATAAACAATACTCTCTATTCTGTGTATGGTGTAATGCAGAACTGAGAAAGAACTGTTCTTCTGAAAACAGAAACCTTTTTTCAGAATGAAAAATTTTCTGTCTGTAGAAGAAGGGAGAAGAAAAAGAAAATTTCTATATGTTAAATGGTCTGATCAGAGGCCTATTTATAGGTTTCTGGGCTAACGGTCACAATGGTTGGCTGTTAACAGTTGTGACCGTTTAATAGTAACGGTTAACAGACGACCGTTGGATCTTCAACGGCCAAATCCTAACGACTAGACTCTTAACGGGTGGGTCGAATCCAAGTTTGAATCCAACAGAGGTAACCCGAATCCAATAGCACCAAAAAATCAAAGGCTCCTCAACTCCTCGTGACGATGTGTACGTGCGCAGTGCCAAGTGCGCCACTAAAGTGCCCAATGCGTCCTAAACGCCCATTTGCCCTCGTACACGCGCGTGCGCGTGCGGGAAGATTTCTCCTCTTCTTGTGGACATCGAACAATCCTATATAAACCCACATCCTAGCAATACTCTATCTGATGTGGGACTATTCTTTCCTGTTTCCTTTTTGTTCCCTTTTCTATGTACTACTCTTTGAAACCATTTTCTATTCACCTAATTCATTTATTTTTGGACTAGTGAATTGACTCAAAAATTCAATGTTCAAATATACATGAATTCAACAATCCCCCACATGAATGAAAATGACTTAGACTCTAATGCAAATAAATAGAGAGAGTAGTAGAAAGTTACCGCATCGGGAGAGGTGGATTTTGGCTTTGAACCTTTCCTAGTGAAATATTTTTGAGTTTACTCGCTAACCAGTGAACACGATATTTTTGAACTGTTCAGCTTTTGATGTAAATTAAAACAATAATATTCACACGATTTCTTTCAACTTTAACAGATTCGCTATGTTGTGTCCATTTTGGCCCTATACAATCTGGTACTATGAGTGCTCTAGAAAGTTTAGCCTTTATCATCTCATAGAAGCGGCCCCTTCACATTCATATAGGTAATCTTTTATTAAGAGTATCCTGCCATACTCTATTTGGATTTCCAAGATATAAGGATTTTTAAAAGCTTAGTTTATCCTTGCACATTGCAGATTAATCACTATTTTACCATAGAAATGAGATGGAAGTTATTTCCTCAGTGATTCTTACGAGTTCCCCCACAATTTGGTTGTCCCTTTGAACCTAAATCTTGGGATCTCCAGTCAGCTAGGTTGGATTGCCATTATAGAGTTAATCTATTTAGTAGGCTGTAATCTCATTTCCCTCGATAACTTATATACTTTATCTCTGGTCAAGCCTTTTGTTAATAGATCTGCAATATTATTTTTTGATTTTATATAATCAAGAGATATTATTCCGTTTGTAAGCAGCTGTCTTACAGTATCATGTCTACGACGTATATGTCGTGACTTTCCATTATACAATATATTCTGTACCCTTCCAATTGCTGATTGATTATGGCAATGGATGCAAATTGCTGACACAGATTTAGGCCACATTGGAATATTTTCTAAAAAGTTTCGAAGCCATTCTGCTTCTTCTCCAGCTTTATCTAAAGCAATAAACTCATATTCCATAGGGAATCTAGCTATAAACCTTTGTTTTGAAAATTTTTAAACGATAGCTGCACCTTCAATAGTAAATACATATCCACTTGTGGATTTGATGTCTTTAGACTTTGTAATCCAATTAGCATCAGTGTATTCTTCTATCACTGCTGGATATCTAGTATAATGCAACCCATAGTTAGTAGTGTACCTCAAATATTTGAGTACTCTAACTATTGCTTTCCAGTGGTTCTCCCCTGAATTACTTATAAATCTACTCAATTTACTTACTAAGTATGCAATATCAGGTCTTGTGCAGTTCATTAAATACATAAAACTGCCAATGATCTAAGAATATTTTAATTGAGATATACTAGCACCTATATTATTTGTAAGATGTAGACTCATATCTACAGGTGTCCTAGATATATCATTATTTTCCTTGTCAATTTTTTCGTGTATCTTCTCGATATAATGTGATTGGGATAAGGTATATCCATCAGATGTCCTGGAGATTTTAACACCAAGAATAACATTTGCAATACCTAAGTTTTTTATATCAAATTTCTGTGTTAACATTATTTTTACCTCTTTAATTAAAGCCACCGTGTTGCCGGTGATAATCATGCCATCCACATATAAACATATACAATGACATAATTGTGCATATCCTCTTTTACATATACACATTTATCGTATTCATTATAATGAAATCCATTTGACAACATAACTTGGTCAAATTTTTCATGCCATTGTTTAGGTGTTTGTTTAAGTCCATAAAGTGACTTAATAAGTCTACACACCTTTTTTTCTTTACCTGGAACTATAAACCCTTCAAATTATTCCATATAAATTTTTTTTATCTAATTCACCGTTTAAAAATACTGTTTTTACATCCATTTGATGAAGCTCAAGATTATATAATGCAGCAAAAGCAATTATTAATCTTATGGATGTTACTCTTGTTACAGATGAATTTGTATCAAAATAAACAATACCTTCTTTTTGTCTATAGCCTTTTAATACAAGTCTAACTTTGTATTTATCTATCGATCCATCAGCTTCTATCTTTCTCTTAAAGATCCATTTATAACCTAATGGTTTCCTTCCTGGAGGAAGATCCATAAGTTCCTAGGTGTGATTTTGAATAATTGATTCAAGTTTACTATTTACGGTTTCTTTCCAAAAAGGAGATTTAGGAGTAGACATAGGCTCTTTATAATTTTGAGGTTCGTTTTCTAATATATATGTTAGAAAATCTGGACCAAACGATTTATTAACATATGCCTTTTTGCTCCGTCTACATTCATCATTAGTTTTATTTTCAGAATCAGATTTTGTTTCTCTTATAACTTCATCACAAGTCCTTTTAGGAGAACTTGGTTCATATTTTTTACTAGAAAAAATATTCTCAAAGAATACTGCATTTCTAGATTCAATAATAGAGTACTTATGTATCTCTGGATGATCTGATTTGAAAACAAAGAAACGATATGTACTGTTATTATGTGCATATCCAATAAATATACAATCAATAGTTTTATGTTCAATTTTAGGAGTAGGAATTGCAACCTTTGCAAGACACTCCCACACTCTTAAGAATTTATAGTTAGGTGCTCGAACTGTCTATAATTCATAAGGTGTTTTACCTAATTTCTTTTGGGATATTTTGTTGAGAATATGATTGGCAGAAAGTAAAGCTTTCCCCTACATGTTCTGAGGTAAACCAGAACTTATTAACATGGCATTCATCATTTCTTTTAATGTTATGTTCTTACGCTCAGCAATTCTATTTTGTTGAGGAGTGTAAGGAGCACCATGTTCTGCGCAGGTTTGTGCAAATGGTGACTCATATTCACCACCTCTCTATCACTTCTTAGCATTTTTATCTTTTTGCTAAGTTGATTCTCAACTTCATTTTTATATTGTATAAATATTTCAATTGCCTCATAGTTTGTTCTCATTAGATATACATAACAATATCTAGTACAATCATCTATAAAAGTAATAAAATATTTCTTTCACCTCTAGTTTGAACAGATTTTAAATCACAAACATCTGTATGAATTAATTTTAAAGGTTCAGTACTACGTTCTATAGAATGAAATAGAAGTTTAGCCATTTTTGATTCAACACATATTTTACATTTATCATCAAAGTTTATATTAAATTAAGCAACATATTTAAATTTATTAATCTTTGCAAAGTATAATAATTAACATGTCCTAATCTACCATGCCAAATATGAGGTGACTCAGTCATATAAGCAGAAGAATCAATTTTATTAACTTTATGGGCAATGGTCATTACATTTATTTTAAACAGACCATTAGTCATGTACCCCTTGCCTACATATACACCTTTTTTTATAAGTACAAATCTATCCGACTCAAATACAAGCCTAAATCCTCTTTTACTCAAAACTGATCCAGAAACCAAATTCGTGCGAACATCTGGTACATGAAATACATCATTAAGAGTAAGTTCTTTTTCCGAAGTCATTTTTAGTACAATGTTTCCTCGTCCTTCAACTTTAGAGATTGCAAAGTTACCCATGTAGAGTAGTTCTCATTCCACATGTTCATATATAGAAAACATCCATTTGTTGGCGCAGATGTGGCGAGTGGCCCCAGTGTCTACCCACCATTCTTTAGAATTGCCACCAATTAGGTTAACTTCTGAGACAACAGATGTACAGTTTACATCTACATTTGCACAAAGATTTTTCTCATCGGCCAAATTTGCTTAGGATGCTTCTTTTTCTTTGAAGAATTGGTGCCTTGCGCACATGGCAGTCCTTTGCACGATGTCCAGACTTGTCACAATTGTAGCACTTGCCATTGAATCTCTTCGAGTTACCACTCTTGGAGTCTTCACCATTGTGCTTTCGCTTCCTGTCATTAGACTTATTGGAATTTTCCATAACATTAGTTTTAGAAATATTGTATGGATTTCCAATTTTCTTTTCAGAAAGACAGTTATCTTTTTCGATCCTCAAACGTACAATTATATCTTCAAGTGTCATTTCTTTTCGTTTATGTTTTAGGTAATATCTGAATTCTTTCCAAAATGGTGGTAATTTTTCAATAATTGCAGCCACTTGGAATGATTTACTAATAGTCATATCTTCAACATGAATTTCATGAATGATCACTCTTGAAGATCTTGTACTTGGTTGATTATATTTTTAGAATCAACCATTTTATAATTCAGAAACTTGCCGACTATATATTTCTTAGAGCCGACATGTTCTGTATTATATTTCTTATTTAAGGACTCCCAAAGTTACTTAGCAGTAGTAATTGAACTATATACATTATATAGTATATTGTCCAATCAATTAAGGATATAATTCTTTCTCAAGAAGTCAGCATATTTCCATTCATCAACCGTTTTCGCAAACGGTTGATCATCTTCTAAAAGAGTCGGTACAGTCTCCTTCAAGTATTTGGCCAGATTTAGTGTAGTGAGATAGAATAATATTTTCTGTTGCCATCTCTTAAAATCTGTGCTACTGAACTTCTCTAGTTTCTCATAATATCTTGAGGACACAGTTGGAGCAATTATGACAGGAGTTATCACAGTGGACATATCAGATTAGATACAGTGACCATCTACGAATATAAAATTTATCTATCTTAATTTTTATAACAAATTTTAACTTTCTAATAAAACTTGAAAATCAATTCTTCACTCCAAACCACAAAATTACATAAAATTTCTTAACAAAATATTTCTTTCTCTAAACAGAATTTAACTATCTTTTTCCAGAAGCAATTAAATTTAAATAAAATAACTAGTGATTGAACATTATTATGACAGTATTCAAAATAAATCTAAAACAAAAATGTCGGTTTTAAGACTGTTGGCTATTTTAGTATGTTTTAGTTAATATTGACATAATTACTACTGTTATTAATTAACAGATTTGTTCTATATTTCAATCAGAAATAAAATTAGACAATATTAAGGATGAATTGTATAAAAGCAGTATATATTTTCCAGATTTGAGTTAGAAATATATCTTATTACCTACTATTGTTTACAAAAAATTATTTAAACTGAAATTGTTTAACTAGTTTATTATCCTAAAAAAGAAATAGAATAAAATAATTACTGGATTAGAAAACTTTACTGATTGAAGGATTGGCGTATGCTGAAGATTGATGCAGATCTGATACAGGAAGATGATCGAGGCTAGTGTTGGACACTATCTCTTTAAAATCAATTCGCCCTCCACCTTCTGCTTCTGGATTACTGTGGGCATCGATCTCTCAGGATATAACGATCGGTCTGCAAAAGAAAGGAAGCTACAATTCTGTTGCTTTAGCGAATCTGATAAACAATACTCTTTATTTTGTGTATGGTGTAATGCAGGACTGAGAAAGAACTGTTCTTCTGAAAACAGAAACCTTCTTTCAGAATGAAAAAGTTTCTGTCTGCTGAAGAAGGGAGAAGAAAAAGAAAATTTTTATATCTTAAAAGGTCTGGACCTAAGAAGAAAATTTTTATACTCTACTTTGATTTCTAAGATATAAGAATTATTAAAATTTTAGCTTATCTTTACACATTGCAGGTTAATCACTATTTTACCATAGAAATGAGATAGGAATTATTTCCTCAGTGATTCTTACGAGTTCCCCACAATTCAGTTATCCCTTTGAATCTAGATCTTGGGATCTCCAGTCAGCTAGGTTGGGTTGCCATTATGGAGTTAATCTATTTAGTAGGCTGTAATCTCATTCCCCTCGATAACTTATATACTTGATCTCTGGTCAAACCTTTTGTTAATGGATCTACAATATTATCTTTTGATTTTATATAATCAAAAATACTATTCCGTTTGTAAGCAGCTGTCTTACAGTATCATGTTTACGACGTATATGTCATGACTTTGCATTATACAATATATTCTATGCCCTTCTAATTACTGATTGATTATCGAAATGGATGCAAATTACTGACACAGGTTTAGGCCACTTTGAAATATCTTCTAAAAAGTTTCGAAGTCATTCTGCTTCTTCTCCAGCTTTATCTAAAGCGATAAACTCAGATTTCATAGTGGATCTAGCTATACACGTTTGTTTTGAAGATTTCCAAGAGATAGCTGCACCTCCAATAGTAAATACATATTGACTTGTGGATTTGATGTCTTTATAATCTGTAATCCAGTTAGCATTAGTGTATCCTTCTATCACTGCTGGATATATAGTATAGTAAAACCCATAGTTAGCAGTATATCTCAAATATTTGAGTACTCTAACTATTGTTTTCCAGTGGCTCTCCCCTGAATTACTTGTAAACCTACTCAGTTTTTTAAATAGTCAGGTCTTGTGTAGTTCATTAAATACATAAGACTGCCAATGATCTGAGAATATTCTAATTGAGATATACTAGCACCTATATTCTTTGTAAGATGTAGACTCATATCTACAGGTGTTCTAACTATATCATTATTCTCCTTATCAAAATTTTCGAGTATCTTCTCGATTTAATGTGACTGGGATAAAGTATATCCATCAGATATCCTGGAGATTTTAACACCAAGAATAACATCTGCAATACCTAAGTCTTTCATGTCAAATTTCTGTGTTAACATGATTTTTACCTCTTTAATTAAAGCCACCATGCTGCCGGTGATAATCATGTCATCCACATATAAACATACAATGACATAATTGTGCATATCCTCTTTTACATATATACATTTATCGCATTCATTATAACGAAATCTATTTGACAATATAACTTGGTCAAATTTTTCATGCCATTATTTAGGTGCTTGTTTAAGTCCATAAAGTAACTTAATAATTCTACACACCTTTTCTTTACCTAGAACTACTCATCTAATTCACCATTTAAAAATACTGTTTTTACATCCATTTGATGGAGCTCAAGATTATATAATGCTGCAAAAGCAATTATTAATCTTATGGATATTATTCTTATTACAGGTGAATATGTATCAAAATAATCAATATCTTCCTTTTGTCTATAGCCTTTTACTATAAGTCTAGTTTTGTATTTATCTATAGACTCATCAGGTTTTATCTTTCTCTTAAAGATCCATTTATAACCTAATGGTTTACTTCCTAGAGGAAATCCACAAGTTTCCAGGTGTAATTTTGAATAATTGATTCAATTTCACTATTTACGTTTTCTTTCCAAAAAGGAGCTTCAGGTGTAGACATAGCCTCTTTATAATTTTGATGTTCCTTTTCTAATATATATGTTAGAAAATCCGGACCAAACGATTTATTAACCCTGGCCCTTTTGCTCTATCTACATTCATCCTCATTAGTTTTATTTTCAGAATCAGATTCTGTTTCTCTTATAACTTTATCACAAGTCCTTTTAGGAGAACTTGGTTCATATTCTTTACTAAGAAAAGTATTCTAAAAAAATACTGCATTCCTAAATTCAATAATAGAGTACTTATGTATCTCTGGATGATCTGATTTGAAAACAAAGAAATGATATGCACTGCTATTATGTGCATATCCAATGAATATACAATCAATAGTTTTATGTCCAATTTTAGTCCTTTTAAGAGTAGGAATTGCAACCTTTGCAAGATACCCCTACACTCTTAAGAATTTATAGCTAGCTGCTCGATCTGTCCATAATTCATAAGGTATTTTATCTAGTTTCTTTTGGAGTATTTTGTTGAGAATATGATTTGCAGAAAGCAAAGCTTCACCCCACATGTTCTGAGATATACCAGAACTTATTAACATGGCATTCATCATTTCTTTTAATGTTCTGTTCTTACGCTCAGCAATTCCATTTTGCTGAGGAGTGTAAGGAGCAGTTCTTTGATGTATAATACCATGTTCTGCACAGGTTTGTACAAATGGTGACTCATATTCACCATCTCAATCACTTCTTAGCATTTTTACACCCCTCTACCGGGAGGAGACAAGCAATTCCCACCGCTGGAAATGACCATCTTACCTGGCTCTTCTAGCCAAGCAAGATCAGTTCCAACAACAACACAGAGTAATGCCTTGGCCGCATAAAGACGGTTGCAAGCCAAACCCTTTGCTGCAACAGTTGTACGAGATTGGTACAACATGGAGCTAAGGAGTTCTAGTGAAGCTATTTACAACAAATTGAATGGCTGTTTCAGAGCTGTTCAATCTAATGACCTCCAGTCCGCCAAGTATTGGCCGACACAAATTGAACAAATGGTCATGTCTATGTTCAATCACTATACTCAAGAAAAAGAGAAGGTTCGCTTGATCACAAAGCAAGTTCAAGAGCTCTGTCAGTATTCTACCATTATCCAGAGTTCTCTCTCTCATCAAATCAGAGAATGGTTCAATGGCTCAACCCAAGAGCAACAATACTTGAAGCGAATCGTACAAGACCTAGAGCTCTCTGATCTTGTAAGTCTTCCTATTCAAAAATTTTGTTCTCTCTTAACTCACTGCCAGATTGCTACAGAAAAAGCAAAGCAATTGGAGGCAGAATTGACTATTCAGAAGATGATCACTCTCAATCAAAGAAATCTAATGGGAGATGACCAGCTAAAAGACTTCTTTAAACAGCTGGAAACCACAGACATCATCTCTCTATTCCAATCACATGATCTAATTTTTAAATCCCTCGGATTATTACGTGCTTCCAAGATATCAAGATCTGCCAGAAAGCAATCACTACCGGGCTGGTTCATGAAATTTTCATCAACAGTAGCCATCATGAAGAATATGAAAGCTTTCTACCACCTATTTGTACTCAAAGGGTGTGAGCTTATTCGACAAGGTATCATGTGAACTTCTTCCTTATATGGGCAATATGGGAAGAAAGAAAGTATTTAAAACTCTACCCTTCAGTTCAATTGTGGGAACTTCATCCACAAAACTACCTTCCCTCAGAACCTTGTGAAAAATTACCAATCTTGGACCTTGATAAAGAAATTCATCAGGCAGCAAAAGATTTCTTTACCGAGGCATACACAAGGCACTTCTTCTGTTCATTCAGTCCATATAGACGGCAACATTCTATTCTTTGATTATATTTCAGTATTTGAGCCATCTGAAATTAAAGTGCTCAAGATACTAGAATTTTTTGCCAGTCTACAAGTTGGAAAAAAGGGAATGAAAGCTAAAGAAGAGTTCTATACAGAACTTGACAATGAAGGAGAAGACATGGAAGAAGAAGATAGAAACCAAGGAGACGATGCTCTGGATGAAGATGCTCTCTAGAACATTGCTCTCGATGATTGAAGCTTGGTGGGCCCATAAAGTCCGATATCTTTTCAAAAGATTCCTTATCATCTACCGACAGCCCCAGTCAGCAAAGATGTCTTCTTATCCTCTACTCTCCACCAGTAGCACAGACGTCGCTCTCTTATCTTTTATCTATAAAAAAAGAAAATAATAATTGTACCTTAACTTTTTAAAAATTGGCAATAATTGTACTTTTTTAAAAAACATTTGTAAAGTAGATTCCTGCTTATCAAAAAGGAATCTATTTTACTTATAAATAGAATGCCATAAGAGAGTGAAGGAGATCAGAATTCCTTCAGTCCTCTCTTTTTTCTCCTTACATCCTGTCTTCTTGAGTTCTCAGTTTAAGTTTTTTGTACAAAGTCTTTCGATTGTTTGGACAGTTTAGAGGGGCACAGAGCTGGTATCAGAAATTTGGTATCTGAAGCCATGTTAATTGGATGGGTGATTCACCTCGCTGGGCTGGCGCAAAATGAGGTAATAAAGGGACGGAAAAAAGAACACGAGGGATTTGAGTATTATCAAATTCAAAATACTGAATATTAAAGGGTGGATAATAACGTAAATTATTCATGACTGTCATGCCAAGAATACAGTCAATATCAAATTCGGTGGGTAATAAGGCAAATTCAAAGATATAAGATCTTTATAAACCATGAATATCTGGTATAGTCAGTGGAATTTTGGTTTTATGTGTTGCTTGAACTGGCCTTCCCATAAAATCATTTAATTTAGCTTGTTTATCTAAAAGTATTCAATATTGTTGAGGAATAAAAGTATTTTATAATAGGCTAGCTTCTGCACCTGAATCTACGAGAGTATGTATAGTAAATTCTAGCTCATTTTCTAATAGACTCGGTAAATGTACAGTAATAGGTATATATATATATATGTAATTGAGATTTTTTCTTAAGGTCCAGCATAGTTGGGTAATCTTAAAGTATTCTCTGGTAATTTTATAGATAATCTTGAAATTGGTTATTCTTGATTAACTCGTTGTGCATCTAATATTCGTTGTGTTCGACCTTCTAATAGTTTTGATTCAGTTTCTATATCATTTATTGGTATAAATGAATGACTTGATCTTGCAGGTTCCAAGGTAATTGGATTTGTATGTCTATATGCTGTAATACTCAAACTTCTAGGTGTTGATGGATTTATAATTGTAGTTGATATGGTATTTTCTGATGCAATAAATGTTTCTACAAGATTATTTGTTTTTGGCTTTAATGTTTGAATAAATACTTGCATGTCATTGTCATATTTTAAATATTTAATATTTACTAATTTGGGCTGAATTACTTTTCCATTTCCTACTTCATATAACTTTATAAATTGTGTTGGTGTGACTGATTTAAATGTTGATGTATCATTTAAGGCTAAACAGTGTTCCCACTAGATTCCTAAGACTTTAAATCCAGGTAATAATTCAATACTTTTAAGATTAATAGATAATGTACATGCTTTCTCTATATTTTAGTCATCTAGACTGATACAAAAATCGGGGTGTATATTAACTCCAAATATTCTGTTAGTTAAATTTGATTTAGCTCCTTCCAAAATACTGTTTAAAGGGTTATTTATAATTCTTTCATCGCAACATACAATCATTATGGGAGTATCAATTCCTTATCTAAATAATCCAGTAATTTTAATTTGAATTAATCCAATATGTAAATATTTCTTTTTTGGATATTTTTGTTTAGATTTTTCTATTTGTGCCATATTTATAAGTTTTACTGATGTAAAATCTTCATCACCTTTTAATTTTATATTTCCTTGCATTCTTTAAAAAATATAGGCACTTTTATTTAAAAACATAGATCTAAATTTTGGTTGCCTTTTATATACTTCATTTTTTTCAGCATGTGGAATAGATTCTTTTAATTTTTCTATATCTTCATCTGTGATTTCAAATTGTTCACCTAGACTGTTATCTCTACTATCATTGTGTATTTCTTGGGGTTCAATTTCTGTCATTATATTCATATATACTCTATATTCATCCATAGCTTCCTTAGATGTTTGTCCAAATTCAATATTAGGACTTAGAGATGGTGATGTAGATTTCAATGGATCTGGATCTATTTTAATAAAAGGTAAATCTTCATACTTATGTATTATTAGCATTCCTATTGGTGTTCCAATTGGAATATGATAAGGATGATTTTCTAAACTTGTACTTTTTATTATCAATCGAACATTTTGTTCTGACATTGACTCTATCATACCATAGGTTATAAATATATTATGTATAGTATGATATCTAATATTACAGATTTCTCCATAATATCCGTAAGGATTTGAATTACTAGATCTAAATATATTTCAGTGGTTTGATATCTTTGTAATGCATAATTTCTTCCAAAATACACTATATGTCCTGGAGATTTTAATGAATCTCTTTTAGGTAATACAAATGTCTTTGTTAGGGGTATTATCTTTACATAATGATATGTTTTATTTAAAGTAATCATGTTTATTGATAAATTTTCAGAATCTGAACCATTTGAACTTTCTGTTTCATAAATAGATTCTTCTTCGTATATAATTGAATTATCATTAGGAATTTCTTCAATAGTTCCTAGATGAATATCATAACTTTCTAAATTAGGTAGAATAACTAATTTAATATTTAATGGGCATTCATAGGCAAAATGTCCCTCTTTATCACATTTAAAACATTTACATCCTTTTTTAAACTTTGATTTGTTTTTAATAAATTTTCTTTTTCAAAATTTATTAGATTTTTGATATTTTCGTTTATATTCTGGTTTCCATTTTTTTTCTAGAGACTTTATATCTTTTTGATTTTGATTTATATTTTTTGTATTTAGATTTCTTCTTATATGGTCTATATGGTTTATTATAACCGTATACTGGTGGACATCCAAATTGATAATTAATATAATCATCATATTTAGGACAATAAGCTCTTCTTAATTCTGATTTGTGCACATATTTATCCATTTGAGATGATGCTTTCTGTTGTTGACAAGTTTTCTTTACTGATTCAATGCAAGCCTTTTTTAATAGCCTGGTGAAGTGTGTTGGATCAGGATTAGAACCCATGTATTGATGTAACCTTAGATTATTATATTTTTTTCTCTACCACATCCCAAGGTATAGGTAATTTGGGAAAAAATGCTGTAACCCAAAATATTTTTTTCTCTATAGAATTCAATTTAAATATATGGCTTATATATTCATTAACAAATTCTTCTAAATAACAAATATTACATAATTTTATTTTTATTAGTATTTGTTAATCATTACTTTCTCCAGATAAATCTTCTCCAGTTAAATCTGCATATAATAATTTACAAATACTATGTAACGCATCTTTTTTAGAAGGATAATTATTTAAAGATGTTATTTGAGCCGGATGTAATTTTTCATATTGGGTTAACCATCTTAATGCTATTCCTTGCCAGTATCCACAAGCATGTAATACAAATTGCTTATTTGGAATTTCATCTGGTATTAAGATAGTTGTCCCTACCATTAATTGACTTCAATTTATTATATAATCTCTAAGTTCACTAGCAGGTATATGATCTATATTAAAAATTAAATTTGGTGTAACAGTTGGATGTCTTTTACTTTGTTTAAATATGTACGAATTAATATAGGCTTCATTTGTATCTCTATTATACATATTTTCATCAGTTACCTCAGGACCCGTTGGGGGTTGTTGTGGAGGATGTATTATAGAAGATTCTCCATGTTCTATATTAACAAAATATGATTCAAAGTTATTCTCTTCTTCTTTCAAAGAAGGTTCCTCCTTAGAAACTGAGGATGTCTCAATATCAATTGAGGGAATATTTTCCCCTTCATCAGAGGGTATATATTCCTCCTCTTGATCAGAGGGTGATTCAACAGAAGTAAAATATTGTGTTGAAGCAGAATGTTGGTCATAAAAATTGTACAGTTCTACAGAAGAAATTATTCCTTATAATTCTTGTTGCTGTAATTTTCTATAATGCAAATATTTTTCATAACTTATTTCTTCTGGATCTATATGACATAAATTTTTTGATAAAAATTTAATCATGCGAGCTGATCCGAATCTTTCCGTAAGTGAAGATGAAGAAATTTTTGGATATGATGCAATTTTTAATGAAGCTACTTGTTTTGAAAGATCATATATTTGATCACAAAGATAATTTAGCATGCTGTTTTGATGCTCGTGTGTAGCCATGTCTGGAAGATGTATAACATGACTATGTGTTTCTAAATTATATGGACAGTTATAAGAATCTGGGATTACTATAGAGTTAGACATGATTTTATCATGAATTAGACATGTTATTTTCCTAACCTCGAGTTCTTTAGTTTCTAGTATCGTTTTGACCATTTTCTCTCCGGCACATACTATCTCTAAAAGTGGCTTTCAGTTTAGAGTTAAACTGCAAGGACTCCTTAGTCCACCACAATATTATAGCATGGCTTCAGAGAGAGAGCACAGCCATAGTTCGTTTTCTACATCATGGCGTAAGATACCAGTTCCTACATTCCTAGGGGACTAGGAAAATAACATGTCTAGTACCTTAGCTAGACATTAAAAGATAAAACTTACAGAGGGAGAGGGGAGAGGACGATCAGAATGTACACCAGGCTCTGATACCAGCTTTGTGCCCCTCTAAACTGTCTCTAAACTGTCTAAACAATCGAAAGATTTAGTACAAAATCTTTAACTGAGAACTCAAGAAGACAGGATGTAAGGAGAAAAAAGAGAGGACTAAAGGAATTCTGATCCCCTTCACTCTCTTATGGCATTCTATTTATAAGTAGAATAAATTCCTTTTTGATAAGCAGGAATCTATTTTTACAAAAGTTTTTTCAAAAAGTACAATTATTACCAACTTTTAAAAAGCTAAGGTACAATTATTGTTTTCTTTTTTTACTATAAAAGATAAGAGAGCGACGTCTGTGCTGCTGGTGGAGAGTAGAGGATAAGAAGACATCTTTATTGACTGGGGCTGTCGGTAGAGAGATGATAAGGAATCTTTTGAAAAGATATCGGGCTTTATGGGCCCACCAAGCTTCAATCATCGAGAGCAATGTTCTGGAGAGCATCTTCATCCAGAGCATCGTCTCCTTGGTTTCTATCTTCTTCTTCCATGTCTTCTCCTTCATCGTCTAGTTCTGTATAGAACTCTTCTTTAGCTTTCATTCTCTTTTTTCTAACTTGTAGACTGACAAAATTTTCTAGTATCTTGGGCACTTTAATTTCAGCTGGCTCAAATACTGAAATATAATCAAAGAATAGAATGTTGCCGTCATATGGACTGAATGAACAGAAGAAGTGCCTTGTGTATATGGCTCGGTAAAGAAATCTTTTGCTGCCTGATGAATTTCTTTATCAAGGTCCAAGATTGGTAATTTTTCACAAGGTTCTGAGGGAAGGTAGTTTTGTGGATGAAGTTCCCACAATTGAAATGAATGATAGAATTTTAAATACTTTCTTTCTTCCCATATTGCCCATATGCGGAAGAAGTTCACATGATACCTTGTCGAATAAGCTCGCACCCTTTGAGTACAGATAGGTGGTAGAAAGCTTTCATATTCTTCAGGATGCTACTGTTGATGAAAATTTCATGAACCAGCTCGGTAGTGATTGCTTTCTGGCAGATCTTGATATCTTGGAAGCATGTAATAATCCGAGGGGATTTATGCTTGTTCCAAATTAGATCATGTGATTGGAATAGAGAGATGATGTATGTGGCTTCCAGCTGTTTAAAGAAGTCTTTTAGCTGGTCATCTCCTATTAGATTTCTTTGATTGAGAGTGATCATCTTCTGAATAGTCAATTCTGCCTCCAATTGCTTTGCTTTTTCTGTAGCAATCTGGTAGTGAGTTAAGAGAGAGCAAAATTCTTGAATAGGAAGACTTACAAGATCAGAGAGCTCTAGGTCTTGTACGATTCGCTTCGAGTGTTGTTGCTCTTGGGTTGAGCCATTGAACCATTCTCCGATTTGATAAGAGAAAGAAGAACTCTGGATAGTGGTAGAATACTGACAGAGCTCTTGAACTTGTTTTGTGATCAAGCGAACCTTCTCTTTTTCTTAAGTATAGTGATTGAACATAGACAGGACCATTTGTTCAATTTGTGTCAGCCAATACTTGGCGGACTGGAGGTCATTAGATTGAACAGCTCTGAAGCAGCCATTCAATTTGTTGTAAATAGCTTCATTAGAACTCCTTAGCTCCATGTTGTACCAATCTTGTACAACTGTTGCAACAAAGGGTTTGGCTTGCAACCGTCTCTGTGCGGCCAAGGCACTACTCTATGTTGTTGGAACTGATCTTGCTTGGCTAGAAGAGCCAGGTAAGATGGTCATTTCCAGTGGTGGGAATTGCTTGTCTCCTCTAGGTAGAGGGGTGTCTTCTCCCATTTCTGGGGTAGTATTAGTTTCTCCCATAGCAGAGGTCTTGTTTCCTCCCATAGCAGTGGTCTTGTTTCCTCCCATAGCAGTGGTCTTGTTTCCTCCCATAGCAGGGATCTTTTCTTTATCTATCTTGTTTTTCTTGCCAGACATAAATAGACTGTCAATGAGCCTGTTCCCCTTGTCTTTTAGCTTGCTCCGCCATATTCTTTATTCTTTGATAGACGTCCTCACTTATGGTGGGGTCTGGTTAATAGATCTGCAAGAAGATTTGTATGACCAAGAATATACCAGAACTTATTAACATGACATTCATCATTTCTTTGAATGTTCTGTTCTTACGCTCAGCAATTCCATTTTGCTGAAGAGTGTAAGGAGCAGTTCTTTGATTAATAATACCGAGTTCTGCACAGGTCTGTGCAAATGGTGACTCATAGTAATTCACCATCTCTATCACTTAGCATTTTTATCTTTTTGTTAAGTTGATTCTCAACTTCATTTTTATATTGTATAAACATTTTAATTGCCTCATGTTTTGTTCTCATTAAATATACATAACAATATCTAGTACAATCATCTATAAAAATAATAAAATATTTCTTTCCACCTTTAGTTTGAACAGATTTTAAATCACAAACATCTGTATAAATTAATTTTAAAGGTTCAGTACTACGTTCTATAGAATGACATGGAAGTTTAGCCATTTTTGATTCAACATATATTTCACATTTATCAAAGTTTATATTAAAATTAGGCAACATATTTAAATTTATTAATCTTTGCAAAGTATAATAATTAGCATGTCCTAAGATACCATGCCAAATATAAGGTGACTTAGTCATATAAGCAGAAGAATCAATTTTATTATTAATTTTAGGGGCAATGGTCATTACATTTATTTTAAACAGACCGTTAGTCATGTACCCCTTACTTACATATACACCATTTTTTGTAAGTACAAACTTATTAGACTCAAATACAAATCTAAATTCTCTCTTACTCAAAACTGATCCAGAAATCAGATTCTTGCGGACATCTGGTATATGAGATACATCAGTAAGAGTAAGTTCTTTTTCCGAAGTCATTTTTAGTACAATATTTTCTCGTCCTCCAATCTTGGAGGTTGCAGAGTTACCCATGTAGAGCAGTTCTCCTTCCACATGTTCATATGTAGAGAATATCCACTTGTTGGCGCAGATGTGGCGAGTGGCCCCAGTATCCATCCACCATTCTTTAGA
This sequence comes from Dracaena cambodiana, assembly GCA_036321105.1. Lineage (NCBI taxonomy): Eukaryota > Viridiplantae > Streptophyta > Magnoliopsida > Asparagales > Asparagaceae > Dracaena > Dracaena cambodiana. Next base: position 40,566,759 of record JAYEPQ010000007.1, read on the forward strand.
ATTGCCACCAATTATGTTAACTTCTAATACAACAGATGTACAATTTACATCTACATTTGCACAAAGATTTTTCTCTTCGGCCAAATTTGCATTAGGATGCTTCTTCTTCTTTAAAGAATCTGGTGTCTTGTGCACATGGCAGTCCTTTGCACGATGTCCAGGCCTGTCGCAGTTGTAGCACTTGCCATTGAATCTTTTCGAGTTACCACTCTTAGAGTCTTCATCATTGTGCTTTTACTTCCTGTCATTAGACTTATTGAAATTTCCATAACATTAGCTTTAGAAATATTGTATGGATTTCCAATTTTCTTTTTAGAAAGACGGTTATCTTTTTCGATCCTCAAACGTACAATTAGATCTTCAAATGTCATTTCTTTTCGTTTATACTTTAGGTAATATCTGAATTCTTTCCAAGATGGTGGCAATTTTTTAATAATTGCAGCTCTTGGAATGATTCACTAATAGTTATACTTTCAGTATGAATTTCATAATGATCACTTGAAAATCTTGTACTTGGTTGATACATTTTTAGAATCAATCATTTTATAATCCAGAAACTTACCGACTATATATTTTTTAGAGCCGGCATCTTATGTATTATATTTCTTATCTAAAACCTCCCAAAGTTCCTTAGCAGTAGCAATTGAACTATATACATTATATAGTATATTGTTCAATCTATTGAGGATATAATTCTTACTCAAGAAGTCAGTATGTTTCCATGCATCAACCGCTTTCGTAAACTGTTGATCATCTTCTACAAGGGTCGACACAGTTTTCTTTAAGTACTTGGCCAGATTTAGTGTAGTACATAAAACATTTTCTGTTGCCATCTCTTAAAATCTGTGGCACTGAACTTCTCTGATTTCTCATACTGGCTTGAGGGCACAGTTAGAGCAACTATGACAGGAGTTACCATAGTGGACATATTCGGTGTAGATACAATGGCCATTTATAAATATAAAATTTATCTATCTTAATTTTTATAACAAATTTTAACTTTCTAATAAAACTTGAAAATCAATTCTTCACTCCAAACTACAAAATTACATAAAATTTCTTAACAAAATATTTCTTCCTCTAAACAGAATTTAACTATCGTTTTCCAGAAGTAATTAAGTTTAAATAAAATAACTAGTGATTGAACACTATTATGACAGTATTCAAATATTAATCTAAAACATACTAAAATAGCCAACTCGAAATGCCCCCAATTGTTGAATTCATGTATGTTTGATCATTGAATGTTTGAGCCAATTCACTAGTTCAAAAAAATAAATAAATTAGGTGAATGGAAAATGGTTTTAAAGAGTAGTACATAGCAAACGGAACAAAAAGGAAAGAGGAAAGAATAGTCCCACATCGGATAGAGTGTTGTTAGGATGTGGGTTTATATAGGATTGTTTGTTCCATGTCATTACTTATGTAATAAAAGGAGAAACCTTGAGCACCATGGATGGTGCTACGCACTGTCCGCACGCGCACGCGCATTCGCGTGTGCGAGGGCGAATGGGCATTTAGGGCGCCTTGGGCACTTTAGTGGCACACTTGGCACTTCGCACGTACGCATCGTCGCGATGAGCTGAGGAGCTTTTGATTTTTTGGTACTATTGGATTCGGGTTAGCTCTATTGGGTTCAGACTTGGATTCGACCCACCCGTTAAGAGTCTAGCCATTAGGATTTGGCCGTTGAAGATCCAACAGTCGTCTGTTAACCGTTATCGTTAAACGGTCACAATTATTAACAGCTAACCGTTGTGACCGTTAACCCAGAAGCCTATAAATAGACCTCTGTCCAGACCTTTGAATACACGAAAATTTTCTTTTTCCTCTCTCTTCTGCAGATAAAAACTGTCATTTAGACAGAAGATTTCTGTTTCCAGAAGAACAGTTCTTTCTCAATTCAGTCCTACATTACACCATATACAGAATAGAGAGTATTCTTTATCAGATTCGTTAGAACAACAGGATTGCAGCTTCTTTCCTATTGCAGACCGATCGTTGTATTCTGGGAGACCGACGCCCACAGTAATCTAGAAGCAAAGCGGTAGAGGGCAAATCAGTTTTAAGAAGATAGTGTCCAACACTAGTCTCGATCATCTTTCTGTCATCATCAAATCTGCATCAAATTTCTGCATACGCTCATCCTTCAATCAATAAAGTTTATAATTATGTAATTCTTTTTATTCTGTATCTTCCTTAGAATAATAAACTAGTTAAACAATTTTAGTTTAAATAGTTTTCTGTAAACAACAGTAGATAATAAGATTTATATGTAACAATATTTCTAATTCAAATCTGGAAAATATAGGTTGTTCTTATACAATTCATACTTCTTCCTTAATATTGTCTAACATTATTTCTGATTGAAATATACAACAAATCTGTTAATTAATAACAGTAGTAATTCTGTTTATATTAATCTAAAACAACATTAATATAACCAATAATCTTTTTGTCAGGTCGATCACAAGGATTCTTCTGTATGTGATAGTCATTTCGTCTTGTACATCAACCTAGTTATGTTTAAGTGTTGTCGACCTAGGCAGGTCAATCCTGCAAAGTGACTGGTCGTCCTCTCTCCTCCCTCAGGGCCTGTGCCCGGTGGGCTTAGGGATTAGTAGAGCCCACATCAATACTAATAAGGCAACATTCCAATAAAAAATTTAATTAAAAAAAATTACCAACTATTTGAACCCTAGATATCAAGTATCCATATAAATCTTTGAAAGAATTGAACATAAACCTAATTGAGAGGTAGGAGGCGACGACTGTTGCAATCATCATTGTTGAGATGATTGAAATGAGCATCAGTTAGAGAAACTTCTACTACGGTTAGAGCAAGAATTTGGAAGATGAAGTTTTAGAAAGTGAGGGAGTTTGGTTGATAAAGAGAGGTGGACTTTAAGATCAACGAGGTCGATAGGTTTTGAGAGAATTGATAAGAACGAGAGTACAGGTTTAGATAGGACTTGAATGAGATCAAATTTGGGAATTTCCAAAGGAGCACACCTTTTTTCCTAGTGAGCCCACAATCTCTTTTGAAAAGAGAAGATTTTTTCTAGTGAGCACACTTAAAATTCCAAAAACTACCCTTCCCTATTTTTCTCTCAACATTGCGATAAGTTTCGGATTAGACAGTCCGGATCCTCTATAGTGGATTCGGGTTTATAGTCCTGAATCCACCTTATCGGATCCGGACTGTCTAGCCCAGATCAAAGAGACTAGCGGATCCAAATCTATTTTCAGGACCTCCACCGCCTCCAACTCCCCTCCCTCTCCTCCACCCTCTCTCCCCTCTTCCACCACCTCGATCTCTGACAACATCCCCGAGATCGATTCAATTCAAAGGGAGAGGAACGAGAACGAGAACGAGAAGAGAAACGATTGTATTTCTATTCCAATTTTGGCTTTTTTTATGAAAAAAGATTCAATTTTTTGGCGGGTCTCGCCTCTCTCCTTCAAGAGGGGTTGAATGATGAGAGAGGTCGGCTGGTAATTTTTTAAGGGAAGGATTCGAAAAGAGAGTTGAGAGATAGAAGAGAGAGATCTACCAAAGTAACGGAGGATAGCAGGAGCGACAGCGGCGGAAGGGTAACGGTGGTGGAGGAGATGAGAGAGAGAAAGAATAGAGAGGTTGAAGATGAGGGCATTTTTGTCCTAAAATTTAAATGGCAAAATTGTAAATAAAAGCAAAATTTTAAGTGGGCTCACTAGGAAAAATGGTGTGCCCCTCTAGAAACTCCCTTAAATCTAGAGTTTCTTGAGAGTTATCGACTCGACGTTTGAATAATTTTACATTTTATTTATTAAATGAGCATTTGGTCAGTTTGCATCCGGTTGAAACAGACAAAGACACTGTGATAGAAACCAATTCATAGGCATATAATAAAACAAACGAAACCAACCGACAGCAATTGATTCAGTTAGTTCATTCAGTTTGTGATGAAACCTAGGGCATTATTGGCAAAAGCAACTAAAGGCAATGGAGAACGGCTGGGAAATTCTATTCACGCACACCAATTTACTATTGACGCACACATTTGAACCTTGCAAATAATTATAAGTTCACCATCTATTTTTTTTACTAAGTTGCCCTTTAAATCCCAAATCTCTAAAACTTTTAAAAATTAAAAACATTGTCATTGTCTTTTTCCTCTCGTCTCTCTTTTAAAATAAAAAAAAACCTTTTTTAGTGCTTTCTAAATCTTCAAAATGAATACATTTTCCACAAACTCATCCATTTTCTGACTCTAAAATTTGTAGCGTTCTTAAGAAAGTTAGGAATAATTATAAACTCTTCAGGTTTAATATGATAGGTGAAATTATGGTTTAGAGTAGAGTTTTTTGAAGAAAATGAACAAATCCAGCACCACGGCATTGGAGGCATGGGACAATGGAGGGGAGACGACGGATGTCGAAGTCAACGTTTGGGGTGACGAAATCGGAGACCAACAAGAAGTGGAGAAGAGAGGAGGCTAGGGGTTGAGGTTGCGTTTGATAGAAAGAAGAGAGAGAGAGATAGAGGGGGAGGGAGAGGGAGGGTTAGAGTTGGGGAAAAATTTGGACGTATTAAGTAAATAAGGGATATTTTAAAATTAAAAGTTGGAGTAGAAAGTGATGTGTGTGTGAAGAGTAAAGTGGTGTGCGTGAATAGAATCTTTCAAAGCAGCCCTAAGGTGTTCATGGCCTTGGGCCACTATGTTTGAGGCCTCTGTGGCTGCATTAAGCTAACCGATTGTTTTGGGCTGGCGGACACAGCAAGAAAGCGGCTAAAGCAGCCTAAAAGCATCAAAAACAGCCCAGAAGCGCTTAAAACTCAAATTTTTAAGCAGTATTCAACTTAAACCCACATCAAAGTCTATTTGAACCATCTAATTTAGTCCTTTATGCATCCTAACTTTTAGGCCTATTTTTGAAGATCAAAGCTTTTTGTTTTCATTTCTTCTCAATCACGTTGTAAGTCACCACTGTTTAGGTGGCACTAAGTCAACATTATTGCAATAAATTTCTTACTGTAGTAAGTTTTTGGCTGCAATATGTGTTCTGTGAGTTATTTTTAATTTTTTTTTCCCTACCTTTTGATTTTTTATTCTAACTTAAAAACAAAAATTAAAAAAAAAATTACTTGGCACTTGTGCTGTTTTAATCCCTTTTGTAAAATAGTCAGATAATTATATTACAAGTTGAGGGATATATAGTTGTCATAGCACCATACAAGTAAACCTATAGGTGATTTGGGACAAAGCACAAAGCTATAACAGTCTAATCTATCGCTATCTCAAGTTGAAATATAGATATCAATCATGTTCAACTTGTTACACATATTAAAGAACACTGTCAATGATATTGTTTTGGTGATAATATCAGTCAATTGTTTTGACGATGGAGTAACAGAGTACAAATCAACTTCACCACAACCTCTTGAACTAGATGATAATATATCTCTATATACTTGGTACGATTATGAAACACCGAGTTTTGAATAGTGTAGATGGTAGACTGATTATCACAATGCATGGGTACAAAACACTTTGGATCGAAATCAAATTTAGTTAGCAAGTTTTTCAGCCACAGTAGTTCATACGAAAATTGTGCCATAGCCTGATACTATGCCTCGGTAGAAGATCGAGAAACTACATCCTGCTTCTTACTCTACGTAATTAGATTAACTCCAGATGTATGGTATTCAGTGGGAGACTTCCTATCACCTTTGTCCCTTGCATATTCAACAATTGAAAAGACATAGATATGAACGTATCCATATTTCTTATAGGAGAACCTCTTTCCAAGAAAACTCTTAATATACGTCAAAACTTAGAGCAGCTTTCTAGTTAGCATCTCTTGATTTATACATGAATTGACTTATCTAACAACAAAGGAAATTTTAAGTATGGGAATTTTGAAATAGATAAGTTTGTCGATCATTTTTAAATAGCTTGTTATCCTTATACAAATCACTGTCTTCACTCAAACGTCTAAATTTGACTCTATTAGAGTACTAGCAGGTTTGCATCCAAGTAAATTGGACTATTATAAAAGATCCAGTGCATGCTTCTTCTGAGATAGAAGTAGTCTACGTTTCTGATATGCTATCTCAATTCCTAAAAATATCTTGGTATTTCCATATCTGTAGTTACGAAGTATTATTTGTGACAGTCAGAGTTGTTGTATCATTCTCAATTAGCAAAATATCATTACATATACAAAGATAGAAGGACAATATCAGAGGTAGTATACTGAGAAAGATAGAATAATCATAGTGAGAGTGCTAAAAGCCAATACCAGCAATTACAGTGGAGAACTTCTTAATTCAGGCTCGAGAAATTTGTTTAAGTTCATAAATTACATTATTGAATTTGTAGACTATGTTCCCCCCCTGAGCAACATACCTTGGATGTTGCTCCGTATAAATCTCCTCATGGAGATCACCATATAAGAAATATTTTTAATATCCAACTGGAACATTTGCCAATCCAGATACGCGGCAAGAGAAAAGATAATGCAAATAGAGTTGAAATGAGTCATATGAGAGAAAAGTATCAAAGTAATCAATGCTATAAGTTTGTAAAACCTTTCGCAATAAGGCGAGTTTTATATCAATCCACCGATCCATCTGGTTTGTATTTGATAGTGTATACCCATCAATAACCAATATGGAAGCTCCCGACGGATAACTAAATCAAATCTCAGGTTCCACGAGAAACTAAGCGTGCATCTCATCAAATAAAGAGTCAAATCCTAAACAAAGCATATAAACCTAAATACTCGAGGTAGAAGGGGAAATATAGTTGTATTAGGATAAAGACAATAAAAGGAGTTTTACTAGTCAAGATAGAAGGCAACATTCTTTAATTGACATGCATATAGAACAATATCATATCACAAATAAAAGTGAAATATGCATGTGGATCATTAAAGAACGAACAATATGTAGACTTTCAGCAACACTATTTTGCTGGTATGTATGAGAACAAAATGTTTGATAATTAATTCCATTATTAACACAAAATAGAGAAACATCAGTTCTAATATATTCCATTACATTATCAATATGCAAAATACGTGTTGATATAGTTTTTTTAATTTCTTTATAAAATAGTTCAATTGTACCAGGAACAATAGACCTCTCCTTTAACAAATATATTCATAGAAATCACCACAAAAACAAAAAAAAAATTATCTAAAACCCTAACATCTAAATGAACTAATTCAAAAAGAACACTATTAGGATTATTGACTCTAGGAAGATGAGGTATAGTGATGCTTATCGAGCTTACATGACTCACATTCTAACCTGAATGTATCTAATGTAGTGGGTAGAAAGAGATGGGGGCTTTAGAGAGGGATGTTCAAGGCATTGGTGCCTCTGTAATGGAGAATCAGAAAAACTAGAAGCAACATTTTCAGCAAACCCGACAGGTAAATGCTCATCATTTAGATAGTATACCCTTCGTAGCTCACAGCTCATATCAATCCTTATCTCAATATGAAGGTTCTCAAAAACATAGTAGGTAGAAAAAAATGTCAAAGAATAGTTATGTTTGATATTTTGGTTAATAGATAACAAACTGATAGAAAATTTCAGAACAATCAGAACGTTATAAAGGGTTAATGAATGATAGCATGAACTATTCTATCACCAACCATCGGAGAAAAACCTTGACCAATATGGATTGGAGGTTATTTATTAGAAGAATATAATGAGGTAAATTTTCTGTAGATGTATCACTTGAATTATCAAAACACACCCATATTCGAGCAGCAGCTGCAGCAGATAAACTTCTTTTTTTGAAGTAGTAATAGGAAACAGATAAATTTGTTTCTTAGAAGCAATAGTAGACAGTAGATAAACTTTTTTCTAAGAAGTAGTAGTAGTAAACAGATAAACTTCTTTTTTAGAAGAAGTAGTAGACAACTGATATGATAAATTTACTTCAAGTGCATAGTTTCATTGTAGCGGAAACATGTTGTTCTCATGGGGATCCAAGATATTTTGCAATCTTACTAATTCTATTATTCTAGCAAGTTAACTAATATATTCTAAGCAATTTTTTTATTATTCTAAAATTAGTTTAGGACATCGAATCCACTAGTTTACAACCGAGTACTCTTTTCTATTATCCTCCTACCTTTATAATATAAACAATTACGATTATATCAAAAAGATGATCTTTTTAATTTAACTTTTATTCAAATCACTCTAAACATGAATTATCAAGTATTCTGCAAGCATAATTCATCAATATTGTTCATGACTTTTATAAAAGCAAACTAAATCAATGGAGATTTCTACAAATAAAATAAAAAGTAATAATTCCAAACCCTAAGTATAAGCTATCAAAAACAAGCTTAAGTATAACATATCAAAGCATTAAGATCTATGAATTATTATTTTTCAATCTCATCATTAAAAAATCATATCTTTTTACTTATTTTAGGAAGAAAATAAATAAAATTATGCTACGGTTGATCCCTAGCTTCATCCCTAGAACTAAACAAAATTAGTTACTCATGGTTTTATTTATCAAATTGATATTTTTATGCATGAGAATCATTAAAAATCTAATTTTTACTACAAAGCAAGTAAAATCTTAATATAGAAAGCAATAAAAATTAATTAAAAAGCAATTAAATAAATTTACCTATTTAGAATAGCAATGAACAGCAAGAAATAGATTTTGGAGCTTTGGTATGGCTGCCGTCTTGCTCCTAGGGTTTAATCCTCTAATTTTATTAATCTCAGTAATGAATAATGTATAGGAAACCCTAATTTATAAGGATACGGCCAATATATAAAGACTCGAGATCACAAAACCCTAATCCAGTCAAAACATTAAAATCACAAAATTACAACAAAACCCTCATAAAATTTCTAGATACAAACTCATTATTTTTGCCCCCAAATAGTGGCGATGACCATCAAATAGCGGTGGTCAATTATTCTCTAAAGAGTCCTGCTCCAAATCTGAATCAACAGAAAAAATCCGAACTGGAACAGGGCCCACTTTGCTGCTATTTAGAGGCAAATGCCTGCTAAACAGCAGCAAAACTTCAGCTTGCAAGCTAGTGAAAATAGAAGGGACCCTTCGTATCTGGTGGTCTATCAATAAGATGACCAATTTTTCTTTGTACTTCAATAAATACACGAAAAGTATTAATAGCATAACAAATATAACTATTAAATTTTATTTGATAGCAGTAAGAGTGCTGTGAACATATGATCTTAGCCACTAGATGTAGCGGTAGTAGCAAATAGTAGCATCAATAGTTCGTGATGCTATGGTAAAAAATCGAAATGCAACTTGCATTATACAAATCTTAGTAGACTTAAAATCAGCATTAACAGTAGCAAGATCAACTACTATTAGTAGTAGAAACCATAAAGTAATCAATCCAGCAGTAGTAGCAACATCTTGATAAAAATATGTTGCAGGATTAATTCATGAGGCAGCAATTGACCCAAAAAAAAAACTTTCAGAATCTTGCAGAGCAAAATTTCTTCAGAATAGGAATAGCAGCAGGATTTCTTCAGAACAGTAATAGAATTTCATCAGAACTCAGCTTGTTTTCTTTATAAAAGCTGAAGAAATCAGTAGGTTTTCGTCTGGACAGGAAGACTGAAGAAATCAGTAACAGTAAAAGCTGTTATTATTGGCAGCAGTTTGCAGCAACAACAGCTGCTGTTGCTTGCAACAGTTGGCTGCAACAATAGCGACTGTTACTGCTGTTTACAGTGGTAGTAACAGCAGTTCAGATGGCCGCTGCTGTTTGATGGTTGCGGCGGTGCAGCCCTGCAGCAACAATGAGAGAGGAAAAAGAAGAAGAGAGATGGTGACACTGGAGGATAGAGGGGATTAGGGTAAGAATTTTTTATTGGAGGCTAAGATTAGATTAGATTTGTGATGGTGGGGTAGGATCTATTGCACAACTAGAGATTTAATACCATGTAGTAAAATAGTTAGTTAATCTTCTTATAAGTCAAGGAATACATAAATATTTATTACAACACAATACAAACAAACTGACAATGTGGGACTAAATGCGAAGATAAGATAGTAGTCTAAACTCACAATCCCCACTTAATCCCTAAAAGCCCAAGCGGTGCCTTGCCACTTTGCCTCACTTTCTACATTCGGTTCGGTTTGGTTTATTGTAAGTTCGATTTGGGTTTAGAGATTGCAAATCAGACCTAAACCGAATCGACCGATTTAAGTAGAAAAATAAACTGTTGAGATATGATGAGATATGATTATATTGCTGAGATATTTTGAGATACTTTCCTATTAGATGTTGAGATATTTTCCTAAATTATGATAGTTGATAAATCTCTGATTAGACTAATTTAGGATAGTTGACAAATTTTTATTAGACTAATTGAAGATTTTATATAATTAGTATCAATTACAGATCTTATAATTATTCTTTTTCCTGCCTCCTTCACCTATAAAAAGATGGCTCATTGTACAGTTCATAAAAAGAAATATACAGAAATTTCTTCATTCCGCTTTAGCTCTATTTTCTTTTACATAGTATCAGAGCTACTAGAATTCTAGTGCCTCTTCTAGCTTCTTTTGTGAGTGCATAAACCACCCTAAGTGAGTTTTTTTTGTCCTCACACATCTCGAAGCTCTTTGTGCTTGTTTCAGCTATTTTGAAGACAGATATTGACAATCTTCTACCTTTAAGTTGTTCGTCTCCTTCGTTCTCCTTCTGTCGAAATTTCAACTCTATCGGACTTGACAAACTCTTCCACGCACTGTGTGAAGTCTTTGCAAGTGGTTTTCACGCACCTCTCTTCTCCAACGCGTGAGCTCCACTCGCCCTAGTCAATTCTGATCTACAATCAGGTTTGGCATTTTCGGATGCTGATTTTTTAGTTGATTTTTCGGGAGTTGATTTTGGCATATTCTTTTCAAAATTTCTTCCCAAAATGATATTATTCGTGATATTATTCGTCCACTTCATATTATTTTTTATGAAACCAACTATAGCGTTTGGGCTTCCAATATGAAACTTTTTTCTCAAAAGAAGAAAATTATGGCGTTTTATTTCTGAAGATTCTCCTAAGCCTATTCATGCTAAGGATGAGTATGCTGCTGATTATGCTACTCGTTTGGACGGCTGGAAGAGTATTCACAATAAGATTCTGCAGTAGATTATTAACACATCAATCCCATCTATTAACAGGCTTCTACCCAGACTTGAGAATTCTAAAGCTGCATAGGATTTCTTGGCTGCTCGGTACGATTGTTATAATGATACTTCTCTTCAGTTTCAAATTGAAATAAAACTTTACTAGATGCGCCAAGAATCCGGTCAGTCCATCATTGAGTTTTACTCTCAAGTCACTCTTCTTTAGAGTCAGTTGATTGCTGCTGAACTCCAACTTCATTGTGCTGCAGACATCGAGCTCTTTGACAAGTATCGGGACTGCCACAAGTTCATGCATTTTATGATGGCTCTTCACGATGACTTTGAGTCCACTCGGGTAGCCCTTCTGCATCGTACGCCATTTCCTACCATGGATCTTACTGTTGCTAAGTTAATTTTCGAGATGCATCATTGCCTTACTATGAAGCTAAAGTCTCCTGATCTTGTTTTGACTGTTGTCTCTTCATCTTCCTCTCAACGTTCTGCTCCACAGTCACAATCCTCTTCACAGAAGTTATTTTGTTGGTATTGTAAGAAAAACGGCTACTTGATTACTGATTGTTTCAAGTTGCAGCAGAAAAAGACCTGAGACTCTCGAGGTTCCCCCCAACAGGCTGCTGCAGTTGTCTCCACTGATCTCTCTATCCCTGAGTCTTCTTCTCAGTCTACTTCGCTCACTGCTGCTGACATTGAGCTTTTGGTCCATCAGGTTCTGTCTCGTTCATCTACTGCATTATCTGTCACTCAAGGTATTTCTTCTTGGTTTATGGATTCTGCTTGTTGTAATCATATGACTTCTGATCCCACCGTTTTTTTCACTAAATCTGTTCTAAATCCTAACCATAATATTTATACTGCTGATAGTTCTGCAATTTCTGTTAGCCATATTGATTCTATTTTTACCTCCGACATCTCCATCGGTGATACCTATTTAGTTCCTAAGTTATCGTCGAATCTCCTCTTTGTTGGCCAACTTGTTTAGTTAAGTTTTGAGCTTCACTTTTATTTTCGTGGTGTTGATTTACAGGATCTTTGGATGGGTCAGGTCATTGGGACAGGCTGTAAAGTTGCACGTATGTTTGAAATGGTGAACTTGCAGATTTCTTCCACTACACCTTCGGCTGCCTTTTCTATCACTTCTAACGTTTGGCATTCTCGTCTCGATCATACTTTACTTCATATTCAGCAGTTAGTTTCTAGTAGTCTCCTTGGCTCTGTCACTTTTGATAAGTTTGATTGTTTTTCTTATCAACTTAGAAAACAAACTCATTTACCTTTTAATACTAGTGACTCTTTTTCTTCTTCTCTTTTTGATCTTGTTCATTCTGATATTTGGGCCCTTCTCCAATTTCTACTGAGGGGGACCCCCACTACTTTGTCATATTTATGGATGATTTTTCATATTATACATGGATTTATCTCATACATAAGCGTTCTGAATTGTTTGCAATTTACAAACGCTTTCATCAAATGGTACTTACCTAGTTTTCTCGTGCTATCAAGGCTTTTCGTTCTGATTATACTCTGGAGTATAATGAAAAATTCTTTATTGAGTTTTTGACACTCTCTCCCATCGCTCTTGTCCCTATACATCACAACAAAATGGTCGAGCAGAGCGTAAACACTGTCAAATTCTAGACACTGTCCGATCCCTCCTCATTTCTGCCTCGCTTCTGAGCGAGTTTGGGGAGAGGCTGCTCTTATTACTGTCTACACCATCAATCGTGTCTCCTCACCTATTCTTGGCAACAAAACTCCTTTTGCACTGTTGTATGATATCGTTCCTGATTACAGCTCTTTTTGAGTTTTTGGTTGTGCCTGCGTCGTTCTTCTCTCCCGCATAAACGAACGAAGTTGGAACCCCGTTCTAGGTTGTGCTGTTTTTTTGGTTATGGCATTGAGCAAAAAGGATACTTTTGTTATGATCCTATCACCAAACACCTTCGTATTTCTCGTCATGTAGAGTTGTGGAAATATAAGTTCTTCACCACTCTTTTCTCCTTTCTCTCACTTCACTCTCGTCATTCTCCTATCTTCACTGATCCTTCTATTACTCTGTTTTCCGAGTCTATTAACTCTTTTGCAGGTAATACCAGTTCTTCTGACGATTCATTCTCGGTCTCTTTCAATGACCTTACTCTCTCTGCGGATCCAACATTTTCACCTGGTTCTTCTTCTGCTGCTGAGTCCTCCCAAGTTATTACACATCGTCGTTCTGATAGGATAAAAACTCCTTCCCATTTTCATGATTACCATTGTTTTTCCGCTCTTACTACTCTTCATGAGCCTCACTCTTATTGTGAGGCTAGTTCTGATCTTTTTTGGCAGCAAGCTATGTCTGATGAATTAGATGCTCTTACCAAGACACATATTTGGGACTTGGTGGATTGCCTCCTGGAAAGTTTACAATGGGTTGTAAGTGGGTTTACAAGATTAAGACTCGGGCAGATGGCTCAGTTGAGCGATACAAAGCTCGTCTTGTTGCGTTAAGTTGCTCTCAAGAGTATGGTATTGAGTATGAGGAGACTTTTGCTCCTTTAGCTCGACTTACCTCTGTTAGATTTTTGATTGTTGTTATTCGGCGTTGGTCATTATTTCAGATGAATGTCAAAAATGTCTTTATTAATGGCGATCTTACTGAAAAAGTTTATATGAAGCCTCCTTCTGATTATGAGCATCCTCCTCACATGGTTTGCCACCTTCGTCGTGCGATCTATAGTCTGAAGCAGGCTCCTCGTGCTTAGTTTCCCAAGTTTACCTATATCATCACACAGCAGGGTTTTGTAGCCAATGCTTATGATATTGCCTTATTCATCTGTAAGACTGCCTCTGATACTACTCTTCTACTTTTCTATGTTGATGACATGATCATCTCTGGTGATGATACTGCTGGCATTCGTGCGTTTCAAGCTTTTCTGGATCCTCATTTTGAAATAAAAGATCTGGCCACTCTTAGTTACTTCCTAGGTCTTGAATTTACATCTTTTTCGAATGGTTATTATCTTTCTCAGGCCAAGTATGCTTCAAATATTATATTTAGGGCTGGTCTAACTGACAGTAAAACTGCCAGTACCACTTTGGAATATAATGTTCGACTCAATATTACTGATAGTGTGCCTCTGTCTGATCCTACTCTCTATTGACAATTGGTTGGTAGTCTTATTTATCTCAAAACATATCATTTAACCCAAGAAACTCTAACTCCTCCATAATTGACAATTCTAGACGACGAAGTGCATCCCTGATCTCTCAGTTTGCATCTTCGGATCTCCTGCTCTTAAATCACTCTGCCTCTGATGCTTGCTCTGGCCTTGGTGCCTTGATGAGCTCCTCGCATTCCCCCCAATCCCTAAAATCCCTAATCCCCTCTCGATACTTCACTTGCGAAGCTTTATAAAGAGTTTCTCTCCTCTCCATTTCACTCATGGAAAAACATCCTCTTCCTCTGCATCCCTGGCAACGGATGTGATTGCTGGACCACTGGTGTTGCCTCCCTGGCAATGGTTGTGAATGCTGGACCACCGGTGTTAAGAGTCCTGCAGTTACTGCCTCTATGGTCTTTTGTACGATAGGTTGGCCTGTTCAAGCCCAACCAAATTTACTGACTTTTCAGGTTTGGGTCGGTTCAGTTTGTGGGTAAATACAGTTCGGTTTCAGATTGGGCAAAAACTGGGGGCACTCGGCCCGACTGACTGATGCACGACCCTGGTGAAACCTGGTCACTCATAATGCTTGCTGAGATTCAGATAATTTTGTGAGTGTCTAGCTACTCTACTGTCAACCCTACGCCTATTAACATACCCACCTTATCGAGCTTTGCTGCGCATGTTTTTGAAACGTTATTACGAACAATGATTGTTGCTTGTAGATGAAATTGTCTCTTCATAAAATGGTTCATGAAAATATTTGCGTCATGCAACATTCTCAAAGCATCTGATTTCATGTCTTTGTCATAGTTCAGTTTACTGATTAAAAACCTCTACACTTAAGCTCTACGAACAACACATCCCACTGCTGCATTAAAGGCATGCCTTTGGAGCAGCTAGAACCTCAAGTTCTTGCGCAGTTCAATGTTTTATACACAATACCAGATATAGGTTACTGCATGACTTCTTTTAGAATTCTCTATTTTGAGTGAACCAAATTAAGTTTATAACCATATTGTCTACACCATCTACTTTCACGAGAATGCTTGTTTTGTATTCTTTCGAGGCCAATATTGGCTGTGAAGTATTTTCCTGGCATCATGTGTAACCATGTTTTTCTTCTGCTGCAGGATGGAATTGTAAATACATTGGAGCAAAGCAAAGACGTTATTCGTACCCGTTTTGTATCCTTCTTTGATTGTTCTATTACAATCAGCTCACGTCATAGTGTAATGGAACACTAGTGATTGCTAATTGTAATTTATTATAGTATATCTGTTGTGTGCTATATGTCCATCTTATGATTTGATTATCTGTATAATTTGGAGCCTTGTGTGAATGAAGCAGAAGAAAATACTTCACTAAAAAAAACTGATTCCTCGTGGTTGAAGACTTTGAAGATTCCACCACTCAAGTGCTTCACTGCAAAAAAATTATGTCATTCCCGCGGCAATTCCTGGGGGACTGCCATCGAGGTGTATTTTACTTGTATACATTTACTCATTGGTTTTGTCTCTTGTTGTCTCAATATATTCTTTGATCCACACTTTGGCATTGATGGCTGACTGGATTTTGTCTAGCAAACAACCCGCCATACTGACTTTACTGAATCGCCAAAACCTGTCCCTTGGAGTGCATGTACTCTGGACGGCGTGGTGCATGCACAACTAACAGGTTGTATGCAAATAAAATGTGTCCTTCCCTGCTCCTTGGAAAGAAATGCAGGTTGGAAATCATACAACATTTTCCATGTCCCATTTTCAAATACAATGTATAGATATATATACACACAGATATCGCATACTCACTTGAGAGTAAACTAAGGTACAAAGTCATAGCTCACGTGAGAGTAAACTAAGGTACAAAGTCATAGCTATGTAATCGTAGCCATAAAGAGATAAATTCAAGCAATTCTTGTAATAGAGAAATAGCTTTTATCATGAGACATTGATTGAATAATGTCAATGAAAATATATTAAACAAAAAAGAAAATAATTAAGAATCCTTGAATACAAGAGATAACTCAATCGTATATAGATAAAATAAAAATAAGCTTGACCTTCCACTGGGTCTCAGCTTGCTTTTTAAATTATGTCATGCCCTGAGATAGTTTATAATATCCATCTTCAAGTCTGGATATTGTAATGCCTCAAATCACACTCAAATGATTTCAGCCGTTTGTCCCGTATTAGGTTAGGCGCTATGAGTGGGTACCTCAAAATTTTAGGTACACCGTATTAGGTTAGGCGCTATGAGTGGGTACCTCAAAAATTTAGGTACACGAGACCATTACAAAATATCTTATTTATATATCCACAAATAGATAATCTTACCGGCTACAAAATAACTAGCAAATAAATAGTATCTAGTAACACAATATTAATATGAAGGCACAAATACACATATACCAGAGAAGAGTCAAGATACAATACCAAAAGAGAGTACACATGAATAATAAAAGAATATATAGGTTGTATCAGGATACAACGAATTAAATAAAGAAACTGAAACGTATACATTATATGCAAGCCAAAAAGAAATATATATATAACAAAAAAATAATAATCTTACAAAGGTGCTACGGAGCTTTACCTGTCTTAGAAATATGTATTCTCAAGCAGTGAGTTCTCCTCAAGTTTTGTTACAGAATCTAATTAAGCATATAGGAGAGCTCAAAGTCAAACTCGGCATGAAACATAATCTATATGTGTAAAAAGAAATGCATTTAAAGGTGTATGGTAACATATTTGTGGGCACGTAGCATGATAACATGAATATGAATGCATGTACTGTGAAGCGGTATAGACATGAAATGTACGTAAGAACGTGTAAGCAAACGAAGTAATGTAAGAATAAGTCAACGCTTTAGTTTGGAAATGAATGGCGAAGGAATCCATGTGTTCTAGGATTATATAGTGTAACCCCTAAATTACAGTTAGTAACATAGTAGGAATAGGTCAATGGCCACAAAGATCAGAATAGGCTGATAGCTAGCTGAAATAAGTCAATAGGATAGCTAGAGTAGGTCAACCGTATAGCAAGAATAGGTGAATGACTAGTTGGAATAACACGTCTTGGCAAATGAGATCGGATGTGGCCATGGTTGGGTAGCCTTCTCCCTTAATATTTGTATGATTCACCGTCAATTTCTTTCTAGTCCCGCATTTCATTTGTGTAAACAAACAAGTATAACATAGCATTGGCATCAGGATATCACGTAAATATAAGAAATAAATATGTAAAGTGTCACGTGTATGATATGATATGTACCTACTTTCCCATGCTAGCATGAATAGGAGATATCGGGAATGAAGAGAATCATATAAACATTTATATGTGCATATGGTTCGCGAACAAGATAGCACGTGCAAAACAGTTATTTAACTGGAGCCTAGAACATACACGCATGAAAGTAGGGCATGGCCAAGCATGGCGGGCCCTTAGTTGGGCATGACCTGGCTAGAATTGATGATTGTGATAAATAGGAATAGAAATTTCCAAGCTATTTTGGATTTAGCTAATGACTGAATTAGAAATTTTTGCCTGGAGTAACTTGTAGGATTTGGAATCACCTTTCAAATGAATCAAGGATGAGTTTAATTAATTAGAGTTTGGATGACAAAGATTTGATTGCTTTTTCTGGAGACTACAACAACAACAACAAATAAGCCTTTTATTCCTAGTATTTGGGGTAGGCTATATGAACCAAAAAAAGAATCACGCCGGATCGATCACTTTGATATTCCTTCTCCATTCATTTCTATCAAGTAATATCTCCTTTCTAGACTCCATATCTTTGCGTATCACCTCCATCCATATTTTCTTCGGTCTTCCCTTCGTTCTTTTAACTTGTCCTACATTGATAAACTCTCATCTTCGAACTGGTGCACTTGTAAGCCTACGTTGCACATGACCAAACCATCGTAAGTGATTTTCTCGCATCTTCTAATCGATGGGAGCTACACCTAACTTAGCACGAATATCTTCATTTTTCAGTTTATCTCTCCTAGTGTTATCGCACATCCAACGGAGCATGCGCATCTCTGCTACACTTATCTTCTGTGAATGACGTTTCTTTATAACCCAACATTCCGTGCCATATAATAAAGTTGGCCTAATAACAGTCCTATAAAATTTTCATTTCAATCTTAACGGAATGTTACGGTCGCATAAAACTCCCGTTACTCTCCTCCATTTCAACCAGCCAGGTTGTATCCTATGGTTAACATCATTATCGATCTCTCCATCATTCTGAATAATAGAACCCAAATATCTAAACTGACTGTTCATTTGTATCTTTTGCCTATCCAGTTTTACAGCATTATAGTTTATGGTCCGTCGTTTACTAAATTTACACTCCATATACTCTGTTTTAGACCTACTCAATCAAAACCTTTAAATTCTAATGTATACTTCTATAACTCTAACTTAGCATTTACCCCTTCTCTTGTCTCATCAACTAAGACAATATCATCAGCAAATAGTATACACCAAGGTATCTCATCCTAAATGGTTTTCGTAAGTTCATCCATTACTATAGCAAATAAGAATGGGCTCAATGCAGATCCTTGATATAATCCAATTGTGATAGAAAAATCACTAGTTAAACTACCACATGTTCTGACATTGGCTACTACTTCATCATACATGTTCTTAATTATGTCGATATACTTGATTGGAACTCTTTTCTTCATCAGTGTCCACCAAAGTATCTCTTGTAAAACTTTGTCACAGACTTTCTCTAAGTCAATAAATACCATATGCAAATCTCTATTTCTCTCTCGGAATCACTCTATAAGTTGACGAAGTAAATGAATAGCTTCTGTCGTCGATCGCCTCGGTATAAATCCAAACTGGTTCTCTGATATTTTAACAGTTTGTCGCAATCTATATTCAATTACCCTTTTACAAAGCTTCATAGTGTGACACATGAGTTTTATTCCCCAATAGTTAGAACAACTCTGAATGTCGCCCTTATTTTTATAAAGAGGTATTAAGGTACTCTTCCTCCATTTATTTGGCATTTTCTTAATTTGCCAAATCTTGTTAAAAAAATCTGTTAGCTACCTCACACCAATCCCTCCTAAATATCTCTATACCTCTATAGGAATCTCATCTGAACCAACAGTTTTTCTTAATTTCATTCTCTTCAAAACCTCTTTTACTTCAGACTCTTTGATTCTGCGCATAAAACTACGATTCATATCCTCACATTGAATAGTAAGATCTCCCAAATCTTGAGTAAAACTATTATTATATAATCTATCAAAATAATTTTTCTATCTTTCTTTAATCTCTTTGTCTCGAACTAGAACCGTCTGATCCTCATCTTTAATATACTTTACAGTACATAAGTCTTTAAACTTTCTCTCTCTTATTAGAGCAATTCTATATATATCATTTTTTGCCTCTTTATTATCTAACTTCTCGTACACTTGTTTATATAATTTAGTTTTTGCATCCCGAACAGTTTTCTTAGCCTCTTTCTTTGCTAGTTTATACTTCTCAAAACTTATTCCATTAATATTATTATTATTATTATTATTCAAATTTCTATAAAGATCTCGCTTGATCTTAATAGCATTTTTTACCTCTTCATTTCACCATGATGTATCCTTACATGGTGGAGCACCGCCTCTCGACTCACCGAATATATGTTTAGCTATCCTTTTAATGCAGCTAGCCATTTTGGTTCATGTTACAGTAGGATCATCATGGTCCCTCCAATTTGCTTCTTGTACTACTCTATTTACAAAATCATTTTGATTACCTTCTAATCGCCACCACTTAATCTTAGGATCTAATTTACACTTAATTTTTCTAAATTTCTGTCTAATTTGAATATGTAAAACTAAAAGTTTATGTTGGGTAACTACAGTCTCACCTAGCACTACCTTACAATCGATACAACTAGCTCTATCTACCCTCCTAGTTAAAAAAAAAATGTATTTGGCTTGCATTCGATTCACTTTTAAAAGTAACTAAGTGAAAAGCTCTCTTTTTAAACCAAGTATTCACTAAAATTAAATCATAAGACAAAGTAAAATCTAGAATTGAGTTACCTGCTTCATTTCTTTCTCCAAAACCAAATCCTCCATGTACACTATCAAACCCATTACGACTAGTTCCTACATGCTCATTGAGATCACCACCAATAAATAGTTTTTCTCAAGCGGGTATTTTTTGTACTATCTCATCTAGATTCTCCCAAAATTGATATTTACTGGATTCATCAAGTCCTACTTGTGGTACATAGGCGCTAATGATATTAAAAATCTCTCCATCTAAAATAAGTTTAACTAATAAAATTCTATCACCCTTCCTCCTAATCTCCACTACATCCCCAAGTAATTGCTTATTTATGATCACACCTATCCCATTACGATTTCTATCTCTACCCGTATACCAAAGTTTGTAACCCCAAAACTCTATGACTTTAGTTTTCTCACCTATCTACTTAGTCTCCTGCACGCACAAAATATTAACCCTCCTTCTAATCATAGTATCAACTAACTCTGCTAATCTATCTGTAAGGGAATCTATATTTCATGATGCCAACCGAAATTTATGTTTATGAGCTAACTTCTTTACCCCCACCCCCTCATTAAGATATGGGAACCCTCTTATATTTGACACCACATCCGGGCGCTGACGTGGTGCGTCGCTTCTGGGCGACGACCTAGCAACCCTCACACATTTTTCACTACACCCGGGCTCCGATATAAAGTGTCACTCAGTAGGAAACGCTCCAACGAAATTCATATTTTGGCTCATTTTATAATATGTGACAATGTTTTACATATTGCTTTTTCTGGAGACCGCTGAACATATATCCAAGCTAGCAATGGTGATACTGCCAATACAAGAACAAAAGTTCCAAGCTATTTTTGACGCGCTAATGACTGAATTAGGAAAATTTTCTTAGAAGTTTATAATTTGAAGTCATCTTTAAGAAAATAAAGAATGAGTGAGAGTTTGAATGGCAAACATATGACTGGTTATCTGAGAGTTACGTAACATATGTCAACGCTAGTGTAACATCCCTAATTAAACAGCTTACTGAGTTAATATACCGGTTTTAATCATGTTAGTCTCTGGGTCTAAACTATTGATATTGATCGAGTACAATAGTTAGTGCTTCTATCTAATATTCTTACATTTATTTCTTTGTACTGGTCATGCCTAATTAGAATCACCAAGAGTTGATTGATATTCAATTTGAATTCTGGTAAGCCTATTTTGAGTCCTATAACTCTAAATGAGATTCTGACTTTAAGATTATTATTTTCCATTTTTCTTAGTTTATTATAATTTTTCATATTTTTTGAGAAAATTCAAAAATTAGCGAAAATACAGAATACCGATTTATAACAACCGTTACTTCGGTATTTCTTATTTTTCATTCTAAAATGTAAATTCTATTATGCTTTTCTTGTCCTTGTCTATCTCAGTATTACTTTGGGATTTTTTTTGAATTAATCGAAGTTTAGTCGGATACCAATAATTTCATTAATTCCATAAATTTTACTAATTTAAACTAAATCATTTCATTCAGTCCCAACCAAGTAGCCACCGCCCAACCAGGAGAAAATCTCGGCGTAGAGCAATTAGTGAGGGTCGGCTTGGGGGGTAAACATTGCAACAATTAATTTATAAAACACCCACATAACCTATTAATCACTAAGGGCACACCTATTATTTACTTTGGGCACCGCCATTCCCTTTGCTGAATTGGTGACGCGTAGGTCAGGAGCTTGGTATGGGGGTAGAGCCGCCTATCGGGCTGTGCCCGGCCCGGCCCGGGCACGGCACGTCCCCCAAACGGGACGTGCCGTGCCGCCGGTACGGTACGGTTGCCCGGGCTCGGCCCGCCGACACCCTCAATATTACATAACGAAAAAAAAAATTTAAAATAAAGAGGAAACATATTACATATAGTTTCATTTAACAAGATTTAACAAAAAGTAATAACAATAAAACAAATATTATATTATATCTAATCTCATTACATTCATATAATTGTCCTATAAATCTCTTTAGAAGTTATACAAAGCCCGAAAAGAGGGGAGAGGACCCTAACCGTCACCCTCAACTTGTTCTTAATATATTTTCTAAGAGATTTATGAGTTAAAAATTACAAAAAAAAAATTAAACATACATAAAAATCCTTACAAATTTAAATACTTTTAATCAAGCTTCATTTTCTTCTGGTAAGCCTAAGGTCTCTAATACAACTTCATTAGTCAAGTCTTGTCTCTATCTTCTGCGTCGTACCAATCCTTCAAGCAGATACACATCTCCAATGTGTCCGACGCCATTGAGGTTCTCAAATCCGTGAGCACTCTACCACCTGCGCTAAAAGTAGACTCCGATACTACAGTAGACACTGGAGGAGTTAGTAGATCACGAGCCATATTGGAAAGCACGGGATATGTTTTTTCCTGTGATTTCCACCATGCCAAAATATCAAAGGATTCATAATTTTCAAGGGATGCGTTATCTTCATAGTTAGCTATCTCTAAATAATAATATAATTCATTAAAATATGTACTAGTTTGTCTTACCATTTTTCTGTGAAATACAGATGATATTATTGGATTACGAATTTTCCTAATAGATGGTTCTTTTGCAGTTTGTGTTGGTATACCATATATATCTTCATATGTTTTATACATAATATCTAAACATGTTTGAATATCATTAACTAAATCCCTCACATTATTTTCATAAGACATATTTATATAAAATAAATCTATTAATATTTCAAATCCATCTAACTTGCAACGGGGATCCACAACAGTTGCAAAATATAATAAGTATGGAAAATCTTTAAAATATTTATTAAATTTAATTTCCATAAGTTCAACAATATTTTCAAGTATAGAGTGATTTCTACATTTATTAAAAACCGAACTAATTTCGGTTAGATAATATAATGCAATGTGTATAGTTGGGTAATAAGTTCCTGACAGTGCTCTAGATGCATTTTCAAATTTGCCTAAAAACTTAGAAATGCAATGCAACTGGTGCCATTCATTATTATCTAAACTATACATTGATGACTCCATTTCATTAAAAGTATTTATTACATTTTTATATTAAATAGCTATGTTTAACATTTTATATGTAGAATTCCATCTTGTTCTAACATTTATAGGTACAATTCTAGGTGATATTTTCATATTTTTACATATTTGTTTAAATGCTTGTCTTCTTAGCCTACTATCTTTAATAAAAAGTAATGTATACCTAAGTTTCATTAGTGAATCATTTACTATTTTTAATCCATCTTGAACGCATAAGTTTATATGGCAAATACACCTAACGTGGAATAATTTTCTATCTAGAATTGGTTTTGTCATACTTTTAAGAATTCTAATTGCTGCCGTATTTTCAGAAGCATTATCCAAAGAAATGGTAAATATTTTTTTATCTATTCCAAAATCTGAAAAAAACACTTAGAAGGGATTGTGATAAGTTTGCGCATTGTGAGGAAATTTAAATACCCTAAACCCTATTATTCTTTTCTGTACGCACCATTCTTGATCTATATAGTGTGCCGTTACACATAAATAATTAGTCATATTTTTAGCTTCCCAACAATCTGCAGTTATGCAACTCTAATAATTAAAGAAGTAAAAATAGCTATTAAAGTGTCCCTCTGCTCTTTATATAGTTTGAATATGTCGGATATACATGTTGAACGTGGGACTTTTTTATATTCGTCAGTAAATGCTGATTTACAAAATCTTTCAAATTTGCGATTTTCCGAAAAAATAAATGATTGTTCGTTATATATTATAAATCTTACTAAATGTTCTCTTGTTTTAATTGGATCATATTTACGTATACCTAATGATCCACCAAATGTGCTTATTTGTGTTTGATGTGGTACATTTGGTGGGTGATTTTTTTCTAGATGTCTTTTAAGATGACCCGTTCCGCTACCTAAAGAAAATGAATAAATTTTATGACAGTGTTTACACTTAGCTTTCCTAACATTATTTTCTATTATTTTTTCAAAATATTTCCATATGTCCGATCTAACAGCCCTAGTAGATGTGGTAGTTTGTGTTTCGGGTATGGTTGAATCAGTTGGTTCTTCCTCAGATACAGAAAATGGTACTTGAGGAGGTTGTTCTAAGGGTTGACATAAATTTTGATATTTTTCATCAGTTAAAAATGGAGTAAAAGAACCCGTGGTTTGAGAGTAAGAAGCGCCAGACGAGTTTGGATCCATTTTAATAAAATCCCAAAAAAACAAATTAAAATTCTCAAAAAAACTTTAAATTATAAATACCTGTTAACCGATGAACTATTTGAGAGAGAGAGTGAAATATCTAGCTAGAGAGATGAAGCTGGAAACCGAAATAGCGAAGAAAACCTTGCTTCAATGAGAAAACTTGCTTGGATCTTATTTGGGAGACTTGCTTGCTTTAGACTTCTTGACCACTTGATTGAAACTTGCTACTTGCTTTGCTTGAGACTTCTCGAGAATTAAAGATTTTAGAAGATTTTTGAGAATGAATTTGGTGTATAAGAATGATGAATGGTAAGAGCAGATAATGAGGTATTTATAGAGAAAGAAAGGTTTTCATTTGCAAAAAAAAATTACAAAAACATAAGATATTCCATTCATATGCATGCATTAAGGTCAACTCACCACCCTCTTCTTTCTACTCATTTTTTTTTTAATTCCATCCTCCCTATTATTTCCTTTCGTCTCTCCACTAGAAGAACAACAACAATGAGGAAGGGTGAAAGGGAGAAGCTTAGAGGGTTTAAGGCAGGGAGTTAATTAGTGAGACAAGTGGAGTAATTTTTTTTTTTTTTTACCGATTTCTTTCTTCTAACATTATGCCCAGCTGATTATTTTGATAAAAATAGGTTTTGGTATGATTATTTCTCTGTTATTATTATGTTGAATTCAACAGTAGCAACTTCCAGTTAATAATATATTTAAAATAGTATAAGAGCTCAATTAATTCTGAAAAAAATTATATAGGTAGGAAACTCAGTTAGTTATAATTTGTTTTTTAAGAATTTTTTTAATGATTCTTGTAGGAACATAGGTTTTAGTTTTATTACTATTATATTGTGATTCTACAACAGTAACCTACACTCTAAATTATATTTAAAATAGTATATAAACACAATAAGTTCCAAATTTTTTCTTATACCTAGATAATTCAATTTTTTACAACTCTCTTTTGAACATTTTTCCTTGATTCCAACAGTAGTTATATGATTTGGATCTCACATGACACTAATCTTGTTATTCCAGCACTGTTATCTTGCCCTAAAAATAATATTAAAATAAATAATAATAATAAATTATTTAGTATTGAAATTTTTACCAAGATTAATTATTTAAACTAGGAATCTAATGTATGATTTATGACATTAAGGAGTGATCATAAATAATTCAATATTATATTATGTTCTGATGGCACGATCTTATGAGATGCACATCCCTAAACACATTATTTGATTCATGGCACAAAACATATGATGTAAACAATATGAGATTCAAGTTAACTGTTATATGTTATGATATTTGACACACACTTGTTATACAATGCTATATTTGATAGATGAACTTGTTAATCGACATGACATGAAATGATATAATATATAATAAGAAATCTGTCGTTGCTTGCTTCCAAAACTTTATTCATGATGCCAAGATACAAATACTTAATTACTACATACACTTGATATAGGACTTGATGTTAACAAAAATGCATATGTGATTTTATGATTACATACGCACATGATACATAATGAACATGGCATATATCTAAATGAGCATCACTTATCATTATCTGATATAGTTATATATACATGATATAAGTCTACTAATTACTTCATGTAATAAATAGGTTGAGGCAGGAGCTATAATCGTATTGATTGGAATTACATGATGCATATTAAATTAAATATGATGTAAGGGGGAACTGAAGTAAAATTAGGAAAATATTCTAAGGTTAAGATATATTCTACATACTTATTATTACTTCCTATTTTTGTAACTCATGGGCTTAAATGCCACATGGGTTAACGCATCTCTATAAGACTGAGTCTAGATGATATATTATATAGGAGCCACTTTTAGAAACCCATCAAGACTGATATTGTGTTGTATGCCTATTAATATAGATTCTAAAACTCCTATGGTATATGCCTATTGGCATAGAATCCACAATCTAAGGTATAAGAACCCCAATCTCATGGTATATACCTACTGGCATTGAACCTATGTGGTGGTAGACATATCTATTAGAATTGAGCCTGCAATCTTGAGGTATAAGAGCCTCAATCTTGTGATATATTATATATATATATATATATATATATATATATATATATATATATATATATATATATATATATATATATATATATGGTATTGAGCCCATAATCATGAGGTATAAGAGCCCTAAGTCCTAGAGTATATGCTTCTTAACATAGAACTCACATACATCATTAATATTTGGAGCCACGTCTAGAATTTCCAACACGTTAAGTACTATGAGATATGTAAAGGGGTTCCTCCCTAGTTTTTTTTCACAAATAACATGATATGTGTAGCATTAGGGACTCATGTACTTATATTGTTGATGACTATCTCAATTAGTAACACATTGATTGTATTAACATACATACTATACCTAACTGACGTAACATATTTACCTAAATATTGGACGCATAATAGGTATACTTATATATGACCTCCTTGTTCACATTGATCCTTTCCTTGTCATATACAATATCTGTTCTTTTGCTCTCTATTTGTCAAATTTAATTCCCTGAATTCTGAATTCTCATATCGTAGGTGCGAAATTTAGGGAGCGTATCCACCACAGTAGACAATCAATATTTCTTAGAGTAGGCTGAAGCTCAGTACTAGGTGTGAAAACCAACATCTAAAGGATCTTTGCACTTTCGATTTTTAGGGATTCAATGATGTTCTATTTGTATATCCAATGATGTTCTATTTGTATATCGATCTTGTATCTTGTACATGAAAATGTTGTTATTTTTAGATCTTGTATCATGCATGTAGCAGATCTGTTTTATTTACTATTCACTCTGATATGTACCTACATTATGGATAGAAATTAAGGACTCGTGAACACTGTTTTATTTTGTATGTGACCGCCAACAGTGCGCCCGGTTTTTGAATGCAAGTAAAGAACGAGGTGTTAGAGTTAGCAATGATGATGTTGCTAATGCATGAATATAATCTTCAAGCTATTTTGAACATAAGTAATGACTAAACAAAAAAAATCTGCCTAGGCAAAAATTGCAAGGATTGAAATTACCTACCAAATAAAATAAAGAATGAGTTCAACTAGAGTTCAAATTGCAATGATATCACTAATTTAATGAGGGTTTTTACAATAGGATGGAAACAATGTCCAAATTGGTGATACGCACATCTATATCATATACAATTAACTCTAGGAATTCATCATATTATACTTGTTGAAAATCCCTTCCATTATACCAAAACTCCAAAGTTGTGGTGGCGGTTGAGTGAAATTATTTTGTATTTTAACACACCTCCGTAGATTAAAGGCTCATTTTGGATAGAAATCTGGGCTTTACGTAGCGGTATAATTTTTTTTAAAACCCGCAATTAATGCGCGCCCAGTAGAAATTGAACATGGATTGTTCTAATACCATATATTTTGAGGTGTATATAAAACGTTACAATGGCCATCTTATAAATAAACGAGGCGAATATAAAATGTAAAGATAATAAAATATATAATTTGATCCTAATTGCATATAATCTTAAATCTACATAATCAATATACTTAGAGATATTTGAAAATTTTACTAATTTAGGAAGATATATTGAGATATGCTAATAAATTAGAGGATTTATCAAATATATTAATTTAGGAAGATATCCTAAATTAATGAGATATTCTAATATCTCTCTACAAACTCAGGATGGTTTGGAATACGCCAACTTGAGTTTGAAAAGAAGATCATGATGACGATCAGGTGGATGAGCAGCTAATAGGATCTTTGGCACAGGAGACGGTAACGGAGCAATAGACAAAGTCACCGAAGGAGAAGACAAAGATGACAAAGGCTGTATTATTGAAAATGACCGTGGCGATGGAGCAGGAGCAGAAAATGGTATACTAGATTTCAGTGACAGAGCAGCAAATAGGATCTCTGATACAAGAGACGGCGACGGAGTAATAGATAGAGTCTATGTTGAAAGTCCATTTTACTGCAGTAAAACTTCGAAGTTGTGCTTAGAGTTGAGAAAAAATATTTTGTATTTTAACAATACTTGACATTTTAGACATGTTTGAGTCAAGGTTTATGTTAGAAACAAGCAAGGATTCATACATATGTTGATTCATATATAAAATTGAAATGTGCAATGAGAATATTTATATATGCAATATATACATGAATTAAATGCTAACGCCTAAAAAACTCTATTATCGTGAAAAACAACAACTTTATTGATTAACAAATTATTGGAAAGGTCTCTAAACCATCCTACATAGATTTTCAAATTTTAAAAAAAAAATTATACGAGTTTCTTGCCTCGTTGATAAAAGAAATTGAAAGTTGATATCGAAAATATCGAAAATGAATTAGAAGTCTCTAATTGATCTAAACACTCAAGATGAAATCTTGGCCTTGCCTCCAGCGCAAGCTATTTAGCCTGAAGTAGAATTGAAGTATAAATGAGGCCGAATTGAAGTATTAGGAAGCTAAGAACATGACATCTGGATTGGGTTTTGGTTTATAAAAAATTGCTTGGAATTATTTTATTAGATATGAATTGGAGTAAGTTTGGGGGAGTTCGCTTCCGCTAAAACCTTCCTTTCTTGCTGTCAAAATGGAGAGGAAGGAAAACTAGGCTTTAATTAGTGGTAAGTAGGAGTGTAATGCATGCATTCATGCATGAATTAAATACTAATTACAATGATCACCTATTTTCCCTATTAGCACAACCACTACTAGTCAAAACAAATGATATGGTCAAACATTGCTTTATGGTAAAAATTTAGAAAAAAAGACCAAGGGTTAGGATAGTGTTTCAGGTTAAAAAAAAAATGATTACTTCAATATAGTATCAATCAAATATATTAACCAACCTGGAGTAATTCCAAAAAATAAGAAAATACAATTAAATAAATTATTCCTCTCATGTTGAACTCTCCATTAGAGGTTGGTCTCAAACATAAAAAATTGATTTACTCAACATTCATAGGTATTGATATCCAGATTCTCATATTAATAATGACGAGATATCCGGACTCTTGGACTAATAATGACTAGAAGTCGGCACATGAATATAAAAATTAGGATGTCATAAATATACACATTTAGGATCGTCAAATCCCGATAAAAAATTCATACACTATTTCTCTTTCTCACACATATACGGGATTACTATAAGTGAGCCGCCATCACTAGAAATTTATATGAGTTATCATGAAAAATATTTATTTCATTACTTTTTCAAATCTTTTTTGGATCATAATCTCTATCTTCTTAGCCTCTATAGTATAAAATTTTATGATTTTTACAATTTATTTGCCCTCTCATAAGGTAGACACAATACCATATATTCACAATAAACTATTAAATGTGTATCAATTTGATAAAGGTAAACTAAAATCTCAAAAATTTGATATGCATGAACCCGAGGGGATTAAGATCATAATCCCAAAAAAAAATTTAGAAAATATTAGTGATAGTGGAAATGGATTACAATTTAGGTAACTTAAGTGAGATAACAACTTATTTACATTATTTTTAATATATATATATATATATATATATATATATATATATATATATATATATATATATATATATGAGAAAAATGGAAATAAACTGACAGCTCACGCATGTTACCAGAGCTGCAATTCATTTCCACTATCTCCAATAATTTTTTTTGGATTATGATCTCGACCCCCTTGCGTTCACTCATACCAAATTTCTTGGATTTTAGTTTTGATTTGGTCCTTCATCAAGTTAACACAAAATTAACGGTTTTCAATGAATAAAATATTTTATATGTACTTGATGAAAAATAAAATAAACACCAAAATTTATGAAATTTAATATGAAAGAAATTAAGGAAGTAGAGATAGTAATTGTTAAAAAAAATTAAAGAAAAATCATTGAACATTATAGTTTTGCCGCTAGCTCACGTAACTTTTCCTAAGCTGGCGGCTCACCTACAATAATCATATATATATATATATATATATATATATATATATATATATATATATATATATATATATATATATATATATATAAAACATAACTAGCCTTAAGTTAAACAGTACAATCACATCATAGTAAAATATGGGCAATAATGATTGATAAATAAAAAAATATCTCAGTTTAAAATACCCTAATTTGCATAAAATAAATAGAAATAAATGTAACTACATAAAATATTTCTAAAACAAGTAAAATATTTCTCAAGTGGAGTCAATAAACATATCGTATGCATTTATTACAACTTCAATAAAAGTTTAAAAACAAATAAAATTATTCAAAACCAAGTAGCTCTGCAGTTTTGCCTACTCCTAGAAATAAGTTAGGTCCTGATCTATCTCAGATGATTCCTCCACCAAAGTTACATTTGCATTTGTATCTAGTCATGTAGAATCAGGACCTCAATACAATAACCAATAAAGTATAGTGAAATAATAATACGGTAACCAATATACCAGTGTCAAAATAAATCAATTTATAAATCGATAAGAATTTCATTCACTCTTTAAACACATGTTTTAT
This sequence comes from Dracaena cambodiana, assembly GCA_036321105.1. NCBI lineage: Eukaryota > Viridiplantae > Streptophyta > Magnoliopsida > Asparagales > Asparagaceae > Dracaena > Dracaena cambodiana. Next base: position 40,597,856 of record JAYEPQ010000007.1, read on the forward strand.
TATAGTCATTTAATTTAACTGTTTCTTAATAAAGTACTTAAAAATTTAGAAAAATATAATTTAACAAGTCTGAGTGCATCTCGATTGCATCTGTAAAGATGATAATAGTAATATCAGTATTTTAGAAGAAGCCTATCTCAGACCCTCCCTTATGAGACAATATTTGTTAGAGCCTATCCCATGCCCTCCAGTATGGAAAATAGTGGTACAATTGTATTCGACCATCAAATTACATTAATCCTTAATTTTTCCAAAACTCGATATTCAAGTTCAGTATAATCTTTCAGACAATTTCAAAATAGTAAGTAAATTAATAATAATCATTAAATTTTATAACAGCTTAATAACAATCAATAAATACCATACAATAGTTTAATGAACTTATCATCAATTATACAATATATCTTCTTAACAATTTCAGTATCAATCCATATCATATTATATATCAATGTCATATCATATATCAATTTAGTATTCATTGATTTAAATAATAAGTAAAATCATTAATTATAATTATTCAATCAATAATACATGTCTCTAAAAATAATTACAAATCAATTTAAAAATCAAAATTCAATAATGTAGCCAAAACCAATTCTTCCAAATTGCCGGTTGGGTTATCAGTGGTAGTATCGATGACCCTATAAGTGGTTAAGCTCTATTTCACTTGGTGAATAAAGATACTGATGGATCTTCCAGTGGTCGAGCTCTATCTAGCTCAGTCATTGAGCCACCAACAGGGTCACCAGTGGTGTCACTAATGGGTTCATTAGTGAGTCTGGATTTTTCTATATCTGAATTTCTGCACAGACACAATTTATCAATAAAAAACCAATTTATACACAATTTTCTTGCATTAAAATAATAAATCGTCAGTTTTAACATATCCTTAAGTATTTAACATATGAAAAATCTACTTTTAATCATTAATGAAATACAATTCTCTTTTATCACAGTATCTTAACTAAAAATCACATCTTTTTAGTTAAACATATGATTTAATAATAGATTCATAAAAGCAGCAATATAAAATATGAAGATTTACATTCTTTAGCATGTTGGAGTGAGTTTGAAACTCATCTGATCTTCATAGATGAGATATCTATGCATGTGTCAAAAAAGGATCAAAAACTCTACAAGTACACTCCAAAATTCCTAGGACTGAACTCTCTTCTTCTCTTCTCTCTTCTCCCCCTCCATTTTACGTTTTCTCTAGGTTGTTACAAAATAGAGTTACGGTCAAGGTTCTCTTTAATAAGAATTGGGATGCTAATTGATTTCTCTATCTCAATCAAATAGAATCCGATTGGTTTATGGAAATTGTTTCCAAACAAATTTTATTAATTAGATCAGAACTAAATTTAGTTGAATTAGTCTAGTATATTTTACTAACTAAAAAAATTATCTAGTCTAGTTTATCTGGACTTTGGATTCGATCCTATAAGATCACATGTTTGATTCATGAGTTATCAATTTAATTAAATTAATTAACTAACTTCTTTTTATTGTACCTTTTATTTTAAAAAAATTATAATTAGAAAAAAATTTATTTATAGCAAATAGAAAATCCTTAAGTAGAATAGATGTTACAATATCTAAGATGCCACGTAATACTAGAAAGTTAATTAAAAGTAACATCATCAATTTGAATGCATGCCGTACATATCTGGGAATACGATCTAGTTTATGGTACTAATCTTTGACATGTCGCTAGGCATTATAGAAAAATAGTAAACAATAAATAATTAGTAGACTAGCGATAACTTGGTATCCTGCAGTGACACTGGTAGTTCAGTTGTTCAACTTAATACTATGACAACCGACATAGTGTATTTCTATAGTTCAGTTTTCCTCCAAAATTTTCATGCCATTAATCTATTCCATATCTCATTAACAATATAGTCAAGTATCAATATCATTTACAGTTTCATTTCATTTCCATTAAATGTGTTCTAACAGTATTTAGTGTTTTGATTATCATTCTACATTTATTTTAGTATTTATCTTGAATATTGATTCATTTTTTTCAGTAATAAAATCAGAATCAATCATTGACAACAGTTAAGTAATGTGCAATGGGAGATTTTTTGTACTATGTATATTCATTAGTTAAATAACCATCATATGCTAGTCAATTTCGTAAACACCAATCAATTGAATAATCGAAACTGACATCCTTGATGTTTGAACCATATTGTTTGTTTCTATGTATGTTACAAATGCTTAATTACTTTAATCATGTGATAATGTTTATTTTCTTTGCTAATAAAACAAGGTCATAGTAACAATAACAATAGAAAAAATTTATAACAACAATAATTGTGAAAAAAATATAGGCATTAATCTATGCATGATAATAAATTCATTCTCATAATTTATACAATCAGATAATAATTATTTAAACATTATCATATAATAGTAAGTTTTAAAAAATTTACTTTTGACTAATACACTTTATTTACTTAAATCACAATCAATTAGTAAAATCTACATGCTAAAAAATTATGCTAAATTAATAAATGAATAATATATTTTTAGAGATTATTTTGGATTTTTCTAGAAATTTCTTAAAGCATTAAAAAAAATAATTTTGTGTGTAAATGCCTAACGTGTTTGAATAAACAAACGTGTCTAGAACATCTATGTTATTGGGTTTATAACACGAAAAAGATGGCGTTTAAGTTTAGGATTTCAGATTGTGGGTGTTCCCTAATCTAAAGGAAGTAAAAGAGTAAAAGTCACCTCTTTCGATTCGAGAAATTGAAAACTAATATGGAGATGGTTTTGGTAAAGTATTGTCTTTAGTGATTAGTGTTGAAGTAGAAAAAAGCAAAGTAGTCCAGTACAACTGTTAGTGATCATATGAGGAGTTCCAACAGAGCTAAGACGGGGGATTTGAGATAAATTGGATGTATAAAGAGATTGATTTGAGAAGAATGGGTTTATATAAGGTTTGGATTTAGGAGTTAAATAAGATTAAAGGTTTTCAAGATTTACTTAAATAGAATGATTTTAATTTTCAGTCTAAAAATATATTTAAAAGAGAAGATGAAAGGTTGGGAGTTTGGAAGTTAAAAGAAACTGAAAAGGATAAAAAAGATTTTAAGTAATAATTATCCTTGTTTACTTCAATCAGCAACATAGCATATGTTTTAGGTATGGGATCCGGGAATGTAATGCCCTAGTTATACCTATAAAATTTGGTGATATATTTCATTTCTGGGTAATACGTTACTAACAGATATTCCACAAGTGGATATACAAGGCCTTTAAAAAGAACCGATCCATCATAATACATGGCATAAAGGATTTGATTTTTGCTACAAATCATATCATTACGGAGTATTATCAATATTACAACACTTGAAAGGAAATGTGAAATTTAACAATGGTGCTCGGTTGAGTTTAACTACAAGCACCCAATTAGACAAAATGAGCTACCCATATAAAAGATTATAAGTTAAAAACCAAATACTACATAGGAGAAAGAAAGATATTTATATTAAAGAAGTGAAGCTTACACGAACTACTGATAATTGCGTTACTCTACGAAGTAATGATCGTTGACCTACAGATCCATCTTGTCCTTAACTGTACTATCTTCAATGCTTGGGTTGTGAAGGTAATCCAGAAGTTAGACTTAATAAATAATTTGAACATGTGATAACAAGTAATTGAGAGAGAGAGTGTGTGTGTAATAATGATAATTAAAAGAACAAAGTCAAGAAAACTTTATACAATAAACAAGTAAAACAAGTGTATTATTTATCAAACATAGTTACTAGGCACACATGGATGACTTGCATTATTATCATTTTATCTGGAATTAAATAATAAAAAGTTTATACTCATGGACTCAAAATTACAAATATAATCACGGCGTTAACTAGAAAATACAGTCGCAGTATTAGCAGAAGAATACATGTCGCGGCAATAACTGGAGAATATTAATCACAACATTAGCCAAATAATATTAGACACGGTAATAGCTAGAGAAAACTAGTATTAGTCATGACAGTAGCTGGAGAGTACTAATACTAGTCACTGTATTAGTCGAAGAATATCGTAAGTCAGGATTCAAGTACATGTCCAAGTAAACTATGAGATGTTCTTATTTATATGATAAGAATTAGAGAGGTAACTACTAGGCAAATATGCTATTATAAGCCAATGAGTCTTGGTTCAAGTGGCATCAGCCTTCTCCAATTTGTGATAAGTTTTAAATTCGACTCCTAGTGGGGACTCAATTTGGGTAATGTTACAAAAAATATGTATGTGAGTTTGACAAGAAAAAAATTATGTTATTACAACACTTGATACATATCAATATAATGTATCAAGTAAAGACTAACTATGTTTAAACAGAATGATTGCAATTTCAAACTTGATAACAGCAGCATGGGAAGACTAATTTAACTACTATCATGAATGAATTAGGTTTCATGAGTTTTGGTATTTATATAGAAATTTAGTAGTTAATAATAATAACTAAATCATATTATAAATATCAGGAGAGTCGGTGCACAAGTACTGTGAACAAGGTCGATAGGAAAGAATAGAGTTGGTGAAAAAGAGTTGAGTATTTGAGGATTGCCGACGGAAGTGAGCCAAGTCGATGAGGATATCTAAAGTGGTAGAGATGAATAGTATTAGTGGAGTTAGATGATATTAGCTCAGTAGGTAGAGTTCAAAAATGAAATAGCGAGGCACGAAGAGTTTAAACAAGTCCACTGTTGCTTAGCCATCCTATAGTTTTAGAGATTTTAAATAATATTTAATATTTTTATATAATTGGAATTAGACAACTAGTATAAATGGCATTTGTAAAGAATTCAATTTTATTTCTTAGAAGTCTAAGATGAGATAAATTAGAATTTAGGATAAAAAATATCATGGTTTTAATGAACATGATGCGGAAGTCTTACTGTTAAATAACAACTTCGACTTCAAACTAAGTTTTTACTAGGATAAAGTGATAGTTATGAAACAATTATATAATAGAAATAATGGATAATAAAAAAATTCTAAGAAATCCAAGATCAGTTCAATCAAAGTCGAGATCAAAAGATTGGGAGTTTTAGTGAGATTGTATAGGAATTCCATGCCAATAGACTATTGCTGGTGTGGGAGGAGAAGACGTGATTTCGGCAAGAATGTAGTCTCAGTAGTGTGGAACATCACCGATCATGTTGAAGGACAATATCTTTATTGAAAGTGTTGGTGGAAGTACATCCTCACTAAATGTGTCGGCAGAGGAGCAGTAGGCAGTTGAACTCTCGACAGAGATAGAATATTTTGTAAAGATTCAACTTAGAGAGCAATTTTGGTGGGATTAAAGATGGAATTAGAAAAATATAAAATATTAGAGTTATAGAAAATTAAAAAAAAAATCAGAAAGACCGGAACTAGCTCTATGGAGTTGAGCAACGAAACCGATAGTCAAAATACCGAAGGTGTGTATAGGTGGCAGCATGATGGCTATCGTGCTATCCACGTAATTCAGCTCAAGCTTTGGTGAGGATAAAGCTAGAATTAGCAAAAGAAAGTTTAAAAAGTGCAATAGTTGATAGTTTAACTAAGGTTATGGTGACTAGTTTGTTATTTTATTATTTCTCTGTCCAATGAAAAGAGAATACTCCTCTCTAAATGTAGCTTAAACCTTTTGTATTTAGTGACCAAACTATTTAATAACCAAGTATTTGATATTCTGATAGAGGGCTAGATGATATAATTTTTTTTGAGAACATGGATGAGGAAATATCCTCAGCCGAATATCTATTCATATCGGAATTTCACTGTCAATACCTATTAAGGTCAGTACAATCCAAAATGCCTAATTACTATTACATCATCAACTGTATTAGTGTAGCATAATTGTTAATACAAAATAATAAGCCAGAAGTATCTTCTCCACTGTTCATTTCTATATCTTAAAAATATTAAGTGATTGATTATCAATCAATCATAACAACTCCATCAGCAATTCCAGCAATAACTCTAGCAGTAACTCCAATAGAAACTTCAGCATTCCTTCTAGCAGCAACTCCAGCATTTCTTTGAGCAACAGTCTCAATAGCTAAAATAATTGTAGTACACTTGAGACCTGAAGAGTCAAAATATTTATTCAATTTTTTTGGAGATAAATTTTGCAGCCAAAAACTAATAGAATAATTAATATAAATTAACAATGATAATGAACTCTTTTGTTTATTCTCAAAAAATCTTTGATTCCTTTTATACCAAACCATCCATAAAACTGCCATTACAGTTAAATCCTATTCATTTTTGACATTTTTCAAAATACTTACCTTTCTCCAATCACCAAAAAAATCACTGACATGATAAGGAAGAGAATTTACCTACAATTTATACTTAATATTCCTCCAAATTATGTGACATACTAACAATGAATGAACAAGTGATCCATTTTTTTCCTCCTCAATCTAATAGAAAATGCATTTTAAATCATTATTGCCCGCATCTTTTAATATCAAATTATTTTTAGTATGAATTATATCAATAAAATTAACAATCCTAATATTTTATTCTTTAGTGATACAGAAAATGACCAAATATACTTATAGAAACTGATAAATAATCTTAAAATAATTTTTAAACAGTTTTTGACTTTGCAAACATCTGTAATATATATAGAAATTCTCTCATCTAGGGAATGAGAAATAGGTTGAGAATTGATAATAGAATATAATTCCTCCACTTGATTAATTAATTCACTTATAAGATTCTTTCTAAAATGAAGACTCTAATTCTAACCATTCTCATCCCATCTTCCCATATCTAATACTCTAACTTAATACAAGTCAAATCATATAATGATGGAAATCTATCTTTCAGAGTAATATCTAATATCTAAACACCAAGAATCCTGTCAAAACTCTGTGGCAGTAGCGTTACCAATAATTACTTTAGAATGTCGAAGAAAAAAATTCTAAAAAATGTAAAAATACCTTTCCAAAAATAAGACATTCTTTTATCATTATAAGTAACATTTCTAAATGATTTATTATGATAATATTGTGACCTAATAATTCTACACCATAATATCATAATAAATCTGGTGATTGAAAAAACTCCAAAGCTATTTAACTAGAATGAAGAATTCATGTGATGACTGTTAATAACACCTAATCCACCATTCGTTTTGGGTTTGCAAACATCTTCCCATTTAACCAAACAAGAAAAAATTTTATACTCTTTATCACCTTTCCAGAAAAAACTTCTTCTAATATAATCAATTTTCTATTTTATCCAACCTGGCAAATAATAAAATGACAAAAAAATTAAAGACACAACAAAAAGGATTACATTAGCCAAGGTCAATCTCCCTCCTCGGATAAGCAAGCACGTTTCCATCCAGTCAATTTTCTATCAATCTTATCTAAAAGAGGCATCCAAATATTTTACTTTAATTTAGTAGGTCTAATAGGAACTCCCAAATATAATAAAGGAAGCTCCCATTTTTAGTAGTTAAGCATATTGGCAACCTGTCCAATTCTGTCAATATCATCATCCAATTGATAAATAAAACTCTTATTTAAATTAATTTTTAGACCAGATGCCAATTCAAATCCATATAACAATTTTTTTCAAAGTTCTAATAGCTGTCACATCTGTATTAATAAATAATAAAGTATCATTTGCATACTGTAAACTCAATAATTTTTTATTAAAATTGAAAAGAGATAATTCCAATAAAAGGCCATTTCTATCTGCCAAAACTAACTTCTTAATGACATAATCAGCTACCAAAACAAATAAAAGAGGAGAAAGAGGATCATCTTTTCTTAAACCTTTTTTAGAATTAATCATATTACTACATACTCCATTAACAAGTATTTGAGATTTTCCACCAATCAAAGCCTATTTAATCCATTCAATCCGTATATCACCAAAACCTCTAACTTTCAATATATCAAAAATAAGTCTCTAATCAACTATATCATAAGCTTTGGCAACACTATTATTTCTTTTTTGTCTAACCCATACTGATATCACTTTCTGAGCAGCAGCTACACCATCAATAAAACCAAATTGAGCACTATCTAGTAGTGAGTTTAATACAATATTCAATCTAGAAGAAAGTGTCCTAGTAATAATTTTATAAATTACATTAAGTAGACTTATTAGTTTGAAGTTAGAGACACCACTGGCATTTACATTCTTAGGAAGTAATATAACATATGCATAATTAAATTTCTGAATGTCAAGACAACCAAAACAAAATTCTATCATTATATCAATTAACTCCTTCTTAACATCTAGCCAAAATTCTTGAAAAAATAAGGCAAAAAAACCATCTAGACCTAGTGCACTGTTAGCCTTCATTAAAAATAAAAACTGCATTTTTAATTTCTTCTTCAGTAAAAAAAATCTTTCTAACTCATTCAAATTGTTATTTCTAATATGATACAACTGTGACCAATCTAATAAAAATATGTTATTAATACAATCACCAAATATCTGCTTATAATATTTAGTAAAAGCCTTATTTAAATCCTCCTGAGAACTTATTTCTTTATTATTGTGATGAATACTAACAATATAATTATTTTTCATTCTAGCATTAGTAATCCTATGAAAATATTTAGTATTCAATCTCCTTCTTTTAACCACTGAATTTTAGATCTTTGCCTATATAAAATTTCTTCTTGTTTCAAGATAGAATTTAATTGAATTTCAATATTACTTCTACAATTCCTCTCAGTTTAAGAAAAAATTATTTGTTCCTCTATTATATCAATTTCTTTTAATTTATCCAATAAATCTAATTACTCTTTTTTTATGCTATAAAAATTATTTTTAATCCATCTTTTAATTTCTTTTCTTACTAATCTTAATTTTTGTGCCAATCTGAAAACTGTATCTCCCTCCACTTGACAGTTCTTCCAAAAAGAGAAAACAAAAAATTTAAAACCATCAACCTCCATCCAAACTTTTTTAAATTTAAATCCCTTTGGAATAAGTAGAAATTTAGTGTCTAAACAAATAGGATAATGATCAGACAATTAACTTGCTAAACCCATTTGAACTGTATCTTGGAACTTATCTTTCCACTAAAGGGATCGAGTACAAAAATCTGTCAAGCTGTGCTAAAGAAAAATTTTTCTTTTTATTTGACCAAGTATATTTCCTGCCATGTAAATGAGGACCATAAGTTCCAAATCTCTGATAATTTCTTGAAATTCATCACAATCTCTGCCACTAGACATTATCCCTTTCCTTTAATAGAAGTTAATGCAACATTGAAATCACCAACAATCGCCCAAGCTCTATTAAATTATAATCTGAATTGCTTAAGCTCTTGCCATAATATTTGTCTTTCCTCATTAGTATGAAGACCATAAATATTAGTAATAACCCATTAAAAATCTTTATTCACTGATTCCAGCATTACTGACAAACTAAATCTACTAATATTCATATCAATTTTTTGTCATTCATGACTTTTCAAACCAGTTATAATACCACCAGATGAACCAATAGCATTTAATACTTTCCAATTTTGAATCTTTTTACCACCCAATGATCTTAACACACTATCATTAGTACAATCTAATTTAATTTTTTTTTAAAACAAACCACATTTGCATTTTTAAGCTGACATAATTCTCTTATACCATTTTTCTCATTAGGGTCACCCAAACCTCTTACATTCCATGAGATAATGATCATAAAGTTGTCATATAACATTAGCTCAACTTCTTTCCATATTTCTCATCTAATCAATTGGATCGAACTCATCAGTTGAATCAAGCAAAAGACTATGTTTAGACCCAATATGAGATAATTGACTATTGCTATTAAATAAAACTTTAATTAAAGTATAACATAGTATAGAAGATTTACCTCCTCGCAGAGAATCCACCTTTTCTAAGCTTTTCACTATAGTTATCTTGTTAGTTTTTTCAATCTCACTCTTGTCAGAAATTTTCTCCAAATACATCTTTTCAGTATTCTTCTGAATAGTAATAGGATCTTACAGCTCATTAATCATTCCTAAATTATCTGAAACTACTCCTCCATCAATAGAATCAACACCATTACTTTTTAATAAACATTTTTTCAAATCTCACATAGTCAAAAATTCCTTGTCCACCACAAGAGTAGGACTCATTTCTTCTAGAAGAGGAACCACCATATCCTTATCCGATGTGACAGATATCAATTTCTTTGCTTGTGGATCAGATGGATTCATCCTATGATCAGCCTTTTGATTCCATTTATGTTGTCGCACATACACTTTCTCTTCATCCCCTTGAGAATTTTCATCTTCACTAAGAACCCAAGTACTTTCAAGTTATAAAGAATCATCACTACTCTTTTTAAAAGCAACAACAAAAACGGTTAGCAATTTCTGCAAAGACTATCCAGTAACCTCCACATTCACATTATAAGCGTAATTTTTAATATAAACCTTAACTAGTGTAGGAATTTGAACAAAAGAAACACAAGCTATCTGAACAATAGCCTCCTTAAACTGAGACATGTCTCAGTTTGCTCCTCCAAAGTAATAGCAGCACCAAAGCCTTTCACAATCTTATCAATCTCACTCTTGCTCCAGTAGTAAATTAGAAGATTCCTTAATATAATCTAGATCTTAACTTCTTCTTTTTTTATTTTCCATTCCTTCCATGATAGACCATTGCTTAATCAGAAAAACACACTATCAATGATACCTTGAGCAACCATCAGGCTAACATAATGAGTTGGCACCACTTTGACTAACAATTTGTTATTTTAATATTGATAAATTTTCCATTCATTATTCCAACTCCATAACATCTTTAATTCTTTTTAACATATCATTCATTTTAGGAATAACTCTATTCATGCAAGAGACAATGACATAATTCTTAAATTTCCTAATAGCAACAATCATAGGAACTGAAAGATCCAGATAAACTTAGGAAGAGATTATCTGACTATCTATTACTGTCTCCATCAAAAAGCTTTCCCTATTCACTTCAGTAGCCACACCCTTCCTTTTATCTTTAACAACATCAACAAAACTAACCTCTTTATTCACAGAAACACTGTGATCTTTCCTTCCCCAAACCATTGCAAATCTGGGTCTATCAAATCACCTCGGAGATCTTGATCTTTTCCTTTCTACTTCGCCAAATCATTGAGAAGAAACCCCACTAATAATTCCTTTATCTCAAACTTGATTTAGATCTGACATACCTCTACTAGATTATTCTGTGAAATTAGCACCAGGGATAATTAAAGAAACCTTGCTCACGAAGCCAAATCTTACTGGTCTTGAATTTATGACCAAATTTTCCGCATCTCCGACAATTAATTGGATTTCGACACTCTATCGCCGAGGATTTCGATCACCACACTTGAAGCAAAGGCTTCAAAACTTCGAATCAATGAACGAAAAGGCAAACGAACATTTCACCTCCTTCTTTCTCTCAGAGTTGAGGTGAAATTTTTTAGAATTAGTGTTTGCTCTAAGACCAGCACTCATGTCCTTATCCTTATTCAAAACACATGCTCTAACACATGATCTCCCATTACTCACAATTTGGGCATAGGACATCTTGAACCGATTTGTTTCCAAACTCGAATCCGCAATTTTCTTTTTAGCCATAGAAACTTGATGGCTACCAAGAAAACCACCATAACCTTCATGAAAACCACCTCATAATTTCTCCATCGTTATCGGCGAACCAACTTGAAAAATAAGATCTTTAAAAGATAATTTTATCTTAAAATGATTGAAATTCTTAGCTGCTCCCATTTCTATCCACAACAACGCTATTATTATCAACAATGAAGATCAAATTTATATCCCCTTCCTTCGATTTTATAATTCTCCCAGAATTCTTTGTAAATTTGTTCCGAAAACTTTGGTTAAATTTTGGTAAACTCGAATTCCATCTATGATTGAATTAAGAATAATGATCATAGAAATCTCTTATTCTACAAAATTTTGAATTTTTATCAAGAAATTGCTAATCTTGAAAGTTACAAAAATTAAATCAATTTTGAAATCTTGAATGAAATTAAAGGAGAAAGAAATCGGCTGCTTATTACCATTGAAAAAGAATTTGCCATTGTCATTTTAAATTTGAATACACAAATCTGCCATTGAATCTATTGTTGCCATTACTATAAAATATACCATTTCCGTTTAAATTTGAATAAACAAATCTGTCATTGTTATTATCTTGAAATCTACCATTTCCATTTAAACTTGGATGCACAAATCTTTGCACCTGCCATCGCTATTACCATGAAGTCTACCATTTCCATTTAATTTCGGATACATAAATCTGCCTTTGTCACTATTAAGAAATCTGCCATTGCCATTAAAATTCAACAACACAAATCTGCCATTATCATTGCCGTGAAATCGTCCTTGAAAAAATGTGATGGCGAATTAGATCTTCTGCCATTAAGAATTCTTGAAGATGAAAATGGAGCAACTCTCCTCTCATTAAATCTTGAGAAACAATCCATCCGAAATATGCTAGCAGAATATACATTATCAATTGTGATGGCGATCTGGGCAGTAGCTGCGGTGGATGATCGAGAACTCATCATCCCAAAACTTGAATCATGCTTGGCAGTGGAGAAGGATATACTTTTAATGGGTAGCCAACTTTTGTTCGGTTAGATGATAAAATTGAAAATAAATGTCAACTCGCTGACATTTTAACATTGCGAAGGTGGGATTTTTAATACTGAGCAATTTCTTTTTTTCTTTTTTCTTTTTTTTTTTTTTTTGGCATGAGTGTCTCTACTATTCACCCATAACGTGATTGATATATAAAGTAACATAGTCCGCCTTGCCTTCAACTTAATTGCTGATTATGCTCCGTCAGAAAAACAAAAAAGACAGGGAAAAGCAAAAATGAAGAAAAATCATAGATGCTACATGTGGCGCCATCAGTACTACCAACACCGCCGCCTTCTGGTGTCCTTTGAAACTAGACGAGAGTTTGTTAGATACATGGCATCAAATTTGAGTATTGATGGATCATGGTTTTATTCAGTGCTAAGATATGGACTTATCGATTTGGTACGTAAAGTAAGGCAAAATAATCTGAAAGTATGTTATATGGCAGTTGTATAAGTTACCATAAAGTCGTATAACCAAATCTCAAACAACATTTTATCCTCCCCTAACTTACAGGGCTATCTACTCAATAGCTTGCGATGGTACCACTGTGGGCGAAAAATATATCTCCTAAATATGTGAATTATAAAAAATGTCCGTTTTAAAATAAATTGATTAGAATATTTTGCCCGAACACATCAAATCAAATCACTAATTAGGCCTCGTCTTCAAGTGGGTAATTCCACACGTTCTTTGTTTAAGGGGATTTTGTAAGCTTACAAGTTACAAATATCTATAGTACAAGTAATAACTTGATTATCATACACCATAAAACTAGGATTATCCATTTCTTTTGGTCATGTCGAGCACTCTTTGATATGAAATACTCATCTTGGCGCTTATTGTATCTTAGACTGTCATGAGGAAATGCTAATAGCCCTCCATGCATCCTCTTACGATCTCAGTGCATCTACACGCAATTCTTTTTGTGCCCATGGCACCTGGTCATCAATAAGAAGGTACTAACAAACTCTAGCTGTTCAAGTGATTCTGACATGCATATTGCTAATTGGAAGTGTGAACCTCAATCCTCATACCCGCCTCTCAAGCAAGGATGGGAATGGGCGCGTGCACCTGTCAATTTTTGGATGGGAATGGGAGCGTCCACCGGCCAGATCCGCCATATTCAAAATTTTCAAGTAAAAATAAAATTCTAATATTACCTTGTGTTTGGCTTATGCTGCTGTTATTGTGGGCTGACTGCATATTTAGGCTTCATATTTAGTTACCATACACAAGTCAGTAACAAGTCTTTTATCATATAAGCTTCTGTATCCTGTCCAGGGTTGTTTAATATTTCTAGCATGCCGTTGACGTCATATTACAAGCATTTAGCAAGTTCAAAACATGGGATTGGCATGTTGGCACCCGGTTTTAATAGGAAACGTTCTTCTCTGTTGATGTAGAGTAACAGTAATTATAGAGAACTGCATAATTTTGTCATTTGTGAAAATTCTTTGCTGGTCCATAGAATTTAATTTATTTCATATTTTTTTTATCGGGTTGATTGTACACTCACAGGCTGCTTGTCGAGCTGGTGCTGCTCCTCCTGAGAGGAGGTAGTCATCCTCTGGCCCTCTGGTTTCTTATCATTCTCAGGCTTGCACGAACGGCAACGAGCGCCACTCAATCACTTTTCTCCCATGTGATATGACAAAGGGTTCTAGTAATATTTCTATGGTAAATAGCAGTTGCTGAATGGCAAATGGATGAGAGTAAGTGCTTCTTTCATCTCTTTGTGCTGGTTATGGAGCATAAAATTGTAAATAATTTTTTATTGAATTTTTCAATAAAAAAATTACAATTATGAACAATTTTTCATTTATAGAAAATGAGGAAAATCTAATTCCCCTTTATTTAAAGTTATGTTCTAGAGTAGTTATGGAAGACAATTTTTCTCTCCGTTAACACTCTGTATACAATTTTGAATTGACAAGAAATTAGAGCTCTTGATAGCACCAACACTTAGTTAGAAAATAACACTTTTTTTTATTGATCTCCAGATGCATTTTTCCACTTTGGCTTGTGCTATTTATAGAGGTTTGGAGACTCTTGAGTTGATGTAACTATCTAACTGTTGGGCTCAACAATCTGAGAATTATTTCTCGCATTTTGGTCTGATAGATTTGTATTAAATCTCCAGAATTTGTAATCGACCTTTTTAATCCTCTAAATCGTAACTGAAAGGCAAAACGTGAATCTCAATGTTTAGATTCGCGTTTCCTTTAAATCGCAATCAGAACGCAAATCTCAAGCTTTAAATTCACGGTTCTTTCAGACTATAACTGCAATGCGAATCTCAAACTTTAGATTCACAACTTTGGTGTGATTACAACTGGAACGCGTATCTCAGAGTTTACATTCGCAGCTCCTTTGGATTATAACTAGCACACATATCTCAGACTTTAGATTCGCGATTCCTTCGGACTGCAACTAGAATGGGAATCTCAAACTTTAGATTCATGACTTTGTTGGAATGCGAATCTCAAACTTTAAATTTGTAGTTTTGTAGTAATGGCATGTTCGCTGTTTGCATAATATACTTGGTCGCGATGATGAGACCCTACAGGGCCCACTCTTTATTAAGTCTGTAAATCTAGAGAAAAAGATTCACACTTCGGCTTCATTCGCGAATCAAAGATCACGTCTTATCTTTTATGGAAAATAAAAATAACTCTGTGAAAACCATGTCTTATTTCTTTTGTAGTTTATATACGTGGATCTCTATTTATGAAAAACGATCCCAATAAAAGAAAATTCCGCCTACAAAACCCTCTCCAAAGTTTTCAAAACTCCATAGTTTTAAAAGTGTTTTAAAATACTTTGGATAATTTTGGCCGAAATACAATCTTCGCATTTTGAGAGAAAATACGACTTTGTATCAGAATTGCGAATTTCGCACTTTTGGAAAATGCACGACTCTGCATTGGTGTCGCGGATTCGCGCTTTTGCATAGAGCACGACTCTATATTAAAGCAGCGGATCTCACGCTTTTACATAGAGCATGACTCTGTATTAGAACTGCAGATCTCGCGCCTTATGTGTTATATCCGGAAAGTTACTACTTTTCTGGCATAGAGATCGAAACGTTTTCTTAGCTTCATTAATGAGGAGATTCTCATGAGATTCGGGTCAGAAATCTCATCTGTCAAATCATCTGCTATAAAATCTCAAACTCATCATTTAAAATATCTTTTAACATTTTTTGAAAAATTTAAGTGTCAGACTTTCTCCAAACATTCAAAATCCTTCATCTTTAAACTCTTCTTATCCTCATTTTTCTTTAGAACTTTAAGAAGATAACGAAAAATGTTTCATCCTCTGGTCTATCCGGCAGTGATTTCCAAAATCCCCATGCTACTTCTAACTCCATAGTGGTTCGACAGGAGTCTCTAGTTGGAGATAATTCTTTTATTTGCAATTTTATATTTTGACCCTAAAAAAAATTCTTTTTCACAATTTTGTTTTAATTCTTTCTTCTCTCACACAGTGAACTATGCCTTAAACCCTTGGCCGAAAGACCATTATTTTGCTCATACAAACGATACGATGGTGAGAAATAGTTTAGTTCGGTCGAATCTTTCCAACTTGTGTTGCATCTGATGACCGAGAAAGGAAGAGTAGAATTTTGAACCCTACTCGCCCTATATTGCTGAAATTATGACTACTGCCCCTTTTGAGGGAAATGATAGAAATTTATTGAATAAGCCTCCATTTTGTTCGATGATCATGTCCCAATTCCTGATGACTGCTTAGATGATGGGGGTCTACAAGTGGCTCCGTCAAGTTAACGGTCGTAACATATTTCTTCCTGACATAGAGAGATTTTATCCATTCTTGTAACTCCAGACCCTTGCTATTCCCAGAACTATGGATTAAAACTTAAACAAACCGCAAAATGGTGTTTTGCTTGGTGGATTCAGTTCACAAGGTGCATTTCCTCGTTCTACTGGAAAATATTTTTGCAGATTATTTCTAGGATCTTTTAAGCAAGACCTCCCTGTGGGTGAGACTCTGGTGATTGCCCAAGCTTTCTTACACTATTTTTTTGATGCATAAGGAGAATTTCCAGTCCAAAACTTTCGTCCTGCTAGATGGATCCATTGTTCTCCTCAGGGAGAATGAGCAATCTTAATAAAATATTTCTTAAGAGTTTTTGAGGATCAATTGAAACACACAAATCTTTATTGCGCTATAAGGACAGTCCAATATGGAATTCCACCTAGTAGGTTTTATTTTTTTTCCTTATTGGAAATGTATAACCCTGATACATGCACTTTCTTAACACCACGAGGTGAATTAGGGTTTTTACTTCATGAAATGTATGAGATCTTAGGACTACCTATGGGAGACATTTCCTACGAAGAATACGTCCCAACAGGAAAAGAACTCTATTTATTGAAAACTCGGGATCCCATGATTTGTTTTGTCACTATCACATCTGTGTTCACATGTCTAATACTCGAAATGTGAAGCAAAAGAAGTGGCTGCAGTTTTTTTCCCAAAGTTTTCAAAAAACAATCTGGACTTAACTCGTCTTTCTCCAGTTTCTGAGAAAGAGATTGAAGAGAGAATTGTTCAATATAGAACAAACACGTATGTTGTTGAATTAGACGAGGATGTCTTCAAGGTCGGGACATCCTTTGAGAGTTTTCATTATCAGGCTTTACAATCCATATCAGGTCCTGTTTTATTGGCAGGTTTCTTGATGTTATGATTGAAGAAGTGTGTAATTCCATCATAAGAAGTCCTATCAATCGGAGTGGTGTATCCAGCAGTCTTGCTAGCATTCGGTCGTCCACTCAGTTTATTGCCGGTAATAGTTTGTGGAATCCAAAGTCGATTAAGAAAATTAGTTTACCAGATTCTGCAATGTCAAGAAAGAGCATGATAATGAAGGAAAACTGATTGTCAAGACTCTAAAGCTGCAGGTAGAACTTCCATATACTTATTTAATGGCTTGGATAGTTCTACACTGCCCTTCATTATGAGTCCAATTGATATTCAAGTAGATTTGAGCTCTCCAAAAGTTCAACATTATGAGAAATTCCACTGGAAAGGAGGTTACATGGCTATGGATCGCAAAACACTTCATGCTAATTACAATTTATTCAAGTGTGTTCCTTATTTTTCAAATGCTGACTATGGAGATGAATTTGCGGATGTACTGGTGATGATAAATTTACGACTTTGTCTCATGGATGTTTCTGGTGGTTAATAAGTATCCGTTCAAGGCACTTGGTTCTCTGCTTAGGGAATCGTTATATTGAACCTTATTACCCAAGCCGCTTTTCTCAACAGTTTGGGTATGATCAGTTGTATATTGGAAATCCAAATACAAATATGAGTTTTACTGGGAATCTTTTCAAGAGGGCCAAAGCTTGCTTTCATTTCATATATGGTGGTACAAAGGCCAAGTTAAATTTTCCACTCAAGACTCCAAATTCGTCTATGAGTTTCAGATTTTGCAAATGGTATTCTGTTGTCTATTCCATGCCTCATAACTTCGACGTAAGTTTCACTGGTTTGAGAGATATTAGAGCATGGTATACTAAAAAGAAAGAGACGAGTAGTACTAAAGTAGCTGGCATAGAAGAGTCTGACATAAAAAAATCTTATCAAGGGATGAAAGTAGTATTGCAATAGTCCCAATAGATCGACCTGTATCTCCCACTATTCCAACTTCTCCTCAATCAAAATCTTCTCCTAAGAAAATCTCTTACAAATAGAAGAGGTTGAGGCGTTTTAGTGACTTACCAATTATTCCACAAGTTGCATTAGCTGAAGCTGGCGCAGCAATACTTAGTTCAGCTTTTGAAACTGCTGAGGAGGAACAAGAAGATGACGATGATGCGAATTTGATTCCTCGCTCATCTAAAAAGCATCGGAATCAAGGACCTGTTTTTTCCAGCGATCCTATCATAGAGCTTCCTTCTACTACACCAGTAATTGAGCTTCTACCTATTGTTGTGTCTTTTTCAGAAAGACCATTTCAATTGGTGCAAGAAGAATCTGTTGTCCATACTCCTCCAGTAATTCAGGTTATGAGTGATGATGATGATGATGATAGTGATGTCATTCGCTCCTCTACTCCTCTATTAGACCATGGTAAATATACATTTCTACTGGCAGAAGAGAGAGCTGAGGTGTATGGACCTAGAGAGTCCAGTTCCCAACCTCAAGGTCTACTCTAAACTTGACTCATCTATATCATCTTTTATTTCTTTTATCATCATTTAATCATTTCTCTTTTTTTCTTTAGAAATGTTTCCTTCTACTCTAACTTCGGAGTATGTACCTAAAGGTGATACTTCATTTGCTAATACTAAAATTCAATCAAAAGTTGCACCAGAAACTGTTATGGCTGCTGACCTTGTTGAAGTCACTGATGTCACTGAGGTTGAAACTGCTGATCTTGCTGTATATGTTGAGGATACTAAGGCTACTGCCTCCATTGAAGTTGAAGCTGTTGAAACGTCAATTTTTGCTGAAGTCAGAACTACTACACCTGCTGCACTTACTGAAACTATTGTTTCTTCACCTAGGAGCGTGGTACCATCCACATCTACTCTTATTGTTACTTCCACTACAGTTACTTCTTTATCAACAAGTTGTGCGGAAGTGGATGTTCTTGAAGCAGATTTACTCCAACACACTATTAGAGTTATTCTTAACTTTCTGGACCGCTGTATTGATAAAAATCTGAAAAAGAGTTCATTCTCCTCAATTGCCAATATTTTTAATATTTATACAACCGGCATAGCAAGCATTGGTGGAGAAGGAAAGGCAACTCCATATAAACTAATAGTGACTCAACTTCAGACTCATGCTGAATCTTTATTGAAGATTTGTAATGCAGATAAGTCAGAAATGGTTGAGGCCATTTTCCAGAAACTAATGGAGGAACAATGCAAGCTCCAAAGGAAATAAAAGAAAAAATTGATGCTTGTCAAGCCCATGTTGACGGAAATCAATTAACCAACCAATCTTTATTTGCTCAGATAGAAAATGCTGCTACAACTGTCAAAGCTCATGATGCAGTCATTACTAGAACTCAGGAAATTATTGTCAAGACTTAAGCTTTTCTTGAACAACTCTCTAAAGAGCGTGAGGAGACAATGAAGAATCTTTCTGCTTTGTCAAGACAGCAGAATGGTGTAATCAAAGTTCTTTTGGCTAATCAAGCAGAATTAGAAGCTCTGAAATCTACTTTATGAGGCAACATAACTGTTAGTGAGGAGAAACTACACAAGCAAGCTTCAGTTCAGGCTTATAAGACCATTCAATTGGAGATTAGTGATGTTGAAGAAAGAATCAAGGCTCTCTTGAATCATTAAGTTGTAAAAAAAATTGAATATTGTCCAAAGAGCTCTTGTAATCTTCTCATTTTGACAATGTAAACTCAAATTAGTTTCATAGATGTAATATTTCCTTCTGATTTTGTTCAAAGAACAATTTCTATTTGTCATCTCGTTGAAATTCTGAACTTAATTAACATTTGCATATCTCTGAATTTAATTTTGATAAATTTGCATATCAGACTTGACTTCGTGCTCAAAATGTGCCTCTACATTTGGATCTTCAAGTTTGTATAAGAAACGCGACCCTGCATTTAGATTCATACGTCTATAGCGTATGAATTTAACTCCGCGAGTTTTCTTTAGTCCAACTCTATGAGCTTGTGTATGAATAAGATTCTGAACTCTAATTTACGATCAGTGTAACCCTGCATTAAGATCCACGGATTTATATATAAGTGTAACTCTGCATTAAAATCTGCAAGTTTACATATAATTGTAACCCTGCATTAAAATCTACAGGTTTGTAACCTTGCATTAAAATTCATGGGCTTGTAACCATGCGTTAAAATCTGCGGGTTTACATATAAGTGTAACCCTTCATTAAAATCGGTGGGTTTATACATATAGAATGACTTTCCATTAAGTTGATTGACTTTTTTGGTGCAAAGATCTCTGCATGCATCCATTAATGACAAGATTTTAATCAAAAATCTTAGCTGAAAATCTCATTTCCTTTGGGTAGATACCTAAGCATCCCATGCAATAATAATAAATTTTATTGAGATTCGAGTCAAAAATCTCAACCGAAGATTTCACCTATAAAATCTCTTGGCCGAAGATTTCGATCATGAAATACTTTATATAAAGCGCCTAGCATTTCTTCCAAAAAACTATCCTGACTTGAGAATTCTTCTCTATTTTTTTAAAGTTCCTCTCCTAAGGCAATTCTATCATAGAGTTCTGTTCTTCTTCATTTTCCTTGATCGAGGCAACGGACTGGGGTTGGCGTGTCACAAGGCCTCCAGATAAGTTGACATATTTGTGTCTGGTCTTCTGCCAGGTTCTTTGGAAAAGGAATATCCCATTGAAAAGATCCTTATAACTGTAATCTATTTTCAGAGAAAACAGATAATCTTTCCAATACTATTGAATAGAGAAAAATTACAGATTATCAAGATTTCTCTTTATTATTATAATAAAAATAAATAAAAAGAAACAGACATAGAGGACTTATAGAACACATTGCTCTTTTTTACAAAAAATCATGGGATTTAAGGCAGCTATGAGAATCGGTCCTTTCCCTGTTGACGATTTGACGTCGATACTTGGAGACGAGCTCGTTCTTCTTCTCTTCTGTTCTTCGAGGAAGCTCAAGCTCTGGCGCACAAAAGAGATCTGGACAAAGGTCTTTTTTTCTCTGCCGGTACCAAAGCTTCAAGCCTTTCGCACGTAATTGAATTGGCAAAGGGTCAAAAGATTCTTTTTGAGTTCTCTTGAGGGGTATTTAGAGGCCCCAGTTGTTAAAGCGGTTTCCTTGTAGATGGAACCATATCTAGTTTCCTTGTAAATAGAATTGAATTCATTTTATAATCTTGATGAATCGGGTCCTGTTTCTACACCCAAAATCAATTAAACTCAAATTAGAATTTACAGAATCAATCAAAATCAAATAGAATTAATTAGAATTATGCACCAAAAAATAAATTAAACTCTGATTAGAATTTGTAGAATACACAAAATAGACCGGACGGAGCGAATTCAAATTATCAATGTGCGAGACTGGACCTCACAACCATGAGGCCGATGGCCAACCTCAAATTAATTCCGAATTTTTTTCTTAATTGATTATTTTTTTTCTCTTTCTCTCTCTCAAGTTTGGCCTTGCGCCTGTGAGGCTGGGAGCCTCGCGGACGCGAGGCCCACCCCATTTAATTTTTTTATTTTTTGTGTCTTCGGCCACTTAGGCCTCCTTAGCCTCGCGGGCGCCCGCAAGGCTAGGAGCCTCACGGGAACCCGTGAGGCTATCTCCCTTCTTTTTTATTTTATTTTATTTTTTGTGCATGACCTCCTGAGTCTCGCAGGACTGCAAGGCTATCCCTTTATTATTATTTTTATTATTTTATTTTATTTTATTTACTATTATATTATTTTTTTTAATTTTGATTTGAACTCAGATTTTGGATTCGGACTCGGACTCGGATTTTGGATTCGGACTCAGATTCAAATTTTGGATTCGAATTTGGATTTTGATTTTTGAATTCAAACTTGGATTATTTTTATCGTTCTACAATACCCCTCCCAAAGTTTTTAAAATTTTGTCTCTCTACTTGTTTTAATAAAATTTTAAAATAGTTTAGATTTTTCTTTTGAAATTGGTGGATGAGTTCATGGATATGGAACTTGCTAAGAGTGCGGAAGTATCTTAACAAGTTGAGTATTTTGACTATGATGGGACTTGTTTGAGTTGCCAAACAGAGCCGACAACTCACCTGACTGACAGACAAAATCGATGATTATTTTTTAATTGAGGGGTGACTCGCCTAACCGACAACAAAGCCGAAATAATGGAATTCGGACGAAAGGGTGACTTGCTTGGTTGACAAGTAAAGTCAGAATGATTGAATTAAGATCGAATGACTATGGACAGAGGTGTACTGTTAAACTTATCCCTGAGCTTTCGGCAAAGGTGTCTAATTGCACATGCATGGAGTTTTGGCAAAAATGCCAAAATAATCTGGTCGTGATCATTAGTTTCGATAGAGGCGCCTAATTGCACATGCCTGGATAACTCGTCTGGGTGACAAACAGAGCCGGTGATCGGATTAGGATCACAAAATAAACTATTTGTTGTAGTGTGCGATGATTTAAATCTACTTGTCAGATATAAGAGTTTAACATAACAGGTTTAGTTGTATCGGTGTGAGATGGTTCGAATCTCACTATCAGATGTAAGAGTTTAACCTGACAGATTAAGAGGATTTTTAGTAAACCCCCAATTATTAACGGATTTGAAGTGTCTTTACCAATCGCTGTTTGCGTTGGGCTAATCATGCTATTTCCCTCAGCATGATGAGTTGTTGAGGGTTTTGTTTGGGCTTAAGCACCAAACGTTCCCTCTTCCATTTGCTTTTTATGCATTAGGTTATTTCTACTCCCAATATGATAAGACTGATCGAGAATTTTCGTTTTCTCTTGCCCCTTACCTCAAGGACGCTGAGCTGTTCGCACATTACTCCTTATCATAATAGGTTTGCGAGAATTTTAATTTTCTCTTCTCTTTGCTATGTCGACATTGAGTGGTTCATACTTTTACCTCAGTATGAGGAGTTGTCGAGAATTTAATTACCTCTCCACCTTTGCCTTTGTGGTTATGGGTTATTCATGCCTTTTTACCTCAGCATGATGACTTGTCGAGGATTTAATACATAGGAAATAAGCCGTAGACAATCTCCGACTTTCCTCTCCCCTTTGCCTTTGTGACTATAGGTTGTTCATACTTTTTACCTCAACATGCGGAGTTGTCGAGAATTTGAATTCCTCTTCCCTTTGCTTTTGAAGCATTGGATTATAACTTATCCTTATAGTATAGTATTGCGACAAATTTGTTATTGGATTTTTAGCAAAGTCCCAGTTATCAAAGGGTTTGAGGTACCTTTACCAATCGTCATTTGTATTGGGCTAGTCATACTTTTTCCTTCAACATGATGAGTTGTCGAAAATTTTGTTTGGGCTTAAATGTCAAACGCTCTCTCTTTCCTTTACTTTTTTGGTATTGGACGATTGGTTTCAAACTCTTACTCCCAGTATGATAGGGTTGACGAAAATTTTTTTATTTCTCTTCCTGGTGTTTTTAATAGTGTTGGGCCTCGCATGCTTCTTGCTTCATGCTAGGCTGATTTTAAACCTGACATCCTTCTTTCTTCATACTAGGCTAATTTTGAGTCTGGCATGCAAAACGGACTTCAGATACCTTACGACATGACTTCCGATTCTGGTTGCGAATTCGAGAGCGTCTTTGCACTGCAATAGGTTCTCCTTTGGCGTCATACGCAGCGAACTCGCTGAACATTGCAAAGGAAACAGTTTATTCTAATGGACCAGAGTTTAAAAATCCAAGTAGCTGTTGATGAATCAATACCTCCTTGTCATTCAAAAATATCATGTCATTTTTTTGTGATTTTGAACATCTTGGACCGACCTCAACCTCGATCACTACGTTCTCCACTATCTCTCAAATTTCGTTGACGTCATATTGGACCACCATCTCCTCTTTAGTATTGGAGATTTCTCCCACTGTGGTCGTCAGTCTGTTTTCAAGAAAAATAAGTGATATTTCCATTACCATTGAATAGAAAAAATTACAGATTATCAAGATTTCTCTTTTTGATTACAATGAAAAGAAATAAAAAGAAACAGACAGAGAGAACTTATAAAATACGTCGCTCTCTTTTTACAAAACTTTTTACAAAAAATCGTAGGATTCGAGGCAGCTATAGAGATCGGTCATTTCCCCGTTGACGATCTGACGTTGATGGTTGGAGGCAAGCTCATTCTTCTTCTCTTCTGTTCTTCGAAGAAGTTTAAGCTCTTGCGCACGAGAGAGATCTGGCCAAATGTCTTCTTTTCGCTGCTGGTACCAAAGTTTCAAGGCTCTCGCGCGTAATTGAATTGCCAAAGGGTCAAAAGGTCATGTCTGAGTTCTCTTGAGGGGTATTTATAGGCCTTCGATTGTTGAAGCGGTTTCCTTATAAATAGGAATAAGATTTGATTTATTTGTAAATAGAATGGAAATCTCTTTGTAATCTTGATGAGATCTTGATTTGATTTGCTCTACATTTATTGAATCGGGTCCTGTTTCTACACCAAAAAATAATTGAACTCAAATTAGAATTTGCAGAATCAATCAAACTCAAACAGAATTAATTAGAATCTTGCACCAAAAAATTAATTAAACTCTGATTAGAATTTGTAAAATACACAAAACAGACCGGACGGAACAAATTCAAATTATCAATGCACCAGATTGGACCTCACAGCCGTGAGGCCGATGGCCAGCCTCGCATCAATTCTGAATTTTTTTCTTAATTAATTAATTATTTTTTATTAATTATTTTTTAAATTTTTTTATTTTTTTATTTTTTTCTCTTTCTCTCTCGGGTTTGGCCTCGTGTCTCCGAGGCTGGGAGCCTCGCGGCCATGAGGTCCTCCCCATTTAATTTTTTTTTATTTGTTGTGGCTTTGGCCACTTTGGCCTCCTAAGCCTTGCAGGCGCCAGCGAGACTAGGAGCCTCTTGTGAGCCCGCCAGGCTCTCTCCCTTCATTTTTATTTTATTTTTTCTTTTGTGCGTGACCTCATGAGCCTCGTAGGACCACAAGGCTGGGAGCCTTGCAGGAGCCTACAAGGCTCTCTTTCCCTTTATTATTATTTTTATTTTTTATTTTATTTATTATTATATTATTATTATTTATTTTGATTTGGAGTTTGATTTGGACTCGGATTTTGGATTCGGACTCGGATTTTGGATTTGGACTCTGATTCAGATTTTAGATTCAAATTCGGATTCGGATTTTGATTTTGAATTCGAACTTAGATTATTTTTATCATTCTACATAATTATTTTCCTTAACTACGGTAAGTTTTCTCATTACGAACATAAATTAGACATTTTCTTTTATATTTCTTAACGAGATTTTAGATCTATTACAGGATATAGCCGTAATTATTTTCCTTAACAATGACCCACACTCGTCTGCTTCTCAAATTTTTCTAATATGTTTGGAGAACCAAAAGATCTCATGTACTTTTCATAAGATAAAAAATTTCGGGTGTGTGACATTGTTTATTTCCTGCCTAGCATCTTTAAAGTAAGAATGGTAAATGGTTGTCGGCAACCCCCAATTTCAGCAGTTTTGCAAGTTGTATACTTAGGAACATGCATTTGGTACACCCAGCTTTGAACTAATTAAGTGATTGGCAATATTAATCATAACTAAGCAAACAAACTTGAAAGTTCTCAACTATCAGCAAGAGGAGACTATAGAAGCAACCTTTTGTTTTTACTTATGAAACCATCCTATTTGGGGTAATAGATGTTGACGAAAAAAATTAATATTCTCTTGACTCAATGATTTGTACTTATTTCCATTCATTGTATGATATCAAGGAACTCTTTGTAATATTGATTTGATAATGAATAAAAAATTTTATTTTAAGAAATTTATTATCATTCATTCAGAAGTAACTATTAACTTGATGAATGATTTTGATTTTGATCATCAGAGGTAACTGTTAACTTGATGAACATTTTGATTTTGATCATCAGAGGTAACTGTTAACTTGATGATTCTTTTGATTTTGGTCATCAGAAATAACTGTTAACTTGATGAACATTTTGACTCTTCAGAATATTATTCAGAGATTATTATTAACTTGACAATATAAAGCCATTATTCAAACGCCCAAAATAAATTTTGCTTTGAATTAATAAGTTTCTTGAATCAGGATAGAACTAACAATTAACTTTCCTGAACAAATTAAAATTTGTGATGTTTAGTGACTTATAGTATAACAACTTCTGAATTACCAAAGGTAATTTTTAACTTAGCAAATTTGGAGGAAAAGAAGTTTTATTTGCTAGAGATAATTTTTAACTTAGCAAATTTGGAGGAAAAGAAGTTTTGTTTGCCAGAGATAATTTTTAACTTAGCAAATTTGGAGGAAAAGAAAAGGAGTGTGACTTTACAAAAATTCGTGCTTTCGACAGAGGTAATTTTTAACTTAGCAAATTTGGAGGAAAAGAAGTTTTGTTTGGCAGAGGTAATTTTTAACTTAGCAAATTTAGAGGAAAAAAAAAGAGCGTGACTTTACAAAAATTCACGCTTTTGCCAGAAATAATTTTTAACTTAGCAAATTTGGAAGAATGAGAAGTTTTGTTTGCCAAAGATAATTTTTAACTTAGCAAATTT
The DNA here is from genome assembly GCA_036321105.1 of Dracaena cambodiana. NCBI lineage: Eukaryota > Viridiplantae > Streptophyta > Magnoliopsida > Asparagales > Asparagaceae > Dracaena > Dracaena cambodiana. Next base: position 40,624,772 of record JAYEPQ010000007.1, read on the forward strand.
AGAGGAAAAGAAAAAGAGCGCGATTTTACAAAAATTCGCACTTTTGCAAAAGGTATTTCTAACTTAGCAAATTTGGAGGAATGAGAAGTTTTGTTTGCCAGAAATAATTTTTAACTTAGCAAATTTGGAGGAAAAGAAAAAAAACACGACTTTACAAAAATTCGCGCTTTCACCAGAGGTAATTTTTAACTTAGTAACTTTGGAGGAATGAGAATTTAGATTTGTCAAAGTTAATTTTTAACTTGACAAATTTTAGTGGAAATGGAATTTAGATTTGGCAGACACAACCTTGTGAAGATTCACGTTGTGTATCTGAGCTTCTTACAACATGACTTTATGAAATTCGCATTTTTTTTTAGGAAATTCTGATTTCAGAATCGCAAATCTCAAATAAGAACAAGTTCGCGGGATTTTAGCCTTTCAATTGAAAGTTAAGAATAATATTTCTTCAGAAATTTTTTATTGATTAGCATTATTATTTTATCATCATTCGGCTTTGCCGAACGATATGCACCATTAGAATGGACTGGATCAATGATAAAATGTCCTTCTCACTTTGATTGGAACTTTCCTTTGGATTTTTAATTGGTTATAATTGGTCTTCTTACTGAAAAAACCAAATTTTCTTTCTTGAAAGTTCTCTATTTAACCTTTTTATTAAAAGTTATGGAGATTCGCGTTTGGTAAAGTTCAATATTTTGCTGAGCTTCCAAATGCTTATCATCAAGAACTTCTAACTCCGGAAGTCTTTGTTGATATCTTTCTTCTTGTGTCATTTTGGTTGCTACCACAACCTTTAATGACGGAATTTGAATTTTCAAAGGTAATACTGCTTCAGACCCATACACCAAAAAAACATGGCGTAGCATTTGTAGGAGTTCTGACAATAGTTCGATAAGCCCAAAGAAATTCTCCAAGCTTTTATCCCAATCTCGTTGGTTGAATGAAACGAACTTTTTAAGAAGCTTCACAATAGTTTTATCGAAAGTTTCTGCCAAACCATTTGTTGCTAGATAGTATGGAGACAAAACTACACTTTCAATTCGATACTTATTGCAAAACCTAGAGAATGACTGACTCACAAACTGAGATCCGTTGTTATGAATGATTCTCCTAGGTACTCCAAAGAGGTATATAATATTATGTTTGATGAATTTAATTACATCTGAAGATTTTACTTCAGTTAAAGCAACTGGTTCAGTCCACTTTGAGAAGTAATCTGTTATAGCCAATATAAATCGATGGTCCCTCGTTGAAGGCGGGGAGATTGATCCAATAATATCCATTCCCCATTGTTCAAATTGCCATGATGTAGTCGTTGGGTGGAGATACTTTGGAACTTGATATATGAAGTCCACATATATCTGACAGGCTCTATATTTTTTAGCATAAATGACTATGTCTGTCATCATTTTGGGCTAGTAATAACCCATTCTTCAGAGTCTATCCCATAATTTTGGTCCTAGTTAATATGCTCTGCAAATAGCACTATGAGCTTTTTCAAGTGCTTCTTAAGCTTTTTTGTTAGAAAGACAACGAAGTAAAATCCCATTATAAGATTTTCTCAATAATGTATAAAGTTCGGCATTATAATAGAATCGAACATTTTTTCTTCGAATTGTTGTTGCTTCTTTAGGATCTTCTGGTAATATTCCATAAAGAACATAATATATGTAAGGAAATTGCCAATCTCTTATTTCAAAATTAGACTCAAGAGCATGTACTTCATCTGTTTCTTGTTTCTTATCTAAATTTAGTTCCACCTTAAACTCATACTTTGGGCAAAACAATTCTTTACTTCTCACTATTATATGTTTGCTAGCGTTTCTGGGTAACACTAAAGTAGCAGCCAAGGAAACTAGTGCATCTGCATAATCATTCTAGTGACGTGATACATTACTGATATAGAAACTATTAAAACTATTAGCTATTTTTATTACTGCTTGGTAATATGACAACAGATCTTCATTTCTGACTTTATATTCTCCTTTAACTTGGTTTATAACAAGTTGGAAATCTCTGTATACTTCTAAATACTTCATCTCCAACTGTCTGGCTATTTTTAAACCAACTATTAGGGCATTGTATTCAGCAACATTATTAGAACATGAACTTGTCATTGAGTATGCTCTAGGAATAATATGGTTATAGGGGGAAACAAAATTAACCCCCACTCCTACTACCATCTTTCCTTGAGATCACATTCTAGAAGCGCCATCAAAGAAAAATTGCCATACATTTTCTATAACAGCATTTACGTCAGCAGTTTCTTGTCAAATATTTTTCTTCGGAATTATATTTCCTTCACCTACTTTCCCAGGGATATCCTCATATAATTTTGAAGATGCTGGAATTCGGTGTTCAGCTAAAAAATCAGCTATAGCTTGTCCTTTAATTGAATTTTGTGGAATGAAATTTATATCATATTGTGATAGTAGAATGGCCTAATTAGATAATCTGAAATTTAATGACCCCGGCTTGGTCATTAATATTCTTAAACGATTAACTCTCGATATAACGTGGATTGTTTATCCCACTAAATAGTATCGCATTTTATGTATTGCAAATACTAAAACTAGACATTCTTTTTTCACTGGATTATATCGATGTTCAGCTCCAATCATCATTCTACTGAGATAATTGTTGGCGATGAAAATTTTTAAGTAAATAGGATTTTCCATAACAGAACGCGGAGCTAACTCCGTAGCTCCGCGTTTGGCTATTTTAGCCTCGCGTTTGAACAAAACGCGGAGTTATTTAATAGCTCCGCGTTAGTTCCGCGTTCGGGTTTTTTAGCTCTGCGTTTTGATAAATTTATCTCCGCGTGAGCAGATAACCAGAATCTCAAACTGATTGAGATTATGATTTGGGCTTGTTGGCGGTGAAAATTTCTAAGTATATAGGATTTTCTATAACAGAACGCGGAGCTAACTCTACAGCTCCGCGTTTGGCTATTTTAGCCTCGCGTTTGAACAAAACGCGGAGTTATTTAATAGCTCCGCGTTAGTTCCACGTTCGGGTTCTTTAGCTCCGCGTTTTGATGAATTTATCTCCGCGTGAGCAGATAACCAGAATCTCAAACTAATTGAGATTATGATTTGGGCTTATCCAAATACCCAAATTAAGTCCGATCAAAACTCTAAATCAAGAAGATTTAAATCAAAACTAAGATATTTAATTGGAATCCTTGATGAGAACAAATTCTATTTAGATAGAACTCTTATGTCATCCTAGGGCTATAAATATCCTCTTGAGGAAGCCCTAGGGGTCTTCTTTTTCGGCACCTGAGATTCCTTTGGAGAGTTTTGGAGAAGTTCGAGTTACGCATAAAGTCTTGAACGAATCAAGACCAGAGGAGATCGGTTCTACAGTCGGCCTCCATCTTCAAGAGAAGAGTTCGACATCAGATCGTCCAAAAGAGCTGCTTGACAGATCCCATTGCCACACAGATCTCACGATTATTATAAAAGAGAGCGATATTCTATAAATCCTCTCATTTGTTCTTCTTTTTCTTTTGTTCACTTTTATTGTAATTTGAGTTTATTCAATGGAAGGAAGGCAAGGAAATTCTGCTGCGAACAAACTGACGACTACAGTGGGAGACGTCTCTTTCACTAAAGAAGATATTGTGGCGCAATTGGACGTCGATATGATTGGATCCGACGTAGATATGCTGGTCGTTGAAATCGACCAGCAGAGGTACGAGGAGTACCTCTCCTCTGAATCAGGTAACCTGAATGAGACACGACACTATCGTCGCGTGCGCTCCAATACCCGAGCTACGGGTAAAAAGGTATCCACCGATGAACGGGGATCCTTGGAGACCATGGCCATAGAGCTAGTGTTCGAGTAGGGAATCCTAGCAGAGGATGGACCCTCTACTGCAGAAGAAGGCCTGGGAACTGGATTGATCAGAACCCAACTCCGAAATAGAAATCGGAGAGCGAGGCGAAAAGCCCTCAAAACCCGCATTGAACGCGAGGCTAGTTTCATAGAATGCGAGGCTATGGTCCCTCGCAACCTGATCCGCACTAATCACGAGATCAGTCCTTATCGCGTTAAACGTGAAGTTACAACTTGCGCTGATCGCAAGGAAAAGCCAGCGTGTGATTCTCTGCGCGAGGCTATTACTGAGCTTAGCGAGAAATGCGAAGCCAGTAAGATTTGTGTTAATCGCAATATCTTTGATACTCGAGATAAACGCGAGTATAAAATCTCCTTAAAGTCAGCATGTAACTCTCCACGCGAGGCTATTACTGGGCTTAGCGATAGATGCGAAGCCAGTACAACTTGTGAGAAACGCAAGATTTCTTACACTCGCGAGGAACGCGAGGATAAAAATTCCTCACAGCCAGTGTGTGATTCTCCACGCGAGGCTAATACTGAGCTTAGCGAGAAACGCGAAGCCAATAGTACTTGCGAGAAATGCAATATTTCTTACACTCGTGAGGAACGCGAGGATAAAAATTCCTCACAGCCAGCGTGTGATTCACCACGCGAGGCTAATACTGAGCTTAGCGAGAAACGTGAAGCCAGTAGTACATGCGAGAAACACAAGATTTCTTACACTCGCGAGGAACGCAAGGATAAAAATTCTTTACAACCAGCTGTTCGTCGCAAAAGTTTCTTCGCTTCCTTCCATTGAATACATCTTAGATTACAATAGAAGTGAACAAGATATATAAAGAACAAACGAGAGGATTTTATGGTTCAATCTCTCTCTTTTACAATGTGTTGTGGGATCTGTGGCGATGGGATCTGTCAAGCAGCTCCTTTTGACGATCAGTATGTTGAAATCTTCTCTTTTAAAGATATCGGCCGAATATAGACGATCTTCTCTGGTTTTGATTTGTTCAAGGCTCTCTCTCGTAACTTGAACTTCTCAAGAACTCCAGAAAGAAGATGGTGATTTTCTCTGATCCTCACGAACTCAAGGCTCTGTGCGTAACTTGAATTCTCCAAGATTTCAGAAGATGATCAGCAAAGGCTTCAAGGCTCTCTCGCGTACTTGAATTGCTAAAGGATCGATAGGAGGCTTCTGATGCCAAAAAGAAGAAGACTAGGGTTTCACCAGGAAGGTATTTATAGCCCCAGGTTAATGCAAGAGTTTTTATCTAAATAGAACTCACATTCATCAAGGATTCCAATCAAATATCTTAGTTTTGATGGAATTCTGATTAGACTTGATTCGGGTATTTAGATAAGCCCAGAATCATAATCTCAATCAATTTGAGATTCTGGTTATCTGCTTACGCGGAGCTTTAATCGCATCAAAATGCGATGCTAAATAACCAAAACGCGGAGCTAACGCGGAGCTATTGATCATCTCCGCGTTTTACTCAAACGCGAGGCTAATACAAGCCAGACTGCGGAATCAACGCGGAGCTATTAAACATCTCCGCATTTTATTCAAACGCAGGGTTAATATAACCAAACGCGGGGCTATTGAATTAGCTCCGCGTTCTGTTGTGGAAAATCCTTTTAACTTAAAAATTTTCACTGCCAACAGAACCCCCTCGAAAGTTTTCAAAATGGCTTAGACTTCAGCAGATTTTGAAATACTTTGGATTCTTTTAACTGAAACGCGGAGTTAGAATACCAAGTCTATCTCGCGTTATGCTCACTTACGCGGAGCTAATCAGCTTCACTTCGTGTTCAGTGAAATGAGTAATTATGTCATTAATTACCCTGAGTTTCCACGCCGAATACCAAGCGACGGAAATTCTGTTTAAATAGAGTCTTCCGGCTCATCTTCTTCTTCATCTCATCCGAAGAATTTCTGAGAATTCGAGTGACTCACGAATGATCTTCAACTGATCTTCGTTCAATTCTCCATAGATTTTCATCATTAGGATGTCTCTCCAAAGGAGTTTGGCTTTTCGCAAGTTGGCCGGCGTTGATGGCAGCAGCCGTGAAGGTAGACGCGACGGCGAACCAGTCTATGCAGCGTCTTCCGAAGGTAAAAACCTCATTTCTTGGTTTTCTAAGAACCATTCTGAGATATTTTGGCTTGGTTTATTCTGGACGATTTCTTATCTTGTTGGCGAGATCGCCGTTTTATTGTGTCGTCCCTGCGCTTGAAACGCGGGGCTTTACTAGTAGTCTCAATGAATCCGCATGGCTATCTTTGATTAGCAGTCGCGATGAATTGCGAGGCTATCTTTGATTAGCAGTTGCGATGAATTGCGAGGCTATCCTTGATTAGCAGTCGCTATGAATTGCGAGGCTATCCTTGATTAGCAGTCGCGATGAATTGCGAGGCCATCTTTGATTAGCAGTCGCGATGAATTGCGAGGCTATCTTTGATTAGCAGTCGCGATGAATTGCGAGGCTATTCTTGATTAGCAGTCGCTATGAATTGCGAGGCTATCTTTGATTAGCAGTCGCTATGAATTTGAAAGAGAAGGAAAGAGCAGAAAGAAATCTTGTCCCCCTTTAAGCGAAGTTATCGCATCATCCTCTGCGTTTAAAGCGCGAGGCTATTTCTTTAACTGTGCGCGGAGTTAGCTTAGCTCCGCGTTTTCACTCTTTTGGAAACTCTGTTCCTTTTGCAGTAAGTCCAGTCCTTCCTGAAGAGGAATGTATGTGGGTCCATTGATCTTCATCAGCAAAAGTAATTCTAAGGAAGTCAGAAGCATATACTTTCCAACATAGTTGCAAGTTTCAAGCTCTGGCTCCGAGAGATAAACTCCTGAAGGGGCTGTAAATAAGGAGCTGCAGCACTTGCAGTGCAGAATTGCAGCACTTGCAGTTCAGAATTGCGCTTCAGTGCAGCACTTTCCTTTCCTCTCGTGCTTCATTTCGGATGACAGATCCTAATTGACATTTGCAGAGGAGATCTTTTGCATGTGAACCAGGGAACTGAGCTTCAACACTCCGTAGAGAAATCTTGAATTTCTTTTGCATGTGAACCAGGGAACTGAGCTTCAACACCCCGTAGAGAAATCTTACTGTTTGGTTATTGATGAGTTTGATCATGTAAAACCTTTTGGGAGAGCATAACTCTCTCTTTGTAATCTTTCCTTCTTTTATAAATAAAGGCAAATTATTTTCCTCTCTATCTGTCAGCTTCAATAAACTTGCTTGCTCAACAAATAGATGGTCAATAATTTTGGTAAAATAGTCTAAGGCACTTCTGCGTTACTTAGACTGATAATACCCAAATGATCGGATAAAAATCGCCTTAACTTAGATGGAAGCGCCTAATTGCACTCGTCAAAAATCTAAGTTTTTCCATGAAAACGCGAAGCTAAGTCACAGGCTATCCTCACGTTTTGTATAGTTGCGCGGAGTTAAACAATTTCGCATTTTCCATCATCTCGCGAGGCTAATTACTTCGCGTGTTGGAAAATAACTGACCAGTCACTTTCTCCGAAATTCACGCCGAATTCCAAGAGGCGGTTTCTTTCATTTAAAAGAAATCCCTATTTGAGAATTTTCCAGAAATTTAGAGATTCAGGCGATCAGAGTTCCGGCGACCCGATCTTCTTCCGACCGAATTTCTCCAGATTTTCAGTCGATTTTCCTCAGCAATGGCACCCAAAACTCGTGCTACTTCTCGAGCGGCTCCATCTTCGGCAACTGGCGCAAGCAGTGGTGGCGGCGGCCAAGGCAGCGACGCACCAGCCCACATTTCGCCCATCGGGGGTAAGAATCTCTCAATCGAGACTCTTTAGAACATTTCTAGAGTGATTTGGCTTAAATTTAGCTGATCGATCAACTCTTTTACCGGCGAGATCGCCGTACTCCTGCCGTAAGGCTTGGAGAAGAAGAAAAGTCTCTGACTGTCTTCTTACGCGAAGTTATCGCGTCATCCTCGCATTTTTTGAAGCGCGGGGCTATTTTGAGTAGCAGTCGCGCTGAAACGCGAGGCTATTTTAAGTAGCAGTCGCGCTAAAACGCGAGGCTATTTTAAGTAGCAGTCGCGCTGAAAACGCGAGGCTATTTTAAGTAGCAGTCGCGCCGAAAATGCGAGGCTATTTTAACTTCTGCGCGGTCTAATCTTTAGCTTCGCGCGTCCATACTTAGAGAAATTTTCTGCCCTATAGAAACTTCTCTCACTCTGGTACTTCTTTTTGCAGTAGGGTATTCGATGGAATTGAGGAAAGTCAGGCGGCCATCTCTAAAGCCCAGGAGACGATTGCCAGAGCTCGGGCCACCTTGATAGAAAATGAACTCCGATTAGGAGAATCTGTCAAGAAGCGGGAGATGTTGCTTGTCCAGCAGGAGCAGATTCAGCAGAAAGAGATGGCCAGGAATCGTGCCATAGAAGAATCTCGTCAGCAACAACTTACAATAAGTGATGATGAGTTGCGTAGGCAAGCTCAACAAACTGTGGAGGCTTCTCATCGTAGAAATTTGGACGAGACAATAAACCAATTGAGACTCCTGGGAGGCCAATAGTTTCATCTCTCTTTACGCTTTTATCTTCCTTATAATAAGAACTTCGTAAACAGGAGAGAGATAACCTTACGATGTTTCTTTGAAATTCTTTTTGTATCTTCACCTTTTTAATAAAGATGATTCTTTTGACTCTTTTATTTGCCGGCTTCAAAACAGATTTGCTTGCCTAACAAATAACTTGTCGTCAAAACGATTTATCTCGGTATCGTTTATGCTCAATTTCTTGAACCGAAATAACAATTAAAGTTTAATATGGGATTTTTAGCAAACCCCCAGCTATTAACGGATTTGATTAGCCTTTACCAACTACAGTTTGAGTTGGGCTAGCCATATTATTCCTCTCAACATGGTGAGTTGTCGAGGAGTACGTTTGGGCTTAAATGCCAAACTTTTCCTCTTCCCTTTACTTTATCGGTATTGGGCGATTCATACTTTCACCCCAGTATGATGGGTTGGCGAGAAACTCGTTCTCTTCCCATTGCCTAGTTGGCGTTGGGCAATTCATACTTTTACCCCAGTATGATGAGTTGGCGAGAAACTTGTTCTCTTCCCCTTGCCTAATTGGCGTTGGGCAATTCATACTTTTACCCCAGTATGATGGGTTGGCGAGAAACTCGTTCTCTTCCCATTGCCTAGTTGGCGTTGGGCAATTCATACTTTTACCCCAGCATGATGAGTTGGCGAGAAACTTGTTCTCTTCCCATTACCTAGTTGGCGTTGGGCAATTCATACTTTTACCCCAGCATGATGGGTTGGCGAGAAACTTGTTCTCTTCCCATTACCTAGTTGGCGTTGGGCAATTCATACTTTTACCCCAGCATGATGAGTTGGCGAGAAACTTGTTCTCTTCCCATTACCTAGTTGGCGTTGGGCAATTCATACTTTTACCCCAGCATGATGGGTTGGCGAGAAACTTGTTCTCTTCCCATTGCCTAGTCGGCGTTGGGCAATTCATACTTTTACCCCAGCATGATGGGTTGGCGAGAAACTAGTTCTCTTCCCATTGCCTAGTTGGCATTGGGCAATTCATACTTTTACCCCAGCATGATGGGTTGGCGAGAAACTTGTTCTCTTCCCATTGCCTAGTTGGCGTTGGGCAATTCATACTTTTACCCCAGTATGATAGGTTGGCGAGAAACTCGTTCTCTTCCCATTGCCTAGTTGGTGTTGGGCAATTCATACTTTTACCCCAGTATGATGGGTTGGCGAGAAACTAGTTCTCTTCCCATTGCCTAGTTGGCGTTGGGCAATTCATACTTTTACCCCAGTATGATGGGTTGGCGAGAAACTCGTTCTCTTCCCATTGCCTAGTTGGCGTTGAGCAATTCATACTTTTACCCCAGTATGTTGGGTTGGCGAGAAACTTATTCTCTTTCCATTGCCTAGTTGGCGTTGAGCAATTCATACTTTTACCCCAGTATGATGGGTTGGCGAGAAACTTGTTCTCTTCCCATTGCCTAGTCGGCGTTGGGCAATTCATACTTTTACCCCAGCATGATGGGTTGGCGAGAAACTAGTTCTCTTCCCATTGCCTAGTTGGCGTTGGGCAATTCATACTTTTACCCCAGCATGATGGGTTGGCGAGAAACTTATTCTCTTCCTATTACCTAGTTGGCGTTGGGCAATTCATACTTTTACCCCAGCATGATGGGTTGGCGAGAAACTTGTTCTCTTCCCATTGCCTAGTTGGCGTTGGGCAATTCATACTTTTACCCCAGTATGATGGGTTGTCGAGAAACTCGTTCTCTTCCCATTGCCTAGTTGGCGTTGGGCAATTCATACTTTTACCCCAACATGATGGGTTGGCGAGAAACTTGTTCTCTTCTCATTGCCTAGTTGGCGTTGGGCAATTCATACTTTTACCCCAGTATGATGGGTTTGCGAGAAACTCGTTCTCTTCCCATTGCCTAGTTGGCGTTGGGCAATTCATACTTTTACCCCAGTATGATGGGTTGGCGAGAAACTCGTTCTCTTCCCATTGCCTAGTTGGCGTTGGGCAATTCATACTTTTACCCCAGCATGATGGGTTGGCGAGAAACTTGTTCTCTTCCCATTGCCTAGTTGGCGTTGGGCAATTCATACTTTACCCCAGTATGATGGGTTGGCGAGAAACTCGTTCTCTTCCCATTGCCTAGTTGGCGTTGGGCAATTCATACTTTTTAGGTCAGAGGCGCTTAATTACACATGCCTAAAAGAAGATTGGGGGCTATTCAAACTTGAGAACTAAGCACACCAAATTTGGGTCAGAGGCGCCAAACTGCGCATGCCCAAGAGAAGACTGATGGTGGTTCAAACTTGAGAACCAAACTGGAGGCGGTTCAAGGCTCTCTCGCGTAACTTGAACTGGGCACTCTAAACACACCAGGTTTAGGTCAGAGGTGCCAAACTGCGCATGCCTAAGAAAAAGACTGGAGGTGGTTCAAACTTAAGAACCAAACGCACCAGGTTTAGGTCAGAGGCGCCAAACTGCGCATGCCTAAGAAAAAGACTGGAGATAGTTCAAACTTGAGAACCAAACACACCAGGGTTTAGGTCAGAGGCGCCAAACTACGCATGCCTAAGAAAAGACTGGAGGTGGTTCAAACTTGAGAACCAAACGCACCAGGTTTAGGTCAGAGGCGCTCAATGCGCATGCCTAAGAAAAAGAAGACGCGTATCTCCAAGGGTACTAAGAATAGTATTTCTTCAGAAATTTGCCATTGATTGGCATCATCATCCTGTCGCCGTCTTGATTCATTAAGCGATAGGCTCCACTGGAGTATACTGTCTCCACAACAAACGGTCCTTCCCACTTGGGTTCAAATTTACCCTTAGTCTTGTGGGTTAGCACCATTGGCCTCTTAACAGCCAGAACCAAGTCTCCTTGTTTAAAGGTCCTTGGCTTAACACTCTTATTGAACGTTCGAGACTCGAGCTTGATACAACTCAATTTGCTGTTGAGCCCTGAGACGTTTTTCATCTAACGCCTCTAGTTCTTGCAATCTTTGCTGATGGTGCTCTTCTGTCCTCATCTTCGTGGCTAAAGCCACTCTCAAGAATGGTATCTGGATTTCAAAAGGCAGAACAGCCTCACTTCCATAAACCAAAGAGAATGGGGTAGCTTTGGTCGGGGTGCGAACGGTGGTGCGATAAGCCCACAAACATTCTCCCAACTTTTCATCCCAATCTCGTTTATTAGAAGAGACGAACTTCCGAAGGAGTTTAATAATCGTCTTGTTGAAAGCTTCAGCTAACCCATTAGCCGCGGGGTTATATGGCGTTGAAGCAATATCTTTGATTCTGAACTTGTTGCAGAATCTGGAGAATCCCTAACTAATGAATTGCGGACCATTATCATGAATAACCCGTCGAGGGACGCCAAAACGGTAAATGACATGATGCTTAATGAACTTAATCACATCTGTCGTCTTCACTTCTTTCATGGGCACGGCTTCGGCCCATTTTGAAAAATAATCGGTTATTGTAAAAATAAACCGATGTCCTCTGGATGACGGGGGAGTTATTGGCCCTACAATGTCCATTCCCCAGGCTTCAAATGGCCAGCTTGCAACGGTATTGTGCAAGTATTATTGGGGTTGATGAATAAAATTGGCATGTATTTGGCATGCATGACATCGTTTAGCGTATGCCATTGCTTCCGTAACCATGCTCAGCCAGTAGTACCCTAGCCTTCTTATACGGTCTCCAAGTTTAGGACCGGGCAGATGAGCTCCACATACTCCATCGTGTGTTTCTCTCAGCACTTGTTCTGCTTCTGCTTTCGATATGCAGCGTAGCAATAGACCACCTCTTGACTTTCTATACAAAGTCTGAAGTTTATGGTCATAATAAAATCTTTGGGCCTTCCTCTTTATTGAGGTGGCTTTCTTAGGATCTTCTGGTAATATCCCATGCAAGGCATAATCCACAAACAGAAATCGCCAATCACGGGGTTCTAACTTTAAGCCAATCTGGCATACCTCTTCGGCTTGAGATACCACATCTGGGTGGAGGAGTTCTCTACTACCAATGGTGATGCTTTTAGCTTCACCTGGCGGAATTGCCAGCGTTGCGGCTAATGCGGCAAGAGCATCTGCATAAATGTTCTCGTTTCGAGATACGTGATATATGTAGAATTGTTCAAAATATCCTGCTAGCTCAGTAGCTAGCTGATGATAGGGGATGAGGGCTTCATGTCTGACTTCATACTCACCTGTCATTTGATTGACAATGAGCTTAGAATCTCCATATGCCTCTAGATGGTTCACCCCCAGTTGCAGAGCTACTTTTAAGCCGATAATAAGTGCGTTGTACTCCGCTACATTATTAGTGCACGGTTCTGTTAATGAGTAACCGTTAGGCAATATATGTTTATGTGGGGATATTAGTACAACCCCCACTCCAGCAGCAGATCGTCTCGCGGCACCATCAAAGAACATTTGCCAAGGCTGTTCTCCGGTAACTGTGTTGACTTCTGATGTCTGCTTTAATTTGGACCAATTGGTTGGTCTGCAAGGAAATCAGCAATTGCCTGTCCCTTCATGGCCTTTTGAGGGACAAAATGTATGTCATAGGGCGATAGTAAGAGCGCCCACTTTGCCAATCGGCCATTCAAGGATCCTGGTTTTGTCATCAGAATCTTCAGGGGATTAACCCGTGATATGACATGAATTGTTTGCCCCGAAAGGTAGTGTCGCATTTTCTAAACAGCAAACACTAGGGCTAAACATTCTTTTTCAATCGGGGTATACCGCTGTTCGGCCCCAATCATTGTTCTACTTAAATAGTAGAGGGCATGTTCATGGCCGTGCTCATTATATTGAGCAAGTAATGCTCCTAAAGCATTATCCATGGCCCTTACATATATAAGAAAGGACTGCCCAGGGGCTGGTGCCATTAGTACAGGAGGCTTAGTAAGGTACTCCTTGAGGTCATCAAATGTCTGCTGACATGCCTCATCCCATATGAAAGACACTCCCTTCTTCATAAGTTTGGAGAATAGTTGGCATCGTCCAGATAAGTTGGATATGAAGCGTCGAATATAAGCGAGCTTTCCTTGTAATCCCCTTAATTCTTTAAGATTGCGGGGAGGCGGCATTTCGCTAATCGCTTTTACCTTTTTCGGGTCGAGGAAAATTCCTTTTGAAGTTATTACGAACCCTAGAAACTTCCCGCTGGATACCCCCATGAATGACTTGGTAGGATTCATCTTCAAGTGATGTTTCCGCATAAGATCGAAGACCACTCTTAAATCATGAAGATGATCTTCTTTGTCTTTACTTTTAACTGCTAAGTCATCCACATAGCACTCCACTGTTCTGCGTAGGTGTTCTTTGAATATGGCGCTCATTGCGCGTTGGTAGGTGGCACCTGCATTCTTTAATCCGAATGGCATCACCGTATAACAGTATACCCCCTGTGGCGTTCTGAAAGCTGTATGCTTTTCATCATCCGGGTGCATCTTGATTTGGTTATAACCTGAGAAGCCATCCATAAAGGATATCCTCTCATAGCCGCAAGTATTATCGATCATCACGTCGGTGATGGGGAGTGGAAATTCATCCTTGGGACATGCAGCGTTCAGATTTCGAAAGTCAATGCATATCCAGATTTTGCCATTCTTTTTGCGAATTGGCACTATGTTTGCCACCCAGTCTCGGTGTTGTTCTTCACGGATGAACCCGGATTGTATAAGCTTGTTGACCTCAGCAACTATTACCTCCATCAATTCCGGTCGAAAACGCCTCTGTTGCTGTTTAACAGGTTTGACATCTTCTTTTATATTTAACCGGTGTGTGGCAATTTGAGGGTCAAGTCCAGGCATATCTTCATAACTCCATGCGAACACATCTATATACTCTTTGATAAGGGATATAAGTTCCTCTTTTTCTAATGTTTCTTCTTTGGCCAAAGGACTCTCTTCATCATTTAATAGTGACGAGGGTGGAGTAGATACATAGCCCAACCCCCTGCGGGTCTTCTGATAATAATCAGGACTCTTTCCTCTCGGTCTAAACGAGGGTATGAGATTCCGTCACCCTTTTCCAAAGTTTAATCCCGGCTTCTGGGTAAAATTATATCCCATTTTCTCCATCATATGTCGGGACCTTTGCTCATATAAGTGAAATTGAGGTGATGTTTGTTCATCACTTTCACTACTTTGTCTCTGTCGAGGCGACGTGGCCACTTTGCCGAACATGATCGGCCTTTGGGACTTCTGTCAGGGAGGCACTTCAAAGAAGTGCCCTTGATCCTTGGTTATTTTTAATTGAGAGAGGAGGGAAGACCTGAGGGGCAAATGGTATGCCGCCAGAACTTCAAGTTCGGTCAGGCCATCCGCTTCGGTGGAGGTACAAGAGGGCTCAGACTCAGTAGCTACAGCATGCTCGTAGACTAACTTTACATTTTCATTAATAACCCATTCACTTTCTATTACATCCACTATATTATCAAGACCTAAGCTAAGATCTAGGTGAGGGTTGATTTCGTAATCACCCCCATCATCTTCTCCAAGGAGCTCGTACTCAGTGTCGGCTTCATTGCCACTGTCGTCGGGCTTTGGAGACTTGCTAAGACTGTCATTGGAAGCTTCATGTGCTGGCTTGTAGAGTGCAGCATCTGTGAAGTAATTTTCCAACCCTTTGAATGGCTGCTTGTCAGCAATTAGTGTCCGGACCTCTCCTTCCTCATCGCAATATTTCATACACTGGTGAAGAGTCGACGGAACTATCATATGAGAGTGGATCCAAGGTCGCCCCAATAAAATATTGTAGGAGGTATCAGCATCAATTACGTAGCATGTAACCTCCGTTTTCAAGTCTCCAATTTGACACCGCAATCGGATCTTACCAAGAGGATGGCTATTATTAGCGTTGAATCCATAGATGGTAGTGTGTGTAGGTGTCAAGCGATGAAGGAAAATCCCCAACAGCTGCATCAATCTACTGGGCACGACGCTGAGTGCAGAACCTGAATCAATCTGAATTCGGTCCACTTTTGTGGACCCGACATATCCAGTGAAATATAAAGGCCTATTATGCTTTATATTCCTCACCTGCATGTATTCTGGGGAGAAAATGATTTGTGGGACTTGCCTCCTCACTTGATGACAGTTGGGGCAAGAGTCCCGCTCTTCGATGGCCGGTTCGACAATCTGAGCTAGGAACGACTCAGAGTCTGCCAAGGCCTCTCTTAGAGCTTCACGTGTTGATTCTGATAATCTCAACAATTCGTAAAGCGTTACTCGCGCTGGGATGTTAGCCAACTGCGCAATTATGTCAAATTCGAAGGGAGTTTCTTTGGCTCCTTCATCTCTGATAGGATTCTTCTGGAAACGAAGTCCTTTCTGCTTTGCAGGCTTTGCGAGTTCTGCATAGATATCTTTTGGATCCACTCTAGTATAGTCCTTAAGATATACCTTTCCAGATCGAGTACTGGAAGGGCCTGCCCCATCTTGATGGGTGGCCATAGTTTCGGGTTCTTCTTCAGAATCTGTGAAGGCCCCCGAAACTACATATTCTTCCTTTATATCTGCAGAAATGGCATTAACAAGTCGTTTCTTCTCTTGACCTCCTGAAGTAGTCCATTGTTCATCTTCCAGCAAGTCAGGGTGAACCCACATAACTTCCCCCTTTTGGGTTGTTACGGGAACAAGTCCCTCTTGGGCTTTGTTGTGCGGATCAAGATTCTTCGTGACCATCTTACCCTTAGGGATTGGGGTCACTCCTGCGGGAAACTCATGGGTTCCGACCATTATGGTTGCCATATTAGCAGTGACTTTCTTCTGCTCTTCTTTAAGCGTCAAAACTCCAGCCTCTATTAGTGCTTGGATTCTGTTCTTAAAGGAAAAACAATCCCTGGTAGGGTGTCCAACATTCCGGTGATAAAGACAGTAATTGGGGTCTTTAGTCTTACTCGCATCTTCTGTCTTCTTATTCTCCGGAAGTTTTAGCATTCCTTTCTTCTGGAGCAGGTGAAAGAGGATATGTGTCTGTTCCGCCTTGAAAGTGTAATTCCTTTCTTGTTGCGGTCTGATTTGCCTTGATCCTCGCTGTCCTTGAGGCTTTGGCTCTGGCGGAGAACCGGTTTTCTGAGGAGCAGCTTCTGACGACATGACTGCTTTTCCTTTATTCTTATTACTGTTGTTTTGGGTATATGGCTTACTACCCCCAGAGTTCCTTGATCCGCGGGATTCCTCGACTCGGCGAATCAAGTCTTCAGCTTGCTCTCCTTGTTTGAGCAGGTCCCTCCACGTTTTAGACTCTACGGCCCCTATTTTGAGGAGCACATTGGTCTTAAGGTTGTGTCGACAGGTCTCGACTAGAGTTTCCTGGATCATTCTGTGTTTACAATGTACGGACTTCTCCCGGAACCTCTCTATGAAATCTTTAACCGTTTCTTGTTCTCCTTGTCTAGTTGCAAGGAGGGAATGAACCGTAATCTCAGTGTCATCCTCAAAGAAACGTGAGAGAAATAACTTCTCTACATCAAACCAGGCATTAATAGATCCTGGGGGCAACTGCATGAACCAAGTAAGGGCAGGCCCTCGCAAAGTACTCGCGAATACTTTTGTTATAATTGGGTCATTACCCAACAGATGTCCTGCTTGTGACAAGAAATAATAGATGTGCTGACTGGGCGATCCCTTCCCGTCATAGGACTCCAACTTGAGCGGCTTATACTTTGGAGGATAGGGTACCACATCCCATTCTGCTGGATATGGTCTAAAGACCCCTGACTCCTTCAACTCTTTTTTACGCATCAAGGCTTCGAGTTGATTCTGTAACTTTTCAAGCTTTTCTTCATGCGGATCATGGAAAGAAAATCTATCTTCTTCCTCATGCATCGAGTGGGCTTTCTCCTCCTGTTCTTCTTCATTTGGAGTCTTCTTGCCCTGTTTAGCATTATCCTCAACAACTTTTAAAAGTAGCATCTTAAGGTCTTCAATCGTTTTCTGTTGCTCTCGAATCATTCTTTCTTGAGCCTCAAATCTCTGATTGATATCATCAGATTTATCTGCCATATGCGATGCTGACTTCTGTAGCCGAGACGATATAGAGGATGGGGGCGAGGCTATAGCGGAATTATCGCTGTCTTCGTCGTAAGAACCCCCTGCGAGCTTCTTATAATTTCGGGGCGGGACGGCTCCTGATCTTAGTCGAGTAATACGATGAGGTTCATCATCGCTCGATTCTGAATCATCATCCGTCTCTGCAATTTTCTTCCCTTTTCCTACCATATTGGAAGTTACAGCTCTCCCTTGTTTCAGGGGAGTGGTTCTCGTCTTCTTAGCAGGATTCTGATTTGACTCGTTTAATCGGTCGAACACAGATATCATGTTCTTGCTGCAGCCACAGTTATCCGTCACGGCTGATACCGCTGTCACAAGTTGCTGGCAATGGCAACTATGTTCAACTTGAAGTTGGTCTATGCCTCTCTTCTTAGAGAGATGTTCCCTGAGGTCAGTGCCTCTAGCCATGGAATCAAGAGGTCCATTCAACTCTTGAGAGTATTTAGGAATCCACTAAAGCTTCTTTGATTGATCAACCCTGACTCTGGGGTCGGACCGATCCTCGCGTGGCTTAGGAATAGCCTCGCGTTCCACATTGCGGGCCTGAAGAATAGCTCCGCGCTTATCCACACTAGCCTCGCGTTTCTCGCTGGCTTGGTGTGTCCTTGGAAGTTTAGCTTCTGGAATAATAGCCCCGCGTGAAGGGAAGTTCTTGCACGCTGGCTTATCTTTGCGATTAACGCAGATCATAGCTTCGCGCTTAGCGTGGTTTTTACGACTGACAACTATCTGCCAATCATCCTCACGTTCCTTGTGGGTGTCAGAAGTCTTGCGTTTATTGCAAGTATCACTGGCTTCGCGTCTCTCGCTAGGCACAGTAATAGCCTCGCGTGGAGAATCACACGTTGGCTTTGAATAATTTTTATACTCGCGTAACTCGTGAGTGTTGGGTATTCTGCGACTAGCGCAACCCTTACTGGCTTCGCGTCTCTCGCTAGGCACAGTAATAGCCTCGCGTGGAAAATCACACGCTGGCTTTGAATAATTTTCATACTCGCGTAACTCGCGAGTGTTGGGTATTCTGCGACTAGCGCAACCCTTACTGGCTTCGCGTCTCTCGCTAGGCACAGTAATAGCCTCGCGTGGAGAATCACACGCTGGCTTTGAATAATTTTTATACTCGCGTAACTCGCGAGTGTTGGGTATCTTGCGTAACTCGTCAGTATTACCAGCCTCGCGTAGAAAATCACACGCTGGCTTTTCCTTGCTTTTAAGGCAAGTTGTATCTTCGCGTTTAATGCGGTAGAGTTGGTCTCGCGGGTAGCGCGAGCCAATTTGCGAGGGACCATAGCCTCGCGTCCTCTAGAGTTAGCTCCGCGTCCAAGGCAGGCTTTGAGGGCTCTACGCCTCGCTCTCCAGTTCCTGTTCCGGAGTTGGGTCCTGGTCAGTCCAGTTCCCACGTCTTCTTCGGCAATCGGAAGCTCTTCCTCGGCTAGGATTTCTTGTGTGAACTCCGGCTCTATAGCCGCAGTCTCCAGGGATCCCCGTCTCTTGGTGAATACCTTTCTACCCGTCACTCGGGCATTGGAGTATATGCGACGATAGTGCCGTGTCTCATCCAAGTCACCTGATCCGGAGGAGAGGAACTCCTCGTACTTCTGCTGGTCGATTTCAACGACCAGCGTATCTACTTCGGATCCGATCAAGTCAACGTCCGATTGCGCCACAATCTCTTCATCAGTGAAAGAGATGGCTCCCACTGCAAAAGTTCCTTCGCTTCCTTCCATTGAATACATCTTAGATTACAATAGAAGTGAACAAGATATATAAAGAACAAACGAGAGGATTTTATGGTTCAATCTCTCTCTTTTACAATGTGTTATGGGATCTGTGGCGATGGGATCTGTCAAGCAGCTCCTTTTGACGATCAGTACGTTGAAATCTTCTCTTTTAAAGATATCGGCCGAATATAGACGATCTTCTCTGGTTTTGATTTGTTCAAGGCTCTCTCGCGTAACTTGAACTTCTCAAGAACTCCAGAAAGAAGATGGTGATTTTCTCTGATCCTCACGAACTCAAGGCTCTGTGCGTAACTTGAATTCTCCAAGATTTCAGAAGATGATCAGCAAAGGCTTCAAGGCTCTCTCGCGTACTTGAATTACCAAAGGATCGATAGGAGGCTTCCGATGCCAAAAAAAAGAAGATTAGGGTTTCACCAGGAAGGTATTTATAGCCCAAGGTTAATGCAAGAGTTTCTATCTAAATAGAACTCGCATTCATCAAGGATTCCAATCAAATATCTTAGTTTTGATGGAATTCTGATTAGACTTGATTCGGGTGTTTAGATAAGCCCAGAATCATAATCTCAATCAATTTGAGATTCTGGTTATCTGCTTACGCGGAGCTTTAATCGCATCAAAATGCGACGCTAAATAACCAAAACGCGGAGCTATTGATCATCTCCGCGTTTTACTCAAACGCGAGGCTAATACAAGCCAGACTGCGAAATCAACGCGGAGCTATTAAACATCTCCGCGTTTTATTCAAACGCAGGGTTAATATAACCAAACGCGGGGCTATTGAATTAGCTCCGCGTTCTGTTGTGGAAAATCCTTTTAACTTAGAAATTTTCACTGCCAACACCAGCGTGTGATTTTCCACGCGAGGCTAATATTGAGCTTAGCGAGAAATGCGAAGCCAGTAGTACTTGAAAGAAACGCAAGATGTCTCACCTCCACGTAAATCGCGAAAATGATTGGTAGATTGTCGTTAATCATAAAAATCGCGCTAGATGCAAAGTTGTAACTTGAGTTAATCGCAAGAATAAGCCAGCTTGCAAGAATTTTCTTCCACGCGGGGCTAAAATTTCAGAAGAGAACTTCTGAAAAAATACCAAGCCAGCGTAAAACGCGAGGCTAGCGTAGCAAAACGCGAAGCTATTCTTCAGACCCACGATACAAAATGCGAAGTTATCTCTCAGCTCCGCGTAGGTCATCCCGAATATAAAATCAGGACTGATCATCACATCAATGAACCAGAACTGAACCCCAGTGATTCCAGGAAATTTCAACAGGCTCCTGGACCCTCTAAACAATTGAATGGGTCCCACGGCTCCATGACTAAAGTTACTGACCTCAGGGAGTATCTAACTAAGAAGAGAGGTATAGAACAAGTTCAGTCCAAATCTTCTTGTCATTGCCAGCAATTTATGATGGCGGTATCCGCTGTAGTGGATAATTGTTGCTGCAATAAGAATAGCATATCGGTGTTCGATCGGTTAACCGAGTTGGACAAAAACCCTACTAAGAAAGCAAAAGATACTCCCCGAAAAGAATGGAGAATTGTAACCTCTAATATGGTCGGAAAGAGGAAGAAGGTTGTAGAGATGTATAATGATTCGGAATCAAGTGATAAAAAACCTCATCACAACACCCGACTTAAGTCAGGAGCTGTCTCACCTCGAAACTATAAGAAACTTGCAAAAGGTTCTTATGACGACGACAACGATAACTCGACTATAGCTTCACCTCATTCCTCTTCATCATCTCGGCTACAAAAGTCAGTATCACATATGGCGGATAAATCAGATGATATCGATCAAAGGTTTGAAGCCCAAGAAAAGATGATTTGGGAGCAACAAAAGACAATCAAAAATCTTAAAATGATGCTCTCGAAAGTAGTCGAAAATACTCAGAAGATTGTTGAGGATAACGCTAAAAAGGAAAAAGAAATCTCACACGACAAACTGAATGAGGAAGAAGAAAAAGCCCACTCAACACATGAGGACGAGGACAAATATTCTTTTCATGATCCACATGAAGAGAAAATTGAGAAATTGCAAAGTCAACTTGAAGCGCTAACGCACAAAAAGGAGTTGAAAGAATCGGGGGTCTCAAGATCATATCCGCCTGAATGGGATATGGTACCGTACCCTCAGAAATATAAACCGCTCAAACTGGAGCCATATAACGGGAAAGGGTCTCCCAGTCAACATATTTACTATTTCTTGTCCCAAGCAGGACATTTGATGGGCAATGATCTAGTAATGATCAAGGTATTTGCAAGTACCTTGCAAGGGCCTGCCTTTATTTGGTTTATGCAGCTGCCCCCAGGTACCATTAATATCTGGTTTGATGTTGAGAAACTATTTCTCTCACGTTTCTTTGAGGATGATACTGAAATTACGGTTCATTCCCTCCTTGCAACTAAACAAGGAGAACAAGAAACAGTAAAAGACTTCATAGAAAGATTTCGGGAGAACTCCGTGCATTGCAAACATAGAATGGTCCAGGAAACTCTATTCAAGACATGTCGACATAATCTTAAGACTAACGTGCTCCTAAAAATAGGGGCCGTAGAGTCTAGGACATGGAGGAATTTGCTCAAGCAGGGAGAGCAAGCTGAAGACTTGATTCATCGAGTTGAAGAGTCTCGCGGATCAAGAAGTACTGGAAGTAGTAGGCCGTACACCCAAAACAACAATAAAAACAAGGGAAAAGCGGTGATGGCGTCAGAGGCAGCCCCACAAAAAGACAAATCCTCCTCCGAGCCCAAAGCCCCAAAATCAAAAGGGCGCAAGGTAAAATAGGCCTCAACAGGAGAGGACCTATACTTTTAAGGCGGAACAGACGCCTACCCCTTTTCACCTGCTCCTGAGGAAGGGGATGTTGAAACTTCCAGAGAATAGAAAACCGGAGGACGCTGGTAAAACCAATGACCCCAACTATTGCCTCTACCACCGAAACGTTGGACGCCCTACTAAGGATTGTTACCCTCTGAAGAACAGAATCCAAGCATTAATAGAAGCTGGAGTTCTGACGCTTAAAGAGGAACAAAAGAAGGTCACTGCCAATATGGCAACCATTGTGGTTGGAACCCATGAGTTCCTAGCAGGGGTGACCCCAATTCCAAAGGGGAAGCTGGTCACGAAAAACCATGACCCGCATAAAAAGGCACAAGGACTTGTCCCCATAACAACTCAAAAAGGGAAAGTCATGTGGGTCCATCCTGATTTACTACAGGATGAACAGTGGACTACCACAAGGGGTCAAAGGAAAAAGCGGACTATTAATGCCATTTCCGCAGAGATAAAGGAAGAATATATAGTTTCGGGAGCCTTCACAGATTCTGAAGAAGAGCCCGAAACATTGGCCACTCATCAAGATGGGATGGGCCCTTCCAATACTCGGTCTGGCAAACCATATCTCAAGGATTATACCAGAGTAGACCCGAAGAACATATACAAGGAACTCGCGAAGCCCACAAAACAAAAGGGGTTTCGTTTCCAGAAGAATCCTGTTAGAAACGAAGAGGCCAAAGAGACTACCTTCAAATTTGATATAATAGCTCAGTTAGTAAATATTCCAGCACGAGTAACGCTTTACGAGTTGTTAAGATTATCAAAATCAACTCGTGAAGCATTAAGAGAGGCCCTGACAGACTCTGAGTCATTCTTAGCTCAGATTGTCGAGCCGGCCGATGAGGAACAGGACTCTTGTCCCAGATGTCATCAAGTAAGGGGCAGGTTCCACAAATTACCTTCTCTCCGGAGGATATGCAGGTAAGAAATATAAAGCATAATAGGCCTTTATATTTCACCGGATATGTTGGATCCACAAAAGTGGAACGCATTCAAATTGATCCAGGGTCTGCACTAAGCGTTATTCCCAGAAGGCTAATGCAACTATTGGGAATATCTCCTCATCGCTTGATGCCTACAAATACTACTATCTACGGATTCAATGCTAACAACAGTTGTCCTCTTGGCAAAATCCGACTTCTGTGCCAAATTAGATATTCAAGGACGGAGGTTACATGCTACGTTATAGACACAGATACGTCTTATAACATCTTACTGGGGCAACCTTAGATCCATACTTATATGATAGTCCCATCGACTCTCCACCATTGTATGAAGTACTGTGATGAACAGGGAGAAATTCGGTTGCAGATAAGCAACCATTCAAAGAACTAGAGAATTACTTCACGGACACCAGGCTTTACAAATCAGTCCATGAGATCCCGTGCAATAATCGCAGCAGGCTTCAAAAGCCCGATGACCGCGGCAATGAAGCCGACACGGAGTACGAATCTCCTGAAGATAACGATGGGGGTGATTATGAAATCAACCCTCACATAGATTTTAATTTGAATTTTGATAATAATGTAGCTGATGTAGTAGAGAGTGAGTGGATTATCAATGAAAACATAAAATTAGTCTACGAGTCTGCTATAACTACTGAGTCTGAACCCTCTTGTACTTCCACTGAAGTGGATGGCTTGTCCGAACTTGAAGTTCTAGCGGCATATCATTTGCCACTTAGGTCATCCTTCCTCTCCTAGTCTAAAATAACTAAGGGAAAATGTCACTTCTTTAAAGTGCCTCCTCGACAAGGGTCCCAAAAGCCGATCATGTTCGGCAGAGTAATTACGTCACCTCGATAAAGACAAAGTAGTGAAAGTGATGAACAAATATCACCTCAATTTCACCTATATGAACAGAAATCCCAGTAAATGATGGAGAAAATGGGTTATAATTTTACCCAGAAACCGGGATTAAACTTCGAAAAACGGCGACAAAATCTTGTAACCTCATTTAGACCAAGAGGAAAGAGCCCCGACTATTATCAGAAGACCCGCAGGGGGTTGGGCTATGTATCTACTCCTCCCTCATCACCATCCAAACAAGAAGAAAGTTCTTCGGCCGATGAGGACTCATCTCCACTTAACCATGACTCAGATCTAAGTACCGGTGCCTGGTTTCAATCCTTGACAGCCAATATGGTTTCAACCGCACCAGAAAATAACAAGGAACCAATTGATGTTCGAGATGATTCCTAGGCTAAGCATATGGACACTCTATGGGATGTCCGCTTTGAACAACGTGACCCGCCCACAGAAGATAAGCTAGTACAGGTCAACATGGGAACGGACGAAAATCCGAAGCCCATCTTCATAAGCGGCACTTTAACTCCCTTAGAAAAAGAGAAACTTATATCTCTTATTAAGGAGTATATAGACGTGTTCACGTGGAGTTATGAAGACATGCCCGGGCTTAACCCTCAGATTACCACACACCAGTTAAATATTAAAGAAGACGCCAAACCAGTTAAACAACAGTAAAGGCGTTTTCGACTGGAATTGATAGAGGTAATAGTTGCTGAGGTCAATAAACTTATAAAATCTAGATTCATCCGTGAAGAACAACATCCTGACTGGGTGGCTAACTAGTACCGGTTCGTAAGAAGAACGGCAAAATCCGGATATGCATCGATTTTCGAGATCTGAACGCTGCATGTCCTAAGGATGAATTTCCACTCCCCATCACTAATGTGATGATTGATAATACTTGCGGTTATGAGAGGATGTCCTTTATGGATGGCTTCTCAAACTATAACCAGATTAAAATGCACCCAGATGATGAAAAGCACACGGCTTTCAGAACGCCGCTGGGGGTATATTGTTATACGGTGATGCCTTTTGGATTAAAGAACGTCGGTGCCACCTACCAACGTGCGATGAGTGTCATATTAAAAAAACACCTGCGCAAAATGGTGGAGTGCTATGTGGATGACTTAGCGGTCAAAAGCAGGAACAAAGAAGATCATCTGCATGACTTAAGGATGATCTTCGATCTTATGCGAAAGCATCATCTGAAGATGAATCCCACTAAATTTTTTATGGGAGTGTCCAGCGGGAAATTCCTTGGGTTCATAATAATCTCAAAAGGAATTTTCCTTGACCCCGAAAAGGTGAAAGCGATTAATGAAATGCCACCGCCCCGCAATCTTAAGGAATTAAGGGGGTTATAAGGAAAATTGGCATATATCCGGCGGTTTATTTCTAATCTATCAGGACGATGCCAATCGTTCTCTGGACTCATGAAAAAGGGGGTTTCTTTCATATGGGACGAGGCATGTCAACAAGCATTTGACGATCTCAAAGAATATCTCACCAAACCTCATGTTTTTATGGCACCAGTCCCTGGACAGCCGTTCCTTATATATGTGAGGGCCATGGATAATGCCTTAGAAGCATTACTTGCTCAGTATAATGAGCACGGCCATGAACACGCCCTCTATTACTTAAGCAGAACAATGATCGGGGCCGAACAGCGGTATACCCCGATTGAAAAAGAATGTTTAGCCCTAGTGTTCGCCGTTTAGAAAATACGACACTATCTTTCAGGGCAAACAATTCATGTCATATCATGGGTCAATCCCCTGAAAATTCTCATGACAAACCAGGATCCCTAAATGGCCGATTAGCAAAATGGGCATTGCTACTATCGCCATATGATATACACTTCGTCCCTCAAAAAGCCATGAAGGGACAGGAGGTTGCCGATTTTCTAGCGGATCATCCAATCTGGTCCAATTCCAAACAGACATCAGAGGTCAACACAGTTAGCAAAGAACAACCCTGGCCGATGTTCTTTGATGGTGCTGCAAGACGATCTACTGCTGAAGTGGGGGTTGTGCTGATATCCCCACATAAGCATATATTGCCTAACGGTTACTCATTAACAGAACCGTGCACGAATAATGTGGCAAAATACAATGCGCTCATTATCAGCTTAAAAATAGCTCTGCAACTGGGGGTGAACTATCTAGAGGCATATGGAGACTCTAAGCTCATTGTCAACCAGATGACGGGTGAGTATGAAGTCAGACATGAAGCTCTCATCCCCTATTATCAACTAGCCACTGAGTTAGCAGGGTATTTTGAACTGTTTTATATCTATCATATATCTCGAAATGAGAACGTCTATGCAGATGCTCTTGCTGCGTTAGATGCAACATTGGCAATTCCGCCGGGTGAAGCTAAAAGCATCACTATTGGTAGTAGAGAGCTCCACCCAGATACGGTATTCAAAACCAAAGAGGTGTGCCAAACAGGCTTAACTCTGGAACCCCGTGCCTAGCGATTCCCGTTTGTGGATTATGCCTTACATGGGATGTTGCCAGTAGATCCAAAGGAAGCCACCTCGATAAGGAGGAAGACCTAAAGATTTTATTATGACCATAAGTTTCAGACTTTATATAGAAAGTCAAGAGATGGTCTCCTGCTACGCTGCATATCAAAGGCAGAAGCAGAGGAAGTACTGAAAGAAACACATGATGGAGTATGTGGAGCTCATCAGCCCGGTCCAAAACTCGGAGACAGCATAAGAAGGCTGGGATACTACTGGCCAAAAATAATTACAGAGGCAATGGCATATGCTAAACGGTGTCATGCATGCCAAGTACATGCCAATTTTATTCATCAACCCCCAGAATACTTGCACAATACCGTTGCTAGTTGGCCATTTGAGGTATGGAGAATGGAAATTGTGGGACCAATAACTCTCCCGTCATCCAGAGGACATCGGTTTATTCTTGCAATAACCAATTATTTTTAAAGATGGGCCGAAGCCGTGCCCATGAGAGAGGTGAAAACGATAGATGTGATTAAGTTCATTAAATATCATGTCATTTACCGTTTTGGCGTCCCCCGAAGGATCATTCATGATAATGGACCGCAATTCATCAGCCAGGAGTTCTCAAGATTCTGTGATAAGTTCAAAATCAACGATATTGGTTCTACGCCATATAACCCCATGGCAAATGGGTTAGCTGAAGCTTTCAACAAGACGATTATTAAAATCCTTCGGAAATTTGTCTCTTACAACAAACGAGACTGGGATGAAAAGCTAGGAGAGTGCTTGTGGGCTTATCGCACCACCATTCGCACCCCAACAAAAGCTACCCCGCTCTCCTTGGTTTATGGAAGTGAGACCGTCTTGCGTCTCGAAATCCAGAAACCATCATTAAGAATGGCCTTAGCCGCGACAGAAAAGCGCCATCAACAAAGATTGAAAGAACTAAAGGCATTAGATGAAAAACGTCTCAGGGCTCAACAACAAATTGAGTTGTATCAAACCAGAATCTCGCAAACTTTCAATAAGAACGTTAAACTAAGGACCTTTAAATAAGGAGACTTGGTTCTGGCTATTAAAAGGTCAATGGTGCTAACCCACAAGACTAAGGGTAAATTTGAACCCAAATGGGAAGGACCGTTTATTGTGGAGACGGTATACTCTAGTGGAGCCTATCGCTTAATGAATCAGAATGGAGATAGGATAATGATGCCAATCAACGGCAAATTCTTGAAGAAATACTATGCCTAAACTAAACCAGAATGATGACAGAGTAACTGTCACATCTGGTTCATATCCCTAGAGGTATAACCATCCACTTGTTCAAGTTACGCAGATGAGCACTTGAACTTTTTGCTTAAAAGCTTTAGGCATGTGCAATTAAGCACCTCTGTCGAAAATTTGGTGATCCTAACCCGATCATCTTGGTATGTGCAGTTCAAGTTACGCATGAGAGCCTTGAAACTGCCTCCATTTGTTCAAGTTACGCACATGAGCACTTGAACTTCTTTATCAAAAGGCATATGCAATCAAGCACCTCTGCCGAAAATCTGGTGATCCTAACCCAATCACCTTGGTATGAGCAGTTCAAGTTACGTATAAGAGCCTTGAAATTGCTTCCACTTGTTCAAGTTACGCATATGAGCACTTGAACTTTTTTATCAAAAGGCATGTGCATGTGCAATTAAGCACCTCTACCGAAAATCTGGTGATCATAACCCGATCATCTTGGTATTTGTACTCCCAGTTACGGAGATGAGCCTTGGACTGTGTTACCTAAACAACTAAATCATTTTGACAAGTTATCTGT
This sequence comes from Dracaena cambodiana, assembly GCA_036321105.1. Classification (NCBI taxonomy): domain Eukaryota; kingdom Viridiplantae; phylum Streptophyta; class Magnoliopsida; order Asparagales; family Asparagaceae; genus Dracaena; species Dracaena cambodiana. Next base: position 40,652,891 of record JAYEPQ010000007.1, read on the forward strand.
TGTGCAAACAAATTTTGTAGCCAACAGGTAAAAGAATTAAAAGATTACCTTTATTCAAAAGAGAATGAAGTTACAAAGAAACAATAAAATTCTCTCTTCTATTACAAGTTCTTATTACAAAAAGAATAAAAAATAATAAGGGAGTGAAAGAAAGTATGGATCTCCTAGAAGCCTTAACTTATTCGTCGTCTCGTCAATTACTCGACGACGAGTCTCCTCCATAGAGTGTTGAGCCTGCCAGCGTAAATCATCATCGTTTATTGCCAGTTGCTGGGCCAACCGTTGATGAGATTCTTCAATAGCACGGCTCCTCATTATGCTTTCTTGTTCGAGCTGTCCTTATTGAAGAATCAGTTTTTTCCGTTTCTTAACGGATTCTCCTAACTGAGACTCACTGGCTTCCAGAATAGCTTGAGCCATAGCGATAGTCTCTCTGGCTCTAAGGATGGCGGCTTGACTCCCCTCAATCTCAAAATCCACCATCTTTAACCCCCTCAGAACTGACTCCTGACTTGCTCGTAAATCTGCCAACTCCTTAGACCAGACTTCCTCTTGGCACCTCAGTTCCTCTTGACGAGCCACCAACTCTGTCCGTAGCCGTGCCAACTCTATTTCAGTGATTGCCTTCACATCTGCTTGACGAATTGTATTTAGCATATTCACCTGCTCTTCTAAAGCTTCAAGGCGGGCCCGGTAGGGAGCTACCCGGTCACGTCCCCTAGTTCTTTCAATATTATCCAGATAGCTAGACAACATTGGACGTCCAAGATTAAAGAAATTTCTTCCGTCCAGGATCATTCCGATACACCTCCTTAGTAGCCGCAAAAAGTCATTTACACTATACTTGAAAAATTCTTCGAGAGGGTCCATAGTGTCTGTGTTTAAAACTGACAGCACTAAGGAAGATGTCGCTGGGGGAGGAGTGGCGTCCATTGGAGTCGAGGAAGATGAAGCCCGTCCCTATACCAAATTCATGACATGCGGAGCCAGTAAAGCCAATATGGACTTGGCAGAACTGGGAACCCGAGGAGGAGTATCACTGGTATAGATCATTCGAGTAGCACCAACAGCAGGAGTAGACGATGGAGTGTTTTCACCCGAAGCTCCCCTGTGGCAGAAGTGGCTTCGAATGAGAACTTCAAATTTTCTTCGTCTCCTGTTGGCAAGTGAGCAGGAGCAGGGGGGGCCACTGATGTCTCAACAGCCATTATCGTCGACGACGTTAGTATCGCTGGCTGAGGAGTAGGGGACACACCAATTACAACAGGGAAAGTGCCCTCGGAGCTAACAGGCGGAGTTGGAGATGGCAGACTTGGGGAGGGGGTAGCTTCTCTCGCTGCAGCCGCAACAACGACCTCCGTTCTATCATCACTCCCTAGTTCATCAATGGGAGGAATCGATGAAGGAATTGAGCATGCAGCCGGTGTAAAGAAGTCTACGTCAAATTCATTTGCAGAACTACCCAAATCACCCACCGAGCCAGTCGTGCCAGAATAATCCACCTTCTCCTCAGACTCTCCCCTGGTAGTCGAATGCATCAGCGAGTGAGGCTGACCACCTACATTTCAGAAAACAAACAAATAGTGTTACATATAAAGATGAAATGAATAATGGACAGAAGATAGAATATAAAAACCATACCAGGAGATACAAGTCCATTTGTCGGACTTGAAGGGGGAGCCATCGCTGTTTCCAGAAGCGCACCCGTTTCGCTACCCAGAAGTTGCATCGCGGAATGTTCGACAGATTCTACGATGGAGGGAGTCGGGACCTCAGTAGCACCTGGAGTTTCAACAGATCTACTCTCCTCTGCCTGTGCCGGAGGCAGAGTTGAAACCAACAAGTCTGAAGCAAACTTGGCTGCCGCCTCTTGAGAGACTAAGAGGGTTCCGGGGGCCACTTTCTGCTTCATCTTCGCTGATTCGACTCTTACAGACCCGCGGCGTTTAATGGCTGGACTCCGGGAGCGGGGAACCAAGTCTTGAGGGGCACCGTCATCATCATCATTACCATTATCATCAGAACTGCCCAAGTCTGATGGATCGGCTGCCGCACCAAGGAATTCGTCCATTCCTTTTACCCTCACTCTTTTGGCCCCTATGCGGCTAGCATAGAAGGCCTCTATCTCCTTGCAGCAGCTACGATTGATAGAGAAGTTGGGCACATCGGCATTGGCAAGACTGAACCAGGTACAGAAACTTAACACCATGCTTAGCTCTGGCGATTTCAGGGGTAGCATAAGCTCTGCTCCGGTTCCTCCAGCAACAAAATAAAACCAGCCCCGTGCCCCTGGGTATAGATTCCCTTCATGCACCAGCTCTTTATTTGGATTTCCTACATAAAGCTGCGTATATCCAAATTGGCGAGCAAATCTGCTCGGGATATACGGCTCTTTGTAACACATGGTGTCTTGCCTGTACACCAAATGTCTGGGGTGAATATTCAACAACCACCAGAAGGCCCCTGAAGATAAGTTGGTGAACTTGTTTGCTCCCAAAATATCTTTAAAATTAGGTCCATACTCTCCCCCAGGGAAGTCTGGAAAGTAGCGGAAGATCTCGTAGTTTTGATGATGATGGAGTGTTCTGCGGATTTGAGACATATAGTTGCTCTTCCAGACAGAGCGCTCATACTTCTCTACGAAGAACGGCTTGTCAATTAGGTTGTAATCCGCAGCACTCATCAGCGATGGGCAGTGCATGACTAGCCATGCCATTAAGTATGTATAGGGCATCTCTACCCTTGGGTTCGGTGGCTTCACCGCAGCAGCTTCTTTGGCCACTTTACCCTTTCCAGCCTTCCCTTTGATCTTCTCTGATGGCATAAAGCTGTTGCATAGGGCCCGGAGCCCGCTTTGGAGGTTAGCAACCATTGCTGGTAATAACCTGAATGGTCGTCCATAGGCCAAAAGAACGGCTGGATAGACGACGTTCTCAGCGATAGCTTCCTTAGGCAATGAAGGGACGACACACCTCTTCAGCCACAACATTAAGAAGCCAGTAAGGAGACCCCTCGCAGAGATAGGGAACTGGGCTTGATAATGGAAGCTCTGAAAGACCGTGTCGGGACTAAATCCTCCTTCATTTGATTCGGTCGTGTATGTTGTGGCTTCCAGCTTGGAGATGCGCTCCTTTATTTCTTCAACGCTTACGGGTGGGCGTCCCCGAATCATTGGGAGACTCTTCTTCAAATTAACGAAGAGGTAATCAGCCCACTTCTTATGGCCAATTCCCTGGTTCCTTACTCCAACCAGGTCGGCGCAAATGTGATAGTGGCACATCACTTCCCAATAGGTTTGGTAAATGTGCTCATCCCCTGCTTCTAGCATCTTCAATTCTTCGGAAGTGGGGATATACTCCTCATAAGGGACATCGCCCATTGATAACCCCGAAATTTCGAATATTTCATGGAGGGCGAATCCCAGCTCGCCCACCGGTGTAAAGAAGGTGTCAGTTTCAGGGTTATACATCTCCAGCAGGCTGAACAAGTGGTACGCACTTTGAGGCAAGCCAAACTGAACATTTCTAATGGTTTTGAACAAGCCAATTTCCATTAGAGTCTGCTCATGGGTGTCCAGTATGTATTTGATAAGTCTGAAACACCACATGTTGCCCGAAGAGTGGACCCATCCGGGTATTCTGAAATCTTTGGCAGGGTACTGTCCACCCTTGGCCAAGATTTCGCTAAGGAAAGTCTTAGCACGAATCGAGACTTCACCAACAGGGTGCTCTTTGGTGACTCTGCCTGGGAGGAGCCCCGTAATACATTGGGGGGACCATCTTGAAAAGCCCCATTCGCGTCGAACTTGCTGGTCGCAACACCATCATATTCACGAGTTAGCTCAATTCTAACTCGCGGTGGGAGGATAGCCTCTGGAGATACACCAGGGAGTAACTACCTGGTACAGCCACTTGCTCTCTTTTTCGAATAAGATGTCATCTGAGTGCTCTATAGCATCTCCAAAGAGGAACGCCGGCTTCTTCAATGCCTCCCAGTTTGTGGCTTCAAATGGAGCATCCATAATGATCTCCCGTGCAATAGCAGGGCTGTATCTGATTAGCTTCTCCCTGTGCTCCCTCAAACCCGGCTTGTACGCAGCAAAAACAGTCGTGAAGCGATACTGGGTGACTGAGTCTGCACCCCGCCATGTCCGAAGTGATGCCCTTGCGAGATTGGATCTACTGAGTAGCCAACTGCAAAAGAGGAATTAAGAGTTAGGAAAATTTCTACAAATAAGAAAAATTTTCTAAGTATGAAAACATGGAGCTAGAGATAACTCCGCGCAAAGTTAAATGAAATGACTTCACGTTTACGAACGCGAAGCTAAGGATGATAACTTCGTGTTTACAAACGCGAAGCCAAAATTCTAACCCCGCATCAGGATGCGATAGTTAGCAAAAATAACTTCGCGTTTAAAACGCGAAGATAACGTGATAGCTTCGTGTGGAGGAAGATCAAAGATCTTTTCTTTCTTCTCCAAGTTATTTGGCCGGAGTACGGCGATCTCGCCGGTAAAAGAGATGAATGGCCGATTAAAACCGAGCCAAATCACTCTAAAAAAGTTCTAAAAAGCCTCAAAAGTGAGGTTCTTACCTCCGATAGGCAAGGCGTGGACTGGCTCACTGCTGCCACGACCGCTGTCACCACTGCTTGCGCCAGTCGCCGACGGTGAGGCCGAGCGTGAAGAAGCACGGGTCTTGAGTGCCATTGCTTGCGAAATCTTGAAAGAAATCGACGAAAAATTGGTCGAAAATCGCTCAGTTGCCTGAAGATTCTTAGGCTCTAATCTCTTGAGTTCTTTGAATGAAGTAAGGAAGAAAAAGAAAAGACTCCATTTAAATGAAAAAATCCGCCATTTGTATTCGGTGCAAAAATCGGAGCAATCACTGATCAGTTGCTCCCCAAAAACGCGAAGCTATTAGTTTCGCGTGGTGATGAGAAATGCGAAGCTATTAGCTCCGCACAACTATACAAAATGCGAAGATAGCTTGGTTGTCTAGCTTCGCCTAGTGATAGAAAATGCGAAGATAGCTTAGTAGTTTAGCTACGCGTTTCTATCATAAACTTGGATGATTATAAACGATCATCTTGGCATGTGCAGTTCAAGTTACGCATGAGAGCCTTGAACTACCCCCATCAAACTAAGGCATGTGCAATTAGGCGTCTCTGTCTAAGTTAAATGATCCTTACCCGGTCATCTTGGTGAAAGTAATTAAACACCTTCACCAAACTATCATTTAGCTCCATTTAAAGAGCTTTACCGAGGTTAATAATTAATCCGGTTGGTATTAACAAATCTAAGTTACGCAGATAAGCCTTAGATTTTTTTACCAAAACAATGAACTATTTATTTGTTGAGCAAGTAAGATTTTGAAGCCAACAAATAAAAAGAGTCAAAAGAGTTATCTTTATTCATAAAACAAAAGGTTACAGAAGAAGAGGGAGTTATACCTCTCCCAAAAGCTTCAACCTATTCATCGACTCATCAATAACCCGACAACGAGTCTCCTCCACTGATTGTTGAAATTCCCCGGTTCACATGCAAAATATCTCCTCTGCAAATATCAACTACGATCTGTTTAAGGTTCTTAGTAGATCATCTGAAGATACTGTTACAAGAATCCTAATAAAGATACACAAGTTGAATTCGACATACTACAAGCCCTTATGCATCATTTCTATTGCTCTGGAAAGCGACAAAGATTGTCATCTAATAGAAATGGTCCTCAAGAAAACTTAATGAGCTGCCACAGAATTCTTGTAACTCCTTCAAAAGTTTACCTTTTGGAGCCAGAGCTTGAAACTTGCAATTATGTTGTAAAGCATATGCTTCTGGTTTCCTTAGAGTTACTTTTGTTGACGAAGATTGATAGAGCCACATGCACTCCTCTTCAAAAAGGATCTGGTCCAAATACTTCACTGCAAAAGAATAATCAAGAGTTAGAAAAAGTTTAACAAAACTCAAAAAATTCTTCTAAGTATGAAAATGCGGAGCTAAAACTAACTCCGCGCGCAGTTGAGAAGATAACCTCGCGTTGAAAACGCGACTGCTAGTCAAATAGCCTCGCGTTGAAAATGCGACTGCTAGCAAAATAGCCTCGCGTTGAAAACGTGACTGCTAGTCACATAGCCTCGCTTTGAAATGCGACTGCTAGTCAAAATAGCCCCATGTTTCAAACGCGAGGATGACGCGATAGCTTCGCGTAAGAAGAAGACCAGAGTTCTTCTCCGTCTTCTCCTTTCTTCCCAAGCCTTACTGCCGGAGAACGGCGATCTTGCCGGTTCACTCCAAAATTGTTCTAAGGGGTCTAAAAGTTGAGATTTTTACCTCCAAAGAGCGCAACATGAATCAGTTCACCGCTGTGTCCGCTCCCTCGGCCGCTGCCGCCGCTGCTAACGCCGCCCGCTGATGGGGAAGAGGCGCGTGACGCCGTACTCTTCTTAGATGACATCCTAATGATAAAAATCTATGGAAAATCAAACGAAGGCCGATCAAAGACCGCTTGTTCATATGAGTCGCCCGGTCACCGGAGCTCTGGATTCTTCGATCTTTCAAATGAAGAAGAAGAAGAGTTAGAGACTCTATTTAAAAGAGAGAACCCGCCTCTTGGTATTCGGTGCAAGGTTCGAAGTAACTACTGAGCAAATACTGAGTAATTACTGAGCAATTAATGAGCAGTTGCTCACCAGAACGCAAAGCTATTTAGCTCCGCGTAAGTGAACAAAGCGCGAGATAAACTTGGTATTTTAACTCCGCATTTCCAAATTGAAAATCCAAAGTATTTCAAAATTTGCTAAGTTCTAAACCATTTTGAAAACTTTAGAGGGGGTTCTGTTGGCGGTGAAAATTTCTAAATATATAGGATTTTCCATAACAGAACGCGGAGCTAACTCCGCAGCTCCGTGTTTGGCTATTTTGGCCTCGCGTTTGAACAAAACATGGAGTTATTTAATAGCTCCGCATTAGTTCCGCATTCGGGTTCTTTAGCTCCGCGTTTTGATGAATCTATCTTCGCGTGAGCAGATAACCAGAATCTCAAACTGATTGAGATTATGATTTGGGCTTATCCAAACACCCAAATTAAGTCCGATCAGAACTCTAAATCAAGAAGATTTAAATCAAAACTAATATATTTGATTGGAATCCTTGATGAGAACAAATTCTATTTAGATAGAAACTCTCATGTCATCCTAGGGCTATAAATATCCTCTTGAGGAAGCCCTAGGGGTCTTTTTTTTCGGCACCTGAGATTCCTTTTGAGAGTTTTGGAGAAGTTCGAGTTACACATAGAGCCTTGAACGAATCAAGACCAGAGGAGATCAGTTCTACAGTCAGTCACCATCTTCAAGAGAAGAGTTCGACGTCAGATCATCCAAAGGAGCTTCTTGACAGATCCCATCGCCACACAGATCCCACGATTATTGCAAAAGAGAGCGATATTCTATAAATCCTCTCGCTTGTTCTTCTTTTTCTTTTGTTCTTGTAATTCGAGTTTATTCAATAGAAGGAAGGTAAGGAAATTCTGTTGCGAACAGTAATAAATAGTTTGTTCATACCCTAATTCATTCTTTTGCACCAATAAAACTCCCAAGAAATGATCCATAGCTCTCACATATAACAGGAAAGGTATTCTTAAAATTGAAACTACAAAAACAGGTGGTTTGGTGAGATATTCCTTGATTTTTTCAAATGCATTCTGACATGCATCATTCTAAATGAATGATACTCCTTTCTACATCAACCTGTAAAAGATTGAAATTTTTCAAATAAATTTGATATGAATCTGTGAATGTACGCCAACCTACTCTACAATCCTCTCAATTCTTTGAGATTTTTGGGTGATAGCATATCTTAGATTACTTTAATTTTTCTGGATCAAAATGAATTCTATGGAAAGTGACTACAAAGCCAAGAAATTTTTCACTGGAAACTCTTAGAAAACATTTAGTTGGATTCATCTTAAGCTGATGTTTCCGCATGAGATCAAATATTATTCTCAATTCACGAAAATGATCATTCTTGTTTTTGTTTTTAATTACCAGATCATCTACATAACATTCAACTGTCTTTCATAAATATTCCTGGAATATCATATTCATAGTACGTTGATATGTTGTACCAGTATTTTTCAGACCAAATGGCATAACTGTATAACAGTACACTCCAAGTGGCGTTCTAAAGAACGTATGTTTTTCATCATCAAGATACATCTTAATTTGATTATATTCTAAATATCCATCCATAAATGACAACTTTTCATAGCCACAAGTATTGCCAATCATGATGTCCGTAATAGGTAAAGGAAATTCATCATTCGGACATGCTTCATTCAAATCCCTGAAATCAATGCAGACTCTGATCTTTCTATTCATTTTAGTTACGGGGACTATATTTGCGACCTAGTCTGGATGTTGTTCTTCGTGAATGAAGCCTGATTCAATTAACTTTTTGATTTTAGCTTCAATTGTCTCCATAATTTCAGGATAGAATCTTCGTTGTTGTTACTTTACTGGCTTTGCATCTAGCCGAATATTTAATTTATGAACCGCGACATTTGGATCAAATCCTGGCATATCTTCGTAATTCCAAGCGAAAACATCAATGTACTCTCGAATGAAAAAATCATCTTTCTCTTCTAAAGATAAATTTTTACTTATAAATATGGGTTTAGGATTAGTTTCATCATCCATATTTATTTGGACACTTTATCTTCAGTTGGAGGTTCTCTTTGTTCAAATTGGATTTCCCACTTCATATAGAGGTGTTTTGCCCATGGATCATCTTTAATTGATGATAATTCATCATCTTCTTTTTCTTAGTCTGCAGAAATCATATTGACAAAGACTTCTTGAAAAATAGCACTAATGCTTACATCTGAATGCCAACATGATTATTCTAACGAATGAGTTTGCTGTCTTTCTTTAAATTTCATATCCAAAAGATTTTCAGGAGTTGTAACATATCCTAATCCACTGTCAGTTTTATTGTAATAATCGGGCATTTTTCCTTTCGAAACAAAAGGTTGAAGATTGTTTTCCTCTCTTTTCCAAAATTTAACCCTCTGCCTTTGGTTAGATTATATCCCATTTTTCTCATTAACTTATGAAAATTTTCATCATAATGGAAGAACTCGGAATTTTCCTGTTCTTTTTCAGAATCTAAATGTTTTCCTTTATTCTTGTTATTTTCTTTTCCAAATACCATAGTGTTTTTTATTTTTATTTTTAGGAGAAAATTCAAAAATAGTTTCATTTGCATCTCCATCATTATCACTTTGTATGTAAAAGGATGATCGAATGGGTACTTAAAATGAAGCTAAAGAATATATTTTATCTAGGTGATCACTGACCATATCAGTACTAGTACTTGAGGGTTCAAAATTAACACCAGAAGAATAAGCAAACTCTATATTTTCATTAAGTATCCACTAACCATCAGAATTGGCGGTATCATTTATATCAAGGCCTCAAGGTTTATTACAATGAGATCTATTTTTCAGATTTCATTATTGGATTCCAAATTTTCAGATTCTAATTCAGTATCAGTTTCATTGCCACTATCAGATTCTTCTAAAGCAGATTGTTTAGCTGCATCAAATGTATCTTGGTATAGCAATGCGTCAGAAAGTAGTTTTCTACTCCTTTAAAAAGTTGTTTTTTTACTACCAGGATCTTCACATTCCCATCTTTGTCTACATATTTAATGCATTGTTGAAGTGTAGAAGGAACAATGAGATTGATATGAATCCACAGTCTTCCGTGTAGAAGATTATAAGACATGTCAATATCTATCACATAGCATGTGACTTTTGTCTTCAAATCTCCAATCTGACATTTCAACTTTATCTTACCTAATGGTCTGCTACCATTAGCGTTGAACCCGAAAATGGTAGTGTTTGTTGATGTTAATCTACTCATTGGGACTCCAAGATATCGCAACATCCGTTTGTCATTATACTTAGGGCGGATCCAGAATCAATTTAGATTCAGTCGATTTCTGATGACCCTATCAAAGGACGATGATGCTTATTGATTTTCACTTGCATATTTTCTGGAGAGAAGGTTATGCAAGGAATCTTTTTAGAAATTCAATGGCATACTGTGCAGAGTTCTTCTTCAATTATCTCTAGAATTTGAGCCAAGAACACTTCAGAATCTTGCAGAGTTTCTCTTAAAACTTCTCTAGTTTGTTTAGAGAGCTTTAGGAGCTCATACAAAGTAATTCTTGCAGGAATATTGTCCAATTGCACTAATACATCAAATTTGAAAGGTTTCTTAGAACTTTTTGCAGTTTGCTTTTAAGAGTTTTGTCAAATTTAAACTCTTTTGGCTTATTATTTTCTGGAGATGGCTAAGGCTCCGCTACTTGATCATAATTTTTCAAGTATTCTTTGCCTAAACGAGACTCAGAAGGCGTTGGTTGATCCATGTTAACAGCTAAACAATCCTTTGGCTCTTCTTCTTCTAAGTCTGATAGAGAGCGAATTTCTGCATCATCCTCAGAAATTGCAATAACGACGTTAGAAGTAAAAATCTTCCCTTTTGATTTCTTCTTTGATGAATTTGAAATCCATTGCTCGTCCTCAAGGAGATCTGGATGTACACACATATCTCTCCTTTTGAAGTTTCAAAAGGATGTAATCCTTTCTTTTGTTACCGATGAGGATCATAATTTACAATCCTCATTGTGTATTTGGAAATGGACTGAACTCCATCTTGAACAGGTGACTCTATCCATTCTGGAGATTTTCTAAATCTGACAGTTACTATATTCGTGGTTACTCTCTTCTGATCCTATGATTAATGATCCTATGATACACACAATAATTATGATCCTTAACCTTCCCAATTTCTTCAGGTCACTTAGTTTCTAGTAATTTCAGCATATTTTTAGTCACGAGTAGATTGAAGATAGTATTAGTATGCTCATCTTTAAAAGAATATTGCTGCTGAGGAAACCGCAGTTGAGAAGAATTCTTTGGAAAAGACTTTGTAGAATTTGGTGTATCAGTCGTCATTGTCTCTTTCTCTTTGTGTTCCTTAGGTCAAGAAGATTGGTGCGATCTAGAATTATTATTTTGCATCTTCAAATCTTTGTATAATTTCTTCAGCTTCTTCAGTTTGTAATAAAAAATCTTTCCAAATAGAAGACTTTAAGCCCCCATTCTAGTAAGAACTTTGAAAAAGAGATTGTGTTAGCAAGTTTCTACCAATATTTTCTCTGGCATCCCATGCGAACATCTCAGAGAATCATTTCTAAATTTTTTTATAAAATCTCGAACTGATTCTCTTTTCTTTTACTTTGAGGCTAGGAGTGTTGGCATTAATACTTCCATATCATCTTCATAAAATTTAGTTAAAAACGTTTTTTCAATGTCATTCCACGAATTGATGGTTCCCCATTCCAACCTTCGGAACCATTTGAATACTAGACCTGCTAAGCTACTAATAAATACTTGTGTAATAATTTGGTCATTTCCAGTTAAATGTCCCGTCTGCGTTTTAAAATAGTAAAGATATTGATTTGGCAATCCTTTACCATCAAATGATTTGAGCTTCAATGTTTTATAATTTTTTGAGAACGGTATACTTTCCCATTCTATCGGATATGGTCTTACAACCCCAAACTCTTGCAAATTATTCTTATGCATGAGAGTATCAAGTTGATTTCGAAAACTTCCCATCCAAGCAGTGTTTGAATTTCCTTCTTGATTCGGATTTCTTGCTTGATAATAGAAATGTACACAGCAATTATCTTTTTCTTCATGACGATCCTCATTATTTTCATTCTCATTTCTAGGAGAAACGCGAGATGATTCTTCTGTATTCTTCCCTTTGTCATTTCTTGGATTACGTAAAGTTTTAGAAGAAGGCTCTCCTTTATCAATTTTTCTTGCTTTTTCCAAGTCCAACAAGACATAAAGCATATCTCTAATTTCATTTATAGTATTTTACTGTTGTTGGATGGTCTTATCTTGTTCATCAATCCTTCTCATGAACTCTTCTGGAGTATTTTGTGCTATATACACAGATACGGAGTCTTCAAAGAATGAGCCTGATGTATGGGATTCGACCACAGCTGAATTTACTGTGTCTTTTTTATCGGAAGAGATTCCAGCCATTCATCTGTAATCTACTGGTGTTGTCACTTCTTTCTTGAGCCAAGTACTCTGAAAAATACCCCTCGCATCTCACTGAATACACTCTTCAAGCCTGAAGAATGTTCAGAATCTGAAGAATCTTTTCTAGAGAAATTCTTTGCTTTCTTTTTCTTTTTCTTTCCAGAACTTATCATATTAGATGATACTTCGGGGTATTCAGATTCAAAAAATTCCTGCTTGTTATGCCATCTCCTTTTTTATGGTTGAGACGAAGACATTGTAAGTCAATTAAAAACCGACTGTTTGGCAGGAGCAGCCACACAGTGACAACACGATAACACTATGTTGATTAATTGTTCGTAATGACACTAAGATACTCGGGATTCTTCTCTCTTTTATTGAGAAGTTCCCTGAGAACTCTTGTATTGGAACCCATCATTTGATTAGTGGTGGTGGCAATTCTTCCAAAAGATATCTTTGGAATAGGAGTCTCTATTCCATTAAAAATTTCAGGAGCGAACTGTACTTTAGCTGGAGTAGCAGATGGATGAACTTATGCCTTACAAGTTGATTCTTCTTTAGAAGCGCGCTTTTGAAAACCGTGCTTTGCTGTTGACATGCGAATTTGTAGTTCGCGTCTATTTGTAAAAATGCAATCTTGAAAATCACACTTATCTCCCAAGGCATGAGGGTGGGTCCCTCGTCTGGTTTGTGGAACACAAATGTAAACTCCGCGTTTGTAATTATAAATAAATTTAGTGGGTGTACGGTTTTTTTTGTAAAAAATACGAGTAAACCCATCTGCATCTTGATTTTTCTTTTTGTCGTCTGGAACCACTACTTCACTCTTTGGTCTCCATACTTAAACTGTACGTCCTCACGACTATGGTTCAATAGCCTCTTGTTGCTTCATGGCTCTGTGAAAAATACGAGCCATACTTCTTCGTAAGTTCCTTCTCATCGTGCGGGTGAGAGAAACTTTGTTTTCTGAGTCATCTTTTTGGCAATCAGAAAATGGTCGTTCTTCCTTGTTATTATGGGATCCTGGTCCATCTTCTCAAGGAGATCCTCATAAGTCTTGGTTGGAACAAACTCTGAGTCTCGTGCTGGTGAAGGAGATGGTTCTCCTTTGGGACCAGATTGGTCTGAGAAGTCCTTTGATTGGACTATTGTCTTTAAAACCTTTTTAGAGATTGAGTTGTTAGAAATCTTATAGCATTTCTGTAAGGAATTAGGACTTTTGGAGTCAGAAGAGAAGAATTCTTCATATTTCTCCTGATCGAACTCAATGATGAGTGATTTGACTATGTTGCCAACTGGAATATTATCAAATTGAGCTACAATCTTATCATTAGTAATGATAGGTTTTTCCAGCGGAGTCGCCAATCTTCTGTGAGCCATAAAACTGTAAATGATTCTTTATTGAACTTTTATAATAAAATATTACAATTATTAATAGTTTTCCGTTTACAGAAGATGAGAAAAATCTAATTCTCTCTTTATTTAAAGTGGGTTCTAGAGTAGATATGGAGGACGATCGTACTCTCCATTAACACTTTGTATAAAATTTTGAGTTGGTAAGGAATTAGAACTCTTGATAGTACCAGCACTTAGCTAGAAAATGACTCTCTTTTTTTTATTGATCTCCAGATGCCTTGTTCCATCTTGGCTCGTGCTATTTATAAAGTTTTGGAGACTCTTGAGTTGATATAATTGTCTAACTGTTGGCCTCCACGATCTAAGAATTAATTTCTCGTCTTTTGGTCTAGTAGATTTGTATTAAATCTCCAGAATTTGTAACCGACGTCTTTAATCATATGGATCGTAACTGAAAGGCAAAACATGAATCTCAATGTTTAGATTCGTGTTTTCTTTAAACCGCAATTGGAATACAAATCTCAAATTTTAGATTCATGTTTTTTTAGACTGCAACTGGGATGCAATCTCAAACTTTAGATTCGCAGTTTTGGTGTGATTACAACTGGAACGCGAATCTCAAACTTTAGATTCGCGGCTCCTTTGAATTATAACTGGAATGCAGATCTCAAACTTTAGATTCGCGGTTCTTTCGGACTGCAACTGGAATACGAATATCAAACTTTAAATTCGTGACTTTGTTGGACTGCGAATCTCAAATTTTAAATTCGTGACTTTACTATGATGACATGTTCGCTATTTGCATAATATGCTTGGGCGTGTTGAGACTCTGCAGGGCCTACTCTTTATTAAGTTTGCAAATCTAGAGAAAAAAATTCACACTTCAGCTTCATTCGCGAATCAAAAATCGCGTCTCATCTTTTATGGAAAATAAAGCACAGTTCTGTAAAGACCACATCTTATTTCTTTTGTAGTTTATATACACGGATCCCTCTTTATGAAAAATAATCCCAATAAATGAAAATTCCGCCAACACTTGTATTTTGACTATCATATCAGCAAATTGTTGTTCAAAGTCTGCTTAGTTCAAGTGACCTACTACAAGTTTGTTTCCCTAGTTTCATCTTTTGATTATAATCCTTGGGACGGTCCTTCTTGGATAAGCTTCAGGACTTGTGAAGGCTCTGGACAAACTGGCTGCAGGGGATGGCTGCAAGTGGGGTTGTTACTCTACTGTACCTTTTATTTATCTGCAAATGTGACTTTCATAGTGAATTTCCAAAATACCACATTGTTAGATGCGTGATTAATATGCTCTGGCTCTGTATAAGCATACTTAAATCTTACCAGAATCAAAGTCTTCTCTCTTGTCTACCCTGTAGATAGTTATTTGATCAGGGATCGGAAACAGGAGCTTTTTTGCATATCTCAATCTTGTAATGAGTTTACACGAATGATATGTCGTTGTGGTTTTTGTTAGCAAAAGATGTGAACCGTTCGATCCTTTTTACCAGTGAGAAAACCATGTGGAACGAGAAATGAAAAAGAGAACACCATCCACATAGTCAAGTGACGTGAATCAACAAAGTGGATATGAGATATTATAGATGTCATCTTCATACAAGTTAAGGGAGAAATGATTGGCAGGTAAAAAATTTCACGTTTAATTTGGAAGTTAATGTTTCACCATACCTTAAAATCATAATTCAAAAATGTTTTTTTGGTTCTGGATCAATTCCTCTGCAAGGTAAAAGCTAGTTTTCTGCCCAAAAGAGGTTCTCTCAGTTAGGTAAAAGCAAAATCAAGAACCTCGTCCATTATTCAGACTTAAAATCCAATGAAAAAAAAAATGAGATTTACGATTAGAAGATACAAGTCTAAAAATCATATACCTTTAGATGCTTTGAAATGAAAATACATATGTAAAAATCATATACCTTTAGATGCTACGAAATGACACAGAACATAGCAACAGAGCAACAGGCATGGCAAGGATCAGACCAACTTAAATGAACAGTTATCTGGTGCCCAAGACTTTTTACCAATAAGTCGAGCAATAAATAGCAACCAAAACACACAATGCGGTCCCATGACTACATGCCTCCGCAATGACAAAAGCTCTTAATCAATGGTATAGAATTACGAGTTTGAACAGTATGCAAATGCTTTTGTAAATATTTTTATTAATGTTGCACAACGTATAGCCGCCTCATGAAAATTACATTACCGTCTGATATACACCATCCTACTTTGTGAGAATGACTCCACCTCAAGCATACAAAGTCCGTAAAAGCACCATCACATGACGACTTGTTCTTCCAAAGCTGCATCACCAAGAGAGAAGCTTCAGGAGGCGTGGAGGCTACTTAGCCCTTCCAACATATGTACAGAATTCCCACCAGTAACTCCTAACTTCCAAGCAATTGCACCAGACAAGTTGAGAACATATCAGTGTATCGTTGGCTGCAGGCTCCTGAAGGAAAATTGATGCATTTTCTTTTCTCAGATCAGCCATATTGATTCTTTTACTCCTTGGTAATCCATCTCCGGCCCCTGATTTCATACCCACCATAGCCATGATCACTACTACTCTCTCCTCCACTCTCTGCACTTGTGTACCCTGATTTTCTCCGATGTCTTCTTCCTTTTGTGGCACCACTGTCGCTAAAGCTTCCGTTCAGAAGTGGATCATCTATACCACGAATTACTCTCCCGGTAGTTGATGAACCAATACAACTGTCATCCTTTGTTCTCTTCTTTTCTTTCTCATGCTTTTTTATGTTCTCAGATATCTTGTGGAGCTTCTCGTTGAATCGTGTGAGACCCTTCTCCATGGGTTCCACCGCATGGGTAACAGTAAACTTCAAATCATTTACAATCTACAGTCAAAGCAAGAATATTTTCAGTCGCAAATTTCTTTATTCTAAAAGGTTAAAAGCAGTTTCAATATTAAAAGTTTGAAGAAATAAACATTAAATTCTTTAATGCTGATTTAATACATTAGCATATAGCTCATATGGATTGTTCTGTAGTAGTACAAAAGCCTTTTTTGCTCATCAGGTAACTGTTCTACAGACCCTGAGACCTGAATCAGGTGATAAAGGGCTAGAGGTAGGTCACATATTGAAAGTTCCAGGTTAACTTACAAGGCTAATACCTATGCACATATTTTACCTCATAACTAATGGAACAAATATTTCTATTTTCTGGTGGACATACCTGCTCTCAGAAATAAGCCAGATTCCAATTTGAGATACTATGCTTGGTTTCAATATGAGAAATGAGTGATGGCAATTGCAATATGTATTTTACTTAACATATAAAGCATGAAAGCAAGGTTGTTTTTACCCCCCATAACCATTGAAAATGATGATGCAAGATTTATCAAAAAGTTGTGATAGAGATCAGAATTAGATTAGATTAGATTAGATTTGATTAGGATTTGGATTGTATTAGATATTTGATTTGATTAGGAGTTTGGATTTTATTAGGAT
Source organism: Dracaena cambodiana (assembly GCA_036321105.1). Classification (NCBI taxonomy): domain Eukaryota; kingdom Viridiplantae; phylum Streptophyta; class Magnoliopsida; order Asparagales; family Asparagaceae; genus Dracaena; species Dracaena cambodiana. Next base: position 40,669,863 of record JAYEPQ010000007.1, read on the forward strand.
TCTGTTTGTTAGGGCTTCCCTATATATAGGGGTTGTATGGAGTATTGAAGAGATGAATAATATTATTGAAATTTTCTAGAGAAAAATCTGGCGTGGAATTCGCTGAGTCAAAATCTTTTCTCGTGGATTCGTGGAGAGTAGGCGTGGGCCTGGGTGGATTCCCAAATCCCAAAAGTTTTCTCCAATATATCATTTCTTCCCCAATCCCTCTAGAAAAAAAACCCTAATTTCAAAACTCTAACTAATTTCGCCTCCGTCCTACGTCAAATTGGTATCAGAGCCTAAAATTATTTTCTCTTCCTCCACCTGATCCTCCTCCACCTGACCCAGCCACCCTCATCCTCATCCTCCATCAACCAGCAAGAGAGAGAAAGGAAAAAAAAAAAAAAAACTCAGATCAGATCTGCAGAGAGAGAGAGTTAAAAAAAAAAAAGACTCTCTCCAGATCTCTTCTTTCTCCCTCAAATCCACCCGACCTCTCACAGCAAACCCATCATCTCCGACCAACCCCCCCCCCCCCCCCCCCCCGACCGACCCTCTCCCCCTTCAACTCCACTCTCCCCTCCGACCAAACCCCCTTCAACTCCAGCTCTTTCCACCGCTTCCGACCACACACTCCTTCCGACCGACCCTCTCCCCCTTCAACTCCACTCTCTCCTCCTAGCCGCCGCCCACCGCCGACGCCCACCAACTCCCAGCCCGATCAGAGCTCAGCAGACAGCAACAGCAGCCGCCGACTTCAGCAGCAAACATTGCCACCTCAGCGCCTCCGCCACCCTCGTCGCCATCGCAGTCGCCCTCGTCGCCTTCTTCCGCCACTCCGCTTCCGCCTCTGCCTGCCTCCGCCCGCTGTCCGACGCCCGCCTCCCGCCAGCAACCCCGCCTCCGCCGCCGTCCTGCCTCCACTTCGACAGGGACCACCTCCTCATCCGCTTTTCCCCCTCAACTATAGCGAGAGAAAGAAGAACAGACCTATTGGGTTTTGGGTTTGTTTGTTATTGGATTGTTTTGGTTCTGATCCACTTATTCAGATCCACATCCACAAAAGAATAGAAGATTGGGTTTATTTTGGGTCTGACCCGCAAGCTTCAGATCTGACCCGCAGATCCAGATCCATTCCACTTTTGATTCAGATCAGTACAGCAGTGCAGACCCGCTGACAGTGCAGACCCGTTAAGGAGAAAAGTGGTGATTTGGAGCCTGTACGGAGTCCAATTCAAGTCAGATTCGAAGCGTTGCATTCCTAGATTTGTTTCCAACAATTGTGGCAGGATTTCAGGGCTCATCAGCAGGCGAACCAGCTTCGGAAAACTCCAAGGGACCACTACAAGTGCACGAACTTCTTCGGTATTTGGGTAATCTCTAAACTAACCCATTTTCTTCAGCAAAATTTTGCAATTATTTTGTAAAAATTCTGCATAAGATTGTTAGTTAGAATTACTAATTTTTATTTGCCAACTTATTGCTTGCTGCATACACACATTTTAGGACCCATTTCCTTACATTTTAGAAACTAAATCTTAGGAAAATTTTATTTGATCATATAGTGCACGCATATAGAAATTGACTGAGTCTAGAAAATGGCATTGCATCCGCTTGTTTGATTGTATGCTTCTTCGAAAAGGTAAAATGACCACGTCAAGTTCTAGTAATGTGGATGAAAAGTTAGAAATCATGATGAAACAATTAAAAACTATCACTGAACAAATGGAACAGTTTAAAATTGTTGATAAACGATTGGATGCACTAGAACGACAAATGGAATAACAAAATAATCAAATTTATAAGAATGAGTATAATGAAAGAAATTACGATAGAGGCCAAGAGATCGAAGAAATAGAGATGAGAGCGTCCCTAGAACTAGACGTGCTGAAGATGACATCACACGTAAGACAAAAATTGAAGCTCCTACGTTCAATGGCACTCATGACCCTAAAGTCTTTAGCGACTGGCTCGCAGACATGCATTACTATTTCGATTGGTATGATATGCCTGAAGAGCGTAAAATACGATTTGCTCGGATGCGATTGACAGGGCCCGCTAGGATATATTGGGCATCGGTAGAAAAAGAGTGTGACAGATACCTGGATGCAATAGAGACTTGGAATGACATGAAAGCTAGATTTAAAGAGAAGTATTTTCCAGTCACATTTAGGAGTCACATTTTAGATAGGTTGCACAGTCTACGACAGGGAAGCATGACGGTCCAAGAATACATGACTCAATTTGATGAATTGACACTTCGGTGTGATTTGCGAGAGGACCGACATCAGGCGATATCTAGATTTCGTTCTGGACTATGCGCAGACATACAACGAGCTATGCATATCCATTCTCGGAATATAACTTCCCTTGCTCAAGCCTGTCAATTAGCAGAAGATATAGAACACTCTCTCAAATTTTCTGTTGACCGTAGGTTTACTCCTAAAGCAGGAGAGCAGTCCAGACGCCCTTCTGAAGCTAACAAGAGACCTAACACCCAACACAACAAAGACTTTAAAGGTAAAACCGTAATGGGTGAGTCATCTAAATAGGGCATGAAAGGTGTAGAGTGTTTCAGGTGTCACGAGTATGGCCACATAGCTTCACAGTGTCCCACTAGAGCTTTACTCGTAGAAGGAGAACATAATGGTGATGATGATGATCTTGAGGAGGAAGTATATGAATCAGTAGGAAACGCTAGTGAGTCAGACGAGAAAATAGTCATTTCAAATGTGCGTTTAGGCGTCGTTAGGTGTCTTTACACTAAAACGAAAGATGAAGATTGGCGTAGATCTAGCATTTTCACCACGATGTCTATCGCGTAATGATTGACGGGGGTAGTTGTGTGAATATAATCTCAAGATCAGCTGTTAAGAAAATGGGCCTCAAAGCTGAACCCCATCTACAACCATACAACGTAACATGGGTAGATAAAACTGCTCAATCTATTACCCAACGTTATCTAGTGCCTATCCAGATGTCGAACTATCAGGACCAGCTTTGGTGCGATGTGTTAGATATGACCGCCGCACATATCTTGCTTGGTAGGCCATGGTTGTATGAATTAGACGTGACGAGTTTCGACAAATCAAACACATATACGTTCAAATTTAATAGAAAGAAAATTATTTTGAAACTCGCGCCGCCTAAGTCTAGTGATGAGAGCCCAAAGAGCGAAAAAGTCACAGGACAGGTGCATAAAAAGTCTCTTCATTTGGTAAGTCGATCACAGTTCCTTAATGAGAGTTTAGAAGAGAGACTAGTGTATGCGGTAATTGCTTTAGGAGAGTTTTCTAATCCACCTGTAGACCTTCCACTCCCCATAAGTGATAGGCCTAGTACCTCAGCCGAGTCTTTTGCACAGCATTTGCATGATTTGCATAATCATATTCGTCGGCAAATAGCAATTAGTAATAATAACTATAAGTCTGTAGCAGATTCGCACAAAAGATTGCATGAATTTGCAGTTGATGATGAGGTGATGGTTAGAGTGCGTCCAGAGAGGTTTCCGCAAGGAACCTTGAAGAAGCTTCATGCTCGACGTATGGGTCCTTACCGAGTTCTAAAGAGGATTGGCTCTAATGCTTATGAGCTTGCGATTCCCCACAATCTCGGAATCAATCCAGTTTTCAACGTCGAGGACCTGACTCCATACCGTGCTCCATTTGACTATCCGGCGGTTATTCCAGATCTACCATCATCTGCTTCGCCAGGACATCGATATTTTTCCATCCGCACACCGCCTCCTCCTGCTCCACGCAAGCATCATGTAGATCAGATTGAAGACATATTGGATGATGAGATTGTTTCGACTGCTGATGGTGGATATCAGCGTTATTTAGTGCGATGGCATGGACGTCCAGATTCATATTGCACTTGGTTGCGCACCGAAGAAGTCCAGCAGCTCGACCCGGATTTGCTCGATAGTTATCATCTTCGTCATTCACCAGAGGTTCATGTTTTGAAGCCGGGGAGAATTGATGGAGATCAGGATTAGATTAGATTAGATTTGACTAGGATTTGGATTGTATTAGATATTTGATTTGATTAGGAGTTTGGATTTTATTAGAATTCTGTTTGTTAGGACTTCCCTATATATAGGGGTTGTATGGAGTATTGAAGAGATGAATAATATTATTGAAATTTTCTTGAGAAATCTCTGGCGTGGAATTCGCTGAGTCAAAATCTTTCCTCGTGAATTCGTGGAGAGTAGGCGTGGGCCTGGGTGGATTCCCAAATCCCAAAAGTTTTCCCCAATATATCATTTCTTCCCCAATCCCTCTAGAAAAAAACCCTAATTTCAAAACCCTAACCCTAATTTCGCCTCCGTCCTGCGTCAAGTTGGAATTTAAAGAAAACTATCATGATAAGCCAGTGGATAATTTTATTGACTATGACATTGAATATGTTCAATCAAAAGGCAAAGCTGCTACAAGTATTAAGTACCCTTTGAATCCGGTCAATATTGGGCCTTTTTTGCATATCGGACTTTACCATATGACAAAGCATACCATCCAGAAATTTAGCAGGAACTACAAGGGAACTAACCAGTATAGGTAAAATTCTAGCTTACGGTATCAGTATGACATGTTATGTGGTACCTTTTCAGTGATATTTATAGATAGAAAGCATGGACTTCAAGAAACATGTTTACAGTAATCTATCGTACTCCAATAATATAATGAAGATTCCAGACCATAATGATTTATTAGCATTTGAGCTACTAAGCAGTATGTTCCGAACATGACCTGGACTAGCAACAAGAGTCCAAGTCTGTTCAAATTATTGGATCAGGTCCTCTTTTACCCAGACCTGTAGCCTAATCATCATTGGTGCAGGCATCATACTGCAATTCAATGCAATTATAGAAAATGTCCAGAACAAGGTTTCAAATGTCAGTATCAGTATCGGTGTCTGCCGATGGTTTATGGTACTGGAATCAGCAATATTGGATGTGGTTGCTATTTTAATCATCTATTGATTACAAATCGTCAATGCATAAATGTCAGATGTGGTTGCTATTTTGAAGATCTATCTCCTACAATCTGTAATTACATTTTGATATATTATCTAGTATATGGCAATCTGTCAGGAAACAAATAACTAGGCTAATCACCATGTTATGTCACACAGAAAGGGGGAGGTAGTAATAGTTTTCAAGGGCTGAGGGGGAGAACTTACATATTCCCCACCACCAAGAACAACATCTCGAACACTCTCTCTGATGGTCATGCCACTCCTGGAGTCAGCATCAGGCTGAGGAAGTCTCAGCTTTGTTGGCCGTTCACTGTCCCTAACCTCATCAGGGTCTAAAGGATCTGCAGATACATAGTCTCCAAGAATAGAAACACTTCCAGGAAAGAAATCACCCATTAGCTCATATGGTTTGGCAGGGAATACATAAAGGTGAACAATAGAGGCAATACCCATCTGTACTGGAAGAAATGAGTCTGTCAGAGCTTAAAGACAGAACAGTGCAAACTGATGTTCCAGAACATTGCATACTAATTTATACCAAAAAAAAAACAAGAAGAAAACCATAGAAACATGGGGATTTAACCATCAATACACAAGTGAAACTTATAGAGTACAACGATAACTTGGCTCTTCAGACTCATGAACAAGTAAGCTCATGACGAACACATGCGAAACTAGAATATGTCGCCGTATATGATTGCATACACCATTATGCTGTTAATGTTTGTCTACGCATGAAAATATTCAATAATTTATAACTTACGAACATTTGGAAGCTACCATGCTAGCATGTAACGTAGATGAAGCAATTTATATTGATAGGTCTAGGTTTGGTTGGGTTAGTTGTTAACTTGGCTGTTGAAGCAATTTATAAGGTTCAAATTGATAGCTCTGCTTTAGGTTTGGGTTAATTCAAGGCAATATTGTTAATTTGGCTGTTCATTTTGAAAAAATATTATTCCACTAAACAACATCCAATTATTAACTTGAAGGATAAATTGGCTTGGATGGATAACCTAATTCACCAGGACATGGTTCCAATTGGAAACTGGACATGGTGACACATGAAAACATCCTGATAGATTAGCATTGCCTCAGCTCTCCACTTCTTCGCATCTTTACTATTCTCGAAGCTGTTGACATTCCTCTTCAAAATGCCAAGGCCATTTATTATGTGGTAACCATCCAGAAAACTCAAATTCTACAAAGTTTAATTAGTGGGTTTTTTAACCAACAAGACAAATCTAATCAAATTATCAACATCCACTAGCCACAAAAAATTTCTCTAGAGTTTCAAAGCCTCCGAATAACTGAATTTAATTTCTTAAGGAAAGATGTAGCAAAAGTAGAGACGAACCTAATAACAGTTAGAATGATGCAACTTTATTTTATGACAATTTAGCAAAAATATACAATTATACATAATCCAAGTCTTAACCATCAAAAAACATCAATTCTACTTTGTCAACCTTCTCTGTCGCCATGCCATCAGAAAAGTGGGTACAATGTAGGATACCGAGAACAATTGGGGTAAGATGCAATAAGGAGAACTCGGTACCAAGATTAAGCAACTGGTCTATTCTTAATATCACATTAAGGAGCAACGTGAAGTCGTGAAGGCACCTGGTGATTGCAAAGCTAGTTTCATGCTTAATTTGCATATACAAATACACATGAGAGTGATGTTCTCCCAAACATCCTGTACAGGTTTTAGCATCCAGAACGACTATTGATACTAGCAGTTCATACCATGGAAGTTCACTAGTAAATAATAGCAACCTCTCATTTATTGTTCTAAGCTAAAGGAATTCACTATTGATCAGCAGATACCTTGATAAATCCATATGTGCACAATCAGACATACTGATGTTGCCATTTGAGAATGGAACTGCTTGTTCGCACTCAACAACAATATGGCCCATTTCCAGGGAGAGCAATCATCTATCACCAATTATTTTACACCAACTCAGTTATAAAATAGCTCTAATTTGGTTGATCAAGAACGAAGGGAGAGAGAGAAAAGAAGAGAGAGAGGGGAGGGGGGGGGGGGGGGGGGGGTGGAGGGAGGGAGGGATGCGGCTCACATGCAATAGTGAGTGATTCACATGTTTTCTTTGCCTGTATGATCTCAAAGGGGACATCTCATGGATCATCCTACATGACTTCTTGAGGAAAACTTTTGGAAGGTTGTATAGTTCAGGTTGTTCATTAGTCATAAAAATAAGAAATATGTATCCCTTGCAAATGACTATCCTGCGGCCCCCAGTGTCAGTCGAGTGCCAACACAGAACAAAAAGGAAGATGCTTCCTTCTAATGCTGCAGTAAAATCTCCACCTCCACACAAGAAGCAGAAATCCATACAAGAAAATACTAGAAACTTTCTACTCTGCGTAAAATTCCGCATAGGCTAACATGTGATTGTTGTTAACTCAGACAAACATAAGAGAAACACATGGAGAATGCACATTTGTTAGGGCCAACCCAGTAATAACTGCATACCTCTATACAAATGATGAAGTCTTGAATACTTGTTTTGAATTGTAAACCTTGAGCTATAGGGCTTTTTAACAAACCCAAGGTAGAAAGTAGGGCAATTGCTACGCCTTGCCACCAAGTCAGAAAGACTATTGATTTGAAGACTAAAAACTTAGCCAATGGTTTAATATGCTCTAATTCATCATGGGTAGCAGTGTAGAACTGAATCAGACAGTACAATGCCCATGTTTGACTGAAGTTGAGAACCACAGCCATGTAAAGATACCTACAAAATCAAGTAAACAAAAAATAATGATTATCTATATCACACCAACAAAGTTTTCAATATATTGTTTACATAAGGAGAAATGCAAGATCCTTGGCTCACTGCATAATATTTTTCAGCATGAAAGGTAGATGGTATATAACTGAGATGGCAAAAAGATTCTGAACATAAACCTAAACAATATTCACTACTTGATAATTTTTCTCATTAGCAAATGAAAGTTTTGCCACAAGTTTTTTTAAAAGGACAAAAGCCTGAGCCTCCACTCCACTCAAAATATTTTTCAACATGAAGAGATGGACAGAATAAACAGATATCACCAGAATAATTTCTAAATATTGTAGAGAATCCATAAACAAAATTTGAAAAAGGTTTACAAGGTCACTTTTGTGGCCCAGAAATGTATGTACTCATGGACTAATTTTGATCACGCACCCATATATGTGATCATTCCACTTAATCAAGTCCGTGCAGCTTACATGCATGCATACTTGCGTATGAGTGCGACAATACAATGATTTTTTTAAACCATGTATGCTTGCAAATTGAACCCAATCTAAAACTCAATACGACTAAATACTAAAAGTAGGTTAAAACCATGACCCTACACTCAACTCACCCATCTTTCTCTCCGCTTGTAATATAGTAGCCAGGTTGTGACAAGGTTCCTTTTTTCTTTTCCCCACTATACTGAACTGCTATTATAATTCTCTAATAGAACATATTTTTACGATCACCCCTCTCAATCTCCAGTTATTTTTGTTGGTGAAGCTTACTAGAGCTCAACGCTTTATGAAGTTACACAAGAACTCTAGAAATTCAGTTTCCAAATAATAATTTTTGCATAAAAATGCTACAATATTTTTTTCAGCCTTTTTATGTTTGAGAGTTTGGAGACATGAAATATACACGTACAGACATATGTTTAACATGTGTATATAAAATTCCATTTAGTGTAATTCTTCATAATCTATTTATGCGGCATATAAACCACTTAAGCGTTGTGCATTGTCCAACCAACTGCATAATGGAAAGTAAAAATGTGCTTAAAAATATTGATCATAGACACAACAGCAACTAAGCCTTCTATGGTAAAAAAAAAAAAAATATATTGTCCATAGACACTAGATCTTTTACACTACAAAATAAAGTTTTCATTTACAAAATAAGGATTCAAAATGCAAATACATAGTCTTTCTATATCTCCAAGTACTCTTTAAAGAAAGTACTTTGAGGCATGTTTCACTATTTCCATTTCCCCATACAGGTATTCTGGGGATTGAAAAAACCTTCAAATGTTTCATATATCTAGAATTTCTGTTAAATTATATTATAAGTTCAATGCCATCAAATTTAAACCCTAAAATTTCTCATTGAAAAGGTAAACCATCAAACTGGACTTTCCACTAAAATTAAAAATCCTTAATCAATTAGATTACTAATAATCTTTTCTAATGATTAGAATTGATTACTTGCGCACCTTGGTCAAAATTGACTAATTAGTTCATTAAATGTAGAAACCCAAGATTTCATAATAATTAGAGATATGATAAATTACCAAAATTATTAATCAGAAATCCATTATAACTAATACCAATAATACACTTACGAATTTAGGGTTCCTAATTTAACTAATAACAAGGAATTGAAGATTCACAGAAGGATTTCCAGTCATATAAAAAAGCATAATTATCATTTAAGCATTCATATCCTTTCGAATTATCCAGATTTATTTTAAAATTTTAAGCAAAATTTCTCAAAAACTCCTAAGTTCCTATAATAAATTCTATTCAATCTATATCCACATAGTTTCGAATTACGCAACGAAATTTAAACATAATGATATGAAGTTATAGCGGTAAATCATGTAACCTATAATAAACCTGGAATACAAATCAAACTAAGATTCCATTTATTTAAAGAAAACACATCAACTAGGATCTCGATTTCATTTTATTCTAATAAATATTTTAAATCTAATAATCACACTTGCCAATGGTATAAAAAAAAATGCAATATCAGAAATATTATGTATTTATCGGTAAAATATTGGCATCCTTAGCAATACAAGTACCAATGTTATAGGGTTTATATCCAATACCTCAAAATCCAAAACAATACTCACAATCATAGAGCAATCAATTGATATTTGAAGCCGAGCAGTAAAGAAACCATTAAACTCATCTTATAAGACTTTCAAGATATAATGAGCAATTAATGTTTACATAGTCGGTTAAAATCATTGAAGTTTGAAGTCTTTCTTTACACTTTTTTTATAGTTTTTAGTTACATGCAGCTCAAATCTTAGAAATATGCCCTTCATATATCACCATTTAAACACATAACTCCAAACCACGAAAGTGACACTCAATCTACCCTTCTCCGTTAAACTAAAATAATATAAAGAGAATATTTCATATTTTTTAGGGGTTTATGCATATTGATCCCTTAATTCTTCAATAATTGCATATTGATCCTGAAAACTTCATATTTTGATATTAGTCCCCCAAAACATTTAAGTTACACCGGTTTAGTCCCTCCGTTTTAGCTATCTCATCCAAATAAACCGCAGTTCTTATATTTCCATTTTTATATATATGTAAAATAACCTGAACACCCTTTATTAAGTTAGAAAGGATTAGATAGGGCTAGGTTTTGGGTGAGCGAAATATTTTGCGCGAGCGACTGATATTTGGGTGAGAATTCCCAAATTCGGGTGGCTAGAGCTTGGGCGAGCGATGTTGGGTGCGATAGGAAGGGTGGCATGCTGGCGAGTAAGTAGATCGGCACAACGAATGGGTGTGATCGGGAGGGTAGCACGACGACGCGAACTCCAGAAATCTTATGATAAATTTGCAGTTGTAATTGCCCTTCTCTTTTGTTATTCTCCGACCACGAGCCTCATAGACCTTACTAGGAATAGCAATAGCGCTTGTTAACATGCACAATATGGACTCCCACTAGTTCCTATCAATTGAATCTCCGACAAAAACCTGCCTTTTTTCCTCTAATTAGCTCCAATATTTTCACATGGTCAAACCTGAATTGAACCAAACACATTGTACCAATAAACCCGTAATAGGATTCTAGAATTAGTTAGAAAAGATGAATTAAAACCAATTACCTTGAAATGTTACAGTGATGAGGCTGCCACCTCCACTTCATATAATCTCCATCCAATCTCCCATTGGCCTCACAACCGAATCCTTCATCAATGAAAGGGCATGAGTTGTTTGTGTAGAGAGGGTAGCTCTCATCAAACACCCATTTTCCATTAGAAACATCACAACCAATATCCTCTTCAATCTTCTCTACAGTTCCAGAAATCCAAACGCCAGTATGAACTTTGCCTAGACGTCCCTCCGAACCGGCAAACCACATCCACAAAGCTCCTCATTTCTATTCCCAACATGGCTTGGATTTAGAGTGAAATGGCTAGTAGACGAAGCCATTCTTTACAAGTTTGTATAATAAATTCTTGGGCCTTCGAATCAGGCTTTGGAAGGAAGCTATAGGAAGCTAGAGTTTGGATTTGGTGGCAAGAATTTGGGAAAAACAAGATAGAGGGAGGAGAGAAAAGTTAGGATTCTAGAGAGGAGAAATTATGAATAGAGAGAAATTTGCTCACCATTATTTGAAAAGAACATTGAAAGAAAAAGAGAGGTTGAGGATGCCCAACTAAGAGGAAAGCAAAAAAGGAGGAAAAGAGAGAATGTTGGAAAATTAACTATCATTTCCCTTCCTTCTATGTCCAAAGGCCCAGATGCATAACAGGAAGAAAGGGACAAAAAGTTAAGTTTCTTAACGGAACTGACCCAGGAGATTGAACTGGAGTAATTTATATATTTTGGGGGACTAATATCAAAATACGAAGTTTTTGGGGATCGATATGCAATTATTGAAGAATGAAAGGATCGATATGCAAAAACCCCCATTTTTTTAATCATTCCCTTGATACCTAAAACTAGGAAGTATGGATAAGGAGTGGATATCGATATAGATACAATCCATATTTTAAATATTAGCTGCAATATCGATATTGTGACCGATATTGCATTTTGAATACAAAAGGCAATCATATAAGCAGTTTCATAGCGTTTAACGTTTCTCGGAAAAATAGTGGCGCAATATCGGCTTAGACCTAATATTGCGGGTGCTATATCAGATGCAAAATAGCAATCGCTATATCTTTTTCTTTTGCTTTAATTTTTTACTTTGTTTTTTATGTTATAAATAAAAAGTGAGATGTTTTTTGTGTCAATCTGAAATCATGGTTATAACTTTATTAAAAAGTTAATTTTTTCGAATGTGATACCAAAATCAAAATGTGATGCCAAATTGTCAGGGTAAGCATATCCTAAAGTTATATGTATGTAGATATATAGTTAGGCTAGACTAGTATTAATAGTATTTGGGTGTGGATACTATTAACTAAAATCTAAGAATAGGTAATCTAAAATGAAAATCCATTATGGTAGATGTAATCTATCTTTCATAACCTATTTACGAATAAAATTTCATAAGAATTGGATTTTATTTAACCATGGATCAAGTGCAAACAAAATGATAGAATCAAAACAAAATTAAAATTCATTAACTTCCGAGAGCTTGATTCATTAGTAAATAAAATCCAATTCTTATAAAACTTTGTTCGTAAATAGTTTATGAAAGATAGATCACATCTACCGTAATGGATTTTCATTTTGTATTGACTATTCTTAGATCTTAGTTAATAGCATCCACCCCAAATACTATTAATAGTAACCTAGCCTAACTACATATATATATATATATATATATGATGCTTTATGTAGATTTTTATGATGTATGCATGAATTATATTTTTCATATTTATTTTCTATAATATATATGTATATTTACATTCCGAGATTGACATCCGATATTTGAAAAATATTTCTCCGATAACACCAACCGCTATAAAATTTTCTATTTCAATATATACGCTATAACCAATATTTAAAACCTTGGATACAATGACAAATACAGCACAGTGAAAAAATAAGGATACAAACATACAAGGACACAACAAAAGATATAAATATAAATTATATTTTTCTATTATTAATATAACAATTTTACAAAAATATCCAAAATGAAAGCATTAACAATGTACTATTATGTCTCTTCATTCTTTTATAAATGAGAAGTCTCGCTATCAACCATGTGTCTGTCTCTGTCACTCTCCCTCGTATTTAAAGAGATAAAAAGGAAAGGGGGAAATGACAGCGGATCATGGACTAGCATATAGCACTAATATAAAAAATCATTAAGATATAAAAATCAAATAAGACTTGTATCCATAAAATATAACTTCATAAAACTAACAAGATATAGATACGTATTACCAATTTAGTAATGTTTATTTTCAATTTTCCTCCACTATGTAACTTTTTTTTTCAAAGCAACGACATACGATTTTTTTTTTATTTCATTCGACACGAATCGTGGCATATCCGACTGTTTTTGGCATGTCCATAGCATGTTTGTGTCAAACGCGTACTAGACACGGATACAACATCCCAGAGACATGACCATGCTTCTTAGGCCTAAAAATACACATACTATACTTTCTAAATTAAATGACCAAAGTTGCCTCTCTCTTTCCCTTTCCACCTCTCTCCAACTGAACTTTCTCCCCTACATCCTCTCTTGCTGGCCCCTTCACGAATGACAATAACAATGACAGGAGAAAAACAGATCTACAATCTTCCTAAAACATTAACGAAAGTTAATCAAAACAGGATGACTTGCAAAGAAAATTGTACATAAATAATTTAGTTCCTAAATTTATCAGTTTATTGTAATGGGATTTGAAAACTCATTGCATTAGTTTCCAAATTGTATTAGAATTAGTTCACATGTACCTCTCTCTCTCTCTCTCTCTCTCTCTCTCTCTCTCTCTCTCTCTCTCTCTCAGCATTGTTCTCATCAAATTTATGTTTCTTATTCTCTCTAAACTCTGATTTGGTATCAGAGTGATCCTAGGCCTGATCTTTTAAAGAATCTCCTTGATCAACAAAATCCTAATTTCCCCTTATTCCTAATCACGGGCAAAAAGAAACAGAAAAGAACTACTTCTCTCTCTTAAGATATTTTCTCTTCACTACTCCTTGCCACCTTAATTATCTTTCCATTATCCTCCAATACCTTTTCTTCTATTATCAATATCCAAAACCAAAAAACGGAAAATTTTTAAAAAACATAGGTTATTGTAGCTACAGTACCCCCATCACATGTTATCTATTTCGCTATTTTTCCTACTTTCTTATCACTTTTCTTTCTCTCTTATATGACGTTCTCCAAAAAAAGAAAAGAAAGAAACTTTCGTACCAAAAGGAACTCCTTTCTATAACCTTTCATCTCTCAATGACACCTTTGTTGTAACTTCTTGTTGCTTCATATTAACTATTGTGCTCTTATGCTCCTTAAAGTGGAGACAATTGTACTCCTTAAAAGTTGAGAAATAGTGCAGCTTGTCAAAAACAAACTATTATTGGCACTTGTTAAAAAGCCAACTGTTGCTGGTCAGAAGCCGATTTTTACGAAGTGATGGACTTTACTTCGCTCTTCACTAAAGCTTCGCCAAAGATTTTTTATCTTTAATAATAAAATACTGCGTAAACAAGCTGTGAGCATAATAATATTTGCTCCAACTTGAGGGAGACCTTGTTTCTTTCTCTAATTTTTAAATTTCTCACTAAAATTTTGCTCTCTAAAACTAATTGATTCAATGTCTAAAGCACCAAATTTTTTTAGAGATTAAAATCTTGGCACAAAATCATCTGAAAGAACACCTTAATGAGGTCAGAGGTACAAACCCAAGTGAATGACATGCATTTCATACTATTTCAGGCTTCAAGGGACTATTCAAATACTATTTTACTAAAGGATTTTCTTTGAACTCAGAGTTAATTCAGGAGCCTAAACAAAATTCCTTAAAATTATTAGATGGAAATGTATCATGCAACATAGATGAATTCAAGTTGGACAGAGAAATATTTAACCAAATAGTCATAGAAATCTCTCATAAGCAAGAACGTATTCCACGTCCACTAAGTTGCAGTTCGTATGCTCTTCTTTTTGTGATTAAGATAGTCAAATGATAAAATAATGGAGTTATATACTTTTCATTCACATTTTATGCAAGTTCCATTGTGGCTTGGGTTCAAACTTCACTTGCAACAATTGAAAAGGAGGATTGGGAACAAGATAGTTTGGTTACTGCCTTTGTTCACACATACACACACAAAAACACACACACACACACACATGAATATATATATATGTATATATATATATATATATATATATATATATATATATATATATATATATATATATATATCAAGTTTTATCTTACCCGCAGTTCCACTTAAATTCACCATCACAATAAGCCCCAAAAGCTTCAAGAAAGAGAGATAACATGGCACATAATGTCTTTATTATCATCTGTAGAAAAGAGATCACCAAGTTAAAATGTTATCGACCAATGATATATGGATATCAGATAATCAAATCTTCAACAAAGTTCTGACATACATATTGAACGATACCAAACTTGATAACCAGATAAAACCATTCACCCAGTCTCCATGGCTTTAGAAAATATTTCATTGGAAAATGATGCTTTACAACACCCTTTTCAGAAGCATGTGGCAGTAGAGGTGCACTAGAACCTGAACCACCCTCCCTCTTCATAAATTCAACCGTTCTCTCTTCACCACCTAAAAATGTGAAAAAATGACTTCAGAATCATTGAAGAAAGTCCAGAAGTAATGGATGAAGCAAAAAAACATAAGCATCATCTCATATCTGCTAAATACATGCACTACAAACACACTAGACAACTTTAACTACAATTATTACACAGCAGCTGGTCTACCTGTGTTTGTACCTTACTCAAGCAAATAATAATTTACACATCAACATTAACATAAATATACTGGCCATAGAAAAAGGAAAACATGGTAACTACAACCTGCTAAAACTCGAGGTGGGTAGGCAGGGTGGCCATGACAATGATCTCCCAAGTAAATGGTCTCAGGTTCCATTCCCACCATTTGCATTGGGGGCACCCATGGGGATTTTAATTCCTGATAATTTAAAATTAATGGAGGGGATACCATGGTCGAGGGATTAGCGTGCTACGAGAAGCCTGAACACCCCCAGTACGAAAAGAAACAACAAAAACAAAACCAAAAAACAAAAAAATATATATATAACCGCTAAAAATGGATAAAAGAAAATTAGGAAATGCAATAACGACCTTACCACTATTCAAAAAGGCAGCCTGGGTGACTGCTTAGGAAAATTTGATCCCACATCTATATGAATAAATGTTGGGGGGGCCGCCTAGTACTAGTGAGCAGTCAGGTGCTTGCTAGGCATATTTGAAGCACTGGACAACCCACAATCCTTTTATCAGAAACATAAGTTCCCTAGGATTCTACTCTAGAACTAAACACCCATACTTCTAATTCCAAATTGGAGAGAAATGGCGCAGCAGCCCCATCCCCTATTCTACCTCCCACTTGCCTGGTCACTGCTCCCCTACTGCTATGCTGCATAGTTGCTCTTCGTCAATTTGGAGTTGATAAATTTTTCTCAAGTATTCTTCTTATGTTTCCAATTGTTGATATTTATATCCATTGTAATTTTTAGAAATATGATCAAAGTATTATTGATATTGAATCCATCATAGATTCTCTGACCCACCCGCTGCCCCTAAATCTATTATAGTTTGATTACATTGTTACTGTGATTTAAGGGCTTAATACATCTTGCATTATATATGAAAAGGTGTTCTATATCACTTATGTAATTTTTAGGATTTTCTATTAGTATCAGAATTTTCTATTAGTTCAAAGAATTTTTATAGCTGTATTACTAATAAAAAAATTTAGGGAAAAAAGTATCTCCAACCTTAAAAACTTACTTCATGTGCTTACTCAGAAAAATTGTCCCCCACCCCCATGATTCTTCGAGCTATAAATGCAATCTATTTTTAGTATTTTGCATTTATGTTTCAAAATAATGAGATTCTTTCTCTACCATCGTCACATTCTTCATTTTAATCTCGAGAAAAAATCCTCTTATGTTCTCTCTCCCAACTTCAGTGGAGCCCAAAACTCTTTTTTCTACTTCAACTCTTTAAATTTAACAATAGATATGAATATGGAATGTACTACTTCATCTCCATTCTTTTTTTATTTCTTTCACCTTTTTTTTTCCTTCTTTTCACTTCCAAAACTTTAAATTTTTCTCTCTTTCTCACTAGTAGATTGAAAAAATATTAAAAATTGAGACTTTACCCAAAAAAAAGATACATTTTTTCAGTGAGGGGATCGCTACGATGGTTTCAAAGAATGAGTTCTCTTTTCTCTTTTTCTAAATCTTTGCTCATGGTTTACTTATGGATCCAAATATCTTAATTTTTTTTTTCTTTTTTATAGAGAACACATAAGAAAATATAAAAAGTATAGAAAATGAGCTGTCATTTTGGTGAGATGAATTTACGAAGAGATTTTCATGAAATATATTCTTATTATATTCACAGTTTATATGAGCTTGTCTGCTTTGCTTAGGAGTCTATTACCATAATAGAAATTTGTTCACCTCTTATTGGAGTATGTTCACCTTAATGGGAGTTTTTCCACCTTCTTTAGAAGTCGGTATACCTTTAGTAGGAACCTATCTACATTTAATAGCAATTCGTGTCTTTTTTTATGAGTCTATCCGTCTTATAATTTCATCCACTTTTTGAATGAATTGGTCTACCTTAGATTGTGTTACCACTTTACCTATCATTTAAAATGACTATTTTTAGTATGTCTACCGTATTCAATGCTAAACAACTGGATACAAGTTGATGATTGCTACATGATGGAGACAATAAATACATAGAATTTGAAATCTTTTTTATTTTTTAGATAGAATTATCTTTTTTTTTTTGCTAGAGTTTGATTAGAATTTATAATTTTACTAAGATACAATTTATTTGAGACTTATATATATATATATATATATATATATATATATATATATATATATATATGAGAGACTGTAATTTTGTTTTTTTAGATTATGATATGATATTGAAAAATTTTGAGAAACCATAGCATGTTGATTTGATTTCGTGTAAATCTTTCCTCGTAGATTCATAGAGAGTAGGCGTTGATTCGCCTGGGTACCGGACCCAATTTTCTACCATCAAACCCTAATTTACCACTATCAAACCTTAATTCATTTTCGTGCTACATCAAATTGATATCAAAACTCAAAAAGATCCAATTTCAATTTTATACCTCCAACATTTCAAAACCTAATCCTACATCCATCATCTTCTCCATCTTTCATTCCTGCTCCCTCTAATTTTAGTTTGTAATAAGAAAAGAAAAGCCCTGTTTTTTCCCCTAGCCGCCTGCAAAAACAGCATGACCTGAGTGGCAAGATCATACTAATTCAAACGAGCACGACCAGCAGCAACCAGCAGCGAGACTCCAGGATTTCCCATGCACGCAAGCTCCAATAGCCAGATCCAAAGATTTCAAACCAATCCATATTCAAGCCACTGGGACCCAAGGCCGAACCTAAACTGAACCAGTATCCAATCCAACCACGTTGGATCAGATCCGATAACCAGGCTCATCTCCAAGGCTAATCCAGATTTGACACAAGGCAGAACCAGTTCAATTTCAAAGACATTAGAGTTTTATTGGGTCTATTTACTGTAGACCCGGCCACCATAAGCACATCCTTTAAGAGTATTTTGTAATTTTCAGAGGTTCAAGCCGTTTTCGAAGCAATCTTCAAGTCACATCTACTACCAATTGAAGCTATTCTAAGACTTCCATATGTGATTATTATTAACAACTCCGATTGTGATCATCTTCTGAAGAATTTTAGATGATCCTACATTTTGGCATGAACTACTCATTTAGGTGAAGTATGGCCTTAGCTGACTTTTTCAATTGCTAAATTCTTTGCATATATTATTAGATTACAATAATTCGTTAACATGACTAATTGCTTCCCTAGTGATTTACATCAATATTTGCTATTTTTCACTAATTTAGGATCACATATCATTTGCATTAAGCGATTGACGTATTTAGGAATTTTATTTTGATCATCTAGCGCATGCATTTGGTTTGATTGAGTCTCATATTTTACACATTCATATGCCCGTTGCGTTGCTTTGCATTGCATGGTCAGTTCTAGGTTATGTCATAAATTTGTCATCTAGAGCTGGATAGATATAATTGTAACCATAATTTCCAGGCTACTACAGAAAAATTATAATGTAAGCTTAGATTTAAATATCTTATATTCGAATGATTGTCATTATTAGCATGCCTTAATGATTGGAAGGACAATATAGAAGTTCAACTATTATAGCATGTCAAGTAGATTTAAGTTCGATTTGCCAAGAGAAGTTAGTAGCACAAGCCAAAATATATGGAACTTTAATAGAGATAGATTGTGAAGAGCATAAGAGAGATCTTATCGAGTTGTGAGAAGAGATGAAAGACAAGTTTATAAAGGAATACCTTACTAGGTATTATTGAAATTTTCTCATAGAAAAGTTGTAAAGGTGATTCACTCTCGATTTTAGACTAGTGTGAAGGATATGGATACGCTGCTAACCATTGTGCCTCTATCAAGTGTTCTGAATGAAGATTTTTGGCAGTAGAATTACGAGTGTCTCTAGAAGAGTCAACATATAGATATTATGTCTACCGATCATGTTAATAATTTGACAGTTACTGAGAGTGTTCATGTCCTAAGAAGAGTACTAGTATCACTGGTGATGTATTATTAAAATCTAGTACTTCCATTCTTAGTAAGGATGGTCACATTTCTTCAGTGGTTACTAGCCACTAGCAATAATGTTGATTAGTTAGTAAAGTTTGATACACGTGCCTAATAAGATTCCTGTCTACGAGGAGAATATTAATGACGTATAGGATGCATTAGTGGAATCTTATGCACCCATACATGACGCTAGTGCTAGGTGTTCATTTTCTAAACCTAAGATAGAGTAAGAGACTAAGAAAAAGATAATTGATATAAGTATTACTACTAGTGAGTCTTTAGAGATCCATCCTATGGTTTACCACATTACTCTAATTGTTTCATGTTTCATGTTTTCAGTGAGCTGTTGGAATTTTCTCCTAAAGTTTATCAAATTTCATCAAATTCCCACTAGAATTTAGTGATGTTATATCATTAGCATTGTGCGATATAGATTCTCCTCGGGGTGAGGAAAGTTCGGTTAAAACTGAAATAATTGACCAAAATCTAAACAAGTAAGCAAAACCGAACCAAACCAAACTGAGACAGTTAACCCATATATCTCTTCTAGTTAACCCATATATCTCTTCTAGGAAGTTCTACATAGTGAGTCTATTGCATTGCATTTGTCTATTATATATGAAGAGATCCCCAGATATACATTAATTTGCAATAATGGCTATAAATTTGTTCCATATCCACATAATATTTTATAGAAATTTGTCGTTAATAAGGTGATGGTTTCAATTCTCCTTGAGAGATTCCCTCCAAGAATTATAAGAAAATTACATGCTTGACATATAGGTTTCCATAAAGTTCCATAGAGTATTGCTTCCATCACCTTTGATCTAGTTATTACGTGGAAACTTAGCATCAGTCCTACTTTTCATTAAGGATGATTTTTTTTTATGTTGCATGTGCTTTTCTATTTCTACCATCAACTACAGCTAATTTGTCATGGAAGCCAACTCCGCCTCCACCACCTTAGCTCAGAGTAGAACAGCACATTCTTGTCCACTGCACTACCATGACATGATCAATATGAAGAGATTGATCAATTCAACCTAGACACATTTAATGGTGAATGTCTTGAAATCGGAAAGAATTGATAAGGACAATTAACAGATAGAATTGAATCCAAGTAAAAACCAGTCCTTTATTTTTTTTTAATAGAATTATCTTTTATTTTCTGGATAGAGGTTGATTAGGATTTATAATTTTATAGGATTTAGTTTGTTTATGACATATATATATATATGCTTGTAATCAAATTTTCTCATTTTGTTATATGATAGTGAAATTTTTTTGAGAAACCATAGCCTGATGATTTTGCTAATTTCTTTAATCTTTATTCGTGGATTCATTAAGAGTGAGAATGAATTCACCTGAATGCTGAGACCTGAACCCTTTAGTTCTACCCCAGTTTCCCACCATCAAACCCTAATCCACTTCCGTACCGTGCCACTACATATATAGAGGCAGGTAGATTAAATATGAAGGTAGATAGTATTGTGTAGAAGTAAATGAATTTGAATTCAACAGAAAGATGGACTAAATAGTCAAGGCGGATAGCAAATACTTAAGAGTGGAAAAAATATAATTAATAGTTGACAGATTATAATTTTTCCACAAGAATACATATAAGCATGGACACATCATTCCTATAGTAGAATGGTATATAGATGTGATTATCCAAGTAGATAATTTTAAGTAAAGATATATCTTATGGATAATCACATTTACATCAAGGTATATGAGAAATAAGGACAAATTTGAACTTGAAAAATTTACCAGGCTTCATTACCACCAAACTTTTCCCCAGCTAGACACTAAGCAAATAAGCCCGGGTCCTGATTTCATAGTTTAAGCTTTTTTTTTTTTGGGGGGTTTTCATGGGTTGGTTGGAGCAATGTTGAAGAATAATAAGAAAGATGGCAAGAGAGAATGTCCTTTGATTTTCAAAGAGAAGTATCTCCGAAATATAAAATCAATTTTAGATGGGAATTAGCACAAACTCTCACCTAAAATAATTGCTACAATTGGGATGACTATCTAACTAACATATTTCGTAAAAAAGAAATGAAAAGGAATTAGTGTAAAATAAATCAGTCAAAGTGCACTATAGATAGATGAGTTCCAACTTGCATGTGCTCAAGCTATACAGATGAGGTCATCATTGATGGAGATCAGGATTTGATTTGATTTGATTAGGATTTGAATTGTACTAGATATTTGATTTGATTAGGAGTTTGGATTTTATTAGGATTTTTTTTATTAGGGTTTCCCTATATATAGAGATTGTATGAAGAATTGAAGGAGATGAATAATATTTTTGAAATTTTCGTGAGAAATCTCTGGCATGAAATTCGCTAAATCAAAATATTTCATCGTGGATTCGTGGAGAGTGGGCGTGGGCCTGGGTGGATTTCCAAATCCCAAAAGGTTTTCCCCAATCTATCATTTCTTTCCCAATCCCTCTACAAAACCCTAATTTTTAAAACCCTAACACTAATTTCGCCTCCGTCCTGCATCAAATTGGTATCAGAGCCTAAATTTATTTTCTCCTCCACCTGACCCAACCACCCTCACCCTCCATCAACCAGCAAAAAAAAAACAGATCAGAAAGATCTTAAAAAGAGAGAGAAAAAAAATCTCCAACCAAAATTTCTCTTCATCCCCAAACCCACTCCATCCTCATCCTCTCCTTCATTTCTACCCGCAACAGCCCCCCAAACCTAAGCCCCCAAAAACCCATAAGCCAAATTTCCTCCACTCAGCTCAACTCCACCCGACCGATCCCCCTCCGCTCTCAACTCCGCCTTCATCGCCCACCGCCGACGTCGCCCAAATCCCCCATCTCCGCCGTCCTCGACCCCGATCCACACATCCCCAACCTATTCTCCCCCGATCTAGCCGAGCGCTCCACCCTCTTCTCCTAGCTGTCGCAACTGCCCTCCTTCGCCTCGGCAGCAGCACCCCCCACACATCCCTCCCCTCTCTCTCCACCAGCGCCCTCCTCTCCTCCTCGCCGGCGCAGATCCCTGCCATCATCACCACCACCCTCTCCGGCGACTCCGTCCGGCGCCTCGTCAGCTCCGGCGACTCCGTCCGGCGCCTCGTCGGCTCCGGCGACTCCGTCCGACGCCTCGTCAGCTCCGGCTCCGGCGCCTCCATCCGGCGCCTCGTCGGCTCCGGCGCCTCCATCCGGCGCCTCGTCGGCTCCGGCACCTCCCTCCACTTCTCTCCACTTCGACAGCGACCTCCCTCCGGCACCTCCCTCCGTCCTCCCTCCACTTCGACAGCGACCACCTCGGCGCCTCCGTCCGACGCCTCGTCCGCTCCGGCGCCTCCGTCCTCCCTCCACTTCGACAGCGACCACCTCCTCATCGACCTGTTGTTCCCCCCCTCAACTACAGCCGTCGTTCCCCCCCTCAACTGCAGCGAAAGAAAGGAGAAGAAACTTATTGGGTTTTGGGTTTGTTTGGTTCTAATTTGGATCCACTTATTCAGGCCCACATCCAGAAGAATAGAAAGTTGGATTTATTTTGGATCCAGCCCGCAAGCTTCAAATCCGACCCGCAGCCCCAAATCCATTCCACTTTTGATTCAGTTCAGTACAGCAATGCAGACCCATTTACAGTGCAGACCCGTTAAGGAGAAAAGTGGTGATTTGGAGCCCGTTCGGAATCCAATTCGAGTCAGATTCGAAGTGTTGCATTCCTGGATTTGTTTCCACCAATTGTAGCAGGATTTCAGGGCTCTTCAGCAGGCGAACCAACGTCGGAAGATTCCAAAGGACTACTACAAGTGCACGAACTTTTTCGGTATTTGGGTAATCTCTAAACTAACCCATTTTCTTCAGCAAAAATTTGCAATTATTTTGTGAAATTCTACATAAAATTGTTAGTTAGAATTACTAATAATTATTTGCCAACTCATTGCTTGAGTGCATACATTTTAGGACTCATTTCCTTGCATTTTTAGAAACTAAACCTTAGAAAATTTTATTTGATCATATAGTGCACGCATATAGAACTTGACTGAGTCTAGGAAATTGCATTGCATCCGCTTGTTTGATTGTATGCTTCTTCGTAACGGTAAAATGACCACCTCAAGTTCTAGTAATGTGGATAAAAAGTTAGAAATCATGATGAAACAATTAAAAACTATCACTGAACAAATGGAACAGTTTAAAATTGTTAATAAACGATTGGATGCACTAGAACGACAAATGGAAGAACAAGATAATCAAATTTATAAGAATGAATATAATGAAAGGAATTACGATAGAGGGCCAAGAGATCGAAATGAAAGAAATAGAGATGAGAGTGTACCTAGAACTAGACGTGCTGAAGATGATATCACACGTAAGATAAAAGTTGAAGCTCCTACATTCAATGGTACTTATGACCCTAAAGTCTTTAGTGATTGGCTCGCAGACATGGATTACTATTTTGATTGGTATGATATGCCTGAAGAGCGTAAAGTACGATTTGCTCGGATGCGATTGACAGGGCCCGTTAGGATATAGTGGGCATCGGTAGAAAGAGAGTGTGACAGATATCTGGATGTGATAGACTTGGAATGACATGAAAACTAGACTTAAAGAGAAGTATCTTCCAGTCACATTTAGGAACCACCTTTTAGATAGGTTACACAGTTTTCGTCAGGGAAGCATGACGGTCCAAGAGTACATGACTCAATTTGATGAATTGACACTTCGGTGTGATTTACGAGAGGACCAACATCAGGCGATGTCTAGATTTCGTTCTGGACTACGCGCAGACATACAACGAGCTATGCATATCCATTCTCGGAATATAAGTTCCCTTACTCAAGCTTGTCAATCAGCAGAAAATATAGAACACTATCTCAAATTTTCTGTTGACCGTAGGTTTACTCCTAAAGCCAGGGAGCAGTCCAGACGCCCTTCTGAAGATAACAAAAGACCTAACACCCAATTCAACAAAGACTTTAAGGGTAAAGCCGTGATAGATGAGTCATCTAAACAGGGCACGAAAGGTGTAGAGTGTTTTAGGTGTCACGAGTATGGCCATAAAACTTCACAGTGTCCCACTAGAGCTTTACTCGTAGAAGGATAACATAATGGTGATGATGATGATCTTGAGGAGGAAGTATATGAATCAGTAGGAAACGCTAGTGAGTCAGACGAGAAAATAGTCATTTCAAATGTGCGTTTAGGCGTTGTTAGGTGTCTTTACACTAAAACGAAAGATGAAGATTGGTGTAGATCTAGCATTTTCACCACATACATCACACATAGAGGAAAGAGTTATCGCGTAATGATTGACGGGGGTAATTGTGTGAATATAATCTCAAGAACAGTTGTTCAGTAAATGGGCCTCAAAGCTAAACCCCATCCACAACCATACAACATAACATGGGTAGATAAAACTGCTCAATCTATTACCCAGTGTTGTCTAGTGCCTATCCAGATGTCAAGCTATCAGGACCAGCTTTGGTGCGATGTGTTAGATATGACTGCCGCACATATCTTGCTTGGTAGGCCATGGTTGTATAACTTAGATGTGACGAGTTTCGGCAAATTTAATGGAAAGAAAATTATTTTAAAATCCGCGCCGCCTAAGTCTAGTAATGAGCCCAAAGAGCGAAAAGGTCACAGGACAGGTACATAAAAAGCCGCCTAAGTCTAGTAATGAGCCCAAAGAGCGAAAAGGTCACAGGACAGGTACATAAAAGTCTCTTCACTTGGTAAGTCGATCACAGTTCCTCAAGGAGAGTCTAGAGGAGGGACTAGTGTATGCGGTAATTGCTTTAGAAGTCTTCTAATCCACCTGTCATTTACCATCCTGAGATTCATCAGATTCTCACTGATTTTCAAGATATCATACCCGATGAGTTACCCGATGAACTCCCTCCCCTTCGGGACATTCAGCATGCCATTGACTTCGTGCATGCGTCCAGTTTGCCAAATTTACCTCATTATAGAATGAATCCTGTTGAGCACGCTAAGTTGAGAAGACAGGTCGATGAGTTATTGCGGAAAGGCTTTATTAGAGAGAGTTTGAGTCCTTGTGTCGTTTCCGCTCTACTCACACCTAAAAAGAATGGTAACTGGAGGATGTGCATTAACAGTCGTGCCATCAACAAAATTACCGTCAAGTATAGGTTTCTTATTCCTAGACTTGATGACTTATTAGATATGATGGCCGACTCTCAAATCTTTTCGAAGATAGATCTTCGAAGCGGATATCATCAGATTCGTATCCTGAAGGTGATGAATGGAAAACTGCATTTAAAATTAAGGACGGATTGTATGAATGGTTAGTCATGCCTTTTGGTTTATCTAATGCACCTAACACATTTATAAGAGTTATGACCCAGATATTGCGTCCTTTCTTAGACAAGTTCGTTGTTGTCTATTTTGATGACATTCTCGTCTTTAGTCAAACCCAAGAAGAATATCTTTCTCATTTGACACAGGTTTTAGAGACTCTCTGTAAAGAGAAACTGTTTGTCAATTTGAAGAAATGTGCGTTCTTAGCTTCCTCTATTCAATTTCTTGGGTTTATCATCTCTAAAGACGGAGTAGCAGCAGATCCTGACAAAATTAAGGCCATAAGAGAATGGTCTACTTCTCGTACGATCCATGAGGCCAGGAGCTTCTATGGTCTGGCCACATTTTATAGGAGGTTTGTTAGGAAATTTAGTACCACCATGACTCCGATCGCTGATTGTCATAAGAAAAGAGAGTTTTAATGGACTAAATCTGCTGCTCATGCTTTCGAGGAGATTAAGGAGAAGTTGACTACTGCTCCGGTTCTTCATCTTCCAAATTTCTCGAAGGTTTTTGAGGTAGCATGTGACGCATCAGGCGTAAGTATAGGTGTTTTGAACCAAGAAAATCATCCTATCACTTTTTATAGCGAAAAATTGAATGAGACGAAACAGCGCTATAATGTTTATGACAGAGTTTTATGCAGTAGTGCAATGTTTGCGTTATTAGCGTCACTATTTGCTACTAAAAGAGTTCGTTCTATATTCATACCATCAAGCTCTGCGCTATATCAATTCCCAAAAGAGAGTAGGGCATCGACATATTAAGTGGCTTGAGTTTATTCAGGAGTACAATTTTGTACTCAAACACTGTGCAGGAACTGAAAATGAAACCGTTGATGCAATAAGTAGGAAACTTTACACTTTACAGACGATGAGTGCAAAAGTTATCGGATTTGAGCATATCATTCAAGACTATCCTACTTGTCAGGACTTTGGTGACATCTATTCATCTCTGATACAGGATCCTCCTACTATAGTAGATACCTTCACCATTATTGATGGTTTTTTATTTCGAGATACCCGTTTATGTATTCCCAATACTTCATTGCGCGATCATCTGATTCGGGAAATGCATGCGGGAGGGATCGCTGGTCATTTCGGTCGAGATAAAACTATCATTCTTGTAGAAGATCGATTTTATTGGCCAAGCATTAAACGTGATGTTGCGCGAGTTGTGTCGCATTGTCGAGTTTGTCAGGTAGCTAAGGGTAGGAAGCAGAACACAGGACTCTACACACCATTACCCATACCTTTTGCACCTTGGGAGCATCTTAGCATGGATCATTTTAGGACTCCCTCGCACACTTAGGAAGCATGATGCAAAATTAGTCATGGTGGATAGATTTTCCAAAATGGCACATTTTATCACAAAACTTCAAATGCCTCACATGTTGCACACTTATTCTGTAAAGAGGTAGTTCGTTTGCATGGTCTTCCTAAGTCAATTGTTTCTGACAGAGATGTTCAATTCA
This sequence comes from Dracaena cambodiana, assembly GCA_036321105.1. Lineage (NCBI taxonomy): Eukaryota > Viridiplantae > Streptophyta > Magnoliopsida > Asparagales > Asparagaceae > Dracaena > Dracaena cambodiana. The sequence continues at coordinate 40,697,191 of JAYEPQ010000007.1, forward strand.
CAAGTCATTTTTGGCGAACTCTCTGGAAGAAAATGGGTACCACATTAAAGTTCTCCACTGCTTATCATCCGCAGACAGATGGTCAGCCAGAAGTTGTCAATCGTAACTTAGGTGACTTGCTTCTATGTTTAGTGGGCGACCATTTAACGACGTGGGATCTTGTTTTGCCTATAGCGGAGTTTGCATATAATAATTCAGTCAATAGATCTAGTGGGATGAGTCCATTTGAGATAGTTACAGGTTATAAACCTAGAAAACCTATAGACCTTCTTCCACTCTCCATAGGTGATAGGCCTAGTGCCTGAGCCGAGTCTTTTGCACAGCATTTGCATAATTTGCATGATCATATTCATCGGCAAATAGCAATTAGTAATAATAACTACAAGTCTGCAGCAGACTCACACAAAAGATTGCAGGAATTTGCAGTTGATGATGAGGTGATGGTTAGAGTGCATCCAGAGAGGTTCCCGCCAGGAACCTTGAAGAAACTTTATGCTCGACGTATGGGTCCTTACCGAGTTTTAAAGAGGATTGGTTCTAATGCTTATGAGCTTGCGATCTCCCACAATCACAGGATCAATCCAGTTTTCAACGTCGAAGACCTGACTCCATACCATACTCCATTTGACTATCCAGCAGTTATTCCAGATCTACCATCTGCTTCGCCAGGACATCGATATTTTTCCATTCGTACACCACCTCCTCCTGCTCCACGCAAACATCATATAGATCAGATTGAAGATATTCTGGATGATGAGATTGTTTCGACTGCTGATGGTGGATATCAGCGTTATTTGGTGCGATGGTGTGGACGTCCAGATTCAGATTGCACTTGGTTGCGCAACGAAGAAGTCCAGCAGCTCGACCCGGATTTGCTCGATAGTTATCATCTTCGTCATTCACCAGAGGTTCATGTTTTGAAGCCGGGGAGAATTGATGGAGATCAGGATTTGATTTGATTTGATTTGAATTTGGATTGTACTAGATATTTGATTTGATTAGGAGTTTAGATTTTATTAGAATTCTGTTTGTTAGGGTTTTCCTATATATAGGGGTTGTATGAAGAATTGGAGATGAATAATATTTTTGAAATTTTCGTGAGAAATCTCTGGCGTGGAATTCGCTAAATCAAAATCTTTCCTCGTGGATTCGTGGAGAGTGGGCGTGGGCCTGGGTGGATTCCCAAATCCCAAAAAAATTTTCCCAATCTATCATTTCTTCCCCAATCTCTCTACAAAAACCCTAATTTTCAAAACCATAATCCTAATTTCGCCTCCGTCCTGCGTCAATCATGGCTGACTATTACAATGCTCATCATATCCTCCCATGTGAAAATGAAAGATAAAAAGGCAAACTTGGATTATGCATAGATACATATTATATACAAATATAAGATCTTTTTAAAGTTAAAAGATAATCTGGGGACCACATCTAGGGGTTTATTAAGTGGAAAGTCACATGCCAATAGCTTCGCAAGCAGGACACATTTACCAAAAATTTTACATAATGCATGGGCATTGGGCATGCGGCAATGTTCGACAAACCCACCTCTGCCAACGCGTTCTTCTTGAAGGTAGCATCTTACTGAAATAGTTGGATACAACATTAGTAACAATTATCAAATTAACGAATTTGCAAACATGGATGGGACTTAATAGCCTAACTTGGATCGACACGAACTCAGAAATGAATCCTCTTAATGAATCACCCCAATTACAAAAATTTTGCAACACGATTCATCCTTAAAATAGGTTCCAAATGTCTTCCTGACATTCTAATCAAGCCTACATGTTAAATGATAATCAGGCCTCATTTAGTGAGGAATTTTGTGGTTTTATCATCAAGATGTAGTTGTAATAAACATATGGATACCTTGAGAATGTAATATAAACATCATTATCTAAATCTTCTTCCATCAAGACAGACTCAGCTACGAGTGATTTGACAACTTTTACAACCGGTTATCAACTTAATGTAAATCTCACATAATTAGCGCCAACCTCTTGGCCAAGGACACTGGGAATTTGCAAAGAACTTACTATAAACCCAAAAGACCAGTTGGCAACTTCCAAATTTTTCTAGACAAGGGAAAATGTCTAGTAACCCTACAATGAGCATAATATTTTCTCCATCATTTCCAAGTATATTTTTCATCTTTTCTATCCTTTTTATTCCCCTAACTAGGCTCCATGAACTCATGGAGTGGTATCTGAACGTTCATAAAGGCCCAACTGGAAAAGTTTATCTCATCACCTCCTACCCCTTCTCATGATCATTTGTCAAAGAAAATGTTCACTAAAGTTTCTATCATATTCAACTTATACATCCATAGTTTCCATGCACCAATTGCCACCAGTCTCCAAGCTTTTTCTTTATGTGCAAGTGAACTATCTATGGTGTATTATAAAATTCTTCTTGTAGGTTTGACAATGACGTTTGTAATAATCCTTAATTTTTAGGGGTATTTACTGGTTTGTCCCTCAAATCTTTATATATTATGATTTTGCCCCCCAAATCTCATAAGTTACAACAATTTTGCCCCCCTCTCTAACACAGTTAAATATTTGACCATTTTACCCCTCTTTTCCTCTTCTATTTTCCTCCTCTCTTCTTCTTCACTCTTCCTCCTCTCTTCTCCTTTTCTTTATTATTTCTCCTCTTTTCTTTCTCCTCTCTTCTTTCAGTATTTAACCGTGTTAGGGAAGAGAGGAAAAGAGAGGAGGAAGAGAGGAGGAAGAGAGGAGAAAGAAGATATGAGAAATAATGAAGAAAGGAGAATAGAGGAGGAAGAGAGAAGAAGAAGAGAGGAGGAAAATAAAAGAGGAAAAGAGGGGTAAAATTGTCAAATATTTAACTGTGTTAGGGAAATTTAGAGATGGAGGCAAAATTGTTGTAACTTATGAGATTTGGAGGGCAAAATTCTAAATATGAAGATTTGGGGGGCAAAATCATAATATATAAAGATTTGAGGGACAAACCAGTAAAAACCCCTAATTTTTATTAGCCATAAATAAATAAATAAACAAACACAATAATAAATTTAACTATTCATTTTTTATAACCTCCCAACTCATTCATTTCCCTAACCCCCATCCTTTCATCTTCTCCATGAATTAACCATATAAAACATCCAATTTAATTCCTTATTCCTCATTTTATTTCTTAAAAATAAATCCTCACTATAACTTTAATTCCCTCAAAGTTGTCATATTTTATAACTCCTCAAACACTTCATATTCTATAACTTCTAAATCCAACACTATTTAAACCCAACCTCTCTTCTCCCTACACTCATTTTCTAAGATTCTTTTCTATCCCTCTCACCTCGTCGGAACATCTTGTCGGACCACGATCATTGCGCCACCCTCGTTGGAGCCATCACCCCCTCGCCACAGCGTTGCCAGGGGAATCTCCATCGTCTTCTTTCTCTTGTATCTTTATTAAATGAGATTGGTTAAACTATCTTGTTTATTCATATTTTGATTTATCTTATTGAATCCTATGATTAACTCACCCACTATTCAACAATCCTAATAACTTATAAACAACTACAACATCTGATAGACCCAATAAGATAGATTCAAATCCATTTATTGATTTCAAACCCATATACTATTTAACCTTAAAATCAATTCTAAGTGTTTTATGAATATTAGAAAATCCCTAAAAATTAACTAAAATCATGTTAGACAAATTTTAATAACTATATTATAATTATATGTGTAGATTGTTTTGCATGATTGCCAATTGATAGATAAGAGCTTCACGAATCGAGCTGAGTTCATTTTTAGACTTACTAATCATGCTATCTTAGATAACTGTTGTTTCAATTATATTATTTATTTTGTATGAATTGATTTGTTATTTTATAGAAATTCATTAATTACTTATTATTATTACAGCTATCAAAAATCAATTCTATTGTTAAGCAATTGTCATTAAAATTTGTTAAATCACATTGTATAGCTAAACTTTAGAATATTTAATATGTACAATATTTGATGAATCAAGCAAAAACTATAATCGTGAAAAAATACTGTTAGCAATATTATTTTCTGTCAGTATCTAGGGAAGATGTCTTCTATGCTACTTATCTAATTAAAGAACGTGCATAGCATGGAAAACATATCAACACCCACACTTACTTTGTCGATATCTGTATGATTTCTCAAATCAATAAATCTTTAATTTAACCAATTGTGATCTATTCAATAAAGTATAAATCAAACGAACTCTTTAAATCATGTTATCAATAAACTAACAAAACTGAATTAGAATATTACACATGATATGGTATACAGACTATAAGAACCAGAATTGGTCCTAACATGACTATACTAAAATAACACTAGATTGGAAGAGAAATTGAATAATGAAAATATATTTTGCTTTGGTTGTAAACTTGTTAAGTTGTACAACTGAATGTTTCACAAAACTATGGTTGCATAGTGATTTACTGGATCACACATGATTATTCATGTTTTCCTGGCAGCAGGTCCAACTGAGCACCGAACAATCTATGTGACTATTTCCTGTGTATGTACAGGAAACAATCAAAAAAGTGGTATCCCATCAGTTGATTTTTCCAATTATATTTTATTTTAGACAAAGATATCCTTATTATAAAATTGACTACATTAGATGATATTAGATTTAACCTATAACAGCTGATTTTATTGTTACGAACTAATATAATGTTCTTTCAACTATTTCTACATATGTTGTTTTGGTCGAAATCTAACAATGTGAATGTGCATATCCAGATTTATCGATGGACACACCAAAACTGATGCAAGATCTAGTGTACTTTGAAAAGCAGGTTAAAGGCCTATAGAGGACTAGAATATTTGTTTCCGTTTATTTAGTTTTACTATGTTCTGTTAACTTTTCAACTTTATTCAAACTTCATTCCAATAAATAAAAAGTCAAACCTTTGTTAAACTTCTCTAACATTCTTATTGAGTATTAGTGGCTAATATATTGGTATTCTACAGAAGATTTTAGCATATTCAAACCGAATATGTTGTCGATACCTGCTACACATGCTTGTATGTTGTATATCATGAGCAAGATGTGATAACATTGATCGAAAGAGGTGTTTTCCTCAATGTTTGGTGCTAGCCAAAGTGCTTAAAAGGGTTATTAGGGCTAAGGAATGATCCAGCTCCCTAAAAGCTCGGTGTTAGATCATAAAGCACTGGTGTAAGTTTACCAGAAAAAAGCAACAGGATATATAGAAGTCAAGAAGCCCATCCATGAAAATAGCACTCTAATCACGTTACTGGAGGATAAAGATTATTCCTTTCGTTTTCCTTTTTATCAGGGTGTTTTGAGGCATTGAGGAGGCACAGAGACTTGTATGGGTAGATAAAGAATCATAATAATTGAAAATGCTAATGATAATAAATGAAAGGCACAATCAAATTGGGCAAAATTATCATATGGGAGAAGCATTACCTAAGCAAGCTGTGAGATATCTTCCAAAACAATACATAGCGAAGGACTCATAGCAGTCACGTAGGATACCACAATACACACTTATCGACGGCTTCGTCAGTGACACGTACTACAAGAAAAACAAAACTAGAGTAAGTATGTTATCATAGATTACCACAAGTTTTTGACAGATTTAATCCTTAGTCAATGGTGCATTTGAAAGGAAGAATAAAACAAAGGACAAAAAAAAATATCTAAATTAATGTTCAGCAAAATGACTGCACTATACCTCCCATTCCCATGCAGGAACACAAAAAAATTGGGACAGGACTTTAAATAGTGAAGAAAAAATTATGTTATTTAGGTATGTCGTGAACAAGAGTATAATAAAGAAAACCAAATCAACACTATCTGCAATCAACCAATCCTCAAAACACTTATAATCAATCAGAGAACTCAAGCATATACGATCCTGACATGAGGTGAGAATGTACATGAAAGGCTATGTTTCAGAGCAGATGGTAAAATTGTTGCACAGAGAGAGAGAGAGAGAGAGAGAGAGAGAGAGAGAGAGAGAGAGAGAGAGAGAGAGAGAGAGAGAGAGAGAGAGGAAGAAACAATTGTCCAAAATAAGTGAATTACCAACAAATGATTGCAGCTGCTTGAAAATTAAATTAGTGATTAGAAAAAATTCCAAAGGAAAATGACACCTTAAATGTTTGAAAGCTATTCCTAAATGTATACACATTAAACAATTTTGAGACTTGACAATTGATGATGTTTATTTCATAGGCTCAGCAAACATGCTTGAAAACTTGAAAATTATTCTTGGACATATGATGTAATCATGCACATATCATTTTTTTTTTTTTTGGAGGAGGGGGGGAGCTAGGGAAGTGGGATTTGGGGAAGAAACATCTTGGATGTTGTTCAGTGAACAATGCTCCCAAGCAAGTACACTTTCAAAAAAGATGGGTAATGTTAAAATTGAACTAAAAGTTCCTAAAGTAGGATGGCATAATCCTGCCCTGTGACATTTGCAACCAGTAGCAGCTGCATAGAATGTGTATATAATGTAAAAAGCACATTTTGGTCAACATAACATGAAGTAGTATTAAAATGTCATAGAGGTTTGAAAGAATATGATCCTCTGACCTCATTATTGTTTAATTTGGTTGTGGATGGTCTCACTCAAGGCCAAAAAAAAAAGGATGAATGAGACTACCACAGAATAAAAGGACAAGCAAGGATATCATACAAGATACCTAATTTTGAAGCAAGAATAGCCATTAAGTGCACATTGCATTTATCAAGGTTTCTCATGTCACAAAGTGAATTTTCATGAAAGTCCAATCATTCTAATAGGTATTTTGATGAAAGGTCTGAAAGGGAATCTGCAACCATCTTAATCTACCAAGGGGTCTAGTTGAGATGGAAAATACTGGGGAGAAACTGCCATACGAGTGTAACAAAACACCAGGGGGATGACTGAATGAGTGGCCACGACGACTGCTAGTCACCCAAAGGGTCCAGCTTCATCTGGAAATTTGTTAATACTCATAGGATCATAGGCTACCAACTAAAGTTTTGCCAAGTAGAGCACCAGGCTTGCTAAGGGACAAAGTTAGACTCCATTCATTCACCTGGGGAGATGAAAAACATCAGGACACCACCGACAGGAAAAAGGATGGTACCATATTGAGCAAAGGAAAATATATATGTTGTAGAAAAGCTGGAAGGCTAGGAATGAGCTGATTTTTCACAGAACTACAAAGAGTTTCAGATATAAGGCAGCCTGCACAGTTTCTAATCTTTGAGCAAATCCAGCAACACACTGGAGTGTTGGGCGCAAACCATGATACCCGGGTTGGACACTGATTTGAATATGTATGGCGCACAAGTATGAGCCGCACTCTTGCACATAGACATGTATACATGAATAAGGCTTCAAAATGAACATTTAGGTTAATTTTGGGATTAGACATAAGTATGTACATAATCTTTACAACTGAAGACAGAGTTTAGGAATTAATGTATACATTAAAGTTTGGGAATTACATATTAAGTTCGGGAATAAGCATGATAGCAGCCTTATTTTGCTAAAATACAATTCAAGATCCATGAATATTGATAGAAAGATAGATAGAATTCAAGCATCTCTTTCACAACTAAAAGCACTAGAAAGAAGCATACCGATTCAATGGCGTAGCAAGGGACCATCAAGATCACACCAATCAGAAACTTCTGCTCCTGTAGAATTTCGTACACACAAAACAAAATTAAAAAAAAAAAAAAAAATCATATCAAACCCAGCAGCTCAACTGGACAACGATCGCAATGATGATAAGCAGCAAATCAAAACCTCGGGATTCTTGTACGCAGAGAGATGCTGCAGTAAGAGGTACATGGACAGTGACAGCGAGATTACGACAAACACGCCGGCGATCGAAGTGGCCCATGCGGGAGGCGAATAGGAATCAAGAATTGGGTACAAATAATCGCTCAAAAGAGTCATCATCTCGCCGCGTCAGCTCTCATGACTCTCAAACCATCTGAAGCTGCTCGATTCTTGGGATCGTAAAGGTCAAAACTTTTTGGCAAAAGTTCAATCAATAGATAGATTCGGGGATTAGGGTTTCAATTGATCTGTTGGGATGTATGAGATGGGGAGAGGGGAAAGGGAGACATCTAGGGGGGCGATCGGCTGGGTTGAAACCTGAAGGAAGGCGAGAGATCAGAGATGAGATGAAAAAAAATTAGGAAGTCGAGCTCGGAATTTGGTATCTTGACGGGGATTTAATTTTATCTTTTTTACCACATATCACGTGTAGAGGTGGCTATCGGGCCGGGCAGCCCGTTGGGCAAGCCCGGCCCGGCACCTTGGCCCGGGCCGTGCCTAGGGCCCATGCCGGCGGCACGGACGTGCTAGGCACGGCCCGGCACGCCGGCCGGAATTTTTTTTTTTTTAACAAATAGTCGTTGGGCAATTTTGAGGGTTTTTTTGCAAATTTTTTTTGCAAATAGTCCCCCAACGGGTACTTTTATAGTCGTTAGGGGTTTTTTGCAAAACAAAATTGCAGATTTCTCTCCCAACAGTCAAAATAGCCGTTGGGGGGTTTTGTAATTTTTTTTATAAATTAAACATTTTCTTCATCTATAAATACCTCAATATCTCTTTTATTACCATTTATCATTCTTATACACTAAATTCATTCTAAAAAATCTCCTAAAATCTTTATTTCTCAAGAAGTCTCAAGCAAAACAAGTAGCAAGTTTTCTCAAATAATCAAGAAGTCTCAAACAAGTAAGTCTCCCAAACAAGATCCAAGCAAGTTTTTTCATTGAAGCAAGGTTTTTTTCGCTATTTTCGGTTTCCAGTTTCATCTCTCTAACTAGGTATTTATAATTTAAATTTTTTTTGAGAATTTTAATTAGTTATTTTTGGGATTTTATTAAAATGGATCCACACTCTTCTAGCACTTCTTGCTCTCAAGCTACGGGTTCTTTTATTCCATTTTTAACTGATGAAGAATATCAAAATCTATGTCAACTCTTATAACAACCTCCTCAAGTACCATTTTCTGTATCTCAGGAAGAAACAACTAATACAACCATACCCGAAACACAAACTACCACATCTACTAGGACTGTTAGATAGGACATATGGAAATATTTTGAAAAAATAACAGAAAACAATGTAAGGAAAGCTAAGTGTAAACATTGTCATAAAATTTATTCGTTTCCTGTAGGTAGCGGAACGGGTCATCTTAAAAGACACGTAGAAAAAAATCACCCACCAAATGTACCACATCAAACACAAATAAGCACATTTGGTGGATCATTAGGTATACGTAAATATGATCCAATTAAAATAAGAGAAAATTTAGTAAGATTTATAATACATGACGAACAATCATTTACTTTTTCGGAAAATCGCAAATTTAAAAGATTTTGTAAATCAATATTTACTGACGAATTTAAAAAAGTCTCACGTTCAATATGTACATCTGATATATTCAAACTATATAAAGAGCAGAGGGACACTTTAATAGCTATTTTTACTTCTTTAATTTTTAGAGTTGCTATAACTGCAGATAGTTGGGAAGCTAAAAATATGACTCATTATTTATGCATGACGGGACACTATATAGATCAAGAATGGTGCATACAGAAAAGAATAATAGGGTTTAGGGTATTTGATTTTCCTCACAATGCACAAAATTTATCACAAACCATGCTAAATGTATTTTCAGCTTTTGGAATAGACAATAAAATATTTATCATTTCTTTGAATAATGCTTCTGAAAATACGGCCGCAATTAGAATTCTTAAAAATTATACAAAACCAATTCTAGATGGAAAATTATTCCACGTTAGGTGTATTTGCCACATACTAAACTTATGCGTTCAAGATAGATTAAAATAGTAAATGATTCACTAATGAATCTTAGGTATAAATTACTTTTTATTAAAGATAGTGGGCCAAGAAGACAAATATTTAAACAAATATGTAAAAATATGAAAATATCACCTAGAATTGTACCTATAGATGTTAAAACAAGATGGAATTCTACATATAAAATGTTAAACATAGTTATTCAATATAAAAATGTAATAAATGCTTTTAATGAAATGGAGACACCAATGTATAGTTTAGATAATAATGAATGACACCAGTTGCATTGCATTTCTAAGTTTTTAGGCAAATTTGAAGATGCATTTAGAGTACTGTCAGGAACTTATTACCCAACTACACACATTGCATTATATTATTTAACCGAAATTACTTCGATTTTTAATGAATGTAGCAATCACTCTATACTTGAAAGTATTGTTCGAAAATATATTAAGAACAAGTTGAGGCTGACGGTTAGGGTCCTCTCCCCTCTCTTCGGGCTTTGTATAATTTCTAAAGAGAATTATAGAGTAATTACATAAATGTAATGAGATTATATATAATAAAACATTGGTTTTGATCTTAAATCTCTTGATTCTTTGTTTTTTTTCCTTTTTTTTTGAAAAAAACAGGGCCGGCCCGGCTCGGCCCGGGTACGACACGGCGGCCATGCCGTGCCGAGGGGCCGAACCCGGGCCGAAGGCCGGGCAAACGTGCCGTGCCGGTGGCACAGCACGGCCGGGCACGGGCCCGGGCCGAACCGGGCCAGGCCCGGCCCGATAGCCACCTCTATTCACGTGTTGTTTTTTCTGAGCAATTAAAATTCAAAGTTGAAAAAATAAAATAAAATAATTACTTGTGCAATGGGACCGGATAAGTCAAAAATCAACGATCAAGATGATTATTGGAGGGAAATAAATGGTTGAAGGGAGCAATGGGTCCAAACTATTTGCTTAATAATTTTTTAATTTTTTTAAAAAAAATAAAAAATCAACAGCAAAATTAATTTTTATTACATTTAGAGCAGTCTTGCAAAAACGCACTTCGTAAAGTGTTTTTACGGAGCGGAACACAGGAGCGCAGCATTTTTTTTTTTTTAAAGTGCACTTTACATTATGTTTCTTCATAATGCAAAAAAACGTGCATTTTTTCACTATTCGAAAATTATATAACTCGGGCAATAAAAAACTCTAATCCTAAATTACTCCCACTCTCGACTCCTTCATTCTCTCTCTCAGCCAAAAATGCCCGCCGCTCTACCCCTCCCAACCCTCTCTTCACCGCCGCTCCGACTCCAAAACGACTGCAAGAATCTCCGATCACCCTCCTAAGTTGTTCTCTCTCTCTCTCTCAGTTTCTTCGATTGATCGAAGTTTCCAACCTTAAAATATCACCCTAACTCTTGTTCAGTCTCCAGTAACTTCTACAACTCCAGTCATCCTCCAATCCCTCCACAAAGCTCCAATCGACCCAAAAACCAAGGCCTATAACATCTGACGTCTTCGATTTCTCTTCAGCAACTCCGGTTTCATCTCCAGCTTCTTCTACAAGCGATTAAGTGGTCTGATCCCTCCTCCGGCTTCCACACACAAGTAAGCTTCCTAACTAACGTTATTTTCTTTCGATGCTAGAAGCCCAGATTGATATAACAGTTAAAATTCATTATATATATATATATATATATATATATATATATATATATATATATATATATATATATATATATATATATATATATATATATTCCTTCATTTGCAATGTTTAAGAAACAAATTCTTGAATTAGATTGTTTTTTTTCCAAATTATTTGGAATTTTTTGGTTATTTGAGCGGCAGCTGAGCCCCTAATTGGAGCACTTTTAATCTCTGATGCAAATTAATTAGTTGGAATGCTTTTTTAGGAATTATTTGTATTGTTGGGTTGTTGTTTGAGTGACTGTCCAGCAGCAGACCACTTACTATGGAATTAGAAATTGAAAAATAAAATTTTAGAATTAAAAATTAGAAATTATGTCAGTAATGAATCTATGCATGATTATGTTAAAAATTGGATTTAGTATGTGTAAAACTGAAAATACATAATTATTTTGTAAACTGAAAATTAGATTCTTAGAATTAGAATTAGTATATGAATTATGAATTATGTTGTAATCATTATCTTGGTTTAAATAGATAAATTGAGTATTCTACTTGTCCCTCTTCGTTAAAGAGCTTGATTGAAATTTGAAAATACATAACAATTGTGTTACTTGATAGTTTTGTATTTTATATAGATTGATATTTGATAATCTCAAATGAAGAATCATATCCAAAAATATGGATCCGACACGAGAATGGGGGAATTCACAAAGAAGGGAACCTCCAAATTATTTTTATTATAAATACTACAATTATTACATAACTGCGGGGATCACCCAACTTAAACATCATTTGGCTGGTATAAAATATGGAGTTAAAATGTGTGAGAGAATCCCGCCAGATGTGCAAAAAGCTTTATAAAGATACTTTAAAGTCCACTGAATTGGAAAAGAAGAAGACATCGCTGAGTCGTGAAATTGGAAAATTGGGAAAACCAAAAGCTGAAATAGTGACCCAAGAGCTTGAAAGCGCTGTCAGCAACAACACCTAGCCTTGAATTTTGGGTGTCATGAATAAATATATCAATCTTGAAGCCCACAAATAAATATTGGAGACAACCTTAAAGAAAAAGGTAAGAGAGGACACTGTAAGAAAAATATAAAGATGCATATATGCAAACATACTGTTATTCAACCTTTTGAATAGTCCATATTAGAAGGAGATGATCACGTAATTAGAAACTTCGAATTTGACTTGAAGCAACCATCTCCGCACGAGATAAGGACCGGGTTCTTAAGGCCGAGGTTGAAGATATCGATAAGATTAAAGAGAACAGCATGGCGGTTTGGGAGAAATATGCATGTACGATGTTGTCATATAGATAGTCTAACAGAAAGAGCAAAAAGTTTAACAAACTTTATAGTGAATTCACCTGTGGAGACTTTTTTTTATAAGTATATTAATATATCGGCTCAGTTCAAGATAGGCAATTACTTATGGGAGTGTCTTGATAAGGTAGTTAAAGAGATGAGAGAGAATAATATTATACAAGTGATTACGGACAATCATGCTTCTTATGTCAATGTGGGTATAAAAGTTATGAAATTAAGAAAACGTCTTTATTGGACTCTATGCAGCTCATTATACTGACTTGATGATAGAAAATATGGGCAAGATAAAGATTCATAAGGAGACTCTTGAAACACTAAAGGAGATCATATAATTCATATATAACCATTGTTGGATTTTGAGTTTGACGCGAATATACATGAAGGGAAAGGTACTGTTAAGGCCGGCCATTACTCGATTTACTACATCGTTCTTGACTCTACAAAAACTATATGAATTAAGACAACCTTTTGAGAAAGATTTCGCTTCTGATGATTTTAACAAGAGTATTTGGGCAAAAAAACCGAATGCAGTAAAGGCAAAGAAGGAAATGCTATCTAGTAGAAATTTCTGGGGCCGACTTCTATTTTACTTTAGCACCACCCTTCCACTAGTCTATGTGCTGCAAGAGGTGGATTCGGATGTGAAGCCTCCATATCTTTTCTATATGAGATGCTTGATAGTTACAAGAAGAAAATTGCTGATGTCTGCGGTGGCAGTAAGAGAAAGTACATGCTATACTAGAATATGATTGATAAAAGGTGGACAAATATATTGCATAGGCCCCTTCAATCAGCGACATACTTTCTTAATCCTAGATGCTTATACAGTGATACTTTCTAATGTCCATGAGGTAAGAAAATGCCTTCGTAAATGCATGCAACGCATGATCTCTGATCTCAACGAGTGTGCACAAGCTGACATGGAGTTGGATCAATATAAATAGAAGCTTAGAGAATTTAGTCCCCCGCTAACTCAAATGACTATGAACGCTCGAAGTCCAGGTGTATCTTAATTTATTGTTTTCATTCCTAAGATTATATTTGTAGAAATATCATTAAGTTATTTTTTAAATTTTTTAACACCAAAATTAATTATTATTTAGTTGCTTAGTGGGAAAAATTTGGAGATGATGTTCTAACACTCCAAAAGTTTGCAATTCGGATTCTCTCTTATGACTAGTGCTTCGGAATGTGAATGCAATTGAAGCACTTTTGAACAAGTATGAATTTTGAAAAACTTAATATATTATTTTTTAAAGTATCTTATTTCTCATCATGCTCATATAAAAATTCACAACCTTGTTAAAGAAGCATTCAAAAAAATGTCAATTGAAGCAAGAATACCTACAAACTCTCATTTACGTCATGCATAATATTAAGCTTAAAGAGAGGAATATTCACAGAAAGTGAATGAATTTGGATTTAATTTTGATAGATGAGACGACACCTAAGGATGAATGATTTGTTGAGAGTGAAGAGTTTTATCTTCCAAAATATCTTGGATTGCTAAATGAGCCTGCTGAGGACGATTCTAATACAAGAATAAATAATTTCTTAGAAATAACTATGATTAATAACAATCAAAATGTTTTTTCACCAATTGTTGATAAGTGAGACAAGTAAGATGAAATTAAAACCACAATAAAGAAACGAAGGATCGATACTTCTTGTAAGTTATCACATTTTTACAATTTAATATTCTTAAATGAAGTCAACTATTAGAATTTAAGTATCTAATAATGTCCTAATTTGTATATCTCTTGTGTAGTATCTTATTCGGACAAAAGAAAATCAATTAATGATGGTTTTAATGAGACGAGGAATGATATCGATCCGGATGATGCGAACTATATTTTAGAGGAGGATGATCTTGTTATTGTAGATTAGATGATGACACAGGTTTATGTTTCATCATATAAGAAAAAATACTATTTTGTATGATTTATATTCATGTAATTAATTTGTATAATATGAATTATGAATTATAAACATAGTTTGAAAAATTGTTGTGCAATTTGCTACAAATTTTTAAATATTCTTTTAAAAAGATTTTACAGTACTTTTTAATGATTTTTTAGATTTAATTACTTATTTATGAAAGTTATTAAATACAGTTTTATATTTATTTTAATTAAATAAATAGAAAATTGTGTAATCTACATTATGTAATACATAATTTGCTACATAACCTAAAAAAAAAAACGTTACGTTAACGTTATCGTTATTTTAAACATTGATTTAGACTATAATTATATTTAATTAAAATTCCAAGAGAATTCTAGTAGTTTTGATGTGAATTTTGACGATTCGACCACATATAGGAAAACTTGAAAAAGCAATAGCTAAGATAAATTTTGTTAAAGTTCACACTATTTATCTTTACAAGTAGCTGTAGTTCTAGGCAACAAATAACTTTAATTGAGTTTTAAAAATTATAATTTTATTAAAAAAATTTCGAAGAATTTTAACTATTCAGGATCAAAATAATTTTTATAGGGAAACAAACCAAAATGTGGGACATGATCTTTAAAAATTTGCTTTTAAAAGTAGATAGATGACTGCAATACTTTTTTGTTAAAAATAAAGAAAAATTGATGGCCATGATAACTTTGGTTTGTGGTTGTAATATTTTCTTGGATTTTTAAGATATAAATCCCTAATAAATTTTATATTTAGATATTAGTCCCTAATAATTGCTATTTGTATATTAGTTTCCAAACTTATTTTGATTATTTATTAATAATTCCTATATCTATTTGTTACAGAATAATCCTATTTAATCACAACTAGAAATTTAAAATCTATTACATGCAAATGGCCAAACTAATTTGCCTTTTGAGTGTATCAAAACTCACAATCTTCCCGACTCATTTGAAATCTTTATGGAACTCATATAGATCACTAATAAGTTCTTTTTTTATCTTTTCATATTTCTGTGACTAGAATAGTATAAGAGAGAAGGAAGATAAAAGCAAATGAAAGTGGGGGTTCTAAATGAAAACCAATAACTTAATTTGATTAGTTAAGTTGGAGATAATTAAATAATTTCACTATCATGCTTAATTCTTAATCAAAAATAATTTATACTTTATATGATATATTTAACAGAGGGACTATTATAATGTGAGTCTCATATTGTTGATGATTATTATCCAAATATGATTTGTAGGAATCCTATTCCAATATGAAATTTATTAGGGATCTATATTCTAAAGTCTATTTTCTTTTATGAGTCCGACAGCAAAGAATTTTAATTCATAATTTTATCATTTTATTAAAATTCCAAAGAATTGTAGCAGTTTCATTTGCCTTCTTAAAGACCAGCAAACAAGATAATTTTGATATTTTTTTTGGAAAAAAAAGATTAAACTCCAACTTGTTTGCTTATAAGAATAACTAAATGTTATAATAATAATTATGAATTGTGTTACTAGAGAGATAAGATGCAGGCAGGGGCCATTTTGATTAGTTGGGCTTGGGATGTCGGATTATTCAAACTTAGGTTGGATACTGATTAATCTTCATGAAATTTAATGATGATATACTATCAACGGCATGCATGTCTAGAAATTTAGAACACCAACACATAATATACATAAGGAGGATAATTTTCTTTGTTTTTGTCTGTTTTTTTTTTAAATTTCTAGATACAATAAATGTTTATAATAAAAATCATAATATTCAAACCAAATATGCTGAATAGGGAGAGGAAGATATCACTTGATGAAGTCCACAATATATATTTCTCTGTTGTCTATTGCATTATGTCTAGAACACCAATAATTTCTCACAAGAGAATACAAGTAAGATCACATTATTAGCCTTCCACTAAATTCTTATGTTGTGTGGAATGATATATGAACTCTATGCATGCAAATTTGCACATCAGTAGATATCTGCATACAGGATCATAGATCAAAAGAAAAATATATCTGAACTCTATCTATACATCATATTAGTAGCTATTATAATTTTAACATAATAAATCAAGACTCATTTTCTAGGATAAATTGCAAAAGATAAAAGAACTTCTATTTATAGATAATTACATGTGGTACTCCCGAAGAAAAGTTCCCTAGTAAAAAATACTATGGAATTATTGTGGTTTACTCAAAAACTTCTTGTATTATTAAATGGAGGAGATACAAACTTTCATTTCTCATCGATCAGAGAAGAATAAAAAGAATAATAAATATAACCCCACGTCATAACCCCACGTCTAGTTGCGTTGGAAAAGAACGATAAATATAGGCTTGGAAAAGAATGATAAATATAACCTCTTCGAAGGATATGGGAGGTGACCCCCAATTACCTTTAAGGTTATTCTCAACCCAACTCTTTTTGTTGGGTTATTACATATACTTTGGAATCCCATCACTACTCTATTAGACTCAAATAGAGCTCTGGGGGTTTTAGTCTCAAGTAGAGTCACCTCCGGCCAGGGGTAAACTGTTCATCTTTATCCCTAATTCTGATAATGCAGTGAAAGAATATCATCAGCCATCCAAGATTTTTGGATAATACATTCGGAACACAGAGAGATTTCAGGCAGATGATTGATAGTCTTGCAAGCCATCTCAACAGAGTTCATTATATACCCTTAGAAGTTGATGCGAAATAGGAACAAATTCATTACCAAATTCCCATAAACAAGGAGATTGGACCACATAATCGACCGAATGTCTATTCCTTGTCAGGACTACAATGCATGTAGATTGACCGAGAAGGAAGATGAGCTCACTAACTAATTTCTAATCAATGCATGGCTAACAATAACTGGTCCCCTGCTTCAACACTAGAACCGAACTGATATATAGAGATTACTAGTCAAATTTGTGCAAAAATAAAGGTTGGAGAGGAAACCATAAATAAATCGGGCATTGGGACAGGAATAGTATACGTGGGTTGCAAGAATTTCAACGTCATACCTAGGGACTTCAATGTTGTGGTTGGATGCCAGATGTATAGCATTCAAATCATAATCATGTTCAAACTAAAAATCCCAAGAAGTTGCAACCCAACAGAATCAACAAATATAAAAGTTTATACTCGAGAATCATTGGAGGAAAGATAAAGAAGGGGAGTTCGAAAAGTAAAAAATATGCCTTTAAATTTAGTAGCGGCCAAAGGTAAAAGGATCATTGGCAAGAGGGATACCTAACTAATCGGTGAACCTCCAAATCTCTCAGGCCACTAGAGCAAGAGAAAGTCTTACCTGGAAAAGGGTACAATGTGATCAAACCAACACGAATCCAGTGACCATACGGAATTAGATCACCCCTATGGTAAGGAAAAGACGAAACTCTCAAGTTCTAAGACAACAACAATAAAGTCAAAATTGTGGATCACGGATAACACTCTTTCTCCTTGACAACACAAAGATCCCAAACTTAGAAATCCCGAGCCTAGATAGGCTTCATAGACAACACCCCAACTATCCCTAGTGAGAACCATGGGGTAAGACATAAGAGGACAAGAAACAACCCTGTCTGAGGTTTAATCACCAAGAGAGGGCTAAGATGGAAACCGAAAAGGATAAAAGGTGATTACGGAGGAGCGAGGCAGCCAAGGACGAGAAGGGAAAGCCACAAATCAGGAACAATGCTATATGAGTCAGAGGGAATGAATTTGGACCCAAAATAGATTTACCTTTGGTATTACAACTAGAAATGTTGGGGCTTTTTTAAAGTTGGATAAACAGCTTTAGGCTCTTTATTAATGGGCCAGATGTGATTTTAAGGTTGACCAGCAGGCAACAGCTAAGGAAATATGGGATACCAACTCAGAATTGGGGTAAAAACAAAAGTCAACATCAATTACGGAGACCTCATACTTGCATTAAAAAATTTTGACTTGGAGTTTGTAGAGGAAATAATGACAAAATTATTGGAGAATATAGTCAGGGGAGATAATACTAAGAATACTTACAAGCGTCGACAGCCTTCATGACCTCCAAAACGGATCCATAACAGACGAAGGATTATAGTGATTACACTAGTCCACATGAGCCATACCAGTAGGGCCAGAAAACATTCATGATCTAGTACATATTACTTTACCAGTATCAATAGAGAGTTGCGGAGTGCCTGCCAATATTGAATTGGCACCTGCTGAAGAAATAAAGGAGCAAGAGGTAATGTTGAGAAGGGAGAGGGGATAAAAGTATTGTGCGAGAAAGATAACGTTGGTACAAGGCTTTGCTTGCAGACATAGATCCAGTTATGTGCTTCACTCCTTAAACATCATTAACTTACTTTCGCCTAACATTTTCTTTTATTTGCATACACATGCGACATAGATATGGGTAATAATGGCGAAGAATAGGCTTGAAGCCTGGCTGACATCAGGGCATCACAATATATGAATATACCTAGATCTTTAATTAATCCTTCAAAAGAACAGGAATGATAGGAGTCAAAATTGGTTTGCCCTCGGTGGATCAGTTTTCCTTTCCTAATTATGAATTGCATCTTTGAAATTTTAGCGAGCTGGGAAAATTAGCCAAATGTAGGATGGTAGTGAAGGTACTATGCAGTAAGGTATGTCATATCATTTGTTTAGAAAAAAATTAAACTATTCCAACCATCCTCTCAGAATACTCAAGAAGTTATCACCAAATGACAACTCCCAATTTGTAGTAAAAGACTCTCATAGAGCATTCAAATGAATTATTATAGGAGTTAACAGTATCTAGTTTGACACTCTAGGTATCACTGAAGGAGAATTCAGCCTATCTATTAGGCTAAGAAGGAAGAGTGATAGTTAGATATAGTTACTGCAATCTACGGGCTTGAATGATAGTAATAAGAGACTAGTTTTTGGGAGGAAATTCAAAAACTGGAAAAAAATTTGAGTTCTCTTGAATTATTGACAGAGACTTCAATATAGTCAGGTTTTTTTTTTAGGAACATTGACGTGGGAATCTAAATTGCAATGATATGGAGGAGTTTAATGGTCTAATAGACCAGCTTGGGCTCATCGATATCCCTATTAAAGACATACTTGGTTAAATACGAGGGAAGAATATTGTTTAATGAGGCTAGACATGATCCTTATTTTGGATGGTTAAGAGAGGAGTTCTCTTGGGCCTCAACGCATATGATTCCGATGCCTACTTCAGATCGTGTCCCGATCTTTCTCATATCAAGCGAAGATTAGAAAAGCAAAAAAGAGGATATTTATATTTGAAAACTAGTGACTTGGACATAAGGAAGAGCACAAACTGATTCATGAGAACTAAGCCTAGCCAATACGAGCGGCTTGTACACTATGTCTCAAGCTAAGAAGATTGAGTAAGGCCCTAATGAAATGGGAAAGACGTTTTCTAGGGAGTAATATATATCATAAAATGGATGTTATGAATATGATGAAAGAACTCAAATTTAATAAGGAAAAAATATCTCTACAACTTGGAAAGCAAGCGAGGTTGGAGAACCTTTGATTACAGATCTCAAAAATGTATGTCAGGGAGGAAATCCTATGGAGGCAACGTGTGAAGTGTAGGTGACTAACAAGGGGATGCCAACACGACTTTTTTTTTCTATAGAACTAATATTAGAAAAAAAATCTAACATTATACATTCCCTCCCAAAATATAAAAGAGTAGTTCGTGGGGAGAAGAATATCCAGCGACACATCCTTGATCACTTTATCTCTCTCTTTAGCTAATGAAGACCTATGGGTCTATGTATGAGAAATGAAGTCTCGGGACTAGCTGTAGATATCTAGGAGTTAGAACTCGAATTCCACGAAGAGATTCGGATAAATCACCTAATCCAGATAGATTCCCTTTGCATTTCTTCAAAAGTTTCTAAGATGTAACCAGGCTTGACTTAATAAAATTACTAGAAGAAGTAAGGAGTAACACGGCTCATTTGGATAGAACCAAGTACTCCTTTATCAAACTCATCCATAAAAAAATCCTCAGCTTATGTAGGAGGCTCAGACCAATTGTGTTGTTGAATAGTACCTTCAAATTTGTATCATGTTTGCAGCAGAATTTTGTTGCCTTCCTTCCATTGAATAAACTTGAATTACAATGAAAGTGAACAAGAAGTAAAGATGAACAAACGAGAGGATTTATATCTCAATCGCTCTCTTTTACAACTAGATGTGGGATCTGTGTGGCGATGGGATCTATCAAGCAGCTCCTTTGGACAATCTGACGTCGAACTCTTCTCCCTTTAAGATGACGGCCGACTGTAGAACTGATCTTCTCTGGTCTTGATTCGCTCAAGGCTCTATGCATAACTTGAACTCTCAAAAATTTCAGAAAAAGATCTTAATTGCCGAAAAAAAAACCGCTAGGGCTTCCTCAAGAGGATATTTATAGCCTTAGGTCAATACAAGAGTTTCTATCTAAATAGAATTCGTACTCATCAAGGATTCCAATCAAATATCTTAGTTTTGATTTAAATCTCTTGATTTGGAATTCTGATTGGACTTGATTTGAGTAACTAGATATGCCCAAATCATAATCGCAATCAATTTGAGATTCTGGTTATCTGCTCACGCGGAGGTATCCTCATCGAAACGCGGAGTTAAATAATCAGGATGCGGAGCTAACGCGGAGCCATCGATAGCTCTGTGTTTTACTCAAACGCGGGGCTAAAACAGCCAAATGCGGAGCTACCGAGTTAGCTCCGCGTTCTGTTGTGGAAAATCCTATTTACTTAGAAATTTTCACTGCCAACAGAACCCCCTCCAAAGTTTTCAAAATGGCTTAAAACTTAGCAAATTTTGAAATACTTTAGATCTTCAAACTAGAAATGCAGAGTTAAAATACCAAGTTTATCTCCCGTTTTGGTCACCTACGCGGAGCTAATAGTTTCTCTTTTAGTGAAATGAGTAATTACTTCATTAATTACTCTGAATTTCTGCGCCGAATACCAAGAGGCGGATCATCCCGTTTAAATAGAGGCTTTGACTCATCTTCTTCTTCATTTGAAGAGTTTGAAGAATCCGGAGCTCCGGCGATCGAGTGACTCATATCGACGAACAATCTTCGACTGATATTATCTCAATTCTCCGTTTAGGATGTTGCTCCAGAAGAGTACGGCTTCATGCACGGTGGTCGACGTTAGTGGCGACGGCAGCGGCCGTGGAAGTAGACGCAGCGGCGAACCAGTCTATGCAGCGATTATTGAAGGTAAAAACCTTAACTTTTAGTTTCTTTAGAACCATTCTAGGATGTTTTGGCTTGATTTTAACCGGCCAATTGTTTATTTCACCAGCGAGATTGTCGTTCTCCAACCGTAAGGCTTGAAGGAGAAGGAGAAGTCAGAGAGGAACTCTGATCCTCTTCTACGCGAAATTATCGCGTCATCCCTGCGCTTAAAACACAGGACTATTTTGATTAGCAACACGCGGAATTAGTTTAGCTCCGCGTCTTTATACATAGAAGATTTTTCGAGTTTTGTCTAACTCTTGATTCTCCTTCTGCAGTGTACCAGACTCGGTCTGACAACTTGCTGATATCTCTAGCCACCGTGGAGTGTAGCTATTCTCTGATATATCTTCAAAGGCTAGCCATGCACCAATCTTCATCAGCAAAAGTAACTCTAAGAAAGCCAGAAGCATATGCTTTACAACATAGTTGCAGGTTTCAAGCTCTGGCTCCAAAATGTAAACTTTTGAAGGAGTTACAAGAACTCTGCGACAGCCCATTAAGTTTTCTTGAGGACCATTTCTATTAGATGACAATCTCTGTCGCTTTCCAAAGCGATAGAGATGATCATACAAGGGCTTGTAGCATGTCGAATTCAACTTGTGCATCTTTATTAGGATTCTTGTAGTAGTATCTTCAGATGATCCACTAAGAAATTTAAACAGATCATAGTTGACATTTGCAGAGGAGATCTTTTGCATGTGAACCATGGAATCGAGCTTTAACACCTGTGGAAGAGTCTCGCCGTTAGGTTATTGATGAGTCGATCATGTAGAAGCTTTTGGGAGAGCTATAACTCGCTTTTCTTTTGTAATCCCCTCGCTCTATGAATAAAGGCAAATATTTTCCTCCCTAGCTGTTGGCTTCAAGAATTTTGCTTGCTCAACAAACAGACGGTTTATAACTTTGGTAAAACAATCTAAGGCTCATCTGCGTAACTTAGATTATTGATACCAAGATGATCGGGTAAGCATCATTTAACTTAGATGGAAGTGCGTAATTGCACATGCCCAAATCCAAGTTTTCATAGAAAACACATAGCTAGAATACCAAGTTAGCCTCGCATTTTGCATAATTGCGCGGAGTTAATAACTTCGCATTTTCCATCATCACGCGAGGTTAATAGCTTCGCATTTTGGAGAGTAACTAGTCAGTTATCTTCTCCGAAACTCGCGCCGAATTCCAAGAGGCGGTTTCTTTCATTTAAATGAAATCTCTATTTCTCTTCTTTCTCACTTCATTTGAAAATTTTCTAGAGACTTAGAGATTCAGGCGATCAGAGTTCAGGCGACCCGAGCATTTTCCGACCGAGTTTCCCCCGATTTCCCGTCGATTTTCCTCAAGTTTTTGCAAGCAATGGCACCCAAGACTCGTGCTTCTTCTCGCGCAGCCCCATCGTCGGCGACTGGCGCAAGTAGTGGCGGTAGCGGCCGAGGAAGCGGCGGGCCAGCCCACGCTTCGCCTATTGGGGGTAAGAATCTCTCTTTCGAGACTTTTTAGAATATTTTTAGAATGATTTGGCTTGGTTCTAACCGATCGATCACCGGCGAGATCGCCGTACTCCGGCCATATGGCTTGGAGAAGAAGAAAAGCCTCTGGTTTTCTTCTTACGCGAACCTATCGCGTCATCCTCGCGTTTTGAAGTGCGGGGCTATTTGATTAGCAGTCGCATTGAAACGCGAGGCTATTTTGAGTAGCAGTAGCGTTGAAACGCGAGACTATTTTGAGTAGCAGTCGCGTTGAAACGCGAGGCTATCTTTTTGACTTCTGCGCGGTCTAATTTTAGGTTCGCGCGGAGTTATTTTTAGTTTCGCACGGTCTAATTTTTAGCTTCGCACGGAGTTACTTATAGCTTCGCGCGGTCTAATTTTTAGCTTCGCGCAGAGTTACTTTTAGTTTCGGGCGGTCTAATTTTTAGCTTCGCGTTTCCACACTTAGAATTTTTTTTTGTTTTGTATAAACTTTTCCAACTCTGATTCTTTTTTTTGCAGTAGAGTATTCGGTGGAAGCTCTTCCCCATAAGCACTACTTTGGTTTTGTTGGGGGTTCTGATCTATCAGCTCAATTTCACTTCACCACCATCCTGGTCGCATACAAACCAGATTCGAGAGAGCGCAGGGAGAAGTTAATCAAATATCATCCCACTACTGCACGGGAGATTATAACTGATGCGGTCTTCGAAGCCATGAACAAAGAAGCGCTAGAGAAGCCCGCATTTCTTTTTGGGGACAAGATAGAGCAATCAGACCAGATCCTCTTTGAAAAGAAGTGCATGTGGCTCTATAATTCTGGCGAAGCTTTAATGTTTCTACATAGAAAGGAGCGTGACTATCCCCTGATCTATCTACAGAGGCTGGCGATGCATCGTGAGTTAGAGTGGGGGTTAACTCAAGACTCAAGAAAAGGATAGCGTCCCAATGTGCAAATTGGGCGCACATGTGGCTCATCAAGATGGCCCCACCAGATGTATTACTGGTTTGCTTCCAGGCAGATTTAGTAAGGAGCATCCAATAGGAGAGGTTCCGATCTGCGCACGAACTTTCCTGAGTGAATTCGTCGTGAAAGAAGGCCAATACCCGGCTAGTAACTTCAGGATGCCTGGCTGGGTTTACTCATCTGGCAACATGTGGTGGGCCCGCCCTGTTCAATATATATTGGATTCCCATGAACCGATTCTGAAGGAGATTGGTTTATACAAGGCCATCAGAAATGTTCAATTTGGGTTTCCTCAGAGTGCTTATCATTTCTTTGGCTTTCTGGAGATGTACAACCCCGAGACCTGCACCCTTTTTACGCCAGTGGATGAGCTAGGGTTCGCTCTCCACGAGATGTTTGAGATATCTGGGCTTTCAGTGAGCGAAGTCCCATACGAAGAGTATATCCCCACTACCGAAGAGTTGAACATGCTGATGGCGAGGGACGGGCACATCTATGCTACATACTGGGAGATGATGTGCCATTACCGCATCTGTGCTGACATGGCAGGTGTGCGTAATTAGGGTATCGGCCACAAGAAATGGGCCGAGTACCTTTTCGCTAATTTGAACTCTAAGGATAGTTCAACAACTATCCATGGCTATGCTCTTGTCTACGTCACGGAGATCGATCGCCGCATCGCCAAGACCCGCCTAATGTACTATACTACTGAATCCAACAAAGGTGGATTCGGTCCTGGCACCTCCTTCAAGAGTTACCACTATCAAGCTCAGCCCCCAATATCCAATAGAGGTCTCACTGCTGGGTTCTTGATGCTGTGGTTGAAAAGGTGTGTCGTGCCGTCTTTGCCAAAAGAGGCAATTGCAATGACTTCTTCCTGCCATGGTGTGCAATTTACAGCATGGACTGCAAACACTCTGCAATGACTTCATCCCTGCTGATAAGGGCAAGGGGAAAGGAAAAGGCAAATCAAAAGAGATTAAACTTCGAACCCTAGGGTGGAGATACCTTACACATATCTGATGGCGTGGCTCGTCATGCACTGCCCCTCTCTGATGAGTGCGGCTGAACACCGCTCTGGTAACAAGTCCTACTTTGTGGAGTTATACGAGCGCTCCTCATGGAAGCATCACTATATGTCTCAGATCCGGAGGACTTTCTGGCATCACCAAAATTATGAGATCTTCCGGCGCTTCCCCGACTTCCCTGGTGGAGGATACGGGTTGAAGTTGAAGGATATTGTAGGAGCAGATAACTTTACTGTCTTATCTTCGGGAGCGTTCTGGACGACTCCTTAATATCCGACCCAGGCACCTGGTGTATAGTCAAGATGCCAAGTGTCATATTGAACCGTACATCCCGAGTCGCTTCGCTCACCAGTTTGGATATTCCCAACTTTATGTGGGTAATCCCAACAAGAATTTTGCTTATGAGGGGAATCTGTACGAGGGTGCCCGCGGCTGGTTTCATTTTGCAGCTGGTGGAACCGTAGCTGAATTCGTCCTGCTACAGAAGTCGCCAGAACTGGCCATGACTCTTAGCTTTTGCACATGGTACAGCGTTGCAAATGCTGGCATCCCCAACTTCTCTCTTAACTGGAGTTATTGTAAAGAGATAGAAGCGTTTTACTCCAGCCGCCAAGGTGCTACAAGAGTGAGGGTAAAAGGAATGGACGAATTCCTTGGCGCAGCGGCCGAACCATCAGACGTCAGCGAGTCTGACGATGATGATGATAATAATGATGATGAAAACACTGATATTGGAGGTGCTTCCCAACCTGTCGTCATTCGCCCCTAGAGTCCGACCCTCAAACGCCGCGGTGCCCCAAAGGAAGGGCCTGCCAGAAATAAGAAGAAGTTGGCTCCGGAAATTCTAATAGCCCCCCCAAGAAGCAGCTATCAAGTTTGCTTCGGATTTGCTGGCTTCAACTCTGCCTCCAACGCCGGTAGAGGAGCGTGGACCTACTAGAGCCCCAAGTGTTTCTGAGGTTCCGGCTCCTCCGACCGTAGAACCTGTCGAACACCCTGCGGTACAACCACTGGGTAGTGAGACGGATATGCTCCTAGAAACAACGGCGGCTCCCCCTTCAAGTCTGACAACTGGACTTGTATCTCCTATTATGGCTCTTCGTGTTCTATCTTTGGTCCATTATTTTATTTTATCATTATACATAACACCATTTACTTGCTTCCTGAAATGCAGGTGGTCAGCCCCACTCGCCAATGCATTCGACTACCAAAGGGGAGTCTGAGGAGAGGGTGGACTATTTTGGTACAAATGGCTCAGCGGACGGCTTGGACAGTGCTGCAAATGAATTTGACGCAGACTTCTTCACACCCACTCCTGCCTCTGTTCCTTCTTCAGTTTCCTCAATTGATGAACTTGGGAGCGACGACAGGACAGAGTTGATTGTCGCAGCCGCGGTAAGAGAAGCTACCCCGTCTCCAAGTTTGCCG
This sequence comes from Dracaena cambodiana, assembly GCA_036321105.1. Taxonomy (NCBI): domain Eukaryota; kingdom Viridiplantae; phylum Streptophyta; class Magnoliopsida; order Asparagales; family Asparagaceae; genus Dracaena; species Dracaena cambodiana. The sequence continues at coordinate 40,724,049 of JAYEPQ010000007.1, forward strand.
TCTCCAACACGAAATGTCTCCTCCGAAGAGACTTTTCCAATAGTTGCCAGTGTGCCTTCTACTCCTCAGTCAGCAATACTAACGCCTTCTATCATAATGGCTGATGAGACACCTGCAACTCCTCGAGCTTCAAGTCTTCCAGCAGGGGATGAGGAAAATTTGAAGTTCTCATTCGAAACTACTTCTGCCACCGGAGGAGATTCTAGTAGAAACACTCCCTCATCTTCTCCTGTTGGTGGTGCTGTCCGAGTGATCTGTACTAGCGATGCTTCCCCTAGGGTTCCCAGTTCTGCCAGATCTGCGTTGGCTTTACTGACCCTGCACATTATGAACCTGGTACAGGGACGGGCTTCTTCCTCTTCGACTCCAGTAGATACCGCTCCTTCTCCTGCGACATCTTCTTTAGCGTTGCCTGCTTTAAATACAGACACCGCGGATCCTTTTGAGGAATTCTTTAACCACAACGTCAGTAATTTTATGCGGTTGCTACGAAGATGCATCGGGATGATCTTTGACGGAAGAGATTTCCTTAGTCTCGGACGTCCGATGTTATCTAGCTATTTGGATAATATTGAAAGGATCGGGGGACAGGACCGAGCAGCTCCCTACCGGGCCCGCCTTAAAGCTTTAGAAGAGCAGGTGAACACGCTAAACACAGTTCGTCAAGCGGACGTGGAAGCGATCACTGAAATAGAGTTAGCGCGACTTCGGATGGAGTTAGCGGCGCGTCGAGAGGAATTGATACGACAGGAAGAAGGATGGTCTCGGGAGTTGGCAGAGCTCCAAGCTAGTCGGGAGTCCATTCTTAGGGGTTTGGAGGCGGTGGACTCCGAGATTGAGGGGAGTCAGGCCGCCATCCTTAGAGCCCAAGAAACCATTGCTAAAGCTCGGGCTGTCTTAGTGGCCAACGAGCTTCAACTAGGGGAATCCGTTAAGAAACGGGAAGCGCTGATCCTCCAATGGGGGCATGTCGAGTAGGAGGGGACAATAAGAAGCCGTGCTATCGAAGCGTCTCGTCAGCAGCTAACTCAGCAACTTGCAATGAATGATGATGACTTACACCGGTAGGCTCAACACTCCGTGGAGGCAACTCATCGTCGAGTGATTGATGAGACGATGAATAAGTTGAAACTCCTAGGAGATCCATAGTTTTCTTTCGTTCTATTTTTTCTGTTCTTTTTGTAATAAGAACTTTGCAATAGAAGAGAGAACTTTACTGATTCTCTGAATTCTTTTGTAAATCCACTCCTTTTGAATGATGAATAAAGATAACTCCCTTTTGATTCTTTTATTTGTTGGCTTAGTTAAATCGGGGGCGGTTCAAGGCTCATCTGCGTAACTTGAACTGGGCACACCAGGATGATCGGATTTTGGCAGAGGTGTCTAACTGCACATGCCTAGATTTTAATGAAGAAGTCCAAGTGCTCATATGCGTAACTCGAACAAGTGGAGGCGGTTCAAGACTCAACTGCGTAACTTGAACTGCACATCCAAGATGATCGGGTCAGGATCATCAGATTTTCAGCTAGAGGTGCTCAATTGCTCATGCCAAGATTTTTATGAAGAAGTCCAAGTGCTCATATGTGTAACTCGAACAAGTGGAGGCAGTTCAAGGCTCAACTGCGTAACTCGAACTGCACATCCAAGATGATCAGGTCAGGATCATCAGATTTTCGGCCAGAGGTGCTCAATTGCACATGCCAAGATTTTTATGAGGAAGTCCAAGTGCTCATATGCATAACTTGAACAAATGGAGGTGGTTCAAGACTCAACTGCGTAACTTGAACTGCACATCCAAGATGATCGGGTCAGGATCATCAGGTTTCGGTCAGAGGTGCTCAATTGCACATGCCAAGAAATTTCATTGAAGAAATCCAAGTGCTCATATGCGTAAACTTGAACAAGTGGAGGCGGTTCAAGGCTCAACTGCGTAACTCAAACTGCACATCCAAGATGATCAGGTCAGGATCATCAATTTTCGGTCAGAGGTGCTCAATTGCACATACCCAGAAATTTCATTGAAGAAGTCCAAGTGCTCATATACGTAAACTTGAACAAGTGGAGGCGGTTCAAGGCTCAACTGTATAACTCGAACTGCACATCCAAGATGATCGGGTCAGGATCATCAGATTTCGGTCAGAGGTGCTCAATTACACATGCCAAGAAATTTCATTGAAGAAGTCCAAGTGCTCATATGCGTAACTTGGATAAGTGGAGGTAGTTCAAGGCTCAACTGCGTAACTGGAACTGCACATCCAAGATGATCGGGTCAGGATCATCAGGTTTCGGTCAGAGGTGCTCAATTGCACATGCCAAGGAATTTCATTGAAGAAATCCAAGTGCTCATATGCGTAAACTTGAACAAGTGGAGGCAGTTCAAGGCTCAACTGCGTAACTCGAACTGCACATCCAAGATGATCAGGTCAGGATCATCAATCTTCGGTCAGAGGTGCTCAATTGCACATGCCCATGAATTTCATTGAAGAAGTCCAAGTGCTCATATGCGTAACTCGAACAAGTGGAGGCGGTTCATGGCTCAACTGCGTAACTTGAACTGCACATACCAAGATGATCGGGTCAGAATCACCAGATTAAATGGAGAAGTTCAAGTGCTCATATGCGTAACTTGAACAAGTGGAGGCTTATACTTCCAGGGATATTAAGCATAGTATTTCTTCAGAAATTTATCGTTGATCGGCATCATCATTCTATCGCCGTTCTGATTCATTAAGCGATAGGCTCTATTAGAGTATACTGTCTCTACAATAAATGGTCCTTCCCACTTGGATTCAAATTTACCCTTGGCCTTGTCAGTTAGAACCATTGGCCTTTTAATAGTCAGAACCAAGTCTCTTTGTTTAAAGGTCCTTGGTTTAACGGTTTTATTGAACGTTCGCGAGATTCGGGCTTGATACAACTCAATTTGTTGTTGAGCCCTAAGACGCTTTTCATCTAACGCCTCTAGTTCTTGCAATTTTTGTAGATGGCGCTCTGCTGTCGTCATCTTTGCGGCTAAGGCCACTCTTAATGATGGAATCTGAATTTCGAGAGGCAAGACTGCCTCGCTTCCATAGACTAAAGAGAATGGGGTAGCTTTTGTAGGGGTGCGAACAGTGGTGCGATAAGCCCACAAGCACTCTCCTAGCTTTTCATCCCAATCTTGTTTATTGGAAGAGACGAACTTTCGAAGAAGTTTAATAATCGTCTTATTGAAAGCTTCGGCCAACCCATTTGTTGCGAGATTATATGGCGTTGAAGTAATATCCTTTATTCTGAATTTATCACAGAATCTTGAAAACCTCTGGCTGATGAACTGAGATCCATTGTCATGAATGATTCTTCGGGGGGATGCCAAAACGGTAGATGACATGATGCTTAATGAATTTAATCACATCTGTCGTTTTCACCTCTCTCATGGGCACGGCTTTGGCCCATCTTGAAAAATAATCGGTTATTGCAAGAATAAACCGATATCATCTGGATGACGGGAGAGTTATTGGCCCCACAATATCCATTCCCCATGCTTCAAATGGCCAACCGGCAATGGTATTGTGCAAGTGTTCTGGGGGTTGATGGATGAAGTTAGCATGTATTTGACATGCATGGCATCGTTTAGCGTATGTCATTGCCTCGGTAATCATCTTTGGCCAGTAGTATCCTAGCCTCCTTATGCGGTCTTCGAGTTTTGGACTGGGCTGATGAGCTCCACATACTCCATCATGTGTCTCTTTCAGCACTTCATCTGCTTCTGCATTCGATATACAGCGTAGCAGGAGACCATCACTTGACTTTCTATACAAAGTCTGGAGTGTCTGATCATAGTAAAATCTTGGAGCCTTCCTCTTTATTGAGGCGACTTCCTTTAGATCCTCGGGCAGTATCCCATATAAGGCATAATCCACAAATGGAAATCGCCAATCATGGGGCTCCAGAGTTAAGCATGCTTGGCATACTTCTTTAGTTTGGAATACTATCTCCGGATGGAGGAGTTCTCTACTACCAATAGTGATGCTTTTAGCCTCACCCGGGGGAATCGCCAACGTTGCGACTAATGAGGCAAGAGCGTCGGCATAGACATTCTCATTCATTGATATATGATAAATATAAAATTGTTCAAAGTATCCTGCTAGTTCAATAGCTAGCTGATGATAGGGGATGAGGGCTTCATGTCTAACTTCATACTCTCCTGTCATTTGATTGACAATGAGCTTAGAGTATCCATACGCCTCTAGATAGTTCACCCCCAGTTGCAGGGCCATTTTTAGGCCAATAATGAGCGCATTATATTTTGCTACATTATTTGTGCACGGTTCTGTCAATGAGTAACCGTTGGGTAATATGTGTTTGTGTGGAGATATCAGCACAACCCCCACTCCGGCATCCGATTGTCTGGCAGCACCATCAAAGAACATCTGCCATGGTTGTTCTTTGCTAACTGTGTTAACCTCTGACGTCGGTTTAGACCAAATTGGATGGTCTGCTAAGAAATCGGCAATTACCTGTCCCTTCATTGCTTTTTGGGGAACAAAGTGAATGTCGTATGGCGATAGCAATAATGCCCATTTCGCCAGTCGGCCATTTAAAAATCCTGGTTTTGTCATCAGGATTTTCAAAGGATTAACCTGTGATATGACATGAATCGTTTGCCCCGAAAGATAGTGTCGCATTTTCTGAACAGCGAACACTAGGGCTAAACACTCTTTTTCAATCGGGGTATACCAATGTTCTGCCCCGATCATTGTCCTGCTTAAATAATAGAGGGCATGTTCATAGCCGTGCTCATTATATTGAGCAAGTAATGTCCCAAGGCATTATCCATGGCCCTTACATATATAAGGAAGGGCCGTCCAGGGATGGGTGCCATGAGTACAGGAGGTTTGATGGGGTATTCTTTGAGATCGTCAAATGCTTGTTGACATGCCTCATCCCACACGAAAGAAACCCCCTTTTTCATGAGTCTGGAGAATGACTGGCATCGCCCAGATAGGTTAGAAATGAAGCGTCGAATATAGGCGAGCTTTCCTTATAACCCCCTTAATTCCTTAAGATTGCGGGGATGTGGCATCTCACTAATTGCTTTTACCTTTTCAGGGTCGAGGAAAATTCTTTTTGAAGTTATTATGAACCCAAGGAATTTCCCACTGGACACCCCCAAAAAAGACTTAGTGGGATTCATCTTTAAATGATGTTTTCTCATGAGATCGAAGACCGTTCTCAAGTCCTGAAGGTGGTCCTCTTTATTCTTGCTTTTGACTGCTAAGTCATCCATATAACACTCTACCATTTTGCGTAGATGTTCCTTGAATATGATGCTCATCGCACGTTGGTAGGTGGCACCGGCGTTCTTCAATCCAAACAGCATCACCGTGTAACAATATACCCCCAACGGCATTCTGAAAGTTGTATGCTTTTTATCATCTGGGTGCATCTTGATCTGATTATATCCTGAGAAGCCATCCATAAAGGACATCCTCTCGTAACCACAAGTATTATCAATCATCACATCGGTGATGGGAAGCGGAAATTCATCTTTAGGACATGCAACGTTCAAATCTCGAAAATCGATGCATATCCGGATTTTGCCGGTCTTCTTGCGAACCGGCACTATGTTAGCCACCCAATCAGGATGATGTTCTTCACGGATAAATCCGGATTTTATAAGTTTATTGACCTCAGCAACTATTGCCTCCATCAATTCCGGCCGAAAACGCTTTTGCTGTTGTTTAACTGACTTGGCATCCTCTTTGATATTTAACCGGTGTGTGGCAATCTGAGGATCAAGATCGGGCATGTCTTCATAACTCCATGCGAACACGTCCATATACTCTTTGATAAGAGATATGAGGTCCTTTTCCAAGAGAGTCGGCGTGTTGCTTATGAAGATAGGTTTCAGATTTTCATCCGTTCCCATGTTAACTTGTATCAATTTATCTTCAGTAGACGGGTCACGCTGTTCAAAGCGGATATCCTAGAGAGTGTCCATATGCTTAGATCAGGAATCATCTTGAACATCGATTGGCTCCTCGTTGCTTCCAGATGCGGCTGAAACTATATTGGCTGTCAGATATTGAAACCAGTCGCCATTACTTAGATCTGAGTCATGATCTGTCGGGTTTAAACCCTCATCGGACGAAGATCTTCTTCATGTTGGCATGGAGGTGATGGAGGAGTGGATACATAGCCCAACCCCTTGCGAGTCTTTTGATAATAATTCGGGCTCTTTCCTCTCGGTCTAAACGAGGGTATAAGATTTCGTCGCCCTTTTCCAAAGTTCAATCCCGGTTTCTGAGTAAAATTATAACCCATTTTCTCCATCATTTGCCGGGACTTCTATTCATACAAGTGAAATTGAGGTGATGTCTGTTCATCGCTTTCACTGCTTTGTTCCTGTTGAGGTGACGTAATTATTTTGCCGAACATGATTGACTTTTGGGATCCCCGTCGAGGAGGCACTTCACAGAAGTGACCTTGTCCCTTAATTATCTTCGATTGAGAAAGGAGGGATGACCTAAGTGGCAAATAGTATGCTGCCAGAACTTCAAGTTCGGATAGGCCATCCACTTCGGTGGAGGTACAAGAGGGTTCAGATTCAGTAGCTACAGTATGCTCGTAGACTAACTTTATGTTTTCATTAATAACCCATTCATCCTCTACTACATCAGCTACACTATTATCAAAATTGAAATTAAAATCTAGGTGAGGATTATTTCATAATCACCCCCATCGTCTTCTTCAGGAAGCTCGTATTCGGTATCTGCCTCGTTACCGCTTTCGTCAGGCTTTGGAGGCTTGCTAGGATCGTCATTGGAGACTTCATGGGCTGGCTTATAGAATGCAGCATCTGTGAAGTAATTCTCCAGCCCTTTGAATGGTTGCTTATCTGCAACTAGTGTCCAGACTTCTCCTTCCTCATCGCAATATTTCATGCATTGGTGAAGAGTCGAGGGGACTATCATGTGAACGTGGATCCAAGGCCGTCCCAGTAAAATATTGTAGGAGGTATCTGCATCAATAACGTAGAATGTGACTTCCATCCTCAAATTCCCGATCTTTCCGAGGGGACTGCTATTATTGGCATTAAACCCATATATTGTGGTGTTGGTTGGTGTCAGACGATGGAGGGAAATCCCCAATTGCTACATCAACCTTCTGAGAACGACACTTAATGCAAATCCCGGATTAATTTGAATTTGGTCCACTTTTGTGGATCCGACATATCCGGTGAAATATAAAGCCCTGTTATACTTTATATTCCTTACCTGCATATCTTCTGGTGAGAAGATAATCTGTGGGACCTGCCTCCTCACTTGATGACAGTGGGGGCAAGAGTCCTGTTGCTCGTTGGCCGGCTCGACAATCTGGGCTAGGAATGACTCAGAGTCTGCCAAGACATCTCTCAACGCCTCACGAGTTGACTTTGATAATCGTTGCAACTCATACAGCGTGACTCGAGCTGGAATATTTGCCAGCTGGGCTATTATGTCAAATTTGAAGGCAGTATCTTTGACTCCTTCATCTTTTCCAGGGTTTTCCTGGAAGCGAAGACCTTTCTGCTTTACAGGTTTGGCAAGTTCTGCATATATATCTTTCGGATTTACTCTGGTGTAGTTCTTTAGATATGTTTTTCCAGACCGAGTGCCGGAAGGGCCCGCCCCATCTTGATAAGTGGCCATGGCTTCAGGCTCCTCTTCAGAGTCTGTATGTGCCCTTGCAATATATTCATCTTTTATTTCTGCTGAGATAGCATTGCTAGTCCGTTTCTTCTTTTGACCCCCCTGTGGTTGTCCACTGTTCATCCTGTAGCAGATTAGGGTGGACCCACATGATTTCCCCCTTCTGAGTTGTTATGGGGACAAGTCCTTCCTGAGCCTTTTTGTAAGGGTCAAGGTTCTTCGTAACCAGCTTACCCTGCGGAATTGGGGTCACCCCTACGGGGAACTCATGAGTTCCAACCACTATGGTTGCCATATTGGCAGTGACCTTCTTTTGCTCATCTTTAAGCGTCAAAACTCCAGCTTCTATTAGTGTTTGGATTCTGTTCTTTAGAGGGTAATAATCTTTAGTAGGGTGTCCAACATTCCAGTGATAGAGGCAATAATTGGGGTTGTTGGTTTTACCAGCGTCCTCCGGCTTCCTATTCTCCGGGAGTTTCAACATTCCCTTTCTCAGGAGTAAGTGGAAGAGCGTAGGTGCTTGCTCTGCCTTAAAAGTATAGGTCCTCTCTTGCTGAGCCCTATTTTGTCTCGTGCCCTGCTGATTTTGGGGCTTCGAGTTTGGTGAAGATTCGTCTTTTGCGGAGCAGCTTCTGATGTCATCACTGCCTTTCCTTTATTCTTATTATTATTCTGGGCGTATGACCTATTATTCCCAGTGTTTTTAGATCCACGAGACTCTTCAACTTAACGGATCAAGTCTTCGGCTTGCTTCCCTTACTTGAGCAAATCTCTCCACGTCTTAGACTCCACGGCTCTCATTTTTAAGAGCACGTTAGTCTTAAGATTGTGCCGATATGTCTCCACTAGAGTTTTCTGGGTCATTCCGTGTTCGCAATGCACGGACTTCTCCTGGAACCTTTCTATGAAGTCTTTTATCATTTCTTGTTCTCCTTGTTTAGTTGAAAGGAGGGAATGAACCGTAATTTCGGTATCATCCTCGAAGAAACGTGCAAGAAATAATTTATCAACATCAAACCAGGTATTAATAGTACCTGGGGGCGCTGCATAAACTAAGTAAAAGCAGGCCCTCGCAAAGTACTTGCGAATACTTTAGTCATAATCGGGTCATTACCCATCAGATGTCCTACTTGGGATAAGAAGTAATAAATGTATTGACTGGGAGATCCCTTCCCGTCATATGGCTCTAGTTTGAGCAGTTTATACTTCTGAGGTTATGGTACCATTTACCATTCAGGTGGATATGGTTTAGAGACCCCTGACTCTTTTAACTTCTTTTTATGCATCAGTGCTTCGAGTTGACTTTGTAATTTTTCTATTTTCTCTCCATGTGGATCATGAAAAGAAAATCTATCCTCATCCTCGTGTATCGAGTGGGCTTTCTCTTCTTTTTCTTCTTCGTTCATTTTATTGAACGAAGTTTCTTTGCCCTTCTTGGCGTTATCTTCGACAAACTTTGAGAGCATCATTTTAAGATTTTCAATCGTCTTTTGTTGCTCTCGAATCATTCTTTCTTGAGCTTCAAATCTTTGATTGATGTCATCAGATTTATCTGCCATGTGACATGCTGACTTTTGTAGCCGAGATGACGCAGAGGAATGAGGTGAAGCTATAGCTGAATTATCGCTGTCATCGTCATAAGAACCCTTTGCAAGCCTCTTATAATTCCGAGGCGGAACAGCTCCTGATTTTAGTCGAGTGATACGATGATATTCTTCATCACTCAATTCTGAATCATCATTCGTTTCTATAACTTTCTTCTCTTTTCCCACCATATTGGAGGTTACAGCTCTCCATTCTTTCAGGGAAGCGGTCTTTGGCTTCTTAGTAGGGTTCTTGTCCGACTCGGTTAATCGGTCGAACACCGATACCCTGCTCTTGCTGCAACCACAGTTGTCCATTACAGCGGATACCGCTGTCATAAGCTGCTGGTAGTGACAGATAGGTTCAACTTGAACTTGTTCTATGTCTCTCTTCTAGGATAGATACTCCCTGAGATCAGTGTCTTTAGCCATGGAGTCGTGGGATCCATCTAACTTTTGAGAGGGTCTAGGAACCCATTGAGGTTTCTTCAGATTACTGAAGTTCAGTTCTGGTCCACTGACGCGACGATCAGCCCTGATTCTGTAGTCGGGTTGATCTACGCGAAGCTTAGAAATAGCTTCGGGTCTTGGAGCGCGGGGCTGAAAATTAGCTCTGCATTTTGCCATGCTAGCCTCGCATTTCTCGCTGGCTTGGCGTGTCTTCAGAAATTTAGCTTCTGGAATAATAGCCCCGCGTGAAGGAAAATTCTTGCACGCTGGCTTACCCTTGCGATTAACACAAATTATAGTTTCGCGCCTAGCGCAATTCTTACGACTAACCACAATTTGCCAATCGTCTTCGCGATTCTCACGGAGAATCTTGCGTTTCTCGCAAGTATTACTGGTTTCGTGTTTCTCGCTTGGCTCAGTATTAATCTCGCGTGGAGAATCACATGCTGGTTGTAAAGAATTTTTTATCTCCGCGTTCATCGCGAGTGTAAGAAGTTTTGCGTTTCTCGCAAGTACTACTGGCTTCACGTTTCTCGCTAAGCTCAGCAGTAGCCTCGCATGGAATATCACACGCTGGCTTTTTCTTACTTTTAAGGCAAGTTGTAACTTCGCGTTTAACGCGATAATGATCGGTCTCGCGATTAGCGCGAGCCAGTTTGCGGGGGACCATAGCCTCACGTCCATTAGCCTCGCGTCTAAGGTGGGCTTTGAGGGCTTTTTGCCTTGCTCTCCGATTCCTATTTCAGAGTTGGGTTCTGGTCAATCCAGTTCCCAGGTCTTCTTCGGCAGTAGGAAGCTCATCCTCTTCTAGGATTTCCTGTCCGAGCACCGGCCCTATAGCCGTAGTCTCCAAGGATCCCCGTCTCTCGGTGGATACCTTTTTACCCGTTGCTCGGGTATTGGAGCGCATGCGACGATAGTGTCGTGTCTCGTCCAAGTACCTGATTCATAGGAGAGGTACTCCTCGTACTTCTGCTGGTCGATTTCAACGACCAGCATGTCTACATCAGATCCGATCATATCGACGTCTGATTGCGCCATAATCTCTTCTTTTGTGAAAGAGATGACTCCTACTGTAATTGCCAGTTTGTTCGTAGCAGAATTTTGTTGCCTTCCTTCCATTGAATAAACTTGAATTACAATGAAAGTGAACAAGAAGTAAAGATGAACAAACGAGAGGATTTATATCTCAATCGCTCTCTTTTACAATTAGATGTGGGATCTGTGTGGCGATGGGATCTGTCAAGCAGCTCCTTTGGACAATCTGACGTCGAACTCTTCTCCCTTTAAGATGACGGCCGACTGTAGAACTGATCTTCTCTGGTCTTGATTCGTTCAAGGCTCTATGCGTAACTTGAACTCTCAAAAATTTCAGAAAAAGATCTTAATTGCCGAAAAAAAACCGCTAGGGCTTCCTCAAGAGGATATTTATAGCCTTAGGTCAATACAAGAGTTTCTATCTAAATAGAATTCGTACTCATCAAGGATTCCAATCAAATATCTTAGTTTTGATTTAAATCTCTTGATTTGGAATTCTGATTGGACTTGATTTGAGTAACTAGATAAGCCCAAATCATAATCCCAATCAATTTGAAATTCTGGTTATCTGCTCACGCGGAGGTATCCTCATCGAAACGCGGAGTTAAATAATCAGGATGCGGAGCTAACGCGGAGCCATCGATAGCTCTGTGTTTTACTCAAACGCGGGGCTAAAACAGCCAAATGCGGAGCTACTGAGTTAGCTCCGAGTTCTGTTGTGGAAAATCCTATTTACTTAGAAATTTTCACTGCCAACATATCCAAAATCTTGACTAACTTGGTTCAAAATTAAAAGATTTGATAAGTGATTATCATATAGGAATTGTAGATGGAAGAATTATACTAGATGTGGTGGTGATTGCGTAGAAAGTTATTCACCAAAATAAGAAATCTAAAAACAATATATACCTCCCAAATTGGAATTGACAAAGCTTATAGTATGTTAGGCTGGGATTGTATGATGGAAGTGCTCAAGCCGAGAGGTTTGGGATAGATATAGATCTCATTAATCGAGCAAGGATATACTTTGCAAAACTGCAAGCCTTAATTAATAGTATAGCAGGGAAGGAAATTGTTCATAGGAGGGGTCTCAGACAAGGGATCCGTTATCTCCCCTCTTCTTCATGCTCGTAGCGGAGGGTCTTGATAGTATGATCAAGAAGGCTGGAGGTGTAGGGCTGATATCAGGCCTACCGGGATCCCCCTAAGGCCTCTTTCATTAGCTTACAATATGCATACTACACACTTTTTTTCAAACATAATGAAATTAAAGAAGTTGCATTATATGCATGTTGTGCTATTTTGCGACCTAGTTTGGATTAAAAATCAACATCTATAAAAGTTCAGTGATACTTCTGGGACAAAATATCAATTTTATTTTGAGTGTCTTTGATTGTAAGCAAGATACTTTTCCAGTCTCGTATCTGGATATCCTAATCAAACCTGGTCGATGAATAAGTAGAACTGAACTTCATTCCTAAACTCATAACAAAGAAAACTAGAGGGTTGGAGCGGTAAGATGTTATTTTTGGGAGGGAGGATTATTTTTTGAATGTGGGTCTCTTGGTCTCCCTACTCTACTTTTATGTCTTTTTTATTCTACTATAGTGGATGTGAGAAAAATTTGACCGGACTAGGAACAAGTTCTCATGGGAGGGGTAAGATAAAAATAATAAAAAATTTCACTTGGTCTTTAAGAGATATTTATATAAGTTAAAACAGAAGGGAGGGTTAGGAGTGACTGATTTTCAAATCTTCAATCTATCTCTTATGGTTAAATGGTATAAGTGGTATATAATCAGTTGCCCACAAAAGTACCTTTAAGAGATAATTAACCACCAAATATGGCCCTCACTCAGGATCTTGCCACTCAAGACCATGAAACTCACCACACACCTCTACTTTTTGAAAAGGGGTAGTGATTTCCAAGGGGTTATTATGACAGAACATAGCATTTAAATTTGGAAAGGGAGACATCTATTTCTTGCATGATCGATGGTGCTCAGATGTATTCCTCAAATTCTCTACCTAACGCTTTTACGAAGTGATTCAGGATAAGAAAGCTATTGTTAGATAGCATAATAACATATAGAATCTATGACTCGACAAACGTACATCATTCGTAGCTAGGGCCTAGCTGAATGCTCTACAATTTGAATTGAGAGACATATGTCTAAGGGATCATGGAGAGGACCGACAAGAATGGAGATGGAAAAAGGGAGGGGTCATGTCCATGTACAGACACTTTATAGACTAGGGTCATATACTAACATGTGCTGATACAATTTAGAAATCTAAGTTTCCAATAAAGTTAAAGATACTTCTATGACTCATAGCTAAAAAGTCCATCCTAACATGGCCCCAATTATAAGTTAGAAAGTGTTAGGTTCTAACATCTGCATGCTCTGCAAAGGCAACGCCCAATCAGTAGACCACATCATACTGATGTACAACATTGCAACATTACTTTGGCACAAATGTATTGTTGTATTTAACTTCCGGATAGATTGTTAGTAACGGATGACATATGCGCAAAAATAGATAGTCACGCTATCGAGGTTATCTGTCATAGTCACTGAAGCTTTATACTGGAATATTTGGAGAGAAAAGAATACTAGAGTAATAGAGTATTCATAAACACATATTATTCTATACATGTATTCTTGTATCTTGCTATTTATGATGAATAGACAGGCTATCAGAGAGAATGACTCCATCTCGCTGAAGAGTCCTCCAACAAGGAGGCCATAGGGAAGCCCGAAGCTACTCGTGATGAAAGAGTCCTCCAACAAGGAGGCCATAAGGAAGCCCGAAGCTACATGTGATGACAGTGACGACGACCGTACAGGAGGGAGACGAGAGAGGAAAATAGGATCCGACTTCAGATCTTGCACGATCGGGCCGAAGAATTATGCTGGTTTATGTTTAGTCTTGTAGTCACTTCTTTCTCTTTCTCCACATAGTTAGGTTATATTATTTATATTTTGAAATGTACTCTTCTCAAATTGATCTGTTATAACTACTACCGGAAAGGGAAGGGAGACTTCATCAGCTTAGTATCTCCCTGTAGCTACGTACCTGACCAGGTTCTTGAGAGCTCTGGCCTTGAGAAACTCTAGGATTAACAACTCCTCAGAAAAATTCGGCAAATACACAAGAAAGGCTCATCTCTTCCGCAAAGGATAGTTTACTTTGCCCTTACATGCATGCCTACAAGGAATACAAGAGAAAAGACAACAATCATATTTCTCATGCATCCTCCCAACCAACAACCATCTTACAGAAGATAAACTAGAACCTTCAACTCAAAACTCAGAAGATTGCTCATCGATTATTCGTATAGGCCACTAAATACCATGTGCTTTATTGATTTATTCAACTTTAACTGTAAGTACCATGTGCTTTATTGATTTATTCAACTTCAACTGTAAGATTTACACACAAGCTTCAGTGAGGTTATTAGTGACTGAGTTGCCTCTCATCGCTGTGACTGGCTGCTTTATCAGCGGAAATAACCATAAAGTTCAATGAAGCAAACACAAAAGTTCCATGAGTTTGGATCACCAGCAGTTGGGCCTGTCAAGATGACTCGAAAGAACCTGAAGGGAAGCAGCGCAGTCGGGTCGTGTACAGGCCATGATGCAAACTGACGAGGCTTGCAAATTGTCCTGTCATCGTCGTGTACTCTTAGGTTGCTCCAGTTCTCTCCATCCATGGATCCCTGATAAAAAGAAAAGGTAGAGAATAAATATTGATCTTCGTTCAATTTTCTCTACACAATAATTTCATTAAATTATCAAGTTACCTGAAAAGCCCATGATCTAGCATATGCTGTGGATCCATCTTGTCTCAGAGTGTAGTAGTTGCACATAAGCTGTGTTTACAAGGAAAGAAAAGGAAATGGCCCGGTTAGAGAGCTCAATGTACAAGTGGCAATGCATGTTTCAAAAACTAAAAGGCCAAGCTTTAAATAAGCGTTTAATTTTCATAATATCCTTAGAATTTGACCACATTTCATTAGAAATTGAGAATGTTCGGCAATTAAACATTACACGTTATTTCAAGTTTTTAAAATTGATTAACTAATATTATATTTTACACTTCACAAGCTTATTCTCAGCTTTGTATATGGAGTTTATTTTGGGAAGCTTTCATAATAACGGGTGTGAACTTGGACCGAAGAATGTCGTTTTTGCTTTCTTCCCTTTTTCTGTCTTCTGTTTAACTTTAGCTTTGTACCATCAAAAGAACCAATTTAGGTTTATCTGAAACTGCTAGATATGTCTCCTATGTAAATTATTGTAGCTAAATTGCATGTGCAACAATGAATAATTTAGCTATGAAGGCTGCCAGAAGGATGTTTCGACAGATGGAATAACAGTTCCATTAACTAGAAAGTAAGTTGGCAAATGCAAACCTGGTGATCTTGCCCAATATCAACCATCCACCACGCACACTTCTGACCATTTTCAACCCGCGGGCCAGCAAAAGAAGTACCCTAAAGAATCCCACACCTTGAGCGTTATGCTACATAATTTACAGCTCCAAGAACCATTCCAACAATATCAACATTGCATACCTGGTATCCTCTTGAAACTAATGCCTTTGGGTCAGTGTATCTAGAAACAGGGCTACTCGCAGTCACAATAATTTTCTGAAACAATAAAGTAAGAAATCACTAAAACCATTAGAGTAATACATACATCTTATCCTACTAAAAAGCGTGCTCACCTTAGCTAAAACAGGATTCACCCACTGATGTTCCCCATAGGATGTCCCAGCATAGTAAATAACTCCATTTTTATCCCCATCACATATGTATTGGAGCTCCTTAAAGCTTGAACGTCTATGCTGAAATCTCATACTGAAAGATAAATCACGTTACAGTCAAAACTACCATGTGAATAGTAGTAGAAATTAGAATCACTAGTCAGTGCTGTGGAAAAGAAACAAATATTATGTCAAAGCGATTACAAGGAACCTCACTTCTGATTTGTTCCTGGCACTGTCAACTGTATGCCAGAATACTGAATTGCTTCTGCAACCTGTCATACCATCAGGATAGATAAAGTAATTAGACATGTAATAACGATGAAACCACGAAAAACTGTTCTCTTAGGTTCCTTTGCTGACTTACAAGCTTCCCAAAAACAGGAATCTCGCTGCTCAGTTTGCTCTTGTCCAGCTGCAGAGATGCAAAGTGACATCCATTGTTACACGGCAAGTGTATTCTGAAAGGGACACATCCTGATTGAGATTGGTATTCTAGACGCATTACCTTTTGAAGCAAGGAGGATGGCATCAGTGGAAACCGCACAAAAGGTAGAAAATTGTCGATAGAGGGAAGCCTGTCTCTGAAAATTTGCTCAGGTGTTAGAGAACTCAAGAGCTCGTCAACTGTAGCCCAGCTACAGATTTCAGAGGCTTGCATGCACCACATTAAAATTGCATCAAGAACTTTTTCTTCTGATGTTACAGTCATGTCAGCATGCTGCAAAACAGGTTACTAACATAACCATATGTTTGCACAACTACCAAACTCGGAACTCTTTTGTTGCAATGGTAACATAATCAACATGGATATTCAATAACTGAAAAGCTGCCGAGTTTCTAATCATAGAACATGTAATGTGTATTGCATCCTACAGCTTCTAATTAATAACGAGCAAAAACAAAAACATATCTGTAATGCTTGGCATGCACAAATTTAACTAATTGTTTTTCTGCCAAAAGAAAGGGGGAAAACGCAAGAGAAATGGCTTCCGGTAGAATCATACAAAAAGAGTAACAAGCAGATACATCTATACTAATCACTTCATAACCAGTTGTACAGCATAAATAAGTTAATAATTTGTCACTGCTCTATCGTTGTACTTTACTTCCTTTCAAGATGAAGCAAACATTTAAATCTAATTTTTGTAGTTCAAGAAATTTTTTTAACATGTATATATTTTTAATATAAAATATCGAATTTCAATAAATATAGGCAATCTTTACACTTAATTTTCTAGGTTCCATCTCTTCCAGTCTATTTCTGGTCAGATAAAACTAAAATTTCTGGTTTCCTAATCTCTTTCCATGTTCAGTAGACACCAAGTTCCGTAGGGAACTAAAATTACAGAAATTTCAAAATGACAAACAAAACAAGCTATCCCATTTGACCATGGATAGCTGAACTTGCCTGAAAGATATCCTTGAAAATCGCCTCATCTAACAACACAAAATCGGTGCTGGCAGTTGTACAATAATCAAAGTGCATTGAAAAGTTTCTCTTGCATGATTCTTCAAGAAGTTTACAAGATGGAACTGATGAAACTGCTTCTAAAATGGGACAGACAGTATCCTGCAACAAACTTTGAGATGTTAGTCTCAAGATACCTAGCAACTTCTCCAAAATCTTCGAAGGCCTTGTCCATTAAATTTGCAAAATACAAGATTGTTGATCTTCTTCCAATATGACGCAACCCTGCATATATATGTATATAAAATGTATTAATATCGTGTATTCTTCAAGGGTGAGGCACTTATTCTACTGGTCCCATGTCCAACCCTTGTAGACCGACATGCATGTTGCCAATGCAGCAAAACTGCACTTGAAAGAAAATAAAATTTCAACATTATTAAGAAAGTGACACACACACACACACAGAGATACTATCTGTTCAACGTTTACGAAATTTGACAATATTACTTGGTCAATTTATACTGAAAGCAGCTAATTGGTCCAAAAGGATCTTGAACCTAAAATCTATCTCTATGTTTTATAAAGATCTACATGAACCAAAGTTCAAAATCTCATTGGACGATGGTTTATTGTATTGGAAATTGGCATCATTGAATGTATCGTTCAGCAATATTGGATGCAATGTGAAAATATCAGTATTATTGGCAGTATGGCTTATATTGTATTGAATACCTCAAAACCAGATACACACTGATACTGATACTGGTATAATCTTGATATGAACGTATGGATATATGAGAGCAATCTGAGAAGCTAAAAAAAAGATGGAGAGTTAGATTCATTTATAATACCAAACATTCAAAATATAATGAAAATTTAACAATATAACATTTGTTCTAGACAGATTTATACCAAGAGCATTTAAAACCTATTAATTATTCAAAAAAAAAATGTATAAACTTTAACCATATTGTTGTTTTTTCAGACTGGTTTATTCTAAGAGCTACTAATTCTAGAAAAAATTTCATCTAAAACTTATGTTTCTATGGCTGATTAGAGATCTATGCAAGCACATGGAGACTATATGGTTGGTTCGAGAAGCTAAGAAGGGAGGGGAGAAAAGGGCCTTACTATATTCCTTAGACCTTCACATTTAAAAATATCAAGTTTGCTCAAATTACCTTGACATGATTAAATTCTATGATAACTTATATGCTCAAATTACCTCAAAGGTCTAATTTTTTCCATGGGCAAAAGAATTTGAAAATCATAGAGAGAATGCTCAAGTTACAAAACAAGATAACAACAAGGTGACTGAAAAGCTAATTCAAGACTAAGTACCTCCGAGAGTAACTCCATAAGGCATTTACAGCACTCCCATTGAAGGAATGTAACCCCAAATTGATCAGCTAGTACAAGCAATGGGATAAGTACAGAGCCTATCTCTTCTCTGTCTATTTCTAATTCCCCACTGTACATGAACTGAAGCATGACAGCAAAAGCTTCTGCAGACACATCCGTCAATGAAATATCGGAAGAGCTACTCTCAACCATCCCATTTGTGAACATCTGCACTTGAAAATCCCAGGAAGCATAAATGTCCGAGATAAAACTATGAAGAATTACAAGTAGGTGAATGCAATCAGATGCCAAAAGTTCTTCGTGGAAGATCAAATGTTCAGATAAAACAGATTTTGTTTTAAGAAAGACCTCATATAATACCCTTCCCACTTTGTTGAAGTAGAAAAAGTGATCAATTTGACATAAACAAGAATTATACCTTTCTAAATGGAGCACTCCATAAGCTAAGAACAAGTTTGTGCGAACGAGCTACAAGACCTTGCCCCTCAATATAAATGTTCACATCACTATGCTCCCCAGTTGTAAGAAATCTCTTAAGATTGCGCACCATTACGGGAACTTCAACAGGGAAAGCACCAGACTGCCACTCTTCAGAGCCAATGCTTGCTATCTCAACTTTTTTACCAGAATCAAACAGTTTCTTGTTCGTCTTAAAACGCTCAATTATCTCTTCGCACTGCTTGATCAATGGAGAAACTCGAAACCGTGTACCCAAATCTCGCAAACAAGCAAGTTGTGACTCTACAACCTAAACAAGAACAAAAAACAACATTGACATCACTACAGATCAACAAAGATGCTAACTCAAATAGATGTATACGGAACAACAAAAAGCAAACAAACTCACTTTGGTTTGGCCTGTGTAGATATACTCCAGAAATGCATGAAGAACTGGATAACTTGTTGAAGGAAGATGAATGATGTCCTCATCAGATGTAAAGGGGGATTCTCCAGAAGCTGCCAAAATAACCTTATGAGCAGGAACTACCTTCTCTTCAGCGCCAACTACAAATAGCACATCCGAAAGATCCCAACTCTCAAGGAAATTCTCTAGGCCCCAGTTTCTATAGGCATCAATCGCATCATCCCCCAAACAATCACCATCAATCTCGCCTTCATATTCTTTGTAGTCAATATGGTTCCATGGAGTAGTATGATGTTGGTTTAGGGGAAAGACATTGATGTTTCTATATCCCACATGCTTGTCCCAACTACTAAGCCCAACATACTGAACACTACGGTTGGGGTTAGAATCAAGCCACTGGAACATAATGTTCTGAAATGGATGCCTTCCTCTGCCGATACTGATCAATCCATCATAGATACTGATCCAATAACTCTGAAATGATGAAGAACACAACCCAATACCAGCAACATCCACTACTGTCTTTCCATCAACTTCAATCTTCAACCTTCGATTTTTATGACTGCCTAATATGATGGTATAGTTTGGACTATTGTCCATCTTGTAATGGTAGTGCTGGCTACCAACTTGCTCCCTAAACACCAAAGTGACATCATTCTGAGCAAGTGCCTCGAAGGCAATGCAACCCCGCCCCGCTTCTCTGAATCTTAATTCTTCTTGCCATGCACACTCAAAAGGAGCAACTGTAAGGAACTTTTTCTGTTTCTCTCCTCCCATTATTTCCTTTATCAAATTTACAATGAAAGTGTAAAAGCACCAAAATCAGTACAAACTTCAGCTAAAATAAAAAACAAAGTGAAAGCATAAATCATAACCAATGAAAACAAAAACGCCAAAAAAATATGTAGATATTTTGCAAGTTAGCAACATATATCAAAGGATAAGGACACAACAAAAACAACCAAATAACTTAAAACATAATTGACAAAATCAGTAGAAGATCAAAGGATCCGAGAGAGAGAGAGAGAGAGAGAGAGAGAGAGAGAGAGTGTCTCCTTACATGCAAAATAGTTAATACAGAAGAACCAGAGCAGCTTCAAGTGCCATAGATGGATGGTGCAAATTTCCTCTGAGCAAGACAAATTTAAAGAGCCAAAGTACAAACTAGAGCTTATCCTATCATTCTCAAAAAACAAAAATATCTACAGCTAGTGGCCAATACATATCACTACTTTTAAAATTGGATTAAAAGGACCACCGCAAAATAATTCACCTTTCCTTCCTTTTACAATTCAAGGAAAATGAAGGATAAGATTCATGACAAGTTGAGCATCCAACAAAATTTCCATCACATATGAACAAAATATCACCAAAACACATGGTGGTGGTGGGGTGGGGTGGGGTGGGGTGGGGAGCTGGGCATCCACACCAATCAATATATGAATGCCTTTAAAAGGCAACATTAGAAATTTTATTTATATATACTACCTAATGTTTTAAATATCGGCTGAAATATCAGTATGTCTATTGTATCATAGAAAAAATACCCTTATCCAATATCCTTCATTTAGAATCAGATCTCGTTGACAATGGCACCCTAATATGTCGGGTCGAAACCAATATGTTGTTCAATATTTTACCTTCCAAATATTGACCGTTATTAGACAATAGTGAGGCCTCATTTTTTGATTAAAGAAACCTGTGTCTCATCCTATTAATCCATGGACCCAAACCAGACTATGTAATAGTAGAGGGTTAGGGCTCTATTCTTTCACAAGTTCCTTTCCTCCTATACGAACCTAGCAAGCAAAAAAGCGAAAGTGAAGGCAACCACAGTGCATGGTGAAACCACGGGGTCCAATGTAAACATCCTCCTAAACATGTTTCAAGTAGCTTTATATCATTTATGTAGGCAATGAAATTATATTCATATCCAAAATAACATCCAATATTTAGTACATATTCTAATATATCAACCAATATGAAATATCATATATTGAATATTTTCGACACGGATATCTGATATTTAAAACACTGATAATTCCACTCATTTTCCCACAAATTAAAAATATTTAACCCCAAATAAAATCACATATACTGCCAACAGATCAAAAACTGGGACAAACACCTAATATTTCTTATCCACCATTACAAACCAAATACATTCTTTTCCCAAAGAAATCTAGAGTTGAATCTTATCGGGCCACGGATCAATTCCACCACAAATAATCTCCAATATCTACAAAAAATTGATGTTTCTTTTTCAGGGAATTATTAAAATATTAAAATTTTAGGATAAGCACAACTTTCCATAGCCTCGTCAACGCGAAAGCTTGTAAGCAACTGCTTAACAATCTCTATAGTCACAACTTTCTACAAACAAAAACCAAAAAAAAAAAAAAAAAAACCAATTTTGACGGGAAAAAGATGAGCAATAGAATCAAACGCACCTCAATTTTTTTCTCAGATCCGCGTAACCTTCGAATTTTATTGATGAGATCTTCTTATTTGTTTCACATCTAGCGGCTCGAACTCTACTACCTTTACTAATTCTAACTTAATTATTTATATTTCTCTGTTCCCTTTTTCTTTTCTTTTCTTTTCTTTTTCTTCTTTTTCTGTTTCTTTGATTCTGGGAAGTTGGGCGGAGAAAGAAACTAGTGGACTCTGACGCCGACACGTGGTTAGGGAGCGGAGAAGAATGCCAAGTAGCACCGCTATAGATCCAGTCTAGGGCTGACAATTGAGCGGTGCCGTAATACGCACGGAGCGCTTGGCCCCCTGTTACGGTGCGCTAGGCACGGCGTTATATCTGACCGTATCGGTATGTTTTTTATTAATTTTTTAATTATTTTTTTAGTTAATAAATTAGTTTAGTTGTTAGTTAATTTAATTTAGTAAATTTAAGTTATTTCTAATAAGTAAGAAAGATAGCGAAAATAAAATTTTATTATATGGAATTTTATTTTATTAACAAAATAACTGTATAAATCACTTTGAAAATCATACAAACTCCAAAGAAAGAGGAGATGATCTTACTATCAATTTATTCTTAATATTTTTTTCTAAGAGATTTATGAGTTTTAAAAAAATTATATGAAAAAAATTAATTTGAATAAAAAACTTACAATGGTGAAGAGAAAAAAAAAATGAAGACTTAATAGTGTAGAAGTTTTCAATTTTTATTTTTTCTCGGGTGAGTTATCTTACTCCAATTCATTAGATCCTTCTTAATCTTTTTGTTTAGCGTCGAGCCAGCCTTTCAAACATATATATCCAATATGTTTTGCTGTTATTGAGATTCTCCACTCCATTAGCACTCTACCATCTGCACTAAAAATATACTCTGATGCTACTGTAGACACCAGATGGGTTAGTAGATTACAGACCATGTTAAAAGTACCTGTTATGTTTTCTCTTGTAATGTTCACCAGGCTAAAATATCAAAATCTTCATAACGGTCAGGTGACAAATCATCTGTGACAGCTCTTTCTAAATAATAGTAAAGTTCATTGAAAAAAATATTAGATTGCTTAGGTTTTTTACGGTTGAATATGAATGACATTATTGGTTTTTTACTTTATTTGACAATGGGTTTCTTTGTACTTTGTGATTTATCACTATACATATCTTTATATGTATGGTACATAATATCTAAATATGTTTTAATATCATTAACTAATTGTGAACGTAATTTATATAACACATATTTGTATGAAATAAATCTAATAAAATTTCCATTCCATCTGATTTATAATTTGAATCTATAATGGTTGCAAAATATAGTAAGTATGGAAAATTTCTAAAATATTTACTAAATTTAATTGTCATGGGCTTACAATATCTTTAAGAATTGGGTTATTCCTATTTTCATTAAAACCGAACTAATTTCGGTTAAATAATAAAGTGCAATGCATACGTAGTAAGTGCCCAAAAGTGTTCTAGTTGCATCTTTAAATTTACTTAAAAAATTACAAATGTAATGCAAATTGTTCCATTCATTAAAATCCAAACTAAAAGATGGTAATTCTATTTTATTAAATATATTTACTACATCTTTATATTTAATTGTCTCGTCTAACATTGTAAATGTAGAATTTCTTCTTATTCTTACATCTTAAGGTAAAAATTTTGGTAAGATTTTAAAATTCTTACATATTTGTTTAAATTCTTACATATTTTAAAATTTGCTACTCTTAATCCATCTTACACACACAAATTAATTATGTGGCAGAGACACCTAATATGAAATAATTTACCTTCTAACATCGGTTTAGTAATATTTTTTTAAAATTTTTATTGCAGCCGTATTTTTAGAAGTATTATCGAAAGAAATGGAATTTTTTTTTTTGAATGCCAAAAAAACATTTAGTAAGGATTGTGATAGATTATGTGTATTTTTTGGAAATTCAAATATCTTAACCCTATTATTTTTTGTATTATCCAATTTTGATCTATGTAGTGGGTCATTACTCATAAATAATGACTACCATTTAAGATCTCCCAACAATTCGAGATTATTACAACTCTATAAATTATAGAAATTAAAATAGAAATTAAAATTTATCTTTTATCTTTATATATTTTTACAATATCGAATTTAAATGTTGAACATGAGACTTTTTTAAATTCGGGGTTATGAGCCGTTCTTATAAAATTTTCAAATTTTGAGTCTTCAGTTATAGAAAAGGGTTGTTAGCATGTACTATATATGTTGCTAATTGTTTTCTACCAGATATATGATTATATTTAAATATTCCTAAAGTTCCTTCATATGTGTTTAATTGTGTTCGTTATGGTTCATTTGGTAGGTGTGGCTTTTCTAATGTCTTTTCAGGTGAGTTGTTCCACTTCCTTCAGGAAAGAAGTAGGGTATTTGGCAATACTTGCATCTAGCTTTCTTAACACCGTTTTCTATAAATCTTTCAAAATGATTCTATATATTCGATTTTGAAATCCTACCAAGGATGGTTGTTTAGTTTTCGAATATTGTGGTTTCGGTGGGCTCTTCTTCGACCATATTAGATGACTCTATATTTTCATATGACTACAATGCAAATGGCACTTGTGGAGCATGTCCTAATGATTTACAAAGACTTCGATACTCTTCATTTGATAAAAAAGGAAAAAAAACCACCTGCGGCTTAAGAGGAAGAAGCGTCGAACGAGTGTGGATTCAATTTTGAAAAACCATAAAAAAACCAAATAAAAATAAATTCAAATTATAAATACCTCAACGCCAAAAACCGAAAAGAGTGTTTGAGAGTTGAAACCGAAAATTATTTGTTGATGCTTGAGAGTTGAGAGTAGAAAGTTAAACTCGAAAATTGATTGCTCGTAAGTTGGAAGATCTCTACTTGATGCTTACTCTCAAAGCTTGAATCTTGATCGAATATGGATGAAATTTTGTAAGAGAATTTTATGTTTGGAAATATTAGATAGAGTTAAAGATTGAGGAGAGTTTGAGAATTGTGAGGAAGAATGAGATTGAAAGAAAGAGGAAGTTATTTATAGAGGGAAGAAGATGAATTTTTGCCAAGAGGCAAAATTTGTAATTTTTTGCAAGAAACCCACTATCGGCTATTTTCATAGCTATTGGAGGTTCCATACAATTCTTTTTTGCAAAAACCACCCCAACAAATATAAACAGTAATATTTTTTAAAAAAAATTATACATGTCGTGCCATGCTCGGCACACGACACGACACGCACGGGCTGAGGCATGCCGCCGGCCCGTGCGACCTCGACTCGAGCACGTGTCGGGCCGCCCTTTGCCTCCCCTAGTGAAGGTTCAACGGGACCACGGTGGATTTTTGTCCTCAGCTGTGGGGCCTAGGCAAGGGGAACGGGGGCCTAGATTCACTTTCTAAGAAGGTCCAAATGGAAAATTCTATTTGGGCACACCATTTTGCTTGACAAGCCATTTCCTAAAATTGTAAAAAATTATACATCTACCATTTCCTTTTGTGACAATATATATATATATATATATATATATATATATATATATATATATATATATATATATATATATATATATATATATATATTATACATCTACCATTTCCTTTTGTGACTATATATATATATATATATATATATATATATATATATGGGATTACTGTAGGTGAGCCGTCAGCTCAGGAAAAGTTACGTAAACTAGCGGCAAAATTATAATAATTCAATGATTCTTCTTCAATTTTTATTTATAATTTCTATCTCTACCTGCTTAACTTCTTTCAGATTAAATTTCATAAATTTTGGAGTTCATTTACTATTTCTTCAAGTGCATAAAAAATATTGTATTCATTGAAAACCATTAATTTTGTATTAACTTGATGGAGGACCGAATCAAAACTAAAACCCAAGAAATTGGGTATGAGCGAACCTTGAGAGTCGAGATCATAATCTAAAAGAAATTTTTTGAAAAAGATTATTGGAGATAGTGAAAATGAACTGCAGCTTAGGTAATTTGCGTGAGCTGTCAGCTCTTTTTCATTTTTCTATATATATATATATATATATATATATATATATATATATATATATATATTTGATTGAGATATCGGATAATGTTAAACTCGTTCGGATACTAATTTTGAAACGATTTGGGGACTAATATCCGACTAATACTTAATGAGCAAAGTGGCTTGTTCAAATGAAATTTCATGGTCCGATTGTGATATGTTGCTCTTTTCTATGGGTAGAAGTAGAACGGATGAGCTTGGAATTATTTTTTAGAATTAGATAAAGTTTTTCCTGTGCTAGATAGTGGATGTACCATTAATACTCTTTATAAAAAGTTTTTGCAGACTTTTTGATGGAGTATATATCCAAAAACTTTTATTATTTTTTTAATATATGCTTATACTCGAGTCTATTTATGAAAATATTTCTTATTGAATATAGTAATACACTTTTAATAGTATAAATGTGATTTTTATAATTAATTATATTTTTATGGGAGTTTCCAAAGGAACACACCAGAGTTCACTTTATAACTATGCGAGTTTTGAGTCCAGACAAAAAAAATATTAAAAAATGGACTCACTAAAAAAATTGGTGTGCTCCTTTAAAAACTCCCATTTTTATCCGGAAGGAAAATTTATTTTCATACCCTATATCTTAAATGAGTTTTTTATACTCCGAACTTATCATAATTATGTACATTTGCCTTTTTTTATGTCCTAATATTTCAAAAGTAGATATATCCTTACATGTAAAATAAGAATAATTCTCAATGTACCTAAATTACCTTTTACTCAATTGGATGAATTGAATCCGAAGTAACAAGGCATATCTCGATTCCTTTCAATTTCTTCCTTTTATTTCTCGATTACTCTCCGTTTTGTTGAAATTTTGACCTAATTCCTACACACACTCTCTTCCTCTCTCCCCCCATTTTGAATTTTGACCTAATTCCGACAACCTCTCTCTCTCTCTCTCCCCCCCCCCTCTCTCTCCATTTTGTTGAAAGTTCTAATTCCTGCAACCCCTCGTAGCTCGAACAACAAATCGAACCTTGATCAATATTGGAAATTGGATTCATTATTCTCTCTTTCAATTTTGACCAGCAAGAGTTGAATTTTTGAGGACAAGTGTGAAATTGATCTCAAAGTATTTTTTAGGTTGGCCGAAAGATTCATACAAAGAAATTGGTTTTGTTAGGGTTCTAAAAATTAAAATATATATATATATATATATATATATATATATATATATATATATATATATATATATATATATATATATATATATATATATATATATATATATATATATATATATATATATATATATTTAATATCAATATTGGTTCGTTGTTACTCGCGCTACTGTCTTCAGCCATGGCTGTAATTTTAAAGATTTATTCTAGATTCATCCAAATTAAAAGACTGCAGCTAGATTAATTATTCTTTTTTATTGGCAGCACAGTGTAGGCAGATTAATTAGCCAAATTAAATTCGCGGTTAGATGTATCAAAGCAGAAACTATTATTTTGAAAGTGTAGAATGTTATTATCAATGATCTTAAAGTAAGAGATTATTTTTAGAATATCCTTTATGCCGCCGTTGCATATCTCTTTCAGATAAAATGCAATTTTAATTTGATTAATAGTATGAGGACTTTAAACTGAGAGGGGAAAAAGCATAGTATCGTACCACTTCAAATTGATTAGTCCCTTGAGAGTATTGAATTTAATTGTATAAATCCTAACTTTCAAAATAACATTTTACAGACTCTATATTTTAGACTTTGCGATAATTTTGGTTCCTATAAAACTCTGCATTTCAAGGTGTGGGTAGAATTAGGGATGTGGACGTGTCCATAAACCAAATTTTGGCCAGCTCTATACAAAATTTTAAATTAAAAATAAAAATTTTATTTTTCTAATTCAAAATTCTGTATAAAGAGAGCCAAAATTTGAGCCATGGATGCGTCCATTACCGTCCCTAGATAGAATACAGCGACATATTTAAACAAATATGCCAAGTCTAAATAAAATAAATGTAAAGCCACGTAAATATACTGTCACATTGACATACACAAATACATATAAAGTTTTCTCAATATTAACCAAAAATACTAATTTATTCAAACAAAAATCAAAACCAATGTTAGCAATAAGATCCAAATGAAAATAAATAATTTAGTACAATATGAGACATAAATTTGAATAACTAAACAGAAAATAAATCTAACACTTCTAAACTTTCTAATAAAAAGGAAAAGAAAAATTACTGCTCCTACTAAATACCAAGATAAAATGTCTATTGCTTCTCCGTCTCGTCCTCGAAATAAGCATCCATCTGTGGTGATTGACCTCCTGGTCAACTTATAAATCAATAAAGTCTTATCATGCCAAACTAGAATCATCAGAAGCTACCTAACAAGTGCCTCAAAAGGAAGAAAATATACCGGTATGTTATGTATGTGAAAATAGTTATAAAGTAATACAGTGAGATGAATATATATATACCAAGTATTAGGTGTAAATGGGGGTGAGCAAAAATCTGAGTTAATCTGACATGTAAAATTGAACGCTACCGAACCGGTCCGATTATTTGAGCTTTTGGGTCACTCCATTTGGAAAACCAAATTTTTAAGTAGTTATCGAAGTAGGTTTCGGTACCCATTTCTTTCAACAGAAACCGATCGAATTAACCAAATAGTTAATTTAAGTTCTAAACCCGACCCATTAACCCAAACCCGTTATTTATACTATTTACATAAGTTATCTAACCGGATTCATTCTCATTTTTCTTCAATTGGTAATCTCCCAAGTCATTAGGCCCCGAGCACCCTAACCTAACCCTACCTAGCCTCTGGCTCTCAGCCCCCAATCTCCGGCTCTGTCGCCTCGCCATTTCCTGAGCTCTCTCACCAGTCACACCCGACCCAGACGCCCGAGCTCACTGTTCAGTCTCAACTTCAATGGTGGAAGCCTTGAATTTCAAAATTAACATCTACTAGATATGATTTGGAAAACAATATTTTTGTGTTATCATGTAACTTCTAATTTTGTAACGCTCCCGTTTTTCAGCTGCTTTCCAAAACGGAGGACGTTACTTATTATTTGCACTAGACAACCCAACAGTCACATGATCTTGGAATAACCGTAACTACTGTCATAATCAGATGAATAAATAACATGTCTGAAATTGAAATGATTTCATTTATACAAAAAGTTTATTACATAAAATGACACACTGTTTTAAATATGAACTCAAAAGAGTCAAATAGAAAAGTAGTGCCCAGACAAAAGGAAATATAAACAAAATATACAAAAGTTCTTTAGGGGTACTTTGCTTGCCTATTGTCACTCGATCTGTCCAACGAAGTACGGGTCTTCAACTGGGACTGGATCCTCTTCTTCACGTTTCAAATCTGGGTTCAAAACCAGGAGATTAAACCCAGCAAGTAATACATTTAAAAAGAGAAATTGTGTACTATTATAGTATATGAATATCAGTGTGCATGAGCATGTTTATGTCAGTATTGTTTGTGTGCATATAAATTAACATGAAGGCAACATATAAATTAATATGAAGGCAAGCATAAATAAATGCATAAATAAATAAACATGACAATAACTACTCAATCTATTTAATCATATATTCTATTGGTCTCAGTCATCGTCCAATTTAATTATAGAAACTGTATTAATAGATAAGATAGCGCTATTCTCCATTGTCGTATAAGTGCCCGTACATACTCGGGACCCAGCCATAATATTCATGGCAATGAACCATGATATGCCGCTAGGCACTACAATCAATTTACATACTGTATTATAGTAACAGACATACCACTCTGGATAAATATTAATTGGTGATCCAGTAATCACCCAGGCTGCTATAGTAAAAGAATCCCGGTCCTAACAATACAATCAATCCTTATACGGTAAAACTCTTCATATAGTTTCTCCCGTCCTCGTGTTCATAATGAATTATGCACATGAAAATTTTATAACTCTTCTTTAATTATTTTTCAATTCATGATAATATGCTTGAATTTCCATGACTGTACATGATATGTAGTATCATAACATATGATTTGTAATATTAAAACACATGACTTGTAGCATGATAAATTAACATATGATATATTAATGCATAATTATATCACAATGCATATCATTAAAATTATTTTAATAATTTGGTTTCATTCTCAATACCAATCAATAACCTAATTTGGGAACCAAGTACATCATGTAATAATAATTTCTACCTATTAATTATTCTCAATTAATCCAAACTAAGCCCAAGCCCACTGTTAATTTTTTTTTTTTTTTTTGTCTTTTTCTTTCCTGGCCCAAGCCCATTTCTTTCCTCTATTTTATTTATTTATTTTCTTTTACAAGACTGAGCCGGGTCTAGCCCATCAAGTAATTTGTATATTTATATATATATTTTTTTCCGGCCCAGCCCATCAAGCCCAGTTCTATTATATTATTATTTTTTTCCTGTAGCCCAGGTCCATGATCTCTCTCTTCTTTTTTTTTCCTTTATTTTCTTTGGGCTGGGCCAGGCCGATGATCTCTCTCTCTCTTCCTTTATTTTCTTTGGGCTGGGTCAGGCCCACTTTCTTTTCTATTTCTATTTTGTTTACTCTTATTTTCACTTTCCGGCCCACTTCACCAAATCTCTCTCTCTCTCTTTGTTTCTCCCTCTCTGCTTCTTCCTATTCTTCATCTTTCTTTTTCTTTTTTTCTTTTTTCTATTTTATTTTATTTTATTTGTTCACCTATTTGCCAAATTTGTTGAAAACAACATAATTGTAAATAGGAACATCCTTATATTAAAAATATTATTTTTTACTCTAAATCCAAACTTAATTTAAACAAATGGCTAATATTCAAGCAATTTTGCATCAATATAATCAAAAATAAAATTTATATGAATAAAAAGAAATCAAGAAGAGATAAAAAAAAATAATCAAGAGAAGAAGTGTGTTACTTATTTCGGCTTGATATCGAATATTCGGTTCGAATTCTCGGTTTGGTTTGATTTTTCCTTTTCTTTATCTTTTAATTTTTTTTTCCTTTGCTGCTGAGTTTGGCCGAGAGGAGAAGAGAGGACAAGTGAGGGAGAAAAGGAGTGGAGGGTTAGAGAAGAAAATAATTTGAGGGCAAATTCGTAATTTTAATAACTTAACAATATCCCCCTGTTCACCCACTATTCACCCACGTAACCTCCTAACCCGCCACACTAATCCTCCATTCGACAGCACAACTGAATAGCCTGCCACACCATTCCTCCATTTGACAGCACAACCAAAAATCATTTTGAGGGGCGTGCCCCTATAAATTTATTTTAGAAATAGGGTGTGTACAAAGTAATTTCCAATTTATTTAATATTTTATTATTTATGGCTCCGGCAAATATTTTTCAAATATTACCAAATTTATGCAGGACGTGGTGCTTGACAAGGAGAACTCTACAAAATTATTCGTTTATTGTTTTGATGTCCGAAATAAATGAACTGAAATTTCGAAATAATTAGAAGGATGATTTTAATATTATTAAATTAACAATTTTGGAAGTATTTTTCGGCCTCGTAAGAAAAATCTCCAAAAATCCTAAATATTACAAAACTAATAATCACAAAGACCGAATTTCATTTGGATTTGTGGATTTAAAGTTACGTTCACCGAAAGTTATTTCGTCCAAAATTGACTTCGGTGGACTAATTCAGCACGACTGGTCTCAAGAGAGCAATACAGGTAGCTCGAATTTTGGGATATTACATCCTACCCATCTAAAAAAAAATTTCGTCCTCGAAATTTAATTGATGTATTTGATCATGAAAAAAGGTATATGTATTTTATCCTGATGTCCTTCTCAAACTGAATCTCTTGGTGATTGTATATCATAAAATAAGAATTAATAATGTTACTTTATCTTTCAAGACTTCTCCCATCGGTTAATGATCCTTACATATCGGTTAATGATCCTTACACTTATTCTTCCATAGGTTGTTTTTTTTATTTATTTGACTAATTAATCTCTCCAACTATACTTACTCTATCAAGTCTACAAATATTGATTATTGTAATTCATCAACATTTATGTCTCCTCAATCTTCAAGAAAAATACAAGTATAATATTATTTTTCTTTTTCTTAGGAAGCTTAAGTGCAAGTTCTAAATTAAACTACTCTTCCATTCTATGTCAACACACATCATATTTCCGGTCTTGAAGCATGACTATATACTTTTATTTCTCCAGAAGTATCTAGAATTGCTAGTACTGGTACTGTTGTTAGCCTCCGTTTTAATTCCTCAAATGATTTATTACATTTATTTGTTCAGATATATTCTAACTGCTTTTCTGATCTATTTATTTAAAGTAATAAAGTCTTGTAAGGTTCTATACAAATATTTAATAATACCCAGCCATCCCAGAAAATTTCAAATCTTAGACACCGATTTTGATCGCATGCCAATTTTTCATGGCTCCTATCTTTTTAAGATCGGTTGATATATTATCCCATAAACTATATAATCTACGAAGGTAGATTCATCCAACCAAAACTCTCATTTGTTTAATTTTCCATATAACTTATGCTCTCTAGAAATCAGTAAAACTATCTTCAAATGCTCAGTATGTTCTTCTCTATTCTTAGAATAGATTAATATATTATCAATAAATACCGCTACAAATTAATCTAAATGCTGAGCAAAATATAGTTCATCAAATTTATAAATATTATTGGAGCATTAGTTATTGAAAACAGTCTCACCAATTATTCATAGTGACTATGTTTAGTTCTAATCCAGTTTTTGAAATATTTTTTGTTCGGACATTTACTTGACAGAATCCCAAATGAAGATCTATTCTCGAGAATATTCTTCCTCCTCCCAATTGATCAGATAGATTAGTTATCATAAGTAGTGGATATTTATGTTTGATTGTTATTATATTTAAACCTTTATAGTCCACACACAACTTTTGACTCTCATCCTTCTTTCTTATTAATAATACTGGAACTCAATAAAATATTAAATCTCACAAAACCCAATATAAATAGTTCATCTACTTATTTCTTAACTTATTCTAGTTCTGCAACTCTCATTCTATAAGGTGATCTACAAACTGGTTCAGCTCCAGGGAGAATATCAATAATAAATTCTACTATCCTTACTGGTAATAGTTCAAGCATCTCTTCGTAAAATATGACTAAAATTTATAATACTAAAATTCTTTCTTCTCCTACTTTCATTTCTTCCAAAACACTTCCTCTTAGAAATATCTTAGATTCTGCTAGTTCTGAATATTGCTTTCACCAATAAACTTAAAATCTGAACGATCATGAATCTAAAATATTACTCTTCTTCTACTGCAATCTATTACAACATGGAAGGTATTTAATTATTCATATCTTGAATGACATCATATCTATTTCCATTAATAGTTAGCAAGTTGGCATAAAATTCTTCATCATTAATCATTAAATGATGTATTGATTGAAAATTGGATAGATATCATTATGTGATAGTCCAGATAGGAATCAACAAAAGGAATTTAAGATAGATATCTCAAACAAATAGGAAATAATAGGACGACACGATACTAGATCTGATAGGTATCAACGAACAAGAAACAATTATTACGAATAAGTCACAGACATATTCTTATGTGGCAGTAGTCGTAGGTCTTCCACCTAAACCTAAACTCTGATACCACCCTGTAACACCCCCGTTTTTCAGCTGCTTCCCAAAACGGAAGACGTTACTTATTACTTGTACTAGACAACCCAACAGTCACAGGATCTTAGAATAACCGTAACTACTGCTACAATCAGATGAATAAATAACATGTCTGAAACTGAAAAGATTTC
Organism: Dracaena cambodiana; assembly: GCA_036321105.1. Lineage (NCBI taxonomy): Eukaryota > Viridiplantae > Streptophyta > Magnoliopsida > Asparagales > Asparagaceae > Dracaena > Dracaena cambodiana. Next base: position 40,757,547 of record JAYEPQ010000007.1, read on the forward strand.
ATTTATACAAAAAGTTCATTACATAAAATGACACACTGCTTTAAATATGAATACTAAAGAATCAAAAGAGAAAGTAGTGCCCAGACAAAAGAAAATATAAACAAAATATACAAAGGCTCTCTAGATGATACTTCGCTTGCCTATTGTCACTCGATCTATTCAACAAAGTATGAGTCTTCAACTGGGGCTGGATCCCTTTCTTCACGTTCCAAATCTGGGTTCAAAACCCAAGGGATTAAACCCAGCAAGTAATACATTTAAAAAGAGAAATTGTGTACTATCATAGTATATGAATATCAGTGTGTATGTGCATGTTTATGTCAGTGTTGTTTGTGTGCATATAAATTAATATGAAGACAACATATAAATTAACATGAAGGTAAGTATAAATAAATGCATAAATAAATAAACATTACAATAACTGCTCTATCTATTAAATCATATATTCTATTGGTCTCAGTCATCATCTAATTTAATTATAGAAACTGTATTAATGGATAAGATAGCGCTATCTTATCTATTAATATAGTTCTATAATTAAATCGGATGATGACTAAGACAAATAGAATATAAGATTAAATAGATAGAGCAGTTATTGTTATGTTTATTTAGTTATTGTCATGTTTATTTATTTATGCATTATGTGGTTATTGTCATATTTATTTTTTTATGCATGCTTACTTTCATGTTTAATTTATATGTATACAAACAATACTAACATAAACATGCTCACACACACTGATATTCATGTACTATGATAGTACACAATTCCTCTTTTTAAATGTATTACTTCCTGAGTTTAATCTCCTGGATTTTGAACCCAGATTTGGAACATGAAGAAGGGAATCCAGTGCCAGTTGAAGACCCATACTTCATTGGACAGATCGAGTGATAATAGGCAAGCGAAGTATCATCTGGATAGTCTTTGTATATTTTGTTTATATTTTCTTTTGTCTGGGCACTGCTTTCTCTTTTGATTTTTTTGTGTAATGAACTTTTTATATAAATGAAATCTTTTCAGTTTCAGACATATTATTTATTCATCTGATTGTGGCAGTAGTTACGGTTATTCCAAGATCCTGTGACTGTTGGGTTGTCTAGTGCAAGTAATAAGTAACGTCCTCTATTTTGGGAAGCAGCTGAAAACGGAGGCGTTACAAATTTGTAACTTGCAACTTACAATATATATATATATTTATTTAAAGAGAGAGAAAAATAGAAATGAACTGACAGTTCACGCAAGTTATCTAAGCTGTAGTTCATTTCCACTATATCCAATAATATATTTTTTTAAAAATTTCTTCGGGATTATGATCTCAATCTCCTAGGGTTTACTCATATCCAATTCTTGGGTTTTAGTTTTGATTTGGTCCTCCATCAAGTTAACTTAAAATTAACGGTTTTCAATGAATAAAACATTTTGTGTGCATTTGATGAAAAGGTAAATGAACTCCAAAATTTATGAAATTTAATCCGAAAGAAGTTAAGAAGGTAGAGTAGTAATTGTTAAAAAAAATTAAAGAAAATTCATTGGATCATTATAGTTTTGCCGCTAGCTCATGTAACTTTTCCTGAGCTGGCGGCTTATCAACAGTAATCCCATATATATATATATATATATATATATATATATATATATATATATATATATATATATATATATATATATATATATATATATATATATATATATATATATATATATATATATATATATATATATATATATATATATATATATATATATATATATATATATATATATATATATATATATATATATATATATATATATATATATATATATATATATATATATATATATATATATATATATATATATATATATATATATATATATATATATATATATATATATATATATATATTACAACTCTATATCTATAATGTATGGATGTGGTGAATGTTGTACTAGACTACAATATTAGCAGATTTAGATGTTTGATTTCATTTTTTGAGTTTTTTTTTTTTAAATTAAATTATTTTACTTCGTTGCTGACTTGTTGATTGCTACATGTTAATTGTTAAAGATGTTTTTTGTCACACCCCACATCCAAAGTATGGTATGTAAATACATTAAACAGATATCAGCAACATACTCAGAACGAATATGTTAAGCCCGGTAATATATCAGTCATAATTATTATAGCTGTAGAGCAGTAAGCACAAGTAAATATAATAAGAAAAACTCTTTTATTCCATTATGGAAGTTATTATATCAGGACAACGGAAATAAGACAGAAATTTAAACTTAGTGCGGACCTAAACTAATGGTTGTTTTATTATAGAATTATTCATAAAAGGGAGACTAAGAGAAATCAACATCTATAAGTTTTCAGTTATATCTGGAAAGTCCACCTGGTCGTTGTCAGTCCAGTCAATTAGTTCCATCTCAAAATCTATGTATGCACACCTAAGTCATCAAATTTACCAAGTTAAAAAAAATAGAATATTCGTATGAAAAGATAAAAGAGTAAGAATAACTGAAATAAATTTGCATGAATAATATGAGTGACAAACTGCATATGAATGTAAGTATAGAATATAAATTAATTTATTAATTAAATAATAGATAATGGTTATTCTAATCAAAGTAAAGCACTAACCTATATATCAAATTTTCTAATCTTAAGTGTCAATGATTATTGGAGAAACTAACTGATACTATATATGTGTTTTGATTCTCCCATACAGACCCAGAAAAATAATCACAGGGATTGTACGGAGCTTACCTAGACCTGCACAATGGTAGACAATAATTTTCAAATGTGGTCCAACAAATCACCACGCACCCATGGTGTACGTAAAAATCAGTTGCACAATTTAATAGTACAACTGAAATACAGTTTTCACATTACTAAGTATCTTTTCCAACATAGTATTATTTACAGTTGTTAAGATCGTGTTAATCCAGTACAATATATTTCCAATCAATATTATCCTTATTTAGTTCGAGTTCAAATATAGTTCAAGTACATTATAGTCAAATAATATTTTGGAAGAAATTCATTCTAATATATTATCGGAATTTCATTACTAATTTAGGGATTTTCTAACTGTATATTATAATGACATACGACTAGGTAATAGCAAAGAAGTGGGAGGTTTTCCATACAAGTATATTCTTAATTAAAAAACATACTTTCGTTTGAAACTCTTTTCTGGACACCATTGCCATACGATATTTCAAGCATCATCATATCAATTAGCATTTCTATTTAGTATTTTTTAGTCAATTTATAACATATGCTTCATAAAGTTTGTAAGATAATCAAATTACATGTGAGACAATTTTAGAAATAAGATAAGTTATTTAGCCAGTTCTTGTCGATGTAAATAATAGTGACATAAATAAACAATTATAAAAAATTAAAATATAATTCATTCCTATCTAATAAAAATTGTGATGAAAAAGTGAGTTTGAAAAGAAACTCATATTGGTCTAAAATTGTATTCGTCAAATAACTTCACATTCATGTTTCTAATTGAAATTAATATCTACGTGATAAATCATTACGAAAACCTTAATACAACTACATCCTAATTTTTGTAACTTTAGGATATTTTCTTGAATTGAGGCAGGTAAAATTCAAGTTAGTTATGGAACACTGGCTCGTAACAAATTAATTAATAGGATAGTCATCTTATAAGATGATTTGATATAGATCTTAAATAGGTTATTATAGGTATGGGTATGGAAACTATCCTACATCTAATAAAGTTGAATATAATGAGGAAATATGAAGGGTTACGAAAATTAAGTGATGAGGAGGATGGATGGTACTTTAACGAGACAATGATGATTCCGATGTTAGTTCGGTATATGGATGGCGACAATTAACAGAGGTTGTCGTGGGGTGGCTTACGCGATGAAGGCACATATGAAAGCAGAAAATGCTTGTAAGGTGGCGCCTTTAGTGGTCGGTGGCGATGTGGCGGTTGGCAGTGCTTCGGTAGTCGATTATACTTCGGTGATTGATAGATTATTTATGGCAGTTTCGCCAGTTGCTAGCGGTGATTGGCAGGTAGAGAAAGTAGGGTGAAGAGAATTTGATTTGAAGCAGAAAACTAAGATGAATGGAGAGTTTGTATAGGATTTAGAGCATTTGACCTAAGAAAGAGATTATTGAAATTAAATAAGATTTTCTAAAGAAAGTTTGAATGAGTCAAAGTCTCATAAATAAGATTGATTTAGAAGGTTTTTAAGGGCAAATTTGTAGTTGGTCAAATGCTTATAATTATAATAGATTACAAAGTTTTTAATGATAAGTTCTAAAATTTAATTCAAATGAGTCAAATGGGTTAATTAGTAGAATTGATTAATGATTGATTTTAGGAATTGAATGATAGAAGTAAATTTGAAAATTCAACATGGAATTATCATTCTTTTATCACAAAATAAAAGTTGATTTAATAATTAAGTTTAATTTGTAGTTAAGTCAAACAATAATTTAGATCTTATACTATTATTATTATTACTACTACTACTATTATTATTACTACTACTACTATTTTATTTGTAATAGGTCAAAGGAATGAATTTGGCCTCTAATGAGATAATTCAAATATTATTATTTCTTTTGGGAAATGGTTATGAGTTTCAGTATAAGAAAATATTTTATTAGAATAATAATAGAAAAAAAATAATTTAATAAATCTATTTTACAATCATAACGACAACATTGGTTTATTTAAAATTATTATACTAAAATTTCATAAATTTCATAAATAATTAATAGATATATACGATCGGTTTTGAATAGTTACATTTTTTGATACACTTTTATTGTTTAATTTAACTTAATTATTATTTTGTTTAAGGAATTAACAGTTTTTAGTTAATGATTTTGCAATGTTTTAAAAATAATTAGTATTCTCCATCCGGATTGTACACTATAGTAAATGGGTTGCACAACCCTAGTTTTATTTTTTTAATCAGTGGGCCTGAGGCCCACAAATTGAAAACTTACTGAACAGATCTGAACCGAAACTTCAATTTCAGTTTTCTAATATGTTCGGTCTGTTAGAAAAATATGGTAAGGTTTTCAAAATATATTTTTTTTTCTAGAAAAACCAAATCGAGCCGACCAAAGGGGTGACCTAATGATCACCCCTATGAGTAAAATATGTCATCAATATATAAATGAACAATGCTTATATGTTTGACACAGAATGAAATAACAAAATTCATATATTGGTTTAATTATTGTTATTTCTTTATAGTTGATTCGAACTTTAGATATTATGTGCCATACATATGAAGATATGTATGGTAAAACACAATCCACCAATGAACAAATTGTTAGAAAAATCCAAAATTCAATAATATCATCCGTATTTTACCAAAAAAGGCTAGACAATGTAATACCCCAAAATTCGAGCTACTTGTATTACTCTCTTGGGACCAGTCGTATTGAATAAGTCCACCGAAATCAATTTTGGACACTGAAATAACCTTCGGTGAACGTAACTTTAAATCCACAAACCCAAATTACATTCGGTCTTCACGATTATTAGTTTTGTAATATTTAGGATTTTTGGAGATTTTTCTTACAAGGCCAAAAAATAATTCCAAAATTGTTAAGTTAATAATATTAAAATAAACTTTCTAATTATTTCAGAATTTCTGTTTATTTATTCCGGATATCGAAACAACAAACGGATAATTTTATAGAGTTTACCTTGTCGAGCACTACGTCGTACATAAATTTGGTAGTATTTGGAGAACGTTACATAGAACCGAAATTATTAAATTATGTAAAAAAATAATAATACTAATAAAATATGAAATAGGAGAGGTGGTTTAACCCATGCTGTGTTGTCATGACAAACAAAAGGAGAGTGGTAGCCGGGAGCTAGGTGGCAAAGGAAGAAAGGGGCGGTGGCCACGTGAACATTCAATTGGGAAGAAAAGAAAAAATAAATAAATAAATAAAACAAAAAAAATAAAACCGAACCCTCTCTCTTATCTCTCTGCCTCACTCTCCCCCTCATTCTCTACTCCCTTTCTCACTCTCTCTGCTTGCACCAATAGAAACTGAAGAAGAGAAAAAAAGAAAATAAAAATAAAAAGAGAAGAAGAAGGAGAAGGAGAAGGAGAAGGAGAAAGAGAAGAAACGGGGTTCAACAAATCGAAAGAGATTAAAGGAAATCCGATGTAAATAACACAATTCCTTTCTTCTAGTGCACGATCGAATTGATTATTTTTCTTTCAATTATATAATTTTTCTTTTGATTATATTTTTGTAGAAATAATTAAATGTTAGACATTTTGTTTAAATTAAGTTGGATTTGGAGTAGAAATTTTATTTTTGATATGAGGATACTTCTATTTACAATTATGTTCTTTTCAACAAATTTTGCAAATAGATGAACAATAAAAAAAAAAATAGAAAGGAAAAAAAAAGAAAGAAGAAGAAGAGGAAGAAGCAGAGAGAGAGAGAGAGAGACAGAGACAGAGAGAGAAATCAGAAGGGTTTTGGTGAATTGGGTCAGAAAAGAAAAGAAAAAAATTAATTATTTGGACTTAGACTTGGGCCAGAAAGTGAAAGAAAAAAAAATAAAATAGAAAAGAAATGAAACTGGGCCTGTTGGCAGTGAAAATTTCTAAGTTAAAAAAAAAAGAGATTTTTTACAACAGAACACGGAGCTAACTTTGTAGCTCCGCGTTTGGCTATTTTTAGCCTTGGGTTTGAGTAAAACGCGGAGCTATTCAATAACTCCGCATTCTGGTTTCTTAGCTCCGCATTTTGATGTGATTAGCTCCACGTGAGCAGATAACCAGAATCATAAATTGATTGAGATTAAGATTTGGGCTTATCCAAATACCCAAATTAAGTCCGATCAGAACTCTAAATCAAGAGATTTAAATCAAAACTAAGATATTTGATTAGAATCCTTTATAAATACAAATTCTATTTAAATAGAAACTCTTATATTATCCTAAGGCTATAAATACCCCTTTGAGGAGCCCTAAGGATCTTTTTTTCGATCATCTTTTTCGCATATTAGAGAATTCGAATTACGCATAGAGCCTTAATTTCGTGAAGACCAGAGAAGATCAAGATCAAGTCGGCTGTCATCTTCAGGAGAGAAGATCATCATCGTCAGATAGGGAAAATGAGCTACTTAGATAGATCCCGTCGCCACATAGATCCCACGTTCATATTGTAAAAGAGAGCGATAGAATATAAATCCTCTCATTTGTTCTTTTCTTGTTCACTTTCGTTATAAATCAAGTTATTTCAATGGAAGGAAAGCAACAAATTTCTGCTGCGAACAAGCTGGCGACCACAGTGGGAGACATCTCTTTTACCAAAGAAGAGATTGTGGCGCAATCTGACATCGAGAGGATCGGATCCGACGTGAACATGCTAGTCGTAGAGATCGATCAGCAGAAGTACGATGAGTATCTCTCCTCTGAGTCAGGTAACCTGACCAAAACGCGACTTGGGTAATCAGAGATCCACCGTTAATCGGGGACTCTTAGAGACCGCGGCCATAGAGCCATTATTTGGACAGAAAACCCTAGCAGAGGATGATCTCTCTATGGCCAAAGAAGGCTCGAGAACTGAATTAACCAGAACCCAAATCCAGAACAGAAATCGGAGGGCTAGGCGAAAAGCAGTTAGAGCCCGCGAGGCTATTCTGGAAGCAGAACGCGAGGCTACAACACCTCGTGAACTAGCTTGCGTTAATCGCAAGACTAGTCAGTATCATGTTAAACGTGAAGTTACAACTTGCGTTAATCGCAAGGATAAGCCAGCGTGTGATCCTCCACGCGTGGTTATTTTATCTGGACTTAAATCCAGAGAAGCTCACGTTAATCACGAGGATAAAATTTCCTTACGGCCAGCGTGTGATTCTCCACGCGAGGCTAAGGCTGAGCTTAGCGATAAACGCGAATCCAGTAAAATTTGCGTTAATCACAAGACTAGTCAGTATCACGTTAAACGTGAAGTTACAACTTGCGTTACTCGCAAGGATAAGCCAACGTGTGATCCTCCACGCGAGGCTATTTTATCTGGACTTAAATCTAGAGAAGCTTGCGTTAATCGCGAGGATAAAATTTCCTTAAAACCAGCGTGCGATTCTCCACGCGAGGCTAAAACTGAGCTTAGCGATAAATGCAAAACCAGTAAGACTTGCGTTAATCGTAAGACTCTTTACCCTCGCGTAAATCACGAAGATGATTGGCAAATTTGCGTTAATAACAAAATTTGCGCTAAACGCGAAATTATGACTTGCGTTAATCGCAAGAATAAGCCAGCGTGTAAGAATCTTCTTCCACGCGGGGCTAAAATTTCAGAAGATAAACTTCTGCAAGAATGTCAAGCCAGCGTAAAACGCGAGGCTAGCATATCCAAACGCGAGGCTATTTCTCAGCCTCGCGTATCAAAACGCGAAGCTACTGCTCAGCTTCGCGTAAATCAACCTGAATACAAAATTAGGGTTGATCATTGCACTGTTGAACCAGAACTTAACTCCAATGGTTCCATAAAGCACCAGTGGGCCCCTAGACTCTCTCAATGGATGAGTGGGCCCCACGACTCTATGTCTAAGACCACTGATCTTAGAGAATATCTAACTAAAAAAAGGAGTATAAATCAAATTCAGTCTGAAACTACTTGTCACTGTCAGCAGCTTATGACAGTAGTATCCGCTGTAGTGGACAGTTGTTGTTACAGTAAGAACAGGGTATTGGTGTTCGACCGATTAAGTGAGTCAGACATAAATCCTGCTAAAAAGATAAAAACTGCTCCCTAAGAAAAAGAATGGAGAATTATAACTTCTAATATGGTTGGAAAGGGAAAGAAAGTTGTAGATGATTCAGAATCAAGTGATGAAGAAGCTCATCATTTTACTCGATTTAAGTCAAGCGCTATCCTAGCCCGAAACTATAAGAAACTTGTAAAATGTTCTTATGATGACGATAGTGATAGCTCGGCCGTAGCCTCTCCTCGTTCTTCGGCATCGTCTAAATTACAGAAGTCAGCATCGTACATGATGAATAGATCTGACGATATCGACCAAAGATTTGAAGCTCAAGAACAAATGATTCGGAAGCAGCAAAAGATAATCGAGGATCTTAAACTGATGCTCTCAAAAGTGGTTGAAAATACTCAAAAATTATCGAGGATAACATCAAGAAGGGAAAAGAAATTCCGTTCAACAAAACGAACGAAGAAGATAAAGAAAAAAAAGCCCACTCGACACATGAGGACGAGGATAAATATTCATTTCATGACCCTCATGAAGAGAAAAGCGAGAAGTTACAAAGCCAACTCGAAGCACTAATGCACAAGAAGGAGTTGAAAGAATCAGGGGTCTCAAGATCATACATGCCTGAATGGAATTTGGCACCGTATCTTGAAAAATACAAACCGCTCAAATTGGAGCCATATGATGGGAAAGGATCTCCCAGTCAACATATTTATTACTTTTTGTCTCAAGCAGGATATTTAATGGGCAATGACCCAGTAATGACCAAGGTATTCGCAAGTACCTTGCGAGGGCCTACCTTCACTTGGTTTATGCTGTTGCCCCCAGGTACTATTAATACCTAGTTTGATGTTGAGAAGTAATTTCTCGCACATTTCTTTGAGGATGATACTGAAATTTCGGTTCATTCCTTCCTTGCAACTAAACAAGGAGAACAAGAAATGGTAAAAGATTTTATAGAAAGCTTCCAGGAGAAGTCCGTGCATTGCAAACACAGAATGGTCTAGGAAACTTTGGTGGAGACGTGTCGCATAATCTCAAGAACAACGTGCTCTTAAAAATGGGTGTCGTAGAGTCTAGGACTTGGAAGGATTTGCTCAAATAAGGAGAGCAAACCGAAGACTTGATCCATAGAGTTGAAGAGTCTCGTGGATCAAGAAATACTGGAAATAATAAGCCATATGCGCAAAATAATAATAAGAATAAAGGAAAAGCGGCAATGGTGACAGAGGCCGCTCCACAGAAGACAAATCCTCCGAGCCCAAAGCCTCAAAATCAAAAAAGGCACGAGACAGAACAGGGCCTAGCAAGAAAGGACATACACCTTTAAAGCGGAATAGATGCCTACACCCTTCCATCTGCTCCTTAGAAAGGGAATGCTGAAACTTCCAGAAAATAGGAAATCGGAGGACGCTGGCAAAACCAACGACCCCAACTATTGTCTCTACCGCAGGAATGTTGGACACCCTATCAGGGACTGTTATCCTTTGAAGAATAGGATCCAAGCATTAATAGAAGTTGGAGTCTTGACGCTAAAAGAGGAACAAAAGAAGATCACTGCTAATATAGTAACCCAAGTGGTGGGAACCCATGAGTTCCCTACGGGGGTAACCTCAATACCAGAAGGGAAGCTGATCATGAAAAATCATGACCTACATAAAAAGGCCTAGAAAGGACTTGTCCCCGTAACAACTCAAAGAGAGGAAGTCATGTGGGTCCACCCCGATCTATTACAGGATGAACAGTGGACTGCCGCAGAGGGTCAAAGAAAAAAGCGGACTAGCAATACTATTTTTGCAAAAATAAAAAATGAATACATAATTGCAGAGGCATTTACAGATTCTGGAGAAGAGTCCGAAGCTATGGCCACTCATCAAGATGGGGCGGGCCCTTTCGGCACTCGATCTGGTAAACCATATCTTAAGGACTATACCCGAGTAGACCCGAAGAATATATACGGGGAACTCGCGAAGACTGCGAAACAAAAGGGACTTCATTTCCAGAAAAATTCTGCAAGAGACGAAGAAGCCAAGGAGGCTGCATTTAAATTTGATATAATAGCTCAGCTGGAAAATATTCCAGCTCGAGTCACACTTTACGAGTTGTTGCGATTGTCGAAATCAACTCGCGAGGCGTTAAGAGAGGCTTTGGAAGACTCTGATTCATTCCTAGCTCAGATCGTCGAGCCAGCTGACCAAGAATATGACTCTTGCCCCTGCTGTTATCAAATAAGGAGATGGGTCCCGCAGATTACTTCTCTCCAGAGGATATGCAGGTAAGAAATATAAAGCATAATAGGCCTTTATATTTCACCGGATATGTCGGATCCACAAAGGTGGACCGTATTCAACTTGATCTGGGGTCAGCATTAAGCGTTATTCCCAGAAGACTGATGCAGCTATTGGGAATCTCTCCCCATCGTCTGACACCAACAAACACTACTATATACAGGTTTAATGCTAATGACAGCTGTTCTCTTGGCAAAATCCGACTCCAGTGTCAAATCGGAGATTTGAGGACAGAAATTACATGCTATGTTATAGACGCAGATACGTCTTATAACATTTTACTTGGGCGACCATAGATACACGCCTATATGATAGTCCCGTCGACTCTCCACCAGTGCATGAAATACTGCGATGATCAAGGAGAAGTCCGGACATTAGTTGCAGATAGGCAGCCATTCAAAGGATTAGAGAACTACTTCAAGGATGCTATGCTCTATAAGCCAGCCCACGATGTCTCCAACAATACTGCAGAAGGCCTCAAGAACCCGAAGATAGCGGCAACGAGGCCGATACTGAGTATGAATCCTCGGAAGAGGATAACGGGGGTGATTACGAAATTAACCCTCGCATGAACCTTAAAATGAATTTTGATAATAATGTAGCCAATGTAGCAGAGGATGAGTGAATTATTAATGAAAATATAAAATTAGTCTACGAGCCTGCTATAGCTACAGAGTCTGAGCCTTCTTGTACCTCCATCGAGGCAGATGACCTATCCGAACTTGAAGTTTTGGCGGCATATCACTTGCCAATAAGGTCGTCTCTCATCTCTCGATCTAAAATAACGAAAGGACGAGATCACTTCTTTGAAGTACCGCCGCGATATATATCGCATAAACCGATTGTCTTCGGCAAAGTGATCACGTCGCCTAACCAAAGACAAAGTAGTGAAAGTGATGAACAAACATCACCTCAATTTCACTTATATGAACAGAAATCCTGACAAATGATGGAAAAGATGGGTTATAATTTTACCTAAAAACCGGGATTGAACTTTGAAAAAGGACGACGAAATCTCATACCCTCGTTTAGACCAAGAGGGAAGAGCTCAGACTATTATCAAAAAACTAGAAGGGGGTTGGGCTATGTATCTACTCCTCCCTCATCACCAGACAAATATGAAGAAATCTCTTCGGCCAACGAGGATTTACATCCGCTCGACCATGATCCGGATCTGAGTACTGGCGCTTGATTTCGATTTTTAACAACAAATATGGTTTCAGCCGCACCTGAAAGTGACGAGGAACCGATCAATGTGCAAGATGATTCCTAGGCAAAACACATGGACACTCTCTGGGATGTCCGCTTTGAACAACGTGACCCGCCCACAGAGGATAAACTAGTGCAAGTTAATATGGGGACGGAAGAGAATCCGAAGCCCATTTTTATAAGCGACACACTGACTCCCCTGGAAAAGGAAGAACTTATATCCCTTATCAAGGAGTATATAGATGTGTTCACATGGAGCTATGAAGACATGTCCGGTTTTGATCCTCAAATTGCCACACACCGGCTAAATATAAAAGAAGATGTCAAGCCAGTTAGCAACAACAGAGGCGTTTTCGGCCGGAATTGATGAATGCGATAGTCGTTGAGGTTAATCAGCTCATAAAATCGGGATTTATCAGTGAAGAACAATATCCCGATTGGGCGGCTAATATAGTGCCAGTTCGTAAGAAGAACGGCAAGATCCGGATATGCATCGATTTTCGGGATCTAAATGCTGCATGCCCCAAGGATGAATTTCCACTCTCAATTACCGATGTAATGATTGATAGCACTTGCGGTTATGAGAGGATGTCCTTTATGGACGGCTTCTTAGGCTACAATAAGATCAAAATGCACCTAAATGATGAAAAGTGCATGGCCTTCAGAACACCGCTGGGGGTATACTGTTACACAGTAATGCCTTTTGGGCTAAAGAACGCTGGTGCCACCTACCAACGTACAATGAGTATTATATTTAAAGAACATCTGAGCAAAACGGTTGGGTGTTATGTGGATGACTTAGTGGTCAAAAGCAAGAACAAAGAAGATCATCTTCATGACCTAAGAACAGTCTTCGATCTCATGTGAAGAAATCATTTGAAGATAAATCCTACTAAATCCTTCATGGGAGTGTCAAGTGGAAAATTCTTTGGATTCATAATTACTTCGAAAGGAATTTTCCTTGATGTTGAAAAAGTAAAAGCGATCAACGAGATGCCGCCTCCCCGCAATCTTAAAGAGTTAAGGGGGTTACAAGGAAAACTGGCCTATATCCGGCGTTTTATCTCCAACCTATCAGGAAGATGCCAACCATTCTCAAGACTCATGAAAAAGGGATTTCCTTCGTATGGGATGAGGCACGTCAACAGGCGTTTGACGATTTTAAGGAATACCGTACGAAACCTCCCGTCCTCATGGCACCTGTCCCTGGACAACCATTCCTTATATATGTAAGGGCCATGGATAATGCGTTAGGAGCATTACTTGTATAGTATAATGAGCACGACCATGAACACGCCCTTTATTACTTAAGCTGGACAATGATCGGGGCCGAGCGTCAGTATACTCTGATTAAAAAGGAATGTCTAGCCCTAGTGTTCGCTGTTCAGAAAATGTGACACTATCTTTCAGAGCAAACAATTCATGTCATATCACGGGTTAATCCCTTGAAAATCCTGATGATAAAACCGGGGTCCTTAAACGATCGATTGGCGAAATGGGCATTATTGCTATCGCCATATGATATACAATTCGTTCCAAAAAAAGCCATGAAGGGACAAGCGATCGCCGATTTCCTAGCAGGCCACTCAATTTGGTACAACTCTAAATAGACGTAAGAAATCAACGCAACTAATAAAGAACAACCATGGCAAATGTTCTTTGATGGTGCTGCCAGACGATCTGCTGCTGGAGTGGGGGTTGTGCTGATATCTCCACATAAACACACAACTGCCTAACAGTTACTCATTAATAGAGCCGTGCACGAAAAATATGGCGGAATACAACGCGCTCATTATTGGTTTAAAAATGGCTCTGCAACTGAGGGTGAACCATATAGAGGCATATGGAGACTCTAAGCTCATTGTCAATTAGATGACAGGCAAATATGAAGTCAGACATGAAGCCCACATCCCCTATCATCAGCTAGCCATTGAGCTGGCAGGATATTTTGAACAGTTTTATATCTATCACATATCTCAAAACGAAAACGTCTATGCGGATGTTCTTGCCGCACTAGCTGCAACATTAGCAATCCCACCGGGTGCGGCTAAAAATATCACTATTGGTAGCAGAGAATTTCTCCATCCAGATACGGTGCTCCCAACCAAAGAGGTGTGCCAGACAGGTTTAACTCTGGAACCTCGTGATTGGCAATTTTCGTTTGTAGATTATGCCTTATATGGGATGTTGCCAGAGGATCCAAAGAAAGCCGCCTCGATAAGGAGGAAGGCCCCGAGATATTACTATGATCATACGCTTCAAACTTTATACAGAAAGTCAAGTGATGGTCTCCTGCTATGCTATATATCAAAAGCAGAAGCATATGAAGTACTGAGAAAAATGCACGATGGAGTGTGTGAAGCTCATCAGCCCGGCCCAAAACTTGGGGACCGCATAAGAAGGCTAGGATACTACTGGCCAAAGATGATTACCAATGCAATGGCATACGCTAAACGATGTCATGCATGTCAGGTACATGCTAACTTTATCCATCAACCCCCAAAATATTTGCACAGTACTGTTGCTAGCTGGCCATTTGAGGCATGGGGAATGGATATTGTGGGGCCGATAACTCCCCCGTCATCCAGAGGACATCGGTTTATCCTTGCGATAACCGATTAATTTTCAAGGTGGGCCGAAACCGTACCCATGAGAGAGGTAAAAACGATGGATGTGATTAAATTCATTAAACATCATGTTATTTACCATTTTGGCGTCTCCCGAAAAATCATTCACGATAATGGACCGCAGTTCATCAGCCAGGGGTTCTCAAAATTTTGTGATAAGTTCAGGATCAAAGATGTTGCTTCAACGCCATATAACCCTGCGGCAAATGGATTGGCCGAAGCCTTTAATAAGACTATTATTAAACTCCTTCGGAAGTTTGTCTCCTCTAACAAACGAGACTGGGATAAAAAGCTGGAAGAGTGTTTGTGGGCTTATCGCACCACTATCCGCACCCCAACAAAAACTACCCCGTTCTCCTTGGTCTATGGAAGTGAGGCCGTCCTGCCTCTTGAAGTCCAGATACTATCATTAAGAGTGGCCATAGCCACAAAGATGACGACGGAAGAACACCATCAACTAAGATTGCTAGAACTAGAAGCGTTGGATGAAAAACGTCTCTAAGCTCAACAGCAAATTGAGTTGTATCAAGCCCGAGTAAGCGTTCAATACGAACGTTAAACCAAGGACCTTTAAATAAGGAGACTTGATTCTGGTTATTAAAAAACCAATGATTCTAACCCACAAAACTAAGGGTAAATTTGAACCCAAGTGGGAAGGACCGTTCATCGTGGAGAGGATATACTCTAGTGGAGCCTATCGCTTAATGAACCAGAATGGCGATAGGATGATGATGCCGATCAACAGCAAATTTTTGAAAAAATACTATACCTAATGAACTAGAATGGTGACAGAGTGACTGTCATATCTGGTTCATATCCCTAGAAGTATAAACATCCACTTGTTTAAGTTACACATATGACCACTTGAACTTCTTTACCAAACTAAATCATGTGCAATTAGGTGCCTCTGTCTAAGTTTAATGATCCTTGCCCGATCATCCTGGTGTAAGTAGTTAAACATTTTCACCAAACTATCATTTAGCTCTGTTCAAAGGGCTTTACCGTGGTTAGTAATTGTGACCCGATTGATATCAACGATTCAAGTTACACATATGAGTACTTGAACTTCTTTACCAAACTAAGGCACGTGCAATTAGGCGCCTCTGTCTAAATTTAATGATCCTTACCCGATCATTCTAGTGTAAGTAGTTAAACGCTTTCACCAAACTATCATTTAGCTCTATTCAAAGGGCTTTACCGTGGTTAGTAATTGTGACCCGGTTGGTATCAACGATTCAAGTTACGCATATAAGCACTTGAACTTCTTTACTAAACTAAGGCATGTGTAATTAGGCGCCCCTGTCTAAGTTTAATGATCCTTACCCGATCATCCTGGTGTAAGTAGTTAAACACTCTCACCAAAACTATCATCTAGCTCTTTCAAAGGGTTTTACCGAGGTTAATAATTGTAACCCGGTCGGTATTAACAGTCTAAGTTATGCAGATGAGCCTTGGATTGTTTTACCAAAACAATGAACTATTTTGATGACAAGTTATTTGTTGTGCAAGCAAATTTTGTAGCCAACAGATAAAAAATCAAAAGAATCATCTTTATTCATGAATCAAAAGAATGAAGTTACAAAAGAACAAAAGAATTCAAAGAATCATTGAGTTCCTTTTATTACAAAAGAATAAAGAATAAAAGGGAGTTATGGCTCTCCCAAAAACTTCTACTTATTTGTCGTCTCATCGATTACTCTACGACGAGTCTCCTCCATTGAGTGTTGAGCCTACCAGCGTAAATCATCGTCATTTATTGCCAGTTGTTGGACCAACCGCTGACGAGATTTTTCAATAGAGTGGCTCCTTATTATGCCCTCTTGCTCGAGCTATCCTTATTGAAGGATCAACTCTTCCCGTTTCTTAACAGACTCTCCCAGCCGAGACTCGCTGGCTTCTAGAATAGCGCGAGCCTTAGCAATAGTCTCTCTGGCTCTGACAATGGCTGATTGGCTACCCTCGATCTCGAAGTCCACCATTTCTTGCCCTCTGAGGATTGATTCCTGACTGACTCGTAGTTCTGCCAACTCCCAAGACCAGACTTCCTCTTAGCGCCTCAGCTCCTCTTGACGAGCTGTCATCTCTACTCGAAGCCGCGCCAACTCAATTGTGGTGATCTCTTCCACATCTGCTTGGCGAACTGTGTTTAGCGTATTCACCTACTCTTCTAAATCTTCTAAGTGGGCCCGATAGGGAGCTGCTCGGTCACGTCCTCCAATCCTCTCGATATTGTCCAGATAACTGGACAACATTGGACGTCCGAGAGCAAGAAAGTCTCTTCCATGCAGGATCATTCCAATGTATCTGCTTAGCAGCCGCATGAAGCCGTTAACACTATGGTTGAAGAATTCTTCAAGAGGATCAGCAGTGTCTAAATTCAGGACGGGCAGCGCCAAGGAAGATGTCACCAGGGGAGGAGTGGCTTCTGTCGGAGTTGACGAGGAAGAAGCTCGCCCTTGTACCAAACTCATAATTTGCGGGGCCAGTAAAGACTTGGTAGAACTGGGAAGGTGAGGTATTGTCGGTACTAGAAAATCGAGCAGCCCCGCCAACAGGATTGGATGTTGGAGTGTCCTCGCCTGAAATTCCTCCCGTAACAGAAGTACCCTCAAAAGAGAACTTCAACTGGTCTTCACCTCTTGTTGGCAAGTGAGCAGGAGCAGGAGGGGCCACCGGTGTCTCAACAGCCACTATCGTCGATGACGTTAATATCGCTGGCTAACGAGTAGAGGGCACACCAACCACTACAGGAAAAGTCCCCTCGGAGCTAATAGGCAGAGTTGGAGACGGCAGGCTCGGGGATGGAGGAACATCCCTTGACACAGCAACAATACCTGTCTGGTCATCACTCCCTAATTCATCAGTTAGAGGAGTTGATGAAGGAGCAGGGCATGTGGCCGGTGTGAAGTAATCAGCATCAAACTCATTGGCGGAACTACCTAGTCCACCTACTGATCCTGTGGTACCGGAATAGTCCACCAGCTCTTCGTACTCCTCCCTAGTAGTCGAATGCATGGGCGAATGAAGCTGACTACCTGCATCTCGGAAAGCAAAAAGTGTCATATATATAAAAAAAAACAAAAAGGTTAAAAATTATGAAAATTAAAAAGGATAGAACTAGACCAGAGAATACAAGTCCTGTAGTCGGACTTGAAGGAGGAGCAGTCGCCGTCTCTAAGAGCACACCTGTTTCGCTACCCAGAGGTTGCGTCATAGTGTGCTCGGCAGATTCTTGGGTTGGCTGACTTGGGGCTCCAGCACTACTGTGGACTTCAACGGGTCTACTCTCCTCGGCTGATGTTGACGGCAGAGTAGAGGCAAGCAGATCCATTGTAAATTGGACTGCTGCCTCGTGGGGGATTACTAGCGTCTCCCCAGCCAGCTTCTTCTTCTTCTTTGCGGGTTCGCCCCTTACAGATCTGCGGCGCTCGACAGTTGGGCTCCGGGAGCGAGTGGTGATAGGTTGGGAAGCTTCTCCAACATCGCCAGCATCATTATCATCATCACCATCAGAATCGCCAGCATCTGATGGATCCGCCACGGTACTGAGAAATTCATCCATCCCCTTCACTCGGACCCTCTTTGCCCCTCTACGGCAAGAGTAGAAGACTTCAATCTCCTTGCAACAGTTATGGTTGATAGAGAAGTTAGGCACATCAGCATTTGTAACGCTGTTCCAGGTGCAGAAATTCAAAGACATACTTAAATCTGGCACCTATTGGGGCAGCATAAACTCAGCTTTAGTTCCCCCGGCGATGAAATGGAACCAGCCCCGCGCTCCTGCATACAAATTTCCTTCGTACGCCAACCCTTTATTCGGATTTCCTATATAGAGTTGCGTATATCCAAACTGACGAGCAAATCTGCTTGGGATATTCGGCTCTATATAGCACATGATGTCTTGTCTATACACCAAGTGTCCGGGGTGAATATTCAATAACCACCAGAAGACCCCCGAAGATAAATTGGTGAACTTGTTTGCTCCCAAAATATCTTTAAACATAGATCCATACTCTCCTCTAGGGAAGTCTGGGAAGCAGCGGAAGATCTCGTGGTTCTGGTGGTGGCGAAGCATTTTGCGGATTACCGATATGTAATTACTCTTCCATACAGAGTGCTCGTACTTCTCCACGAAGAACGGCTTGTCGATCGGGCTATAATCCGCAGCACTAATCAAAGACGGGCAATGCATGACTAGCCACGCCATTAAATATGTGTAGGACATTTCTACCCTGAGGTTCGGTGTCTTTACCGAAGCAGCTTCTTTTGCTGCTTTACCCTTCCCAACTTTGCCCTTGTTCTTTTCTACTGGCATGAAGCTGTTGCAGAGGGCTCAGAGTCCGCTTTGGAGGTTACTAACCATTGCTGGCAAGAGCCCGAATGGTCGTCCATAGGCCAATAGAACGGCTGGATAAACCACGTTTTTGGCAATAGCTTCCTTAGACAGTGAGGGGACGGCACATCTCTTCAGCCAGAACATTAAAAAGCCAGCAAGGAGACCCTTCTCAGAAATGGAAACTGGGCTTGATAATGAAAACTCTGGAAGACTGTGTCTGGGCTGAATCCCCCTTCATTGGATTCAGTAATATAAGTCGTGGCTTCCAGCATGGAGATACGCTCCTTTATTTCCTCAATACTGACGGATGGGCATCCACGAACCATGGAGAGACTCTGCTTCAAATTGATAAAGAGGTAGTCTGCCCACTTCTTATGACCGACCCCCTGGTTCCTTACCCCAGCCAAGTCGGCGCAGATATGGTAGTGGCACATTATTTTCCAGTAAATCTAGTAGATGCGCTCATCCCTCATCTTCAGCATGCTCAATTCGTCGGCGGCGGGGATATATTCTTCGTAGGGAACTTCGCCTATCGATAATCCAGCAAGTCCTACCTCATCCACTGGTGTAAATAAGGTGCCAGTTTCGGGATTGTACATCTCCAGCAGGCTAAAAAGGTGGTATGAACTTTGAGGCAAGCCGAACTGGACGTTCTTAATGGTTTTGTATAAGCCAATCTCCTTCAGAGTCTGTTCATGGGTATCCAGCATGTATTTGATAAGCCTGAACCACCACATGTTGCCTGAAGTGTGAATCCATCCGGGCATTCTGAAATCTTTGGCAGGGTACTGTCCACCCTTGGCCAAGAATTTGCTAAGAAAAGTCTTGGCTCGAATTGGGACTTCACCAACCGGGTGCTCCTTAGTGACTCTGTCCGGAAGGAGCCCAGTGATGCATCTGGGGGGACCATCTTGGAAAGCCCCGTTTGCACCAAATTTGCCTAGTACAACCCTGTCATATTCACGAGTTAGCTCCCATTCCACCTCGCGATGAGATAATAACCTCTGGAGATATACCAGAGGGTAGCTACGCTCCATATCAGGAAGGAATATCAGCAGATCACCGTTCTGATAAGCTCTCTTCTTCAAATAGGATCTCATCAGAATGCTCCATAGCGTCTCCAAAGAGGAACGCCGGTTTCTCCAATGCCTCTCGGTTCATGGCTTCAAAGGGAGCATCGGTAATAATCTCTCTGGCAGTCGCAGGACTGTATCTTATCAGTTTCTCCCTGCCCTCCCTAAGATCTGGCTTGAAGACAGGAAGGTCAGTAGTGAAACGAAACTGGGTTGCTGAGTCTGCACTATCAACAAAGCCGAAGTGATGCCCTTGGGAGATTGGATCCACTGAGTAGCCAACTGCAAAAGAAGAATCAAAAGTTAGAAAAGTTGGAAAATTTTCTAAGTATAGAGACGCGAAGTTAAAATATAATTCCGCGTGAAGTTAAGAAATAGTCTCGCGTTTTGACAAAACGCGAGGATGACAAGATAACTTTGCGTTTGGATAATAACGCGAAGCTAAGGGGATAACTTCGCATTTGTAAACTGATGAGTATCATATTTTGTATTTTTCCTCCCATATTTTATCTATTTTTTATATATAAATAAATGCTACTCGGGTATCTTTTAGTGTCTTTTTCAGATAATCCGATTCATACAAGGAGATGGCATGAAATCAGAGTTGGAGTTAGAAATCAAAGTCCGAAAAGTTTTTAAAGTGGGCGAGACTACAAGATTAAATTACTTTAGAGAGTCAAACTCAAATACAGTCAAGTAAATCAAGAGAACAAGACAAGAGACTAATGTAGAAGAAAATCCAGAGCTTTATTCCACTAATTAGCAACTAGTGGCAAAATAGCTGCTATTCCAGAGAAGATTTCTTCAGGGGCATTATTGTAATTTTTTAGGTTTGAAACTCTGTTAGAATTAAGGTTTGATTTCCGAAGCCTATATATTGGCCGTATCCTTGTATTCTAGGGGGAATCGGGAACTTTTTTACTCGTTTTGAAATTAATAAAATTAGGGTTTTGCTGAAGGTTGACGGCCATAACACCGTGTTCCAGAGGTAAACCATTGTTCTTGAGATTTTTACTTGCTTTCTAAATAGAGTTTATCGCTTTCTAGTTTAGGTTTACCATCTTCTAGATTAGGTTTAAATCATATTCATGAATAAAAATTTTATCTTGCTTATTAAAAATATGAGTAGCAATTAGTTTAGCTCTAGGATATAGATGAAATTAGGATCCACCATGTAATTATTTTCTAATATTTTTCTTCTTAAATAAAATAAATAAAGACATGATTTTCTATGAAAAGAATGAAATACAAGAACTTGAAGATTAAGATTTTGATAGGTTACACTTGAATTAGGTTTCTTGATAGCCTATGCTTAGTTAGGATTTAGGGTTGTTGATTTTATCTTTTTCATCGAACTATCTAAAGATTTAGTTTTTATTTATGAAAAGTAGTATCTTTGAGTTATACTTGCATACAACTTAATAACTCATACTTAGAGCACTTGAAGTAAAGTTTAAACTAAAAAGATCAAATTTTTATGATAGAAGAAAATAATAGAAGTAAGAACATGGTTGGAAACTAGTGGATTCTAGATTCTAGATTATTTAGATTAATCCGACTTCAAACTAAAATCTTTAGTTAGTCCGTTAGACTGAGGAAAAAGTAAGAATCGCAAAAGCACCCTAGATCCCTGTGGGACGACCTGTACAGCGCTACAACGATACTGTGCGCTTGCAGTTTATCATATCAAGTTTTTGATGCTGTTGCCGGGGATCAACAGTGTTTTTCTTGCTTTTTCTAAAGTTTTACGTATTAACAGTGTGTGTTGAGTGTGCAAGGAAAAAAATTGCAGATACAGAAAGATAAAAGGGATCAGAAGAGCCTCTGAACAACGCAGGAAAAACTAGAGAGCAAAACTCTCTGGTCCAACTGCCAAATAGCGGCCAGGGCCGCCAATTGGCGGCTGAACAGGTACTTCCTAACCCTAATTTTTCTCTATTTCTGTAGTTTTTTTTTATCCTGGTTCTAAAAAAAATATTAAAAAATAATAACAGTAGGAATCACATTTTTATTTAATCATATCTATTCCACCGTTTTATTTCTCCACTACACCCCACTTCTTGCATTAGTTTAGGAGATTCACGCATACATTCACGGTCGGTGGTTCATGCCATATTGGACCCGTGATCAATTTGGTCGACTAGTGAGATCAGATTTGTTCATGGGAGACAAGATAGACAAGCCGATCTTGATCCTTCAGGATCGATGTTACCCGTTGCGCACGTCACTTCCATCATGCATAAAACTTCCACACGCAGCGGTAATCACTACGAATTAAAACCGCAGTACATCAGTATACTTCCTAAATTCACTGGTTCTGACTCAGAGGATGCATATCTGGAAGTATGCATGATAATAAAACTGCAACACTTATCGGAGGACGCAATTAAACTCCGCTTCATCCCGTTTGCTCTAAATGATAATGCCAAGAAGTGGTTGTATAGTATGTCTACTGATTCAATCACTACTTGGGATGAATTCATTACAGTATTTCTTAAGAAGTATTATCCCACGTACAAGACGGCAAGAATCAGAAATCAAATTAATCAATTCCGTCAAGTGCCAGGAGAACCCTTATGAAAATATTTAGAACGGTTTAAGGATTATTAGCTCAGTGCCCCCACCATGCGATAGAAAAGTGGCGGTTGTATCAAATCATATACGAAGGACTTGATTACACATCCAAAACTCTTCTGGAGTCCATGTGTCAGGGGGAGTTTATGAGGAAAAATGAGGATGAAGCATGGGACTTTCTTGAGGACCTATCGTGGAAGACCATGCAGTGGGAGAGTCCCGCTGAGAAGTCTAGTGCATCAACTTCTTCACATAAGAGTGGGATTCATAGCGTCGACAGCTCTATAGCTGCTGAAGCAAAGATCGCAGCCGTTATGAGAAGAATTGAGGCACTGGAGACTCCTAGTTCTCAACCAGTGGGTCAATGAATCAACTCCAAAGTCCCACATACTTTAATTGCGGAACTTCCAATCACGTTATGAAGAAGTGTCCATTGTTAGTAAATTCTATGGGCCCCACACTTGAGCAAGCTAACGCCATGTATCAAAGACCCGTTAATAATCTATACGCTCCGACATACAATCCTAGCTGGAAGAACCATCCGAATCTCTCATGGGGTCAAGGGTAATATCAGAGAGCCCAGAACCTCAACATGCAGCCCCCAGCCACAGGTCAGTTTCCAAGACCAAATGTGGGTGCTTATCAACACCCAAACGCTTCAAATTATGGAAATAACCAGAATAGACCACCTGTACAAAACCACTCATATCCACAACAGGGGTCTAATAATGATCAAGAAAAGCGACTTCAGTCACTTGAGAAGAACGTTGAAAATCTTCTCAAGTCTCATACTAAGTTTAACTCGCATATGCCCAACCTTAACACACACATGGAAAATCTTATGAAAATATCAGCTGATTTTATGCAAAATACAGGTCAGCAACTGCTTGTGAACTCTCAATCTATTAAGAATGTAGAGCAGCAAGTTGGACAATTAGCAAGTCAAATGAGTGGACATGGCCAAGGTACTTTTCCAAGTCAACCCATAACAAATCCTAATGTCAGCTTTTCAAATCAGTCGCATGTCAACCAAGTTAATGCCATTCACACACTTTGATCTGGCAAGCTGGTTGACAATCACGTAGCCATGCCACCTGATTCCACTCCTATTACATAGCAGGCTACACTCCCTGATACCACGATTTCATTATCACCTCATGATTCATCATTATCATCATCCCACGATCCACCCACTAGCACGACAGAGGAATCTGACCCTTATAATTCTGATCCTCCTATTGACCATACTTATAAGTCAAAGGCTCCTTATCCAAATCGATTGAAGAAAAATTCTCCTCAGGTGGAGCACATCCTTGAGTTATTCAAGCAAGTTAAGATCAATGTTCCTCTTCTTGATGCAATCCAACAAGTATCTGCTTATGCAAAATTCTTAAAGGATTTATACACAAAGAAGAGAATAACAAATATTCCAAAGAAAGTCTCCTAGCTGCTAACATCTCTAGCATTCTCTCTCAGTCAACACCTGTGAAGTACAAAGACCCTGGAAGTCCTACTGTCTCATGCACTATAGGAACTATAGTGATTGAAAGGGCTTTACTAGATTTAGAAGCAAGTATTAACTTGCTTCCTTATTCAGTATACCAGCAGTTAGGACTGGGAGAGTTGAGACCTATAAGGATTACGTTACAGCTAGCTGATAGGTCTGTGAAGACACCTATGGGAGAGATTGAGGATGTCTTGATTAAGATTGGGGAGTTTATCTTTCCAGTTAATTTCATAGTTCTCGAGACTCAACCTGTGGTGAATCCACACTATTGTATCCCAGTTATTTTGGGACATCCATTCTTGGCCACTTCTAATGCTGTTATTAATTACCGGAGTGGATCGATGAGACTTTCCTTTAGAAATATGACATTTGACTTGAATATATTCAATCTAGGGCACCAACCAAGTGATCCACATGACGAGCCCCTAGAAGTGAATATGATCCAAGGGTTGTCCAGTGAGCACTAAGAGGAGAAATTCTTTAATGAGCTGGATGGTTTAGTTGATGAGAGTGTACTCTTGGAGACGCTCGATGAGTCATCTAACTATGTGTCTTCCACTCAATGAAAACTTCCACCTGAGCCATTGATGACTGAACCACGGGTTCAGTTACGACCATCTATTGAGTGTCCACCTGAGCTTGAGATGAAGACCCTTCCGAGTCACTCAAGTATGCTTTCTTGGGTGAACACGACACACTACCAGTCATTATCTTTGCAGAATTGACTGATGCTCAGGAGGAAGCACTCATATCAGTGTTGAAAGCACATAGAGAAGCCATAGGCTGGAGTATGTCCGATATTAAGGGGATAAGTCATTCTATAGTGCAACATAGAATTCATTTACTAGACAATGCACGACCTACAAGAGATCCTCAGCGTAGGTTGAACCCGATAATGAAAGAAGCTGTGAGGAAAGATATTCTTAAGTGCCTTGATAATGGGATCATCTATCCTATCTCTGATAGTGCATGGGTAAGCCCAGTTCAAGTAGTGCCTAAGAAGTCCAGAATCACTGTAGTTAAGAATGATACAAATGAGCTTATTCCGATGCGTTAGCAGACGGGATGGCGAGTTTGCATTGATTATAGAAAGCTTAATGCTGCAACTAGGAAGGACCACTTCCCATTACCATTTATTGATTAGATGTTAGAACGTTGGCCGGACATGAGTTCTATTATTTTCTAGATGGATACTCTGGCTACAACCAAATTCCCATCGCTCCGGAGGATCATGAAAAGACCACGTTCACATGTCCATTTGGCACATTTGCATACAGACTTATGCCTTTTGGGTTATGCAACGCACCTGCCACGTTCCAAAGATGCATGGTAAGTATTTTCTCTGACATGGTTGAACGATTTCTTGAAATTTTCATGGATGATTTCTCTATCTTCGGAGATTCATTCCAAGAGTGTCTGCATCATCTAGAGTTAGTTCTCATGCGTTGTCATGAGAAGCATTTGACACTCAATTGGGAAAAATGTCATTTTATGGTCAAAAATGGCATAGTGCTAGGGCATGTCATCTCGAGGGATGGTATCGAGATTGACAAAGCCAAGGTGGACCTCATCAATAATCTGCCACCTCCACGATCAGTGAAAAATATACGATCCTTCCTTGGTCATGCTGGCTTCTAAAGAAGATTTAACAAAGAGTTTAGCAAAATTGCTAGGCCTTTGACACGTCTGCTAGCCAAGGAAGTGTCATTCAATTTCACACTTGATTGTCTAAAAGCATTTGAACCGCTCAAGAAGGCACTTACAACCACTCCTATTATTCATGCGCCAGACTGGAGCTTACCCTTCGAGCTTATGTGTGACGCATCCGATTAGTGCCGTCCTTGGTCAACGTATTAATAAGCAGCCACATGTGATTTACTATGCAAGTAGGACACTCAATGACGCCCAGTTGAATTACTCTACCACAGAGAAAGAGCTTCTGGCAGTTGTCTTTGCACTCGAGAAGATTCGTTCCTACTTGATTGGATCACGAATTATAGTATACACTGATCATGCTGCTTTGAAATACTTGTTAACCAAGAAAGATGCAAAAGCAAGGCTTATTCGATGGATCCTCTTGCTACAAGAGTTTGATCTTGAGATATTAGACAAGAAAGGTGCTGATGATTTAGTAGCTGATCACTTGTCTCGTCTGCCCAACACTTCAACTAATTCTTGCACCATAAACGAATCATTTCCTGATGAACAATTGTTTGCATTGATGAGTGAACCATGGTTTGCTGACATTGTGAACTATCTTATGACCAAGAAGATTCCACCCCATTGGTCCAAGCAAGATCGATATAGATTCTTGTCCCAAGTAAAATTCTTTTACTGGGATGAACCATATCTATTCAAATATTGTCCAGACCAGATCATACATCGATGCATACCTGACAATGAGATACAAAGTGTCATCTCTTTTTGTCATGATTTCGCTTGTGGAGGACATTTTGGTCCCAGGAAAACGGCTGAAAAGGTATTGCAGAGTGGTTTTTATTGGCCAACTCTTTTCAAAGACACCATGGAATATTGCAAATCATGCACACGGTGCCAATTCATAGGAAAAATTTCACGGCGCAATATGATGCCTCTGCAACCTATCCTTGAGGTCGAAATTTTTGATGTATGGGGTGTAGATTTTATGGGACCATTACCCAACTCGTTTGGAAACCAATACATATTAGTTGCTGTCGATTATGTTTCCAAATGGATAGAGGCAATAGCCGCAAAATCGAATGACAACAAAGTTGTTGTCAAGTTCTTGAAAGAGAATATCTTTTCTCGATTTGGCATTCCTCGAGCTATCATTAGCGATAACGGTACCCATTTTACCAACCGGTCATTTGAGACGCTTATGCGAAAATATTCCATTACCCACAAATTAGCCACACCGTATCATCCACAAACTAGTGGGCAAGTGAAAGTTTCCAATCGCCAAAACAAACTGATTTTGGAGAAGACAGTGAGTCACAATAGAAAAGATTGGTCTTGTAAACTAGCGATGCATTATGGGCATACCGTACCGCTTACAAGACTAATTTAGGCATGTATCCATATTGTTTGATATTTGGAAAAGCGTGTCATTTACCGGTGGAGCTTGAGCATAAGGCTTTATGGACAATCAAATTTCTAAATTTTGAGCTCGAAAAAGCTGGTGAGTAGCGGAGACTGCAACTTAACGAGCTTGATAAGATTAGACGGGATGCATATGATAGTGCTAAGATTTATAAAGAGAAAACTAAAGTGTTTCATGACAAAGTGATCATTCGCAAGTCATTTACGCCAGACAAAAAGTTCTCTTATATAATTCAAGACTACATTTATTCCCGGAAAAATTGAGGTCGAGATGGACTGGACCGTATATAGTACGGACGGTGCACCATCATGGTGCAATCGATCTCGAGGATCCTAAAAATGGTAGTTTATTCAAAGTAAACGGTCACTGATTAAAACCATTTTTAGAATCTCGAGTGAGCGATAATGTAGAGGTCGTGACACTTCACGATCCAATCTATGCATAAAGGCATATAGTTATTTGTATAATAGCATGTATATTATGTATATTATATTACTAACATGATGCAGGGTCTAAAAGCGAAATTAGGGAAAGATGAGGGCTGACAGTAATTTTCCATCCCTATATAAACCCAAGCAGCCCTCTTCTTCCCCCAAATCCACTCTTCCAAAACCCTATCTGCCTCCCCCCTTCCCCACTTTCTCCTTTGTTTTGTATTTTTCTCTTTGCAGGACAGTGCATAATATCTCGCTATTACTCTGACCAGTGGTACTAAAAAGATTCATCTAACCACTGTGACTATTATCCACCAAATTCTCGGCCAAAAAAGAGTCCTAGGCCGCTATTCAACGGTCTTCACCACCAATTAGCGGCTTTATCTTGTGTTTTCCCCCTGAAACTTTAGGAAAGATACTCTATCTCTCTTCTATGTTTACTGGTTTTATTAGAATTATTATTTGTGTTTACAGTTAAGAGATAATGGGTAGATTTGCTTGTGAGAAGTTTTCCGGAGAAATTTTTGCGGCATTTAGTGTTTATTTCGCCACTGCGATCGAAACTCTGGGCTGGAATTACCTTATCTATTCCCAGAGTTGGTGGAGAAATTTTATGCGAGTTTTGCGAAATCCGATATTTCGGAAGATCGCAAAACAATAAACCTCCATTGGCGTTGCCAAATACACGAAATGCATTCAGCGGCCATCTCGGCTTCTACGGGTATCCTCCTTCACACCGAAAATCACATTCCCGGTAGGATTGAGGATTATCTTATACGGATGGGCCCGAATTGCAAAATAACACGTGATAAAGGGATCAGTAGCAAGACACTCTATCGCAATATTCACGCAACTTGCTGCTGGATCAACACTAATGTTATGGGCATTACACAAATGTCATTTTTTTACGCGCCTACACTTTATGTTGTTGATTGTATTATGCGTCAAGTACTTACTTTTGTATGTGCACACAACTACTCGACACTATTATTGATGCTAAGCTGCGGTCGAGAACTAGTTTGCCTCTGCCGTGCTTAATTACACAGTTATATCGCGAGTTTCTATCGAGTGTCGAATTTGACGCATATGCACCCTCACGCGTGTTTATCGCTGCCGAACATATTTCAGTGATATATCATGCTGCTGTTCCAGAAGATTGGAACAGAAATGTTGATGACGAAAATATATATCCCACTAACATAACACAAGAGGAGGAGGATGATACCTTTTTTGACCAAGACTTGTCAGCTGATCCCACTAAGCAAATCAATGTAGTCTGGCAAGGTCTTGAAAAGATTTAGCGTTGGTTGAAACAAATTGATAAGGGTGAGTCTTCTACGACACGAGCACGTCCTGCACCTGGTGAGTTTAGTAGGAGGTAAAGAGGACGACACCAATGATTTATGTATGAGGGCATACAAAAGTTTAGGGTGGGGTAGTGGATTAGGAGATTTTTATTTTTTAGGATTTTATTTTTAGGACTTTATTTTATTTTATTATTTTTTCTTTCTAGGATTTTGGGTTTCTTTATTTTACATTTTGGATAGTTTTAGGGTAACTAACTGAAAAAAACTAAAAAAATAAAAAAATTTAACTAATTTTTTTTTTGTTTGTTTTCATCAATAGATCAAACTAATTACAGATAAATAAACAAATTTAGATTTGAAATTGCATATGAGAGTAGATTGGACGATACACTTTGAATTTTATGAAAAAAATTAAAATCCGAAAAATAAATACCGCTAACAGTAGTTTTGAGGCAATTATACATCTATTTTTCACTTCACAATGGTTTATTAGGTTAAGGATAAAGATGATAACGATTGAGTAAGTCTTCCCTCTCTAAAAAAAAAGTGAGAATAAAATAATAGGGTGAGCCTGGTATTAAGGCAATAGGCTCGAGAGTGATAAAATAATGGGGTGCGCCTGGTATTAAGGCAATAGCCTCAAGAGTGAAAAAAGAGTATGATCTGAGTAATCGGGTACTTTGCGCCTAAGTAAGCGTGAATATTCGCATGAAAGGTGAAATATTCTAAAAAAAAGAAAAAGAAAAAAAGAGTATGAACCGAATAATCGGGTACGTTGTGCCTAAGTAAGCGTAAATATTCGCATGAAAGGTGAAATATTCTAAAAAAAAGAAAAAAAGAAAAAAATTGTTATGAGAGAGGAGTTGAATCATGAGTTAGAGTTGGAGTCCAAGACTGAAGTAGACTATCACACGTGAATGTAGATGTATAGAAGCCAATGAATTATCTGTTAATAGGTATTGAAAGATATGATTTAAATTCTTGATTAATGATAAGTGTATCTGATATGAATCTCAATTTGAAAATTAATAATCTAAATGCGTTCTTGAGTTGTATATTAGTGAGATTAATTTATGAAAACATGATTAAAAAAAAAGATTTTTCTTTCTTTAGTATAAAATTTTTATTTTTCATGATTTTCGGTTATCCTTATTTTTCTTTTCTTTATTCCTTAATCTATTTTCTTCATGAATTTTGTGGGTATATTCACTGCAAACCCTCACGAGACACAACTCGTCCACTATGGTAACCTAGGGGTTTAAAGGCTTGTTGCACGTGCTAAGTGCAAGTGCGATTCCTGCGAAAGTGAGTTAGGATTTTTCTTTTTTTTTTTAGGTTTAGGTTTTACTCAAGGACTAGCAAAAAATAGGTGTGGGGTGTGATGAGTATTATATTTTGTATTTTTCCTCCCATATTTTATCTATTTTTTGTATATAAATAAATGTTACTGGGGTATCTTTTAGTGTCTTTTTCAGATAATCCGATTCATACAAGGAGATGGCATGAAATTAGAGTTGGAGTTGGAAATTAAAGTCCGAAAAATTTCTAAAGTGAGCGAGACTACAAGATTAAATTACTTCAGAGAGTCAAGCTCAAATACAGTCAATCAAATCTAGAGAACAAGACAAGAGACTAATGTAGAAGAAAATCCAGAGCTTTAATCCACTAATTAGCCGCCAAATAGCGGCCAAATAGCGGCTATTCCAGAGGAGATTTCTTCAGGGGCATTATTGTAATTTTATAGTTTTGCAACTCTGTTAGAATTAGGGTTTGATTTTCGAAGACTATCTATTGGCCGTATCCTTGTATTTTAGGGGAATCGGGAACTTTTGTACTCGTTTTGAAATTAATAAAATTAGGGTTTTGCTGAAGGTTGACGGCCACAACACCGTGTTCCAGAGGTAAACCATTGTTCTTGAGATTTTTACTTGCTTTCTAGATAGAGTTTATCACTTTCTAGTTTAGGTTTACCACTTTCTAGATTAGGTTTAAATCATATTCATGAATAAAAATTTTATCTTGCTTATTAAAAATATGAGTAGCTAATTAGTTTAGCTCTAGGATATAGATGAAGCTAGGATCCACCATGTAATTATTTTCTAATATTTTTCTTCTTAAATAAAATAAATAAATACATGATTTTTCTATGAAAAGAATAAAATACAAGAACTCGAAGATTAAGATTTTGATAGGTTATACTTGAATTAGGTTTCTTGATAGCCTATACTTAGTTAGGGTTTAGAGTTGTTGCTTTTATCTTTTTCATCGAACTATCTAAAGATTTAGTTTGTCTTTATGAAAAGTAGTATCTTTGATGAGTTATACTTGCACATAACTTGATAGCTCATACTTAGGGCACTTGAAATAAAGATTAAACTAAAAAGATCAAATTTTTATGATAGAAGAAAATAATAGAAGTAAGAACATGGTTGGAAACTAGTGGATTCTAGATTCTAGGCTATTTAGATTAATCCGACTTCAAACTAAAATTTTTTATTAGTCCGTTAGACTGAGAAAAAAGTGAGAATCGCAAAACCACCCTAGATCCCTGTGAGACGACCTGTACAGCGCTACAACGATACTGTGCGCTTGCAGTTTATCACATCATAAATGCGAAGCTAAATTTGTAACCTCGCGCTTTAATGCGACAGTTAACAAAGATAACTCCGCGTTGCCAACGCGAGGATAACACGATAACTTCGTGTAGAAGAAGACCAGAGGCCTTTCTTCTTCTCCAAGCCGTACGGC
Source organism: Dracaena cambodiana (assembly GCA_036321105.1). NCBI lineage: Eukaryota > Viridiplantae > Streptophyta > Magnoliopsida > Asparagales > Asparagaceae > Dracaena > Dracaena cambodiana. The sequence continues at coordinate 40,789,471 of JAYEPQ010000007.1, forward strand.
CGGAGTACGGCGATTTCGCCGGTGAAAGAGATGATTGGCCGGTTGAAACCGAGTCAAATCACTCTAAAACAGTTCTAAAAGACCCAAAAGTTGGGGTTTTACCTCCGATGGGCGCAGCTTGGGCCGGATCACCACTGCGGCCGCTGCCACGGCCGCTGTCGCCGCTGCTTGTGCCAGCCACCGACAGCAAGGAAGTGCGAGAGGCGGCGCGAGTCTTGGGTGCCATTGATCCTGAAGAAATCGAAGAGAAATCGACGAAAACTTGGAGAAATTGATGAAAAGTCGCTCGGGTTGCCTGGTCACCGGTCGCATGAAGCTCTGGATTCTTCGAATGAAGTGAGGAAGAAGAAGAAGAGACTCTATTTAAATGAAAAAATCCGCCCCTTGGTATTTGGTGCGAGAATCGGAGCAATTACTGAGCAGTTACCTATTGAAACGCGAAACTATTAGCTCCGCGCAAGTATAGAAAATGTGAAGATAACTTGGTGTTTTAACTCCGCGTTTCAGTTTTAAGATTCAAAGTATTTCAAAATTTGCTAAAGTTCTAAGCCATTTTGAAAAACTTTGGAGGGGGTTCTGTTGGCAGTGAAAATTTCTAAGTAAAACAAAAAGAGATTTTTCACAACAGAATACGGAGCTAACTTTGTAGCTCCGCGTTTGGCTATTTTTAGCCTCGCGTTTGAGTAAAATGCGGAGCTATTCAATAGCTCCGCGTTTTGGTTTCTTAGCTCCGCGTTTTGATGCGATTAGCTCTGCATGAGCAGATAACCAGAATTATAAATTGATTGAGATTAAGATTTGGGCTTATCCAAATGCCCAAATTAAGTCCGATCAGAACTCTAAATCAAGAGATTTAAATCAAAATTAGGATATTTGATTGGAATCCTTGATGAATATAAATTCTATTTAAATAGAAACTCTTATATTATCCTAAGGTTATAAATACCCCTTTGAGGAAGCCCTAAGGATCTTTTTTTCGATCATCTTTTTCGCATCTTAGAGAATTCTAGTTACGCATAGAGCCTTAAATTCGTGAAGACCAGAGAAGATCAAGATCAAGTCGGCTGTCATCTTCAGGAGAGAAGATCATCGTCGTCAGATAGTCAAAATGAGCTACTTCAATAGATCCCATTGCCACATAGATCCCACGTTCATATTGTAAAAGAGAGCGATATAATATAAATCCTCTCGTGTGTTCTTTTCTTGTTCACTTTCGTTGTAAATCAAGTTATTTCAATGGAAGGAAAGCAACAAATTTCTACTGCGAACAGGACCTGGTCTAGTCCAGTAAAAATAAAAGAAAAAAAGAGTAGTGGACTGGATTGGACTTGGGCAAGAAAAAAAATAGTGGGCTTGGGCCTGGGCTGGACAGAAAAGAAAAAAAATAAAGATATGATTAAGTGGGAATTTAGTGGGTTTGGACTTGAGGGATTGGACGTGGCCTTGGTTTGGATTAATTGGGAATAATTGATATATAGAAATAATACAATATTATTATATGATGTACTTGGTTCCCAAATTAGGTTATTGATTGGCATTGAGAATTGAACCAACTTATTGAAATAATTTTAATGATATGCATTGTGATATAATTGTGTACTAATATATCATGTGTTAATTTATCATGCTAAAAATCATGTGTTTTGATATTACAAATCATGTACTATGATACTACATGTCATATACAGTTATGAAAATGTAAGTATGTTATTATAAATTAAAAAACAATTAAAAAGGGAAAGGAAAAGTAAAGTGTTGGCAGTGAAAATTTCTAAGTTAAAAGGATTTTCCACAACAGAACACGGAGCTAACTCCGCAGCCCCGTGTTTGGCTATTTTAGCCTCGCGTTTGAGGAAAATGCGAAGCTAATTCATATCTCCGCGTTCTGATGAATTTAGCTCCGCTTTACTCCGCGTGAGCAGATTCCAATAAGAATCCTAAATTGATTGTGATTGAAATTTGGGCTTATCCAATACCCAAATTGAATCCAATCAGAATTCCAAATCAAGATATTTAAATCAATATTAAATATTTGATTAGAATCCTTGATGAATACAAAAATCTTGATTCCTATTCCTATGGATATTTTGATTCCTATTCCTATGGATATCTTAATTTCTATTCCTATGGAAACTCTCATAACCACTAAAGTCTATAAATACCCTCTTTGAGGAGACTTTAGGGAGGATGAAGCAATAATAGATCAATCTTTTGATCATCGGTCTTCTTTTTGGATCCTTTGACAATTCAAGGACGCGAGAGAGCCTTGAAGTCAGAGGTATTCTTCTTCTTCCTTTCGGTTCTTAGAGAATTCAAGTTACGCACAGAGGCTTGAGTTCGGGAAAGACCGGAGAAGATAGTCTACAATCGGCCGTTATCTTCAAGAGAGAAGAGTTCGTCGTTCGATCATCTAAAGGAACTGCTATAGATCCCATTGCCACTGATCCAACAATTTATTGCAAAAGAGAGAGATTGAAGTATAAAATCCTCTCGTTTGTTCTCTTTTTATCTTGTTCACTTTCATTGTAATTCAAGTTTATTCAATGGGAGGAAAGCAAAGAATTTCTGCTGCGAACAAACTGACGACCACAATGGGAGCCATCTCTTTCACTGATGAAGAGATTGTGGCGCAATCAGACGTCGACATAATCGGATCTGAAGTAAACATGCTGGTCGTTGAAATCGACCAGCAGAAGTATGAGGAGTTCCTCTCCTCTGAATCAGGTAACTTGGATGAGACGCGACACTATCGTCGCATGTACTCTAATACCCGAGCAACGAGTAAAAAGGTATCCACCGAGATACGGGGATCCTTAGAGACTGCGGCTATAGGGTCAATGCTCGGACAGAAAACCCTAGCAGAGTATGAGCTTCTGACTGCCGAAGAAGACCTGGGAACTGAATTGACCAGAACCCAACTCCGAAATAGGAATCGGAGAGCAAGGCGTAAAGCACTCAAAGCCCGCCTTGGACGCGGAGCTAACACCAGAGGACGCGAGGCTATGGCCCCTCGCAAATTGGCTCGCGTTAATCGCGAGACCAGTCACTATCGCGTTAAACGCGAAGATACAACTTGCCTTAAAAGCAAGGAAAAGTCAGCTTGTGATATTCCGTGCGAGGCTATTACTGAGTTTAGCGAGAAATACGAAACCAGTAAGATTTGAGCTAGTCGCAAAATTTCTGACACTCGCGAGAAACGCGAGTATAAAAATTTTTTCAAGCCAGCGTGTGATCTTCCATGCGAGGCTATTGCTGAGCCAGCGTGTGATTTTTTGCGCGAGGCTATTGCTGAGCCTAGCGAGAGACGCGAAGCCAGCAAGATTTGCGCTAGACGCAAGATTTTGGACACTCGTGAGAAACGTGAGTATAAACTCACCTTAAAGCCAGCGTGTAATTTTCCGCGCGAGGCTATTGTTGAGCCTAGCGAGAGACGCGAAGCCAGCAAGATTTGCGCTAGTCGTAATATATCTGACACTCGTGAGAAACTCGAGTATAAACTCTCCTTAAAGCCAGCGTGTGATATTCTACGCGAGGCTATTACTGGACTTAGCGATAAACGCGAAGCCAGTGCAACTTGCGAGAAACGCAAGATTTCTGACACTCGTGAGAAACGCGAGTATAAAGTCTCCTTAAAGTCAGCGTGTGATATTCCACGCGAGGCTATTACTGGACTTCGCGATAAACGCGAAGCCAGTGCAACTTGCGAGAAACGCAAGATTTTTGACACTCGCAAGGAACGCGAGGATAAAAATTCCTTAGAGCCAGCGTATGATTCTCAATGCAAGGCTAATACTGAGCTTAGCGAGAAACGCGAAGCTAGCAGTATTTGCGAGAAACGCAAGATTCCTCACCTCCGCGTAAATCGCTAAGATGATTGGCAGATTGTCGTCAATCGTAAAAATCGCGCTAGACACGAAGTTATGACTTGCGTTAATCGCAAGGGTAAGCCAGCGTGCAAGAAGTTTCTTCCACGTGGGGCTACTATTCCAGAAGATAAACTTCTGAAGGTAGGCCAAGCCAGCGTAAAACGCGAGACTGGCGTAGCAAAATGCGGAGCTATTCTTCACGCCAGCGACACAAGACGCGAAGCTTACTTTCAGCCCCGCGCTCCAAAACGCGAAGCTATCTCTCAGCTCCGCTAGATCAATCTGAATATCAAATCAGGGCCGATCGTCACATCAATGGACCAGAACTGGACTCCAGTAATCTTAAGAAGTTTCAGTGGGCCCCTGTACCCTCTCAACAACTAGGTGGCCCCCACGATTCTTCGTCATCTGAGATCACCAATCTCAGAAATTACTTGACAAAACTGAGAAATATGACTCAAACTCAGCCACACTCAACATGTTATTGTGAGCAGCTCATAACAGCCATATCTGTTGTATTGGATAATTGCTGTTGTACTAAGAAGAGAGTGTCTGTATTTAACAGAATAACTGAGTCTCGTCAAGATATTCCAAAGAGGAGAAAGAATGATCTGAGATACAAAATTAAAGAAAAAGAATTAAACGCAGTGACCTCAAATATGGTCAGTAAAGGTAAGAAGGCCATGGAAAAAAGAAACGAGTCAGATGCAGATGATTAACAATCTCGCCATCTTACTCGACTCAAATCAGGTGCTGTCGCTCCTCGAAATTATAAGAAACTTTCAAAAGGTTCTTATGATGATGACAACGACAATTCAGTTATAGCTTCCCCAAAATCTCGTGCATCTTCCCGACCACGAAAATCAGCGTCACATATGGTGGACAGGTCCGATGACATTGACCAGAGGATGGAAGCCCAAGAGCAAATGATTCTAAGTCAGCAGAAGGCCACTGATGACCTTAAACTAATGCTTTTAAAAGTGGTCGAAAATACCCAGAAGATAGCCGATGATAAGGCTAAAACTTCTTCGAAACCGCCACCTAAGGCAAATGAAGAAATTAAAGAAGAAAAGACTTATTCGATACATGAGGATGATGACAAATACTCTTTCCATAATCCTCATAGAGAAAAGATCGAGAAATTGCAAAGCCAACTAGATGCCTTAATGCACAAAAAAGAATTGACAGAATCGGGGGTTTCATGACCATACCCGCCTGAATGGGACTTCGCTCCTTATCCAGAAAGATATAAACCTCTCAAATTGGAGCCATATGATGGGAAAGGATCTCCAAGCCAGCACATGTATTACTTTGTATCGCAGGCAGGTCATCTAATGGGAAATGATCCCGTAATGACCAAAGTATTTTCGAGCACCCTGCGAGGGTCTGCTTTTACAAGGTTTATGCAGTTGCCCCCGGGAACCATAAATACTTGGTATGATGTCGAGAAACAGTTCTTGGCACGTTTCTTTGAGGATGATACCGAAATATCGGTTTATTCCCTCCTTGCGACGAAACAAGGGGAACAAGAAACGGTTAAAAGTTTTATTGAACGCTTCAGGGAAAAGTCCATGTATTGTCAACACGGTATGACCCTGGAAACCCTGGTGGAAACCTGTAAGCATAACTTCAGGACTGGCGTGCTGATAAGAATGGGAGCTGTAGAGTCCAGAACTTGGAAAGATCTGCTGAGGCAGGGAGAGCAGGCAGAAGATATAATTCGCCGGATTGAGGAATTTCGTAGCACGAGAAACTCTACGAATAACAGGCCATATCTACAGAATCCTGAAAATAAAGGGAAGGCTGTGACGGCGACAGTTGCAGATCCAAAGCCAAGACCTCAGAATCCGAGAGGTGCAGGTCAAAATAGGCACCGACAAGATAAAACTTATACATTCAAGACTGAGTAGACAGGTACTCTATTCCATCTCCTCCTCAGAAAGGGCTTGCTAAAACTTCCGAAAAATGGAAAATCGGAAGACGTTGGTAAAACCAACGACCCTAACTATTTCCTGTACAATCGGAACGTCGGGCACCCAACTAAGAATTGCTATCCTCTTAAGAATCGAATTCAAGCATTGATAGAAGCCGGAGTTTTCACACTTAAAGAGGAACAGAAGAAAGTTTCTGCAAATATGGCAACATTGGTGCTTAGAACCAATAAGTTCCCTGCCAGAGCGATTCCTGTACCAGTAGGGAAGCCAATATCGACACCAAGCATGGGCAGCCCGCACTTGCAAGCTAGCCCCTTGGATGTGCTCCAAACCACAGCTGTGACAAAATCGTCCTCATTAGTTAACAGCCAGATGTGGCTGGGGGTACCAAAAATATTGACGATGATAAACATCATACTTCTGCTATTCTCAACAGCCATTGGAATGGCTAATTGGGTGCTATAAATAAAAATATTTTATTGCCCAATGCTGTTAAAGCAGAGGGAAGAGGAGATCAAGTTCCTCGCCAACCCTATCATACTGGGGGTAAAAGTATGAATCAACTACCCAATGCTGATTAAAGGCGAAGGGGAGAGGAAATCAATTCCTCGACAACTCACCATGCTGAGGGGAATAGCATGGCTAGCCCAACGCAAACGGCTATTGGTAAAGGCCAATCAAATCTGTTGATAGCTGGGGGTTTGATAAGAATCCCGTAGACCTGTCATGTTAAGTTTTTACCTCTGACAATATGATTTGGATTATTCCCATCTCCGTTCAAGTTACGCAATTGAGCACTTGGACCTTTTCTTAGGCATGCGCATTGAGCACCTCTGACCTAAACCTGGTGTGCCCGGTTCTCAAGTTTGAACCACCTCCAGTCTTTTTCTTAGGCATGCGCAATTAAGCGCCTCTGACCTAAACCTGGTGTGCCCGGTTCTCAAGTTTGAACCGCCTCCAGTCTTTTTCTTAAGCATGCGTAATTGAGCGCCTCTGACCTAAAACCTGGTGTGCCCAGTTCTCAAGTTTGAACCGCCTCCAGTTTTCTTCTTAGACATGCGCAATTGAGCGCCTCTGATCTAAAATCTGGTGTGCTCAGTTCAAATTATGAACCGCATCCAGTCTTTTCTTATTAGGCATGCGCAATTGAGCGCCTCTGACCTAAAATTGATGAATTACTCAGCACCGATTAGGCAATGGGAAGAGAACTAGTTTCTCGCCAACCCTTTTCATGCTGGGAGTAAAAGCATGAATTGCCCAACGCCGCTAAAGCAAAGGAATAGAGATTTCATTTAAATGAAAGAAACCGCCTCTTGGAGTTCGGCGCGAATTTTGGGGAAAATGACTGATCAGTTACTCTCCAAAACGCGAAGTTAATTAGCTTCGCGTGATGATGGAAAATGCGAAGTCATTTACTCCGCGCAACTATGCAAGGCGCGAGGATAACCCGGTGCCTTAGCTTCACGTTCCTATGAAAAACTTGGATTTTTGGCGAGTGCAATTAGGCGCTTCCATCTAAGTTAAGATGATCCTTACCCGATCATTTGGGTATTAGTAATCTAAGTTACGCAAATGAGCCTTAGATTATTTTACCAAAATTATAAACTATTTTTTGTTGAGCAAGCAAGATTCTTGAAGCCGACAAATAGAGAGGAAAATAATTTGCTCTTTATTCATAAAAGAAAAAGATTACAGAAGAAGAGGGAGTTATAACTCTTCCAAAAGCTTCAATAATCTGACATCAAGCCTCCATGGGGTGTTGAAATTCCTTGATTCACATACAAGAGATCTCCTCCGCTAATGTCAACTATGATCTGTTTAAAGTTCTTAGTGGATTATCCGAAGATACTGCTACAAGAATCCTAATGAAGATACACAAGCTACAAGCCCTTAGATGATCATCTCTATTGCTTTGAGCTGCCGCAGAGTTCTTGTAATTCCTTCAAAAGTTTACCTTTTGGAACCAGGGCTTGAAACCTGCAACTATGTTGTAAAGCATATGCTTCTGGCTTCCTTAGAGTTACTTTTGCTGATGAAGACTGGTAAAGCCTCATGCACTCCTCTTCAAGAAGGATCTGATCCAAGTACTTTACTACAAAAGAAGAATCAAGAGTTAGAGAAAACTCAAAAAATCTTCTAAGTATGAAAACGCGGAGCTAAGGATAAACTCCGCGTGCAGTTGAGAAAATAGCCTAGCGATTAAAACGCGACTGCTAATCAAAATAGCCTCACGATTTAAATGCGACTGCTAAATTAAAATAGCCTCGCGATTTAAACGCGACTGCTAGTCAAAATAGCCCCGGGATTTAAACGCGACTGCTAGTTAAAGTAGCCCCGTGTTTTAAACGCGAGGATGACGCGATAATTTCGCGTAGAAGAAGATCAGAGTTTCTCTCCGTCTTCTCCTTTCTTCCCAAGCCTTACGGCCGGAGAACGGCGATCTCGCCGGTTCAAAAAATTGGCTGGTCGGTTAAAACCGAGCCAAAACACTCCAAAGTTAATTTAAGGAGTCTAAAAGTTGAGAATTTCTACTTCCAATTGGTGTAGCATGGATTGGCTCGCCATTATGGCCACTGCCTCGGCCGCTGCCACCGCTGCTAGCGCCGGCCGCCGATGGTGAGGAGGCGTGCAACATCGTACTCTTCTTAGATGATATCCTAGTGATAGAAAATCTTTGGAAAGTCGAAGAAAGCTCGGTCGAAGATCATCTCTTCAAATTGATTCGCCTAAATGGCCTGAGCTCTGAAGTTATTGAATTCTTCGGATGAAGTGAAGAAGACGAGTCAAAGGCTCTATTTAAACAGATGATCCGTCACTTGGTATTCGGCACAGAAGTTCAGGGTAACTAATGAAGCAATTACTCGTTTCACTAAAAAAATGAAGCTAATTAGCTCCGTGCAAGTGAACTAAACGTGAGATAAACTTGGTATTTTAATTTCGCGTTTCAGTTTAAATATCCAAAGTATTTCAAAATTTGCTAAGTTCTAAGCCATTTTGAAAACTTTGGAGGGGGTTCTGTTGGCAGTGAAAATTTCTAAGTTAAAAGGATTTTTCACAACAGAACGCGGAGCTAACTCCGCAGCCCCGCGTTTGGCTATTTTAGCCTCGCGTTTGAGCAAAACGTGAAGCTAATTCATAGCTCTGCGTTCTGATGAATTTAGCTCCGCTTTTACTCCGCGTGAGCAGATTCCAATCAGAATCCGAAATTTATTGTGATTGAGATTTGGGCTTATCTAATACCCAAATTGAATTCAATCAGAATTCCAAATCAAGAGATTTAAATCAATATTAAATATTTTATTAGAATCCTTGATGAATACAAAAATCTTGATTCCTATTCTTATGGATATCTTGATTCCTATTCTTATGGATATCTTGATTTCTATTCCTATGGATATCTTGATTCCTATTCCTATGGAAACTCTCATAACCACTAAAGTCTATAAATACCCTCTTTGAGGAGACTTTAGAGAGGATGAATCAATAATAGATCAATCTTTGTGATCATCGGTCTTCTTTTTGGATCCTTTGACAATTCAAGTACGCGAGAGAGCCTTGAAGTCAGAGGTATTCTTCTTCTTCCTTTCGGTTCTTAGAGAATTCAAGTTACGCACAGAGCCTTGAGTTCGGGAAAGACCGGAAAAGATAGTCTACAATCGGCCGTTATCTTCAAGAGAGAAGAGTTCGACGTTCGATCGTCCAAATGAACTACTATCGATTCCATTGCCACTGATCCCACAATTTATTGTAAAAGAGAGAGATTGAAGTATAAAATCCTCTCTTTTGTTCTTTTTTATCTTGTTCACTTTCATTGTAATTCAAGTTTATTCAATGGGAGGAAAGCAAAGAATTTCTGCTGCGAATATAAAGAAATAAATATAAAATAAAATTTTCATGTGCATAGTGTAATATGAACACGGGGATGGGAGAAACTATATGATGGATAAGAGGTTTGTCGTATAAGGATTGATTGTATTGTCAGGATCGGGATTCTTTTACTGCAGCGGCCTAGGTGATTACTGGATCACCAATTGATAATTGTTACCCAGAGTGGTATGTCTGTTATTGTAATACAGTAAGAAAATTGATTGTAGTGCCTAGCGGCATGTCATAATTCAGCGCCATGAATATTGTGGTTGGGTCCCGGGTATGCACGGACACTTATACGGCAATGGAGAATAGCGCTATCTTATGTATTAATGCTGTTTCTACAATTAAATTGGACGGTGACTAAGACCAATAGATTATAGAATTAAATAGATAGAGTAGTTATTGTCATGTTTATGTAGTTATTGTCATGTTTATTTATTTATGTATTTATTTATGCTTGCTTTCATGTTTAATTTATATATATACGAACAACACTGACATAAATATACTTATGCACGCTGATATTCATATACTATGATAGTATACAATTCCTTTGTTTAAATGTGTTACTTGCTGGGTTTAATCTCCTGGATTTTGAACCCAGATTTGGAAGGTGAAAAAGGGGATCCGGCCCTAGTTGAAGAGTAGTACTTCGTTGGACAGAGTGACAATAGGCAAGCGAAGTACCATATGGAGAATCTTTATATATTTTGTTTATATTTTCTTTTGTCTCGATACTGCTTTCTCTTTTGATTCTTTTGTGTTTATATTTGTTCGCAGCAGAATTTCTTTGCTTCCTTCCATTGAATTAACTTAAATTACAACGAAAGTGAACAAGAAAAAGAAAGAACAAACGAGAGGATTTTATATCTCAATCGCTCTCTTTTTACAATATAATGTGGGATCTGTGTGGCGATGGGATCTGTCAAGCAGCTCTTTTGGACGATCTGACGTTGAACTCTTCTCTTGAAGATGGCGGCCGACTGTAGATGATCTCCTCTGGTCTTGATTCGTTCAAGGCTCTATGCATAACTCAAACTTCACAAAAACCTTTAGATGCCAAAAAAGAAGACCCCTAGGGCTTCCCTAAGAGGGTATTTATAGCCTTAGGATCATATGAGAGTTTCTATCTAAATAGAATTTGTACTCATCAAGGATTCCAATCAAATATCTTAGTTTTGATTTAAATCTCTTGATTTAGAGTTCTGATCGAACTAAATTTGGGTATTTGTAGAAACCCAAATCATAATCTCAATCAATGTCTGCTCACGCGGAGATAATCTCGCCAAAACGCGGAGCTAAAGAACCAGAACATGGAGTTATTGAATAGCTCCGCGTTGTTCTCAAACGCGAGGCTAATGTAGCCAAACGCGGAGCTACGGAGTTAGCTCAGCGTTCTGTGTGGAAAATTCCTTTTTATTTAGAAATTTTCACTGCCAATAGAACCCTCTCCAAAGTTTTCAAAATGGTTTAGAACTTTAGCAAATTTTAAAATACTTTGGATCTTCAAGTTGGTGATCAAGTTAAGATCAAGAAATTCGGCAGAGGTGCCTAATCGCACATGCTTGAAACTTTGATGGAGGCGGTTCAAGGCACTCATGCGTAACTTGAACTGCACACGCTAAGATGATCGGGTCATGATCATCAGATTTCGACAGAGGCGCCTAATTGCACATGTCTAGTCCAAGTGCTCTCACGTGTAACTTGAACTATATCTCACTGTCAGGGGTAGGAACTTAACATGACAGAATTTATGAGATTTTTAGCAAACCCCCAGCTATCAACGGATTTGATTAGCCTTTACCAACTACCGTTTGAGTTGGGCTAGCCATACTATTTCTCTCAGCATGATGAGTTGTTAAGGAATTGATTTCCTCTCCCATTTGCCTTTAACAGTATTGGGTAGTTAATTCATACTTTTACCCCCAGTATGATAGGGTTGGCGAGGAATTTGATCTCCTCTTCCCGCCGCTTTAACAGCATTGGCCAAAAATTTTTATTTATAGCACTCAATTAGCCATTCCAATGGCTAATGAGAATAGCAGAAGCATGATGTTTATCATCGTCAATATTTTTTGCACTCCCAGCCAAGTCCGGCTGTCAACCAATGAGGACGATTCGATCGCAGCTGTGGTTCGGAGCATACCCAAGGGGCTAACTTGCAAGTGCGGGCTGCCCATGCTTGGTGTCGATATTGACTTCCCTACTGGTACAGGGATCGCTCTGGCAAGGAACTCTTTGGTTCCTACTACTAAAGTTTCCATATTTGCAGAAACTTTCTTCTGCTCCTCTGTAAGTGTGAGAACTCCGGTTTCTATCAATGGCTGAATTCAGTTCTTAAGAGAATAGCAATCCTTAGTTGGGTGTCCGACATTCCGATGGTACAGGCAATAGTTGGTTTTACCAGCGTCTTCCGGTTTTTCATTTTTTGAAAGCTTCAACATACCCTTCCAGAGGAGGAGATGGAATATAGTACCTATCTACTCCGTCTTGAATGTATAAGTTCTATCTTGTCGGGGCCTATTTTGGCCTGCACCTCTCGGATTCTGAGGTTTTGTTTTCGGATCTGCAACTGTCGCCATCACAGCCTTCTCTTTATTTTTAGGATTCTGTGGATATGGCTTGTTATTTATAGAGTTTCTCGTGCTACAAGATTCTTCAATCCGGCGAATTATATCTTCTGCCTGCTCTCCCTGCTTCAGTAGATCTTTCCAAGTTTTGGACTCTACAGCTCCCATTCTTATCAGCACACCGGTCCTGAGATTATACTTGCAGGTTTTCACCAGAGTTTCCTGGACCATTCCGTGTTTGCAGTGCACGGACTTCTCCCGGAATCTTTCTATAAAATCCTTTACCGTTTCTTGCTCACCTTGCTTTGTTGCAAGGAGGGAATGAACCGATATTTCGGTATCATCCTCGAAGAAATGTGCAAGGAATTGTTTCTCGACATCATACCATGTGTTTATGGTTCCCGGGGGCAACTGCATAAACCATGAAAAGCAGGCCCTCACAGGGTGCTCGCAAATACTTTGGTCATTATGGGATCATTTCCAATTAGATGACCTGCCTGCGATAAGAAGTAATAGATATGCTGATTGGGAGATCCTTTCCCATCATATAGCTCCAACTTGAGCAGTTTATACTTTTCGGGATACAGTGCCAAATCCCATTCAGGCGGATATGGTCTTGAAACCCCCGATTCTTTTAATTCTTTCTTGTGCATTAGGGCATCTAGTTGGCTTTGCAATTTCTCGATCTTTTCTCCATGAGGATCATGGAAAGAATATTTGTCATCATTCTCATGTATCGAATAAGCTTTTTCTTCTTTAGTTTCTTCATTTGTCTTAGGTGGCGGTTCCGAAGAAATTTTAGCTTTATCGTCAGCTATCTTCTGGGTATTTTCGACCACTTTTAGAAGCATTAGTTTGAGATCTTTAATGGCCTTTTGCTGACCTCGAATCATCAGCTCTTGGGCTTCTATCCTCTGGTCAATGTCATCAGATTTATCCACCATATGTGATGCTAGCCTCCTTGGTCGGGAAGAAATGTATGAATGTGAAGAGGCTATGGCTGAATTGTCGGAGTTCTCGTCGTAGGAACCTTTTGCAAGTCTCCTATAATCTCGGGGAGCGACAATACCTGACTTGAGTCGTGTAAGATGATGAGGTTCTTCATCGTCTGCATCTGACTCATATTCTTTCTTCATAATCTTTTTGCCTTTGCCGACCATATTTGAGGTCACTGCGTTCAATTCTTTTTCTTTAATTTTGTATCTCAGTTCATTCTTTCTCCTCTTTGGAGTACCTTGACGAGACTCAGTTATTCTGTTAAATATAGACACTCTCTTCTTAGTACAACAGCAATTATCCAATACAGTAGATATGGCTGTTATGAGCTGCTCACAATGACATGTTGAGTGTGGCTGAGCTTGAGTCATATTTCTTATTTTTGTCAAGTAATTTCTGAGATTGGTGACCTTGGATGACGATGAATCGTGGGGGCCACCTGGTTGTTGAGAGGGTCCAGGGGCCCACTGAACCTTCTTGGAATCATTAGAGTCAAGTACTGATCCAATAGTGTGATTATAAAATCTGATTCTATATTCAGATTGATTTACGCGGAACTGAGAACTAGCCTCGCGTTCTGGCAAGCGGAGCTGAGAATTAGCTTCGCGCTTTGATACGCGGGGCTGAATAATAGCTTCACGTTTTTGTACGCTAGCCTCGCGTTTCACGCTGGCTTGGCATCTCTGCAGAAGTTTATCTTCTAGGATATTAGCCTCGTGGGGAGAAAAATTCTTGCATGCTGGCTTATTCTTGCGATTAACGCAAGTCACAACTTCGCTTCTAGCGCGATTTTTACGATTAACGACAATCTGCCAATCATCTTCGGGATTTACGCGGAGGTGAGGCATCTTGCGTTTCTCGCAAATACTACTGGCTTTACGTTTCTCGCTAAGTCCAGTATTAGCCTCGTGTGGAGAATCACACTCTGGATGTAAGGAATCTTTATCCTCTCGTTCCTCGCGAGTGTAAGAAATCTTGCATTTATCGCAAGTCTTCGAGTGTAAGAAATCTTGCATTTATCGCAAGTCTTACTAGCTAAGTCCAGTAATAGTCTCGCGTGGAGAATCACACGCTGACTTTAGGGAAGTTTTATCCTCGCGTTTATCGCGAGTGTCAAAAATCTTGTGTTTCTCGCAAGTCGTACTGGCTGCTAAGTCCAGTAATAGCCTTGCGTGGAGAATCACACGTTGGCTGTAAGGAATTTTTATCCTCGCATTTCTCGCGAGTGTCAAAAATCTTGCATTTCTCACAAGTCGTACTGGCTTCGCTTTTATCGCTAAGTCCAGTAAGAGCCTCGCGTGGAGAATCACACGCTGGCTATAAGGAATTTTTATCCTCGCGTTTCTTGCGAGTGTAAGAAATCTTGCGTTTATCGCAAGTGCTACTGGCTTCGCGTTTATCGCTAAGCTCAGTAATAGCCTCGCATGGAGAATCACATGCTGGCTTTAAGGAGATTTTATACTCGCGTTTATCGTGAGTGTCAGAGATATTGCGATTAACGCAAATCTTACTGGCTTTGCGTTTCTCGCTAAGCTCAGTAATAGCCTCGCGTGGAGAATCACATGCTGGCTTTTCCTTGCGATCAACGCAAGTTGTAACTTCGCATTTAACGCAATAATGACTGATCTAGCGATTAGCGCAATTCAGTTTGTGAGGGACCATAGCCTCGCGTTCTATGAAATTAGCCTCGCGTTCAATGCGGGCTTTGAGGGCTTTTCGCCTTGCTCTCCGATTTCTATTTCGGAGTTGGGTTCTGGTCAATCCAGTTCCTAGGCCTTCTTCGGCAGTAGAGAGGCCATCCTCTGCTAGGATTTCCTGTCCAAACACCGGCTCTATGGCCGCAGTCTCTAAGGATCCCCGTTCATCGGTGGATTCCTTTTTACCCGTTCCTTAGGTATTGGAGCGCACGCGACGATAATGTCGCGTTTCGTTCAGGTTACCTGATTCAGAGGAGAGGTACTCCTCGTACTTCTGCTGGTCGATTTCAACGACGAGCATATCTACATCAGATCCAATCCTATCGACGTTCGATTGCGCCACAATCTCTTCTATGGTGAAAGACTCTTATCTGGTGAAAGAGACGTCTCCCACTGTGGTCGCCAGTTTGTTCACAACAGAATTTCTTTGCTTTCCTTCCATTGAATTAACTTAAATTACAATGAAAGTGAACAAGAAAAAGAAAGAACAAACGAGAGGATTTTATATCTCAATCACTCTCTTTTTACAATATGATGTGGGATCTGTGTGGCGATGGGATCTGTCAAGCAGCTCCTTTGGATGATCTGACGTCGAACTCTTCTCTTGAAGATGGCGGCCGACTGTAGATGATCTCCTCTAGTCTTGACTCGTTCAAAGCTCTATGCGTAACTCGAACTTCACCAAAACCTTAAGATGCCGAAAAAGAAGACCCCTAGGGCTTCCCTAAGAGGGTATTTATAGCTTTAGGATCATATGAGAGTTTCTATCTAAATAGAATTTGTACTCATCAAGGATTCCAATTAAATATCTTAGTTTTGATTTAAATCTCTTAATTTAGAGTTCTGATCGGACTTAGATTGGGTGTTTGTATAAACCCAAATCATAATCTCAATCAATTTGAGATTCTGGTTATCTACTCACGCGGAGATAATCTCGCCAAAATGCGGAGCTAAAGAACCACAACGCAGAGTTATTGAATAGCTTCGCGTTTTTCTCAAACGCGAGGCTAATATAGCCAAACGCGGAGCTACGGAATTAGCTCCGCGTTCTGTGTGGAAAATTCCTTTTTACATAGAAATTTTCACTGCCAATAATATTTAAATCAGTGTGTCATTTTATATAATAAACTCTTTGTATAAATGAAATATTTTCAGTTTCAGACATGTTATTTATTCATCTAATTGTGGCAGTAGTTACGGTTATTCCAAGATTCTGTGACTGTTGGGTTGTTTTGTGCAAGTAATAAGTAACGTCCTCCGTTTTGGGAAGCAGTTAAAAAACAGGGGCATTACTGGGTGGTATCAGAGCTTAGATTTAGGTGGAAGACCATAGGATTATTGCCACATAAGAACATGTTTATGACTTATTCATAATTATTGTTTCTTATTCTTTGATACCTATCAGATCTAGTATCGTAGCTATCATATTGTTTTCTATTCGTTTGAGGTATCTATCTTGAAATCTTTTTATTGATTATCATTTGGTCCGTTGCAGAATAATGTCGACCCGATCTCCTGCAAGTACGAGTGTGACAGATGATACGTCTGATCTTAGGAGCCTAGTGCAAAGAGTAGCACAGACGTACGAGACCACGGCAATGATATTAGAAAGAATGTTACAGTCTAAAGAGCCGGAGAGAACCGGAATGGTGTCGGACTTTCGAAGACTATAGCCATCAGTATTTTCTAGGACAGAAGGACCACTGATGGCTGAACAATGGATTGTAGATATGGAGAATCTTCTAAGGGCTGGAAGAATTTTAAAAGAAAATCGAGTAGAGGTAGTATATATACAATTGACTGATATAGCTAGAACGTGGTGGCTTGCTGAAGAAGTAAAGCACAAGGAACCCCTAACCTAGGAGAAGTTTGTGGAATCATTTCTCGCCAGATTTTTCCATGCATAAGCAACGCAGGAAATGAGGAGATCGGACTGTAGACGTCTATACTGCAGAGTTCGTGAGGCTCAGTCGATTCGCTCCAAACCTTGCAGCTAATGAAGAGGAGTGAGCACATATGTTCCAACAAGGATTGAGGTACATTTAAGGGAGCATCTAGCATGTCATAACTATAGGACTTACTCGGAGATGTTTGAAACAGCATGTCGCCTAGAGCAAGAAGTCAAGGAAGGGAGGCCGACGACATTTAAATGGCTATTTAATCAGGGAGCAAGTTCTTCCTAGAGATTTGGAGGCCCTGCGGCAAAACGACAAGTAGTGGTTAATAAAGGAAGTCCTTTAGTATGCAATTTCTGCAATATGTCGGGACATGTTCAGAAGCAGTGTAGAAGAGTTTTGGGGCTATGTATGATATGCGGGTCAGCGGATCATCGGGTGACTAATTGTCCGAGGGCACAATCGAGGCAACAACCAGTGGGCGGATTTCCTTATCAGCCAGTATCGAGACCAGTTGCTGTGGGACCACAGGATCGGAGGACTGAAGGACCGAATCGGAAGAGATCCTTGGAGATACAACAACAAGCCTATGCCAAAGCCCAAAAAGGAGCAGGGCAGAGATAGGGACATGTTAGACTAATGAATGCTGAGGAGGCTCAGACCACTGGGGCAGTCGTGGCAGGTACAATTTTAGTTGGCAATAACCAGCAACTGTTTTATTTGATTCTGAAGCTTCACACTGTTTTATCTCTATCATGTTTGTTTCCCGCAAGTCTATTGATTTTGCAATCTTACCTGTGGGGTGGGACGTTAAGACTGGGAACAGTAATATCATGACTAATAAGGAATGTAGGCTGTCTCTTAGTGATTAATGGAAGAGAATTTTATGTCAACTTGTTAGTTATCAACGGAGGAGGATATGATGTTATCTTAAGTATGGATTGGTTGAGTAGTTTCCATACTGTGATAGATTGTAAGAGAAAAAAGGGTAATATTTTAGATTTCTGGCTGTTCGGAGTTTGAACTTATTAGTGGAAGTCAATATCTAGAACCAACTAAATTTAAGGTATCTCCAAAATGAGGAGTTTTGGAGGCTATGGAAGTAAGGGAAGGAATGATCCCAGTAGTATCAGAATTCTAAGATATATTTCCTGAAGAGATACCCGCACTACCACTAGTGAGGACAGTAGAATTTACTATTGATATTATCTCTGAAACTGAACCAGTTATAGGCCACATTATTGAATGGGAGTTGCAGAACTAGAAGAAATTAAGAGACAAATAGATGAGTTACTGAAGTTGGATTTTGTGAGGCCCAGTATTTCACTTTGGGGAGCCCCGGTATTATTAGCATGAAAGAAGGATGGGACTCAAAGACTCTATGTGGACTATAGAGATTTGAATGCAGTAACAATCAAAAACAAATATCTATTACTAAGAATAACTGATCTGTTTGATCAATTGGAAGGAGCAAGGGTATTTTCGAGGATAGATTTTCGTTCTGAATTCCATCAGGTAAAGGTCCGAATAGAAGATACTCTAAAAACTGCATTTAGAATCAGATATGGTCATTATGAATATTTGGTGATGCTATTTGGAGTGACTAATACCCCAGCAGTATTTATGAATCTGATGAATCATATTTTTGCTCAGTATCTAGATAAATTTGTGGTAATGTTTATTGATGATATATTAATCTATCTAAATAAAGAAGAGCATGCTGAGTATTTGAGAACAATTTTGCAAACTCTTAAAGAGCAAAAGTTATATAGAAAATTGAGCAAATGCGAATTTTGGTTGGATAAGGTTTTTTTCTTGGGTCATATAGTTTCAAGAGATGGTGTATCAGCTGATCCAAAGAAGATATAAACTGTAATGGATTGATCTGTACAGAAATCAGTGTCGGAGATTCGGAGTTTTCTGGGGTTGGCTGGATATTATAGGGGTTGGCTGGATATTATAGGCGGTTTGTACAATACTTTTCAAAAATTGCGTCTTCTCTAACTAAATTGACTAGGAAAGAAGTGGAATATGTCTGGACAAAGGAATAAATAAGGTATTTGATGAATTAAAATAGAGACTGACAACAGCACCAGTGTTGGCAATTTCAGACAATTCTGGGAGAATGAAGGTCTATAGTGATGCTTCAAAACAGGAATTGGAGTGTGTGTTGACACAAAATGGGAGAGTAATTGAGTTTGCATTAAGGCAGTTAAGACCCCATGAGAGAAACTATCCAACTCATGACTTGGAACTGTAGCAGTGATTCATACTTTGAAGATTTGGAGATATTATTTACTAGGACAGAGGGTAAAAGTATACACTGATCATTAAAGTTTGAAGTATATTTTCACTCAGAAAGAACTAAATATGAGACAGAGGCGATAGTTGGAGTTAGTAGCAGATTATGATTTAGAAATTAAGTATCACTCAGGAAGGATTAACATAGTGCCAGATGTACTGAGTAGGAGGCCTGCAGTGGAGAGATTAACTCAGCAAAAACAACTTTTAATAGAGATGCAAAGGATAGTATTGAAAGTAATTTTACCAGGAGGGACAACACAATTTTTGGAGATACAGTTATAGTCATCATTGATAGAGCATATTAAACAAGTTCAGGTTGAAAATGAAAATTTTCAGAGATTAAAGAATAAGAAAGAAGCATGTAAGAGACCAGAAATGAAAATGCACTTAGACAAGGCCATTAGATTCAAGGAAAGATTATGCGTGCCTAAGAGGGACGTAAGAGATAGAGTTTTATAGGAAGCTCATAGATCAATATATTCTATTCATTCCGGAAGCAATGAGATGTACAAGGATATGAAAAAGTATTTCTGGTGGCCAGACAGAAAAAAGAGATTGTTAGATATGTATCTAGATATTCTACTTGCCAGCAAGTGAAGGCTGAGTATCAAAAGATAGCTGGATTGCTCTAACCATTAGCAATACCGGAGTGGAAGTGGGAACAAATATCGATAGACTTTTTTACAAGCTTACCTAGGGGAACCAAGGGCAATAATGCAATTTGAGTAATTGTGGACCGATTGACTAAATCGACTCATTTCATTCCATTTAAAATTGGTCAGTTAACAGAAATATTATTCAAAAAATTTATGCAAGAAATAGTGAGATTGCATGGAGTCCCAATTAGGATTGTATCAGATCGAGATACAAAGTTTAGATCATACTATTAGGAGAAATTAATGGATAGTCTGGGGACACATTTAGATCTATTCTCAGCTTATCATCCACAAACTGACGGTCAATCAGAACAGACTATCTAAGTACTTGAGGATATGCTTAGGGCATGCGTGTTGGATTTTGGTGGATCTTGAGAGGACTATTTGTATATGGTAGAATTTTCTTATAATAATAGTTATCATGAGAGTATCAAAATAGCACCATTTGAAGCTTTGTATAGGCGAAAATGTAGATCTCCATTATGTTGGGACGAGATTGGAGAACGAAGTATTTTGGGGCCAGAGTTGATTACTCAAGCAACAGAGTAAGTGAAGGTTATCAGAGAATACATGAAGGTGACACAAAACAGACAAAAAATGGGCAGATCAATACAGAAAACTATTGGAGTTTGAAGTAGGAGATAAAATATTTGTTAAGATATCCCCGATAAAGGGTGTGATTAGATTTGATAAGAAAGGGAAGCTCAGTACAAAATACATCGGGCTATTTGAGATCGTGAAAAGGATTGGAAGTCTTACCTACCGATTATCATTAACACCAGAGACGAAAGCTATTCATGATATATTCCACGAATCACAACTGAGGAAATGCTTGGGTGAAGAGCACAAAGTAGTAGATCTGTTCAAGGTAGATTTGAAGTCAGAGCTAAAGTATGAGAAGCAGCCCGTAGCAATTATCGGCCAACGGGAGAAGATTCTTAAGAATAAAGTGAAATCGTTGGTCCTTGTTTCCTGGGATACACAATCACCAAGATATTCAACTTGGAAGCTTGAAAGGGACATCAGGGCAAAGTACCCATACATTTTCTCATGATCAGGTATGTCAATTGAATTTATTTTTATATATAAGTAGTTACCTGTGAATACAAGCACATCTTTTAATTTAGAATTTCGAGAACGAAATTCTTTTATTAGGTGGGTAGGATGTAATACCCCAAAATTTGAGCTACCTGTATTACTCTCTTGAGACTAGTCGTATTGAATAAGTCTACCGAAGTCAATTTTGGACACTAAAATAACCTTCGGTGAACGTAATTTTAAATCCACAAATCCAAATTACATTCGATTTTCGTGATTATTAGTTTTGTAATATTTAGGATTTTTGGAGATTTTTATTACGAGGCCGAAAAATACTCCCAAAATTGTTAATTTAATAATATTAAAATCATCCTTCTAATTATTTCAGAATTTTAGTTCATTTATTCCGGACATCGAAACAACAAACAAATAATTTTGTAGAGTTTTCCTTATCGAGCACTACGTCCTACATAAATTTGGTAATATTTGGAGAACATTACATGGAACCGAAATTATTAAATTATATAATAATAATAATAATAATACTAATAAAATATGAAATAGGAGAGGCGGTTTAACCCGTGCTGTGCTGTCGTGACAAACAAAGGGAGAGTGGCAGCCGGGAGCTAAGTGGCAAAGGAAGAAAGGGGCGGTGTCCGCATGAACATTCAATTGGGAAGAAAAGAAAAAATAAATAAATAAATAAAACGAAAAAAAATAAAACCCAACCCTCTCCCTTATCTCTCTGCCTCACTCTCCCCCTCACTCTCTACTCCCTTTCTCACTCTCTCTGCCTGCACCAATAGAACCGAAGATGGAAAAAAAAAAGAAAATAAAAATAAAAAGAGAATAAAAGAGAAGGAGAAGGAGAAGGAGAAGGAGAAAGGGAAGAAACTTCGAAAAATCGAAAGAGATTAAATGGAATATGATGTAAGTAACACACTTCCTTTCTTCTAATGCACGATCTAATTGATTATTTTTCTTTCAATTATATAATTTTTCTTTTGATTATATTTTCACAGAAGTAATTAAATATTAACCATTTTGTTTAAATTAAGTTTGGATTTGGAGTAGAAATTTTATTTTTGACATGAGAATGCTCCTATTTACAATTATGTTCTTTTCAACAAATTTTGCAAATAGATGAACAAAAAATAAAATAGAAAGGAAAAAAAAAAGAAAGATGAAGAAGAGGAAGAAGCAGAGAGAGAGAGAGAGAGAGAGAGAGAAATCAGAAGGGTTTTGGTCAATTGGGTCGGAAAGGAAAAGAAAAAAAATTAATTATTTGGGCTTAGGCATGGGCCGGGAAGTGAAAGAAAAAAAAATAGAAAAAGAAAAAAAAACTGGGCCTGGCCCAACCCAATAAAAATAAAAATAATAATAAAAGAAAAAAAGAGTAGTGTCCTGGATTGGACTTGGGCCAAAAAAAATAAAAATGAAAAATAAAAATAGTTGGCTTGGGCCTAGACTGGACAGAAAAGAAAAAAGTAAAAATATGATTAGGTAGGAATTTAGTGGGCTTGCACTTGAGAGATTGGACTTGGCTTGGCTTGGATTAATTGGGAATAATTGATAGATAGAAATAATACAGTATTATTATATGATGTACTTAGTTCTCAAATTGGGTTATTGATTAGTATTGAGAATTGAACCAGCTTATTGAAATAATTTTAATGATTTGCATTGTGATATAATTGTGTACTAATATATCATGTGTTAATTTATCATGCTAAAAGTCATGTACTTTGATATTACAAATCATGTGCTATGATACTACATGTCATGTAAAGTCATGGAAATGCAAGCATGTTATTATGAATTGAAAAACAATTAAAGAAGAGAAAGAAAAAGTAAACAAATAAATGTAAAATAAAATTTTCATGTGTATAGTGTAATATGAATACGGAGATGGGAGAAACTATATGATGAATAAGAGTATTACCGTATAAGGATTGATTGTATTGTTAGAGCCGGGATTCTTTTACTATAGCAGCCTGGGTGATTACTGGATCACCAATTGATAATTATTACCCAGAGTGGTATGTCAGTTACTATAATACAGTAAGAAAATTCATTGTAGTGCCTAACGGCATGTCATGGTTCAGCGCCATGAATATTGTGGCCGAGTCCTGCGTATGCACGGACACTTATACGACAATGGAGAATAGCGCTATGTTATCCATTAATGCAGTTTCTACAATTAAATTGGACAGTGACTGAGACCAATAGGATATCGAATTAAATAGATGGAGTAGTTATTGTCATGTTTATGTAGTATTGTCATATTTATTTATTTATACATTTATTTATACTTGCTTTCATATTTAATTTATATGTATACGAACAACACTGACATAAACATGCCCATGCACACTGATATTTATGTACTATGATAGTACACAATTTCTCTTTTTAAATGTGTTACTTGCTAGGTTTAATCTCCTGGGTTTTGAATCCAGATTTGGAAGGTGAAGAAGGGGATCCAGCCTTAGTTGAAGACCCATATTTCGTTGGACAGATCGAGTGACAATAGGCATGCAAAGTACCATCTAGAGAATCTTTGTATATTTTGTTTACTTTTCTTTTTATTTGGGCATTGCTTTCTCTTTTGATTTTTTTTTTGTTCATATTTAAAGCAGTGTGCTATTTTATGTAATTAACTCTTTGTCTAAATAAAATCATTTTAGTTTTAGATATGTTATTTATTCATTTGATTGTGGTAGTTATTCCAAAATCCTGTGACTATTGAGTTGTCCAGTGCAAGTAATAAGTAACGTCCTCCGTTTTAGGAAGCAGCTGAAAAACGGGGGCGTTACAGGCAATTTAGTATATATTTTAATGAACTTCATTATTATTTAGAAATGGCCAATTATGAAGATGATGTGACCCCAAAAAATTATAAAGTTTTTGATATTTTGGCCTGATAGAAATCACAATATATATATATATATATATATATATATATATTGTTATATATATCATGTGCTTTCCAATATGGTCCGTGATCTACTAATTCTTCCGGTGTATACTGTAGTATCAGTGTCTGTTTTTAGTGCAGGTGGTAAAGTGCTCACGGAGTGGAGAAGCTCAATAGTAGTAGACACATTGGAAATGCATGTTTGCTTGAAAAACTGGTTCGATGAAGAAGAAAGAGAATAAGGATCGTCAAACGAAATAGAAATAGAGATCTTACTAGCAAATGAATGAAAATAGATTTTTGTTTTACTTTTCGAATTGTAAATTCTACATTTGTAAATTTTTTAATGTAATTTTTAAAAAAAAATTAATGTAATTTTTTTAACTCATAAATCTCTTGGAAAAAATACTAAGAACAATTGAGGGTGATGGCCAGGATTCTCTCTCCTCTCTTCGGACTTTATATGATTTGAAAAGAGATTTATAGAGCAACTATCGTTTCTTCTTATTAAAACTAATTAAATTAAGATAAATGTTCTCCTAAATTTACTTACTAATTAACTTAATATTTTAAAAAAATTAAAAAACGTGCCGAAACGCCTCGGCCAGGGCATGTGCCCGACGGACCGTGCCGGCGGGTCTACGCCCAGGCCTACGCCCGGGTGGCACGGCACGTCCATGCCTGGCGCAGACCGTGCTCGGCACTACACTTCGTAATAATTTTTAATGATAAACAGTGCGTGACATGTCTCTTCAAAAATCTCCATCATGAGACTCATGCTCTTTAACTTGATAGCTGGCATATTAAATTGCATAGTTAATGCTTTTGCATTCTTCGAAGCAACAGTAAGTGAGAATATTAATAACTCAGATTAAAGTACTTAACTGACGAGCCCAGTCCCGCATAAGAAGATATCCATTAAGAGTGTGTTTGGCTATTGGAAATAGTGGAAGTAAGGAAAAATTAAAAAGTAACTTCAAAAATGGAAGTAGAAGAAGAAAGCTCCTATTGTGATTGTTTGCTAACTTTTGGAAGAAAAAGTATATTAGAAGGTGATGTGAGTATTATTTAATTGATTAAATAAAGTAACACTTATATAACTTTATTTGTTTTATCTGTATAAAAGTATAACTTTTGAATGGTAATGATGCCATATAAATAAAAATATATTTTTGGTTTGTTCCTTTACTTCCTAATGCTCTTCCAAGCCAAAAGGTGATGAAGAAAATATTGAAAGTGAGGTGTCACGTAAGTACTAACTCAACATAAAAGAAGTAATTTACAATTTCTTTTTAGCCAAGCAAACGCTCGAAATAGTGGAAGTAATTTTACTTCAACTATTTCTATTCTACTTTCATACAAACTGTAGAATGGTAAAAAGTAAATGAAAACCCCATATGTGAGGCTAGCAGTTGGATTTACATTAAATAATATCTAATTGTTAGATATCAGATTTGGTTTTAAATCGGATATCCAAATCTTATCTTAATATGCTTGACCCTGATTGCGGGTATCTCAATCATAACCAAATACATTATTAGGTCAGAGATTTTGTCAAATCTTCCAAATCATGATATAATGAACTATAGATTTCTAAATCTATCTAAAATGGAAATAAATATTTGATCTTATTTATAAGAGAGATGAGATTTCCATTTTCATCTATAAGTCAAGTAATTTAACAACTTCATGCCTATAAATATGTATCAAGAGAATTGTTAAAGCCACCTTTGGAAGAACTAGTGTCATTTTGAGGTGCTCTTGAATGCGATTGATGTGCTCTTGAGTGCGTATAAGCTGGTCATCCGGTCAGTTTCATGTGCTCAGATGCGTTCAAGAAATCAATTTTACGTGCTCAGGTGCAATCAAGCAAGTTCAATAAATCAAGTAAGGAGACCGTCCCAATGCTATTTTCTTTCCATCTCTATCAAATCCTCAACAGAGTTCACGAGCTAGATTCTATCGTTACTATAAGAACCTACAAATTTTTGTAAATAGAGAGATATCATATAAATCCTCTGTTTTTTCTTTTCTTTTTTCTCGTTATAATTTTGAAAATCATTATAATTTGAAAATCGATAGCAATGAAAGAAAGTGAAACAAACTTGCTCTCATAGTGAGAGACCTTTCCCCTTGTGTAACGATACTCAAAATGAGAGCAACGACTAAGACTTGACCAGTAACATAAGCTTGTGACTTTACAGAGAAAGAAACTCCCGATAATCGAAAGTTTTGAGAGTTTAAGGCACACCAATTGTACATCGCTTTGCTGAACAAATCTGGCTCAAACTAAATAAAAGATCAAGACGGACTAAAGAGCCACAAGGCCAGAGTTGCGTAGAACACAGGGCACAGCTAAGCTCATCCACATTGGCTCAACGTTAAAAGCTCTGGGACCACAAGACGACCCAACACAGTTGCTGTTAAAACTGACTCTGCTCAGAATCCTTCTCAGCGACCTCGACGAAAAATCAATTTTTTTTGCCCTAACCGTAAGTTCTCGGACGGGCCATGTCGCTGCACCTCCTCTTCGAACGGCCTCGACGAGATCGGCTACGACACCGAGGCCATCAAAAACTCTATCCTTGACCTCACTCACTTCGACAAGATCGTCAAGTTCGAAGCTTTCCACCATTTCGCTTCTGCCCTTGACGCCCTCAACCAGTGCAACGCCCTTTCTGCGGGGATTATGACCGAAAAACTAGGGAATTTTCTGAGTGTGAATTTGCTCAAGGCGAAGGATGGGAAGAAGGCCAAGTTTAGTTAGGAAGTGGCTGAGTCGAAGGCGGGGTCTCAGATTCTCGAGGTCCCGTGCCAGTGCAATGAGTTGTTTAGGGGTGATACATTGCATTTCGAGTGATTCAGTAGGGATATCAAGCCCACAGATTTGGAGAAGGCGCAGCTGGGGTTTGGGCACAGTTACAACAGGGCGAAGGTGAAGTTCAGTGTGAACCGAGTGGATGACATGGTGATTCAAGCTATATTTCTGCTTGATACGCTGGATAAGGATATTAGAGCTCCTTCTCCATGAGGGTCTGAGAGTGGTACTCATGGCATCTCCCAGAGCTCATAAAGATTATCAATAACAATCACTCATATGCCAAAGTTGCGATGCTTGTGCCGGACAAGTCAGAACTATCTGAAGATCGTATTCCACAATTATCAGATATTCTCTCGGCGACGAGGACAAAGCGAAGGAAATTGTTTGCTCAGAGAGTTTTTGATCTTTCTGAATACAGAGAAGGAGCACAATAAGCATGTGCAGTCTCTGCGGCAACTGCTGCGGCTGCCAATGCGGTTGAGGTGGTAAAGCTCACCGCGCCGTCGGCAACCCAGATGAGATCGTGGAGCTGTTTCTAAAGTTGTTCGGTCAGCCATCAGCGATGCTGGTCCCCGCCAGATCCGCACCTTCGAGACGTCTGGAACCCTAAAGATTGGTGTCCTGCTCTCCGGCGGCCACAATGTGATCTCCGGGATCTTCAATTACTTGCATGATAAGGCAAAGGGATCCATGATTTAGAACGGATCGCGGATGCGTTTATGAGCTGATTCGAAAAAACAAAAACAAAATAAAAGAAAGTGATGACGGCTCAGTTTAGAAACTAATGATGACGGTCCAGTTTAGAAACAAACTAGTTGTAAGCAAATTTTATTTTTATTTCTGTTTTTTTAGTTGGATTAGGATTTCTGTCTTTAAGTTGGATTAGGGTTTCCGTCTTTAAGTTGGATTAGGGTTTCATATTTGGGTCTATAAATATGGTTGTTTTTCATTGTTGAGAGATCATCAAATTATATAAAATTTATATATTTCTCTACAATTGTGAATTTCAGAAGTGAAACTTTGTCTATCTTTTCTGAAAATAATCGTTGATTATTTTCGATCCTTTTCTACGCTAACTCGCTGCGTTAGGTGGTATCAGAGACAGGTTACAGTTCAGACCACAATGGCCAGTTTAGGAAGCGGTCATGTCCAGAACGTTGTTTAGGATGTAGAAGCCTTGCGAACCAGAATAGAGGCTCAAGAGGCGGCAGTCAGAACCTTGGAGCAGAATTTTGATCAGAGATTCCGACGTATGGAACGACGCTTTGAAGATTTGATCGACAAATTTGATGCCCTGAGAAACGATGACAACAGAAACGACAATGGTGGTAGGTTGCGACCAAGAGAAAGGAATGCTCAAGGCGAGCCTGTTAATAATCGTGGGCAACCAGCCTATGATGAATCAGATGACGAAGAAGATTTGGTATTGAATGAAGATCGAAACAGACATACCAGATAAGGAAGAGGTGGCGGCAATGGTAGGTTTGATAATTATGATTTCGGTTATGGTGATAATGGTGATTTTAAATTAAAAGTGGATATTCCTAGTTTTAAGGGGAACTTGAATATTGAAAATTTTATTGATTGGATTGCTGAAATTGATCGATTCTTTGAGTATATGGAAATTCCACAGGAGAAAAGGGTGAAACTGATAGCCTGCAGATTGAAGGGAGGAGCTTCTGCATGGTGGGAGAGGTTGCAGAATAGGAGGTATCGAAAAGGAAAGCAGCCTGTCAGAACGTAGTACAGAATGAAACAGTTTCTGCAGAGAGATTTTCTGCCACCAGATTATGAGCAGATTTTGTTCCAGCAGTACCAAAGATGTCACCAGGACCAGAAAACTGTCCATGAGTATACTGCAGAATTTATGAGGTTAGCTGAAAGGAATGATTTGCGAGAGAGTGAAGGACAGCAGGTGGCTCGGTATTTAGATGGATTGAAAGCTCAGATTAGAGACAAAATTGGGGTTCAAGTATTGCGAAATTTAAATGAAGCCAAGAACATGGCTGTTAAAGCTGAACTGATGATGCAAGAGAAGGGTGGAGGCAGGTTTGATTCTAACAGGCGTACATACGGGAATGATAATTTTCAGAAGAGTTCTGCAGACAGAACTAATTCTGTCCAAGAGTTGTAGAGTCGTAACGAGCGGAAAGATGATAAGGAGGCTGGAAAGAAAGTGGCTGTAACTAAGGAGGGTCAGAAATCAACCAATCCTTATGCGAAACCTATGCTTGGGAAGTGTTTCAGATGTAACCAGCCTGGTCACAGATCTAATGAATGTCCTAACAGAAAACCAGTTAATATGGTTGAAAGGGACGATAATGAAGTCTGTTGTGAACCTGATGAGGATGATGATACATATGAGGAGTATGATGAGAGTGATGAGCAGGCTTATGTGATCAGAAAATTGATGCTAACGCCTAAGCAAGAGGACAACACTCAAAGACATCAGTTGTTTCGCACTAGATGTACTATTAATGGTCGTGTGTTTGATTTAATCATTGATAGTGACAGTTGTGAGAATATCATTAGTAGAGAGGCTGTGGAGGCATTGCATTTATCTGTAGAAAAGCATCCGCATCCGAATTCTATTGGATGGATTAAAGCAGCAGAGAAAATTCAGGTGAAGGAGCGTTGTAAGGTACCTTTTTCCATTGGTAAATATAGGGATAAGGTATATTGTGATATTGTAGATATGGATGCATGTCATCTTTTATTTGGTAGACCTTGGCAATTTGATATGAATGCACAGCATGCTGGTAAAGATAATGTGTATAGTTTAGAGAAAGATGGGGTGAAGTTTACATTTCTTCTTCTAAAGGCAAGCAACCGTTCTAAAGCTTCTAAAGTGGAGGGACGATCTTTCCTAACTATTACACAGACTGAACAGGAAATGGAGGATGCAATTAGAGAGTTACAGATTGTGCATGCTTTAATTGTAAAGCAAATTACAACAGTTGGTGATGAGCAGATGAATGAGGAGATGGCAGAAAAGGTGAAGCCTTTGTTAGAGGAGTTTAAGGAAATTATACCAGAAGAATTACCTGATGGCTTACCTCCTATGAGGGATATCCAGCACCATATTGATTTGATTCCTGGAGCTAGTTTGCCTAATCTGCCACATTATAGAATGAGTCCGAAAGAGAGTGAAATTTTGCAAGAAAAAGTACAGGAGTTGTTGCAGAAGGGATATATTAGGGAGAGCATGAGTCCATGTGCTGTTCCTGCATTATTGACACCTAAGAAAGATGGAAGTTGGAGGATGTGTGTTGACAGTAGGGCAATTAATAAAATTACAATTTGGTACAAGTTTCCTATTCCTCGGTTGGAAGACATGCTAGATAGACTGAGTGGAGCACAAGTGTTCAGCAAAATTGATTTGCGAAGCGGGTATCATCAGATTCGAATTAGGCCTGGTGATGAGTGGAAGACAGCCTTCAAGACAAAGGAGGGACTTTATGAGTGGCTAGTTATGTCATTCGGGTTGTCAAATGCTCCTAGTACTTTTATGTGAATCATGAACCAGGTACTAAAACCTTTTATTGGCAGATTTGTTGTGGTTTATTTCGATGATATTCTGATTTATAGTAGATCAGATGAAGAGCATTTTGTGCATTTGAGGGAAGTGCTAACTGTTTTGCAAGAAAATAAATTATATGTGAATTTAAAAAAGTACAGTTTTATGGTCGGGAAATTGTTATTTCTTGGCTTTGTAGTTAGTGCTGAAGGTATTCAAGTTGATGAGAAAAAGGTCAAGGCAATTAAGGAGTGGCCAGCTCCTAAAACGGTGACTGACTTGAGGAGTTTTCTTGGGTTGGCTAGTTTTTATAGAAGGTTTATTCGACATTTCAGTACTGTAGCTCTCCTCTTACTGAGTGTTTAAAGAAAGGAAAATTTCAATGGTGTGATGAAACGGAGTCGAGCTTTACAGTGTTGAAGGAAAAGTTGTGTTCTGCCCCAGTTTTAGCATTACCAGATTTTGATAAATTGTTTGAAGTAGATTGTGATGCGAGTGGGGTAGGGATTGGAGTAGTTTTATCCCAAGAAAAGAGGCCTGTTGCATTCTTTAGTGAGAAATTATGTGAAGCTAGACGAAATTGGAGCACTTATGATAAGGAGTTCTATTCTGTTGTACGCGCCTTACGAACATGGGAGCATTATTTGATTGGTAGAGAATTTATTTTGTATTCAGATTGTGATGCTTTGAAACATTTAAATAACCAGACCAGAATTAGCAAAGATATGCATGCAAGGTGGGTTCAGTTTTTATAGAAATTCCCATTTAAATTGAGGCATAAGGCGGGTGTGCAAAATAAAGTAGCTGATGCATTAAGTAGGAGAGCTACTTTGTTAGTGACATTAAGTAATGAGATTGTAGGGTTCGAGCACTTGAAGGAGTTATATGAGGCGGATGAAAATTTTAAAGAGATTTGGGAAAAATGCAGTAGTAAACAGCCTTGTGCAGATTTTCACATTCATGATGGGTTCTTAATGAGAGATAATCAGGTTTGTATTCCTCAGTCTTTTTTGAGTGAGAAAGTCATTCGTGATTTGCATGGTGGTGGTCTAGCTGGTCATTTGGGTAGAGACAAGACTATTGCTGCTGTTAGTGAGCGATTTTATTGGCCTTATTTGCGTAGAGATGTGGGAAAAGTGGTACAAAGATGCTATGTATGTCAGACAGCAAAGGGTCAATCGCAAAATACTGGATTCTATATATTTTTGCCTGTTCCTGACAATATTTGGGAGGATTTGTCCATGGATTTTGTGCTTGGACTACCCCGTACTCAGCGGGGAGTCGATTCTGTTTTTGTTGTTGTTGACAGATTTTCAAAGATGGCGTATTTTATTCCTTGCAAAAAAGTTGCAGATGCTCAAAGCATAGCCAAGTTGTTCTTTAAAGAAGTTGTGCGTTTGCATGGGGTCCCAAAGTCAATTATATCTGATCGTGACAGTAAGTTCCTTAGTCATTTTTGGCGAACTCTTTGACATATATTCGATTCTTCTTTAAATTACAGCAGTACTACCCATCCTCAGACAGACGGTCAAA
The DNA here is from genome assembly GCA_036321105.1 of Dracaena cambodiana. Classification (NCBI taxonomy): domain Eukaryota; kingdom Viridiplantae; phylum Streptophyta; class Magnoliopsida; order Asparagales; family Asparagaceae; genus Dracaena; species Dracaena cambodiana. The sequence continues at coordinate 40,821,085 of JAYEPQ010000007.1, forward strand.
CTGAAGCCAAGAATAGGACTTTGGGAAATTTGATTCACAGCATTTGCAGAGACAAACCAAAGTAGTGGGATGTTGCATTGGCGCAGGCAAAATTTGCATACAACAGTGTTGTTCATAGGACAACCGGAAAGTCACCTTTTTCAGTTGTCTACACTAAAACGCCTCAACATGCATTGGACTTGATTCAGCTGCCTAAAGAAACAGATAATAGCATTGCAGCGAAGCATATGGCGGAGCAGTGGCAATCTGTTAAAGAAGAAGTCAAGCAGAAAATTGAGCAGTCTAATGCAAAGTATAAGAAGGCAGCAGATAGGTATCGCAGAGGTCAGATTTTTGTAGTAGGGGATCAAGTGATGGTGTTCCTCCGCAGAGAAAGATTTCCAGTTGGCAAGTATAGCAAGTTGCAGTCCAAGAAATATGGGCCATATCCAATTGAGAAGAAAATTAATGATAATGCCTATGTTGTTGGATTGCCTAATAGTATGGGAATATCCAAGACATTTAATGTGGCGGATATTTATCCATTCTATCCAGATGATGAACCGCTATATCCGGAAAACTCGAGGTCGAGTTTTTCTCAGGTGGGAGAGAATGATGTAGAACGGGTCGCGGATGCGTTTATGAGCTGATTCGAAAAAACGAAAACAAAATAAAGGAAAGTGATGACGGCCCAGTTTAGAAACTAATGATGATGGCCCAGTTTAAAAACAAACTAGTTGTAAGCAAATTTTATTTTTATTTCTGTTTTTTTAGTTGGATTAGGATTTCCGTATTTAAGTTGGATTAGGGTTTCCGTCTTTAAGTTGGATTGGGGTTTCATGTTTGGATCTATAAATATGGTTGTTTTTCATTGTTGAGAGAACATCAAATTATATAAAATTTATATATTTCTCTACAATTGTGAGTTTCAGAGATGAAACTTTGTCTATCTTTTCTGAGAATAATCGTTGATTATTTTCGATCCTTTTCTACGCTAACTCGCTGCGTCAATCCACCACGATGTGCAGGTTCAAGGGAGGCCCAGCGGGGATCATGAAGTGCAAATACGCTGAGCTCTCGCCTGAATTCATCTATCCTTACAGGAATCAGGGTGGATTTGATATGATCTGTAGTGGGAGGGACAAGATTGAAACTGCAGAACAGTTTAAACATGCATGCTGAAGACACTGCAAAGGAACTCGACCAGGATGGACTTCTTGTTATTGGTGGAGATGACTCCAACACAAACGCATGCCTTCTCGCTGAAAACGTCTGGGCAAAGAATATTAAAACTCGGGTTATTCAATGGAGATTTTGAAGTGCAAGGAGGTTCCAACAAGTTTTGGGTTTGACACAGTTTGCAAAATATATGCTGAAATGATTGGGAATGTCATGATGGATGTTCGTACAACCGGAAAAGACTATCAAGCTTATAAGGCGTGCTGCTTCTCACATCACGTTGGAGTGTGCTTTGCAAACACATCCAAATATTACCAACAAAGGGACCCTCAAGAAGGAGCAAGAGGACCTCCTTAAGAAGAAGCACACCATCTCCGTCCACATCGAGAAGCCTCGGCAGCCCCTCTCTGCTGCCCTCCAAGAAGAGCTCTCTCGTTTCTCGTCTCCACCGCTCTCGTTGCCAACGAGAGGACTACGAACTCTTTGAGTTGACTTGTGATGGGGCCAGTACGATCATTCATCGGGCCAGGTGCATCCCTTTCAATGAGATCGGTGCGGTCAAGATTTTCGATGTCGAGAGGAACAACAATCAGACTATGATTTCTCGAGAAGCTCATGTTCTGATTTTGATTATGTTGACAAATTTTTTAAAAAGAAATCAAAAGGGATACTTTTATAGAGTCAAAACGGCAAAGGTTATATTTGCCCTTTACAATATCAAGAGACTAGAATTTTCCAAATATAAATAAACGTGGACCTCTAAGGGTCACATTTTGCCCTTACAACATCAAAAAACAAAAGATCGCTCCAAATACAAATAAACGTGGATCTTTTAAGGTCGCGTTTTGTTCTTACAGCATCTAGAGACAAAAGATCTCTCCAAATATAAATAAACATGATCATTAGAAACTTTGAAAATAGTTAAGGAGTTAAAATGCGGATTTTCATCCAGAGAGACCCATATTTTAAGCTAAATGGCTAAAAAAACTTATATTTTGAGCTAAGTGGAGCTTAGGTCTTATTTTGATATTAAAAACCATAAAAAGTTATGGTTGTTCCTAGTTAGCCTCAAACATGAGCCCGTTATAGTCACGTTTTAGAGTTGAAAGCCATCTTAACTCGAAAACAATTTAACCCGTGTTTCAAAAACTTTAAACACAGAATCGTGTTTTAATTCCAAAATCTTAAAAAATGAAAATTATCCTCATTTAAATACAAATTCATATTTAATCAAGCAAAACATGTTGTTAAGAAAAAAATGTAGATGATCGAAACAGAGAGATCCGCAATCTGAATTCTGATTTAAATATACATATAGCTAAAACACGGACCCCCATTAAATCGCATTTTCTTTTCAAAACCTTAAAAGATAAAAACTATCATCATTTGCACCCAAACGTGGGTCTGAGCATGGCACATTAACCGTGAAAAGGTAAAATGCAGATCTAAAGGCTGAGATACGCATTTTAGTTATAATACAGAGGATTAAAAATTGTGGTTATGAATCCAACAGATTAAAAACATAAAATTAATACTTAATTAAAGGGGCTATTAATTGGACAATTATACCTATTCAAAAACCTCTAAACCTTTATAAATAACCAAGTTTTGGATTGAAAAAAGGTTGAATTATCTCCACTTTGAACACTTGTGCTAAAAACTAGAGTTCTTCTTCCTTAGAGCTTTTCAAAGGCTGCCAACTCAAGAGTTCGTGTTCGGATCGTCAACTAAGAAAAAGATCGTCCTCTACGACTACAAGAGAATATCAGTTTTAAACAAAGAGAATAATTTTTTCCTCATCTTTTGTAAAACGGAAAACCATTCTTATTGTAATTCTCTTCGAGTTACAATAAAATTTTAATTTTATGGAAAACAAAAGATTGGCGCCTTCGTTGGAGAGTCTTATCATCTCCGATAATACGACTGTAGCCCAATCCAACAAGGTCCTTATTGGTACTATAGTTGAATCACTTGTCATCGAATTCAACCAAGTGAAGTAGAAAGAGTTTCTCTCTTCTGACTTTACGAGCCCAAGATCTCTGTTGAAATACTGCAAGATCTTAACAAACTTAGTTTCTAATGAGACTCAAAAGACTACAATTCAAAGTGAATTTCCTAAGGACTCTTAAGCTCTTTCTGGTCTAAAAGGGGAATTTTTTTTTTCGTTAAACACAAGGCTCAGGGTTAGTGTCACCCAAGATCCATACTGATCTCAAGGAGATGGATCGGAATCCCGGTGACAATAAAGGGAAATGATCATTATCTAATCTGCAATGAGATAATTCTAAAGAGATACTTCCTCTCACCCGCACCATGAATATGAACCTAAGGAGAAGCAAAGCCCGCGCCTTCCGCAAGACCATAAAAAAACCAACTACTGTTGAACACACGAAACTCCAGTTCGTGTATGGTGACTGCCGAGCAAAGTGACGGTCCCCAATAAAAAGCTGAATCAAGATGCGGATGGGTTCATTCACATTTTTCACAAGAAATGCCGATCGCCTACCAAGTTCATTTTTGATACAAAATGTGGATCATGCATCCGCGTTCCACAAGCCAAATGCGGGCCTCAAGCTCGCATTTCAGAGACTAAACACGGACCTCATGGTTGCGTTTCTAAAACTAAATGTAGGTCTCACACCCACGTTTTTGAACCCAGACTGGATCTCACATTCACATTTTAAATGACAAATGCGGGTCTCACACCTGCGTTTCTATAAAAAACTTAGCCTCTAACGCTTATGGACTTTCAGTTCTAGTCACTCCAGTTTTATCAGAAGCTCATTCTCTAGCTGCACTGGCTAAAGTGAAGCTTGCTTCGACAATCTTCAATGGGGTAGGTTCTCATACCCCAAAAAATTTATTCAGAAGGGATATTGCCTCTGTCAATAATCCCACGAGTTTTAATGCATGGGATCTTAGGGATTTTCTCAATCAAAAAAGAGAAAAATCCCAATTTTTTCCACTATCATTGTGAACAGTTGATCAATTCAGTGCTCTCATATTACCACTGTATGACTCAAGCTAAGCCATCTGTCTTCAACAGACTCACGTTGGCTCCAGTACAAACTTCAAAGCGAAGATGACGCAATGAAAAACAAGAGATCTCATAACCAGAATACTCTGAAGTTTCATGCAATATAATAACTTTAGGGAAGGAGAAAAAGAAAACCAAGAAGCCCTCTCGATCAAACTCTTCGGACTCTAAACATTCCTCTGGCTTGAAGGGGGTGTTCAGTGAAATTCATGGTGTTTTTCAAAATACCCGAATTCAAAAAGGAGTTACAGTGCCCCTGGACTATCAGAAGCTAGTTGGAATTTCCTCTGACAAAGAAGAGGGAACAAACTCAGCTGTAATAGAATCTCAAACTTCTAACTCATTTTTAGAGGATACTGCCTCTGCATACATGGCACAAGGAAATCCGAAAGAGTTCAAGAAGAGAATGGATAAGCACGAAAAGATCTTTCATAAATAATAAGAGTCCATAAATGAGATCAGAGAGAAACTTCAGTTCCTGGTCAAAGAATAGACGAAGAAGAAAGGAGAATCTCCTTCCTGAGGTTCCTGCATCCTGAGAAAGGATAAAGGAAAAAGAAAAGAAAACAAGCCTCACACTCCTCATGGGAGCACTGGTGGTGAAGAACACAAAGAATATGACAACTATTCTGAATTCTCCCATCACCAATCTAAGAATTCAGATTAAAACGGCAACCCACATGCTGCACTCATGGAGAGTTTCCAGAACCAGCTTAACGCCCTTGTCCACAAGAATGACCTATAAGAACAGGCGGTCATAAGGCCTTATCCAGTAGAATGAGAGAGAATACTATTCTCAGATCATTACAAATCTTTGAAGCTTAATTCTTTTGATAGTAAATGATCGCCAAATCAATATCTTTATTACTTCAAATTGCAGACTGGACATTTGGCTGGGAATGATCCTATTATCAACAAGTTTTTGTTAGCACCCTCACGGGTTTAACATTTGAATGGTTCCGTAGATTTGAACCATGAACCGTCAACTTGTGGATTGATATAGAGAAGGCCTTTTTGGCCAGGTTCTTTGAGGATGATATGGAGATTTCATTGCTAGTAGTCCTTGCTACAAAGCTAAAGAAAAGGGACTTAGTTCGTGACTTTACTAAAAGATTCTGCAATATTTCTTTACGATGTCCGCATGGAATGACACAAAAATCTTTAGTGAAAACCTGCAAACACAACATATCAGTGAAAGTTCTTGCTAGGATGGGGATAGTAAAGTCCATCACTTGGAAGAAATTAGCTACATAGGCTTAAGAAGCTAAAGAAATGGCACAATGGCTTGAGGCCAAAGAAGGAGAAAAACCAAGAAGAAATAATTTAGGAGCACCTCAGTCATCCCGACGAAAAGGAAAAGAGGCAATGGCAGTGGATGCTTTAGATCCAACCAAGCCTCTTCCTATGAGAACTCCCTCATCAAGAGTTCCTCAGAAGCAATATTCTTTCAAGGATGGGCATACTATCACAATCTTCAACTTGCTCATGAAAAAGAATATATTAAAGTTACTAGAAGCCAAGCGCCTTGAAGAATTAGGAAAGGTTGATGATCCCAACTACTGTCTATACCATAGTATTTGATGAGTGCCATATATTGTATATTTATAACCTTCATATTACCTATTTTTGTATATAAATAATACTACTCAGGTATTGTTAGTGTGTTTTTCAGAAATTTTATTCGTACAAGGAGATGGCATGAAATCAGAGTTGGAGTCGGAAATCAGAGTCCAAAAAGTTTTTAAAGTGAGCAAAACTACGAGACTACGATGCTTTAGAGACTCAAAGTCAAATACAGTCAATAAAATTAAATGTACAAGACAATACGTTCATGAAGAAAAAATTTCATAATGTTTTGGCTTACTTGAGCCACTATTTAGAGTTTTAGACAGCCAATTAGCGGCCCAACGTGGGCTCCATGCATCGAGTTTTCTCCCATAGCTTCTTTGTAATTTTCTAGGTTTTCAGTACTGTTAGAATTAGGGTTTGATTTCCGAAGCCTATATATTGGCCGTATCCTTGTATTCAAAAAAAAATCCTGAAGTTTTCTACTCGTTTTTAAATCAATAAAATTAGGGTTTTGCTGAATGGGTGGCTTCCACAATACCGTGCTCCAGAGGTAAGCCATTATTTTTAATTCTTTATTTCCTTTCTAGATAGATTTAATTGCTTTCTAGTATAGATTTATTCGCTTTCTAGATTAGATTTTATTTGCGTTCATGAATAAAAATTTGATTTTGTTTATTAAAAATATGAGTAGCTAATTAGTTTAGCTCTAGGATGTAGATGAAGCTAGAATCCACCATGTAATTGCTTTCTAATATTTTTCTTATTAAATAAAATTAATAAAGACATAATTTTTCTTTAAAAAGATTAAAATACAAGAACTCGAAGATTAAAACTTTGATAGGTTATACTTAAATTAGGTTTCTTGATTGCCTATGCTTAGTTAGGATTTGGGGTTGTTGATTTTATCTTTTTCATTGAATTATCTAAAGATTTAGTTTGTTTTTATGAAAATGTAGTATTTTTGATGAGTTATACTTGCACACCACTTGATAGCTCATACTTAGGACACTTTACATAAAAAATTAAACTAAAAAAATTGATTTTTTATGATAGAAAAACTAATAGAAGTAAGAACATGGTTGGAAATTAGTGGATTTTAAATCCTAGGCTATTTATATTAACTCAACTTCAAAATAGAATCTTTGGTTAGTCCGTTAGACTAAGGAAAGAGTAAGGAACGCAAAAATATCTTAGATCCCTTTGGGACGACCTGTACAGCACTACACCGATACTGTGCGCTTGCAGTAAATATCACATTAAGTTTTTGGCGCCGTTGCCGAGAATCGACGGTGTTTTTCTTGCTTTTTCTGACGTTTTACGAGATTAACAGTGTGCATTGAGTGTGCAGGGATAATAAAGTGCAGATACAGGAAATTAAACAGGACCAAATAAGCATTGGGAGTGCAATGAAGCAAGTAGAGTCCAAGACTCCCTGCTTTGGCCGCTAATCAACGGCATAAACCGCTATTTGGTAGTACTTCAGGTACAAAACCCCACAAAACTTTCCTGATATCTGCATTTTGTGTGCCTGATTCTGCAAAAAAATATAAAAAAAAAAGAAACAGTAGGAATCACATTTTTATTTGATCATATCTATTCCACCGTTTTATCTCTCCACTACACCCCACTTCTTTCATTAGTTTAGGAAATTCACGCATACACTCACGGTCATTGGTTCATGCCACATTGGATCCGTGATCAATTTGGTCGACTTGTGAGATCAGATTTGTTCATGGGAGCCAAGATGGACCAACCGATCTCGATCCTTCAGGATCGATGTTACCCATTGCGCACATCACTTCCATCATGCATAAAACTTCCACACGCAGCGGGTAATCACTATGAGTTGAAGCCGCAGTCATTAGTATGCTTCCTAATTTCACTGGTTCTGATTTAGAAGATGCATATCTATTTATCAGTGAATTTCAGGAAGTATGCGTGATAATAAAACTGCAACACTTATTGGAGGACGCAATTAAGCTCCGCTTCATCCCCTTTGCACTTAAGGATAATGCCAAGAAGTGGTTGTAAAGTATGCCTACTGATTCAATCACTACTTAGGATGAATTCGTTACGGTATTTCTTAAGAAGTATCATCCCATGCATAAGACGGTAAGGATACGAAATCAAATCAATCAATTCCGTCAAGTGCCAGGAGAACACTTCTGGAAATACTTAGAACGGTTTAAAGACCTTTTAGCTCAGTGCCCCCACCATGCGATAGAAAAGTAGCGGTTATGTCAAATCGTGTACGAAGGACTCGATTACATATCCAAAACTCTTCTTGAATCCATGTGTTAGGGGGAGTTTATGAGGAAAAACGAGGATGAAGCATGGGACTTTCTTGAGGACCTATCGTGGAAGACTATGCAGTGGGAGAGTCCCGCTGAGAAGTCCAGTGCATCAACTTCTGCACATAAGGGTGGGATTCATAGTGTCGACAGCTTTATAGCTGCCGAAGCTAAGATGACAGCCCTTGTGAGGAGAATTGAGGCACTAGAGACTCCTAGTGCTCCATCAGTGGGTCAAGTAAATCAAATTTAAGTTCCCATATGCTTTAATTGCGAAACTCCGAATCATGTTATGGAGGAGTGTCCATTATTAATGAATCCCATGGGTCACACACTTGAGCAGGCTAACGCCTTATATCAACAACCCATGAACAATCCTTACGCTCCTACATACAATCCTGGTTGGAGGAATCATCTAAATCTATCATGGGTTAAGGGCAATATCAGGGGGCTCCTAACCCTAACATGCAGCCTCCAGCCACTGGTCAGTTTCCAAGACCAAATGTGGGTGCTTATTAATACCAAAACGCTTCAAATTATGGGAACAACCAGAATAAACCACCTGTACCAAACCACTCACATCCACAACAGGGGTCTAATATTGATCAAGAAAAGTGACTTCAGTCACTTGAGAAGCACGTTGAAAATCTTCTCAAGTCTCATTCCAAATTTGACACGCATATGTCCAATCTTGACACACACATGCAAAATCTTATGAAAATGTCAACTGATTTTATTCAAAGTACATATCAGCAACTGCTCGTGAACTCTCAATCTATAAAGAATATAGAGTAGCAGTTGGACAATTAGCGAGTCAGATGAGTGAACGTGGCCAAGGTACCTTTCCAAGTCAACCCATACGAACTCTAATGCCAGTTCCTCAAACTCCAATCAGTCGCATGTCCACCAATGCAATACCATTCACACGCTTAGATCTGGCAAGCAAGTGGACAATAATGTAGCCATGCCACCTGATCCCACTCCTACTATCTCGCAGGCTACATCATCTCTTCCATCTCTTTCTCCATGACCATCTCCATCACCTCAATTACAGTCACATGATCATTTAGAAGAACCTGTTCCTAAGCCGAAAGCACCATATCCCAATCGGCTTAGGAAACCTTCACCGCAAGTAGAAAAGATTCTTGAAATATTTCAGCAGGTGAAGGTTAATATTCTACTCATTGACATTATACAACAGGTTCCTACTTATGCTAAGTTCCTCAAGGTTTTGTGTACTAAGAAACGAGCAAGAAACATTCATGAGAAAGTTTTTCTTGCTGCAAATATATCGTAAATCCTCCCTAACTCCTTGCCTATCAAGTACAAAGATCCAGATTCCCCTACAATCCCATGCACCATTGGAAACACTACATTTGATAGGGCATTGCTTAATTAGGGGCAAGTGTCAACTTACTTCCTTACACTGTTTATCAGCAACTGGGGTTAGGAAAACTTCAACCTACCAAGGTCACATTACAGCTAGCTGATCGTTCGATCAAGAGACCACTTGGTATGGTTGAAAATGTGCTCATTAAGGTCGGCGAGTTTATCTTTCCTGTAGACTTTATTGTCTTATAAACTGAGCCGATCTCCAATCCACGGAATCAAATTCCCGTTATCTTGGATAGACCATTCCTTACAACATCAAATGCATTAATTGATTGTAGGAGTGGGCTCATGAAGTTATCGTTTGGGAATATGACTGTGGCATTGAACATATTTAATATGGATGAGCACGCAACGAGCTCCCTCATTGAGGTCAACATGATTCACGGTTTGCACTCTCATTCGACCTCTTGCACTGATAATGAACCCTCATTTGAGCAAATATTCAAAGATGAGCTCATACTATTAGAAGAATTGACACATACTGATTTTATATATGATGATACTAGTGCAAGTGTGCCATTGAATTATGAGCAAACTTTTGAAGATTTGTTTGCAGAGGAGCTCGCATTACTTCATTAGTTAGAAGAGCCACCACCACGTTCACTTGATTATATTACACTCTTCTCACCTTATGATATTTCTACATGTATGCTTGTTACTAACGATAATTGGCAGGTTTATAATAAAGAATTCCAATTGTTAATGCTTACATGTGGACAAAGAAAAAGCGAGGACGACATAAGAAGCAGACAGGTAATTTCGTGACTTATAAGAAGTTGATGAGATATAATAATGTACCCCTTCACGTTTAAAACGCACACACTTTGAAAGTCGGAAGCGATCGAGAGGTCGTAACCGCTCTCCATGCGTTAATAGGGTGATGATATTGAAATCGTAACTTTTACAACTCTCATTATTTGTATAGTATTTGTATAATAGCTTTCATATTTATTTTACCACACCTGGTTTGTGTATGAGGGCATACACAAGTTTAGGTGTGGGCGTAGTAGTTTTTAGGAGATTTTTATTTTTTAGGATTTTTAGGATTTTATTTTTATTTGTAGGATATTTTTTTTAGATTTTTGGGTTTCTTTGTTTTACACTTTGGGAGTTTTTAGGGTAACTTTGAAAAAAAAAAATTTGAAAAAAAAACTTGTTTTCATCAATTGGTCAACCTAATTACAGATAAAGGAACAAATTTAGATTTAAAATTAGATAGGAGAGTAGATTGGATTATACACTTTGAATTTTATGAAAAAAATCAAAATCCGAAAAATAAATATTGCTAACAGTAGTTTTGAAGTAAGTATACATCTATTTTTCACTTCACAATAGTTTATTAGGTTAAAGACAAAGATGATAACGATTGAGTAAGTTTTCTCTATCTAAATAAAAAAGAGAGAAAAAATAGAAAAAAAGAAAAAAAAAGGTGAGAATAAAATAATGGGGTGAGCCTTGTATTAAGGCAATAGTCTCGAGAGTGATAAAATAATAGGGTGCGCTTGGTATTAAGGCAATAGTCTCAAGAGTGAAAAAAAAGAGTATGATCTGAGTAATCGGGTACTTTGCACCTAAGTAAGCGTAAATATTCACATGAAAGGTGAAATATTCTAAAAAAGAAAAAGAAAAAGAAAAGAGTATGAACCGAGTAATCGGGTATGTTGCGCCTAAGCAAGCGTGAATATTCGCATGAAAGGTGAAATATTCTTAAAAAAAAGAAAAAAAAGAAAAAAAAATTTTGTTATGAGAGAGGAGATGAATCATGAGTTAGAGTTTGAGTCCAAGGCCAAAATAAACTATCACACGTGCACGTAGTTGTATAGGAGCCAATGAATTATCTGTTAGTGGGTATTGAAAGATATGATTTAAATTTTTGATTAAAATGATAAGTGTATCTGATATGACGCTCGATTTGAAAATTGATAATCTAAATGCATTCTTGAGTTTGTATATTAGTGAGATTAATTGATGAAAATATCATAAAAAAAGATTTTTCTTTCTTTTGTATAAAATTTCTATTTTTCTTGATTTTTGGTTATCCTTATTTTTCTTTTCTTTATTCCTTAATCTATTTTCTTCTTGAATTTTGTGGGTATATTCACTGCAAACCCTCACGAGACACAACTCATCCACTAGGGCAACCTAGGGGTTTAAAGACTTGTTGCACGTGCAAAGTGCAATCGCGATTCCTGCGAAAGTGAGTTAGGATTTTTATTTTTCTTTTTAGGTTTAGGTTTTGCTCGAGAACTAGCAAAACATAGGTGTGGGGGTGTGATGAGTGCCATATATTGCATATTTATAGCCTTCATATTACCTATTTTTGTATATAAATAATGCTACTCAGGTATTGTTAGTGTGTTTTTCAGGAATTTTATTCGTACAAGGAGATGGCATGAAATCAGAGTTGGAGTCAGAAATCAGAGCCCGAAAAGTTTCTAAAGTGAGTAAAACTACGAGACTACGATGCTGCAGAGACTCAAAGTCAAATACAGTCAAGAAAATTAAACGTAAAAGACAAGACGTTCATGATAAAAAAATTTCATAATGTTTTGGCTTACTTGAGCCGCTATTTGGCGGTCTAACCGCCAATTGGCGGCCCAATGTGGGCCCCATGCACCGAGTTTTCTATCGTGGTTTCGTTGTAATTTTCTAGTTTTGCAGTTCTATTAGAATTAGAGTTTGATTTCCGAAGCCTATATATTGTTCGTATCCTTGTATTCAAAAAAAAAATCCTGAAGTTTTGTACTCGTTTTTAAATCAATAAAATTTGAGTTTTGCTGAAGGGTTGGCGGCCACAATACCGTGCTCCAGAGGTAAGCCATTATTTTTAATTCTTTATTTGCTTTCTAGATAGATTTAATTGCTTTCTAGCATAGATTTATTCGCTTTCTAGATTAGATTTTATTTGCTTTCATGAATAAAAATTTGATTTTGTTTATTAAAATTATGAGTAGCTAATTAGTTTAGCTTTAGGATGTAGATGAAGTTAGGATCCACCATGTTATTGCTTTCTAAAATTTTTCTTCTTAAATAAAATTAATAAAGACATGATTTTTCTTTAAAAAGATTAAAATACAAGAACTCGAAAATTACAACTTTGATAGGTTATACTTGAATTAGATTTCTTGATTGCTTATGCTTAGTTAGGGTTTGGGGTTATTGATTTTATCTTTTTCATTGAATTATCTAAAGATTTAGTTTGTTTTTATGAAAATGTAGTATTTTTGATGAGTTATACTTGCACACCACTTGATAGCTCATACTTACGACACTTTAAATAAAAAATTAAACTAAAAAGATCGAATTTTTATCATAGAAGAAACTAATAGAAGTAAGAACATGGTTGGAAATTAGTGGATTCTAAATCTTAGACTATTTAGATTAACTCAACTTCAAACTAGAATCTTTGGTTAGTCCGTTAGACTAAGGAAAGAGTAAGGAACGCAAAAACACCTTAGATCCCTATGGGACGATATGTACAGCGCTACACCGATACTGTGCGCTTGTAGTAAATATCACATCAGTATTATTAACCATCCTACCAAAACCTACTATATCTTAAAGGATAAGATACAAGCACTGGTCAATTCGAATATCATCAAACTACTACTAGAACAAAAGAAGATGATAACAAATATGGTCTCTTTTAAGTTTGGAAAAGCTCCAAATTGGAATGAGTTAACCATACAAGTCGGAGTGAAGCCGATTCCCAAAGATACTATGATGATTGTAAATTATAATCCTCATCAATAACAAAAGAAATTATTATCTCTCTTCGAAATATCGAAAAGGGAGATAGTGTGGGTACATTCGGACATTCTTAAAGATAAACAATGAATTTCAAGTTCGTCCAAGAAGAAGTCTAAGGGAAAGGCACACATTTCTAATGTTGTCACTTTAATTCCTGAAGATGAAGTAGCAGTTTGGCCTCTTACAGACTCATAAGTGAATGTGAAAGAATCAATGGAAGTCGGTGAAGACCAGCAGCAACAACCCACAGGAACTCATTCAAGAAGAAACTACTTGAAAAATTATTATCAAGTGGTTGGATCTCAACTTCCAAAGAAGAACAAGTAGAAAGGGTTTAACTTTGATAAAACTCTTAAAAACAAAGACAAAGAAGTCACGGAAAGCCGTGAAAAGCCTTTATGATTTGATGTGTTAGCACAACTTGCTAACATCCCTACAAGGATCACCCTGTATGAACTCTTAAGGCTGCCCAAGTAAACCAGAAAAGCCTTAAGAGAACTCTGCAAGACTCCAAAGTGTTTCTAGCTCAGATTCTGGAGATGACGAAAGAAAAAAAATTTGTGCAATATGTCATCAAAGTTTTAAGAAGATACCTTGCATAACCTTTTTTCCAGAAGATATGCAAAAGTATCATCGGCCTTTATATTATAAAGGTTACGTAGAGTCAACAAAGATTAACCGAATTCAAGTCGATCCTGAATTCGTTTTAAGCAGAATACTAAGAAGAATATTGTGGTATCTTGGGATCCCCACAAACAGACTAGCGGCTAGAAATACAACCATTTTTTGGCTTCAATGCAAATGGTTGTAAACTTTTGGGGAATGCGAAGCTCAAATGTTAGATTGGCGACCTAAAAACGAAAGTCACATGCTATATGATAGATGCTGACATGTCTTAAACTTGCTACTCGGGAGGCCGAAGATCCACCTCAACCTTATCATTCCTTCTATACTTCGTCAATGCATGAAGTATATAGATACAGACGGAAATATGAAGATCTTGATAGTAGAGAAGCAATCCTTTAAAAGGGTTGAAAGTTACTTTACAGATGCGCTACTTTATTAAGACATTTTTGAAGCAGTTGAACAACCTGCCCCATATGAGTCAGATAGTGGTAATGATGCTGACTCAGAATTAGGATCGGGAGATTCAAGATCTGAAGACAATGAAGAATGGGGTATAGAACTAATTGTAATAAACTTTGAAGACCTTGATATAAATGACACTGCCAATCTTGACAGTGAGTGAGTTATTAATAAGAACATAGAGTTTGCTTATTCTTCTAGTGTTAATTCTGAACTTTCAAGTACTAGTACTGACGCAATTAGCGATCAATTAGATAAAATATATTTCTTAGTATAATTCTTAGTACCCATTTGTCCATACTTTAGTATACAAAGTGATGACGATGGAGATACAAGTGAAGCGATCTTTGAAGTTTCTCCCAAAAATAAAGATAAAAAACCTATTTTATTTAGAAAAGTAAACAACAATGATAAAAAAAAGTTATAAAGATTATGAAGAAAAACAGGAAAATTCAGAGTTCTTTCATTATGATAAAAATACCCATAAAATTATAAAAAAGATGGGATATGACCTAGCGAACGGCAGAGAGTTAAAATTTAGAAAAGGAAGAAGAATAATACTTCAAGCTTTTGTTCCAAAATGAAAAATACCAGATTATTATGATAAAACTGGCAGGAGTTGGGATATATCAAACACTTGAAACTCTTTCACAAATGAATTCTGAAGAGGTCCAATATAATCATTTATCTGAATCAATATATTGAGATTTAGATGTAAGTGTTGGAGCAATTTTTAATAAAGTTTCCATTAACATGGTCTCTATAGACTAGAAAGAAGAAGATGAAGAATTGTCATCAATAAAAAATGATTCTTGAGCAAAATATATGAACATGAAATGGAAAGTTCAATTTGAACAACGTGAACCTCCAACAGAAAATAAATTATTCCAAATAAATATGGACGATAAAATCAATCCTAAACCCATATTTATAAGTAAAAATTTATCTTCTAAAGAAAAAGAAGAGTTAATTACTCTTATTCGAGAATACATCGATGTCTTTATCTAGAATTATGAAAATATGCCGGGATTAGACCCACAAGTGGCGATGCGCAGGTTGAACATTCGACCAGATGCAAAACTCGTTAAACAACAACAAAGGTTTCGTCCTGAAATAATATAATCCATGGAAGATGAGATTAAAAAGTTAATTGAATTTAGCTTCATTCGTGAATAACAACACCCTGATTGGGTAGCAAATATAGTCACTGTGACTAAGAAAAATGGAAGAATTAGAGTCTACATCAATTTCAGAGATCTGAACGAAGCATACCCGAAGGATGAATTTCTACTACCTATGACAGATGTCATGATTGAGAATACTTGTGATTTTGAAAGAATGTCATTCATGGATGGATTTTCTAGATACAATTAAATTAAAATGTATCCCAATAATGAAAAGCATACATTTTTTTGAACACTACTGGGGTGTACTGTTACACAATTATGCCCTTCGATCTAAAGAGTGCTGGTGCCACATATCAACGGGCCATGAATACTATTTTCAAGGAATACTTCCGAAAGACGGTGGAATGCTATGTGGATGATTCAGCTATTAAAAGTAAGAGCAAATATAATCATCTTCAGGTTTGAGAATGGTGTTTGATCTCATGCAAAAGCACCAATTTAAAATGAATCCAATCAAATCATTCATGGAGCTTTCTAGTGGAAAAGTCCTTAGATTTGTGGTTACATCCCAAGGAATTCATCTTGACTCAGATAAGATTAAAGCAATTAAAGATATGTAGCCACGTAGGAATTACAAGGAATTGAGAGGACTACAGTGAAGGTTGTATACATATGCAGATTCATGTCAAACTTATATGGAAAATGACAACCATTCACACAACTGATGAAAAAAGGAGTATCGTTTGTCTAGGATGATGCTCGCCAACAGAATTTGAAGAAATCAAAGAATATCTTACGAAACTATCAACCCTTGTAGCTCCAATTTCAGGAGTACCGTTCCTATGGTATGTGAGAACTATGAACCATTCTTTAGGGGCCTTATTAACCCAAAAGAATAAACTAGGACATGCATAAGTCATCTACTATTTGAGCAGAATGTTGGTTGGAGCAAAACATCAATATAATTCAGTGGAAAAGGAATGTCTATTTTTGGTGTTCACAGTACAGAAAATGCGACACTATCTTGTGAGACAAACCATCCATATTATATCGAGAGTTAATCCGTTAAGAATATTAACGACCAAATCAGGATCATTAAACTGAAGATTATCTAATTGGGCTAAAACAATAGCACTTTATCCCACAGAAATCAATTAAGGGTCAAGGTATAACTGACTTTTTAGCTGAACATTCAATTCTAGAATCCTCAAAATTGTCGAAGGTATCCCAGATGAGACAGTTGAAAAAAGTGCAGTTCTAGAAGATGATGCTCCATATGAAAATGCTTAGGCAAGTGCCACCACAAAAAAAGTCTGGCAACTTTTTTTGATGGTGCTTACAGAATCAGACTTAAAGGAAAGATGGAAGCATGAGCGGAGGTTGTCTTTATCTCCCCTTGAAACCATATTATATTTCGAGCTTATTCGTTAATGGAATCATTGATGAATATCATATATTGCATATTTATAGCCTTTATATTACATATTTTTGTAAATAAATAATGTTACTCGGGTATTGTTAGTGTGTTTTTCAGGAATTTTATTCATACAAGGAGATGGTATGAAATCAGAGTTGGAGTAGGAAATCGAAGTCCGAAAAGTTTCTAAAGTGGGTGAGACTACGAGACTATGATACTGCAGAGACTAAAAGTCGAATACAGTTAGGAAACTTAAATGTAAAAGACAAGAGTTTCACGTGGAAAAACTTTCAAGAATTTTTCACCGTATTTGACCGATAATTAGCGGTTTGACCCATCAAATGGCGGCTAAATATGGGCCCCAATCTTCGAGTTTTCTCCTATGGCTTTGTTGTAATCTTGTAGTTTCAAAATTGTATTATAATTGTGTTTAGATTTTCGAAGCCTATATATTGGTCATATCCTTGTATTATAAAAGAATCCAGTAAGTTTTATACTTGTTTTAAATTAATAAAATTAGGATTTTGCTGAAAGCGTGGCAGCCACAATACTGTGCTCCAGAGGTAAGCCATTGCTTTTAAATCTTTATTTATTTTCTAGATAGAGTTAATTGCTTTCTAGTTTAGGTTTTATTGCTTTCTAGATTAGATTTTATTGTGTTTATGAATAAAAATTCGATTTTGCTTATTAGGAATATGAGTAGCTAATTTTCTTTAGCCCTACGATATATATGAAATTAATTTAATAGATCTAACTTGGATTTATCTTATCTTCTTTCTACAAAGAAATAAATTTATGATTTTTCTATAAATAAATAAAAGATAGAGTTGACAAATCATAATTCTTTGATAGATTATGCTTAATTAATATTTTGATAATTTATGCTTAGATGAAGTTTGGAATTCTTATTCTTAGTTTATTTTTAGAATTATCAATAAAGATTTTCTTATAAATAAATTGACTTGAATAAACTTGTAAATCCAATTTCTTTGATAGGTTATACTTAAGTTCGGTATTTTGATAGCCTATGCTTAGATTAGGGTTCGAAGTTTATCTCTTGCTTTTGTTTATAAAATTTTCTACTTGATATAATTTGTTTTTAAGAAAAGTGTTATTTTTTATGATCTGTACTTACACATCACTTGATAGGTCATACTTATGGGCACTTAATTAAAATCAAATTAAAAAGATCGTCTTTTTAATATGTTACTTAACCGTGCATAATTAAAAAGATAGGAAGAAAGAGATAACTTATTGTTAGGCTATTATTCGAATGGATTCGAAATCCTAGGCTAATCTCTAGAACTTAGAACCAATCTTTCCTCAACTTAGAATTCTTTGTTAATCCACTAGAACTAAAGAAATAGTATGAATCGCAAAACACCTAAGATCTCTGTGGGATGACCTGTATAGTGCTACAACTGACACTGTACGCTTGCAGTAATTTATCACATCAAGTTTTGGGCGTCGTTGCCGGGGATCGACGGTATTTTTTTTACTTTTTTAAAATGTTTTACGGGTTAACAGTGTATATTGAGTGTGCAGGGACCATAAAGTGCAGATACAGAAAGGCAGAAAGGATCGACGAAGTCTCAGATCTGTGCAGCAAAAACCAGAGAGTTAAACTCTCTGGTTATTTAGCGGCTCTTCTGGTAACTTCTGAGCCCAAATTTTCTCCAGTTCTGTATTTTGGTTCTCTGGTTTTGTAAAAAATCCAAAAAAAAATTATTAGAAACTGTAGGAATCACATTTTTTATTTAATCATATCTATTCCACCGTTTTCATCTCCACCACACTCCACTTCTTGCATTAGTTTAGGAAATTCACGCATACACTCATGGTCACTGGTTCATGCCACATTGGACTCTTGATCAATTTGGTCGACTTGTAAGATCAGATTTGTTCATGGGAGACAAGATAGACCAGTCGATCCCGATCCTTCAGGATCGATATTACCCGTTGCGCACATCACTTCTATCATGCATAAAACTTCCGCACACAGCGGGTAATCACTATGAATTGAAGCCCCAGTATATCAGTATGCTTCCTAAATTCACTGGTTCTGATTCAAAGGACACATATCTCTTTATCAGTGAATTTCAGGAAGTATGCGTGATGATAAAACTGCAATACTTATCGGATGATGCAATTAAGCTCTGCTTCATCCCATTTGCACTCAAGGATAATGCCAAGAAGTGGTTGTACAGTATGGCTACTGATTCAATCACTACTTGGGATGAATTCATTACGGTGTTTCTTAAGAAGTATTATTCCACGCATATGACGACAAAGATACGAAATCAAATCAATCAATTCCGTCAAGTGCCGGGAGAACCCTTCTGGAAATACTTGGAACGGTTCAAAAACATTTTAGCTCAGTGCTCCCACCATGCGATAAAAAAGTGGCGGTTGTATCAAATCATATACGAAGGACTCGATTACACATCTAAAACTCTTCTTGAGTCCATGTGTCAGGGGGAGTTTATGAGGAAAAACGAGAATGAAGCATGGGACTTTTTTGAGGACCTATTGTGGAAGACTATGCAGTGGGAGAGTCCCGTTGAGAAGTCCAGTACATCAACTTCTACACATAAGGGTGGGATCTATAGCGTTGACAACTCTATAATTGCTGAAACTAAGATTGCAGCCCTTTTGAGGAGAATTGAGGCATTGGAGACTACACGTGCTCCACAGGCTGGTCAAGTAAATCAAATCCAAAGTCTCACATGCTTTAATTGCGGAACTCCGAATCGTGTTATGCAGAAGTGTCCATTATTAATAAATTCAATGGGTCCCACACTTGAGCAGACTAATGCCTTGTAACAAGGACCCATGAACAATCCTTACGCTTCTACATACAATCCTGACTGGAGGAACCATCCAAATCTATCATGGGGTCAAGGGCAATATCAGGGGGCCCATAATCCTAACATGCAGCCTCCAGCCACTAGACAGTTTCCAAAATCAAATATGGGTGCTTATCAACACCCAAACGTTTCAAATCATGGAAACAACCAGAATAGACCACTTATACAAAACCACTCATATCCAAAACAGGGGTCTAATAATGATCAAGAAAAGCGACTTCAGTCACTTGAGAAAAATATTGAAAATCTTCTCAAATCTCAGTCCAACCTTGACACGTACATGCAAAATCTTATGAAAGTGTCAAATGATTTTATTCAGAGTACATGTCAGTAACTACTCGTGAACTCTCAATCTATAAAGAATATAGAGTAGCAGGTTGGATAATTAGCGAGTCAGATGAGTGAACGTGGCCAGGGTACCTTCCCAAGTCAACCCATAACTAACCATAATGCCAGTTCCTCAAACTCTAATCAGTCGCATGTCCACCAATGCAATGCCATACACACGCTTAGATCTGGCAAGTAAGTGGACAACCTGATCCCACTCCTACTATCTCGCAGGCTACATCATCTCTACCACCCCTTTCTCCACGACCATCTCCATCACCTCAATTACAGTCACATGATCATTTGGAAGAACCTGTTCCTAAACTGAAAGCACCATATCTCAATCGGTTTAGGAAGCCTTCACCGCAAGTAAAAAATATTCTTAAAATATTTCAGCAGGTGAAGGTTAATATTCCACTCCTTGACATTATACAACAGGTTCCTACTTATACTAAATTTCTCAAGAATTTATGTACGTACTAAGAAACGAGCAAGAAACGTTTCTGAGAAAGTTTTTCTTACTGCAAATATATCACATATTCTCTCTAACTCCTTACCTATCAAGTACAAAGATCCACGTTCCCTTACAATCTCATGCATTATTAGGAACATTATATTTGATAGAGCGTTGCTTGATTTAGGGGTAAGTGTCAACTTGCTTCCTTATAATGTTTATCAGCAACTCGGATTAGGAAAACTTTAACCTACCAAGGTCACATTGCAGCTAGCTGATCGTTCAATCAAGAGACCACTTGGTATGGTCATTTATGTGCTAATTAAGGTCGGCGAATTTATCTTTCCTGTAGACTTCATTGTCTTAAAAACTGAGCCGATCTCCAATCCACAGAATCAAATTTTCGTTATCTTGGGTAGACTATTCCTTGCAACATCAAATACATTAATTGATTGTAGGAGTGGCCTCATGAAGTTATCGTTTGGGAATATGATTGTGGCATTAAACATATTTAATATGGATGAGCACGCAACGAGCTCCCTCATTGAGGTCAACATGATTCATAATTTACACTCTCATTCGACCTCTTGCACAGATGATGAACCCTCATTTGAGCAATTGTTCAAAGATGAGCTCATATTATTAGATGAATTTGCACATACTGATTTTATGAATGCTGATACTTATGCAAGTGTGTCATTGAATTATGAGCAAAATTTTGAGGATTTGTTTGTAGAGGAGCTCACATTACTTCGTGAGTTAGAAGAGCCACCACCACGTTCACTTGATCATATAGCACTCTTCTCACCTTACGATATTTCTACATGTATGCTTGTTACTAAAGATGATTGGCAGGTTTATAATGAAGAATTTTTTAACCTAATTATTAATACTTACATGTGGATAAAGAAAGCGAGGACGGCATAAGCTATAGACAGGTAATTTCGTGACTTGTAGGAGGTTGATGAGATATAATAATGCACCCATTTCACGTTTAAAACGCACACACTATGAAAGTGGGAAGCGATCAAGAGGTCGTAACCACTTTCCAGGCGTTAATAGGGTGATGATATTGAGATCGTAATTTTTACGACTCTCATTATTTGTATAATATTTATATAATAGTTTTCATATTTATTTTGCTACACTTGGTTTGTTTATGAGGGTATACACAAGTTTAGGTGTGAGGGAGTTGATTAGGAGATTTTTTTTTTTTTAGGATTTTTAGGATTTTTTATTTTTTATTTTTAGATTTTTGGATTTCTTTATTTTACACTTTGGGTAGTTTTTAGGGTAGATAACTAAAAAATAATAATTAAAAAAACTAAAAAAAAATTAAAAAAAAATAATTTATGTATTTTTATCAATGGATCAACCTAATTACAGATAAAGGAATAAATTTAGATTTGAAATTAGATAGGAGAGTAGATTGGATGATACACTTTGAATTTTATGAAAAGATCAAATCTGAAAAATAAATACCGCTAACAGTAGTTTGAGGCAAGTATACATCTATTTTTCACTTCACAATAGTTTATTAGGTTAAGGACAAATATGATAACGATTGAGTAAGTCTTCTCTCTCTAAAAAAAAAAGTGAGAATAAAATAATGGGGTGAGACTGGTATTAAGGCAATAGTTTCAAGAGTGATAAAATAATGGGGTGCGCCTGGTATTAAGGCAATAGCCTCAAGAGTGAAAAAAAAAAGAGTATGATTTGAGTAATGTGGTACTTTGCGCCTAAGTAAGCGTAAATATTTGCATGAAAGATAAAATATTCTTAAAAAAAAAGTATGATCTGAGTAATCGGGTATGTTGCGCCTAAGTAAGCTTGAATATTCGCATTAAAGGTGAAATATTCTTAAAAAAAGAAAAAAAAAGAAAAAAAATATTATGAGAGAGACGATGAATCATTAGTTAGAGTTGGAGTTTAAGGCCGAAGTAGACTATCACATGTGCACGTAGTTGTATAGGAGCCAATGAATTATCTGTTAGTGGGTATTGAAAGATATGATTTAAATTTTTGATTAAATGATAAGTGTATCTGATATGACGCTCGATTTCAAAATTGATAATCTAAATACGTTCTTGAGTTTGTATATTAGTGAGATTAATTGATGAAAATATCATTAAAAAAAGATTTTTCTTTCTTTTGTATAAAATTTTTATTTTTCTTGATTTTCGGTTATCCTTATTTTTCTTTTCTTTATTCCTTAAATCTATTTACTTCATGAATTTTGGGGGTATATTCATTGCAAACCCTCACGAGACAACACTCGTCCACTAGGGTGACCTAGGGGTTTAAAAGCTTGTTGCACGTGCTAAGTGCAATCGTGATTCCTGCGAAAGTGAGTTAGAATTTTTATTTTTCATTTTAGGTTTAGGTTTTACTTGAGAACTAGCAAAAGATAGGTGTGGGGGTATGATGAGTGCCATATATTGCATATTTATAATCTTTATATTACCTATTTTTGTATATAAATAATGCTACTCGGGTATTTTTAGTGTCTTTTTCAGATAATCCGATTCATTCAAGGAGATGGTATGAAATCAGAGCCGGATTAGGAAATCAAATTCAGAAAAGAGTTCAAAGAGAGTAAAACTACAAGATTAAAATACCGCAGAGACTCAAAGTCAAATACAGTCAGAGAAATCAAACGTACAAGTCAAGATACTCATGTGGAAGAAATTTCAACTGATTTTCACAAAATTTAGCCGCCAAATTGCAGTAATTTCAGCTAAATAACGGCCAATTGTGAGCCCATGCATTGAGTTTTTGTCTATGGTTTCGTTGTAATCTTGTAGTTTCACAATTGTATTAGAATTGGGTTTGGATTTTCAAAGCTTATATATTGGCCGTATTTTTATATTGGGGTATTTACTGGTTTGTCCCTGAAATCTTTATATATTATGATTTTGTCCTCCAAATCTTCATATTTAGAATTTTGTCCCCCAAATCTCATAAGTTACAGCAATTTAGTCCCCCTCTCTAATTTTCCCTAACACAGTTAAATATTTGACTATTTTACCCATCTTTTCCTCTTCTATTTTCCTCCTCTCTTCTTCTTCTCCCTTCCTCCTTTCTTCTCATTTTTTTCATTATTTCTCATATCTTCCTCCCCTCTTCTCCTTCTCTCTTCTCCTTTTCTTCATTATTTCTGATATCTTCCTCCTCTATTTTCCTTCTCTCTTCCTCCTCTCTTCTCCTTTTCTTCTCCTATCTTCCTATATGAATTTAAAATGTGAATTAACTCCAAAATAGGAGAAGGAGAGAGAGGAGGAAAAGAGAAGGAGAAGAGAGGAGGAAGATAGGAGAAATAATGAAGAAAAGGAGAAGAGAGGAGGAAGAGAGAAGGAGAAGAGAGGAGGAAGAGAGAAGAAGAAGAGGAAAGAGGGGTAAAATGGTCAAATATTTAACTGTGTTAGGGAAAGTTAGAGAGCGGGACTAAATTGTTGTAACTTATGAGATTTGGGGGACAAAATCCTAAATATGAATATTTGGGGGACAAAATCATAATATATAAAGATTTGAGGGACAAACCAGTAAATACCCCTTTTATATTCTATGAGAATTCTGGAAGTTTTGTACTCGTTTTTAATTTAATAAAATTAGGGTTTTGCTGAAGTGGTGGCGACCACAATACCGTGCTTCAGAGGTAAGCTATTGCTTTTAAATCTTTATTTGCTTTCTAGATAGAGTTAATTATTTTCTAGTTTAGTTTTATTGCTTTCTAGATTAGATTTTATTGTGTTCATGAATAAAAATTCGATTTTGCTTATTAAGAATATGAATAGCTAATTAGTTTAGCTCTACGATGTAGATGAAGTTAGTATCCACCATATAATTGCTTTCTAATATTTTTATTCTTAAATAAAATAAACAAAGACATGATTTTCTATAAAAAGATTAAAATACAAGAACTCGAAAATTAAGACTTTGATAGGTTATACTTGAATTAGATTTCTTGATAGCCTATACTTAGTTAGGGTTTGGGGTTGTTGATTTTATCTTTTTTATTGAATTATCTAAAGATTTAGTTTATTTTTATGAAAAGTAGTATTTTTGATGAGTTATACTTGCACACCACTTGATAGTTCATACTTAGGGCACTTTAAATAAATATTAAACTAAAAGATCACTTTTTATTATAAAAGAAGATAATAGAAGAAAATACATGGTTAGAAACTAGTGGATTCTAAATCCTAGGCTAATTAGAATAACTTTTAACTCCAACTTAGAATTCTTTGTTAATCCGTTAGACTATAGAATTAGTTAGAATCACAAAACACCGAGAGCTCTGTAGGACGACCTGTAAAGTGCTACAACCGATACTATACGCTTGCAGTAAATTATCACATCAAGTTTTTGCGATAGGAGATTTTTATTGGATTTGAAATTGAAATTTAGTTTTGAAATTAGATAGGAGAGTAGATTGGATGATACACTTTGAATTTATGAAAAGATCAAATCCGAAAAATAAATACCGCTAACAGTAGTTTTGAGGCAAGTATGCATTTATTTCTCACTTCAAAATAGTTTATTAGATTAAGGACAAAGATGATAACGATTGAGTAAGTTTTCTCTCTCTAAAAAAAAGAAAAAAAAAGTGAGAATAAAATAATGGTGTGAGCCTGGTATTATGGCAATAGTCTCGAGAGTGATAAAATAATGGAGTGCGCCTGGTATTAAGGCAATAGCCTCAAGAGTGAAAAAAAAATGAGTATAATCTGAGTAATCGGGTACTTTGCGCCTAAGTAAACATGAATATTCGCATGAAAGATAAAATATTCTTAAAAAAAAGAGTATGATATGAGTAATCAGGTATGTTGCGCCAAGCAAGCGTGAATATTCGCATGAAAAGTGAAATATTCTTAAAAAAAAGAAAAAAAGAAAAGAAAAAAAAGGAAAAAATTATTATGAGAGAGAGGATGAATCATGAGTTAGAGTTGGAGTCTAAGGCCGAAGTAGACTATCACACATGCACTTAGTTGTGTAGGAGCCAATGAATTATCTGTTAGTGGGTATTGAAAGATAAGATTAAAATTTTTAATTAAAATGATAAGTGTATCTGATATGACACTCGATTTGAAAATTGATAATCTAAATGCGTTCTTGAGTTTGTATATTAGTGAGATTAATTGATGAAAATATCATTAAAAAAATTATTTTCTTTTCTTTTGTATAAAATTTTTATTTTTCTTGATTTTTGGTTATCCTTCTTTTTCTTTTCTTTATTCCTTAATCTATTTTTTTCATGAATTTTGTGGGTATATTCACTGCAACCCTCACGAGACACAACTCGTCCACTAGGGTAACCTAGTGGTTTAAAGGCTTGTTGCACGTGCTAAGTGCAATCGCGATTCCTGCAAAAGTGAGTTAGGATTCTTTTTTTCTTTTTAGGTTTAGGTTTTGCTTGAGGACTAACAAAAAATAGGTGTGGGGGTGTGATGAGTGCCATATATTGCATATTTATAGCCTTTATATTACCTATTTTTGTATATAAATAATGCTACTCGGGTATTGTTAGTGTGTTTTTCAGGAATTTTATTGTACAAGGAGATGACATGAAATCAGAGTTGGAGTAGGAAATCGAAGTTCGAAAAGTTTTTAAAGTGGGTGAGACTACGAGACTATGATACTGCAGAGACTCAAAGTCGAATACAGTTAGGAAACTTAAACGTACAAGACAAAAGTTTCACGTGGAAAAATTTTCAAGAATTTTTCACCATAGTTGACCGCTAATTAGCGGTTTGACCCGCCAAATGGCGGCCAATGTGGGCCCCAATCTTCGAGTTTTCTCCAGTGGCTTTGTTGTAATCTTGTAGTTTCACAATTGTATTAGATTGGGTTTGGATTTTCGAGGCCTATAAATTGGCCGCATCCTTATATTCTAAAAGAATCCAGTAAGTTTTGTACTCATTTTAAATTAATAAAATTAGGGTTTTGCTGAAGGGATGGCGGCCACAATACCATGCTCCAGAGGTAAGCCATTGATTTTAAACTTTTATTTGTTTTCTAGATAGAGTTAATTGTTTTCTAGTTTAGATTTTATTGCTTTCTAAATTAGATTTTATTGTGTTTATGAATAAATTCTATTTTGCTTATTAGGAATATGAGTAGCTAATTTTCTTTAACCCTAAAATGTAGATGAAGTTAGTTTAATAGAACTAACTTGGATTTATCTTATCTTCTTTCTAAAAAGAAATAAATTTATGATTTTTCTATAAATAAATAAAAGATAGAGTTCACAAATCATAATTGTTTGATAGATTATGTTTAATTAATTTTTGATAATCATACTTAGATGAAGTTTGGAATTTTTATTCTTTGTTTATTTTTAGAATTATCAATAAACATTTTCCTATAAATAAATTGACTTGAATAACTTGTAAATCTAATTTCTTTGATAGGTTATACTTAAGTTCGGTTTTTTTATAGCCTATGCTTAGATTAGGGTTTGAAGTTTATCTCTTGCGTTTGTTTATAAGATTTTCTACTTGATATAATTTGTTTTTAAGAAATGTGTTATTTTTTATGGTCTATACTTGCACATCACTTGATAGGTCATATTTAGGGGCACTTAATTAAAATCAAATTAAAAAAAATCACCTTTTTAATATGTTACTTAACCGTGCATAATTAAAAAGATAGGAAGAAAGAGATAACTTATTATTAGGCTATTATTCTAATAGATTCAAAATCCTAGGCTAATCTCTAGAACTTAGAACCATTTTTTCCTCAACTTAGAATTCTTTGTTAATCCACTAGAACTAAATAAATAGTATGAATCACATAACACCTGAGATCTCTATTGGACGACTTATATAGCGCTACAACTGACACTGTACACTTGCAGTAATTTATCACATCAATCATGCTTTAACAATGTTGCTGAATACAACGCCTTGATGATCGATTTAAAAATAGCCAAATAGTTGGAGGTGAAATATTTAGAGGCATGTGGAGATTCTCAACTGATTGTTAATCAAGTTAAGGGAAAATATAAAGTAAAAAATGAAGAACTCTTGCCCTACTATTAAGCAGTCACAAAGATAGCTGACAATTTTAGTGGATTGTATATCAACCATGTATCACGCTATAAAAGTAACTATGCGGATTCATTAGCTTCTTTGGTCGCTACTTTAGTTTTGCCTAAAAATTTCAGCAAACACATAACAGTGCACAATAAAAAATTATTCAGCCCAAAGTATGAACACGAAATTGCATTAAACTCTGGCAATAAACAAGAAGCAAATGAAATGCATACTGGTGAATCTAATTTTGAACCAAGAGATTGGCGATTTCCTTATATCAAGTATGTTCTTTATAAAATATTATTAAAAGATCCTAAAGAAGCAGCAATAATTCAAAGAAGGCTATTTGTTTCTATTATAATGCCGAAATTTGGATATTATACAAAAAATTCTTTGATGGAATCCTATTTTGCTGACTTTCTAAGAAAGAAACCCATAAAGCACTTGAAGAAGCTTATAGCAACATATGTAGAGCACATCAATCAGGACCGAAATTTTGGGATAGACTTCAAATTATGAGCTACTATTGGCCTAAAATGCTGATAGATGAGATTATTTATATCAGAAAATTCAGAGTCTATTAAATATAAGCCTTTATACATCAGCCACCGGATTATCTCCATCCAATGGCTATATCATGGTCCTTTAAAATGTGGGTAATGGATATTATTGGGACGATTTCGCCACCATCAACAAGGGATCACAGGTTCGTATTGGTCATAACATACTACTTCTCAAAATAGACTAAAACCATCCCCCTAACAGAAGTAAAAACATCGGATGTGATTAAATTTATCAAACATCATGCCATATATCGCTTTGGAGTGCCTAGGAGAATCATTCATGACAACGGCCTGCAATTCGTGAGTCAGTCATTCAACAGATTTTGCAACAAATATCGGATCAAAAGTGTAGCATCGTCTTCGTACTATCCTGCAGCCAATGATTTAGCAGAAGTCTTCAACAAGACCATTGTGAAGTTTCTTAAGATATTTGTTTTATCCAACCAGCATGATTGGGATGAAAAAATTGGAGAATGCCTCTGGGTTATTGAACAACTATTAGAATGCCTACAAATGCTACACCCTTCTTTTTGGTATATGGATCTAAATCAGTACTTTCTTTGGAGATCCAAACTCCGTCATTATGGATTGCATTAACAACTAAAATAACACAAGAAGATAAATACCGACAAAGACTTATGGAGTTAAAAGCCCTCATTGACAAGTGTCTTGAAGCACAATAGAGCATTGAACTCTATCAGACTCGAATTTTCAAAGCTTTTAATAAAAAGGTCAAGCAGTGAACTTTCAAGAAAGGTGATTTGGTCCCTTTAACAAGAAGACCAATCATAACAATTCAGAAAACCAAAGGAAAGTTCCAACCAAAATATGAAGAGCCTTTTGTCATCAACGTGGTTTATTCGAATAGTGCATATTGGTTGGTAAAACCGAATAGCGATAAAATTATGATGCCGATTAATGGAAAATTCCTAAAGAAATATTACTCTTAAAAATACTCTAAGAGTAATATTAATACGAACTTTGATCTAGCTGATCAAGATGATGATAATAGGTGTGAGTTGTTTCAATTATCAAATGCTATAAAATATCCTAAATTGCCAAAAAGGGAGAGTCAGTACAGATGTATAAAAAATTTATATAATAGTATGAAGCAATCAAACTAAGTGTTGGGCGATTTGAGATTCATATCCTCTTCAATCTTCTGTTGCGTTTTCGGCTAAACCGGTGATTCCATAACTGATGCAAAGATTCTTATGTTACTCATAATGTGTAAAATAAATGTGTCTAATTCTTGACACTACTATCTCCAAAACAGGATCGATTTGTCCACCACTCAAATTGAGTTCATCTACAGTAAAGAAGTTCATCTACTATGAACACTTCTGGCTAGCCCTACTGAGAAGTTATAAACCGGTTTCCTTCTAGAGATTCCGCAACAAGACAAAATCTGCAAATATATCTTTCCGATACTAATTCCCGCAGCAGTCAATATATTGTCGTTGTTGTTTTATAACAACAATTTCCCCAGTGAATCAAATAAAGAGAGTTTAACACTCATAAAATCTAATTTCCTCCAAACTTGTCAAGCTAAAAATTATCTCTGACAAAATTAAAATTTCATTCTTCTGAATTTGTTAAAATAAAAATTACCTTAGACAAAATCAAAATTTATTTCCTTCAAATTTATCAAGTTAAAAATTATCTCTAATAAAATTAAAATCCATTCCTTCGAGTTTGTCAAGTTAAAAATTACCTCTGATAAAATTAAAATTCATTCATACAAATTTATCAAGTTCAAAATTACATCTGACAAAATCAAAATTTAATTCTTTCAAATTTGTTAAGTTAAATATTATCTCTGATGAAATCAAAATTTGTTAAGTTAAAATTACTTCTGAGAAAACTAAAATTTATTTTCTCCAAATTTTCTAAGTTAAAAATTCTTTTACCAATTTAAAAGATGTTACACTACAAGTCACTGAACAGTTAAAACAACAATATATTCAAAAAAGTTAACAATTACTTCTATCCTGCACAAGAAAATTATTCATTCGTTACAGACATACTTGGACGTTTGAATATAGCTCTATATTGTCAAGTTAACAATCATCTCCGAATAATATATAAAGAGTCAATGATGTATCTAGTTACCAAGTATTTATGACCATCAATATCAGTACATTCATCAAGTTAACAGTTAGTTCTGAATAAATGACAATAAAAAAGTTTATTTTCCAAAATACATCACAGGTTGGATTATCTCCACTTTGAGCACTTGTACTAAGAACCAAAATTCTTCTTGTTTAAAACTTTTCAAAGACTACCAACTCAAAAGTTTGAGTTCGGATTGTCAACGAAGAGTAAGATCGTTTTCTATGGCTACAAAAGAACCTCAGCTTTAAACAAAATGGAATAATTTTTCTTCATCTTTCTTAAATGGGAAACTATTTTTATTGTAATTGTCTTTGAGTTTCAATAAAAATCAAATTTTATGGTGAACAAAAGATTGGAGATCTATCTTCTAAAAATGCGGATCTTCAAACATGTAAAGACCTGCATTTCAAATTTAAAAGATAAATCTTTAGAGGATATATTTTCTATATTCAAAACGCGAATCCCAAATATTTGGACTCACGTTTCAATTTTTAGAGGATTTATCTTCTAAACTCAAAATGCAGATCCTAAACATTTGGAGACCTGCGTTTTAAATCTAAAAATAAATCTTTAGAAGATTTATCTTCTATACTCAAAATGCAGATCCCAAATATTTAGAGACGTTTCAAATATAAAAGGTAAATCTTTAGAGGATTTATCTTCTAAGCCCAAAATGCGAATCCCAAATATGTCGAAAACTAGCATTTCAAAACTTAAATAAATCATTAGATAATCTATCTTTTAGATCCTAAACATGAGTCATCTGAAGAGAATCACGTTATCAAACGTCTAGATAGACTAGAACGTAGATGTGCATTTTATGAAATTGGTTGTTTAAATTAATTAAGATAAAGCTCGTTAACCTACCTGAGATCATGGGTTCTTAGCGAGTTGACTCCGGAAAAAGTCAGAGCTGGCTGGAGGGTTATTAGAGCTGCTAGCAGTTAGACTAGAAGATGATTCTTTTTGACATCTTCTTTGGAGAGTTTTAAGAAGTTCAAAAATTTACGTCAAAAATTTACGCCAGAAAAGCTTGAAAGCTAAGAGATGAGGAGCTTGAAGAAGCTTGGAGAAGAAGGAAGCTTTATAGCTCGAAGATTATCGGTAAGAATGATTATTGATAAAGACCTTGGGGTCTTATATAGAAAGTTGGACGGTCGAGAGCTTCGGCCCAAATCTCGAAGAGATTTCATTATTATAAGCATAGTGATGCTTTGATTTTTGTGCCAAAAAGGCGGCAAAAAGTAGCGACACTTCTATTACACCACTAAAAACGTTGATTGAAACTGCATTTTGAAACGCAGGGTCGCATTTAAGTCTTTCCAAATGCAGACTCACGTTTTGAAATGTGGGGTCGTGTTCAAGTCCTTTCAAATGCAGCTCTCATTTTTAAAAACAGGGTTGCGTTAAAGTTTTTCCAAATGTAGATTCGTGTTTTTTTTTTAAACACGAGGTTATCTTTTAAGTGAAATTTGGAATCCAAAATCAATTGTGTTTTATATCCAAAGTGTTCAAAACACTTTTAATATTATGAAATTTTAAAAACTTTGGAGGGAATTTTATTGACAACAATATTTAAAAGAAATCAAAGGGGATATTATAGAGTCAAAATGCAGATACCTGAAGGTCGCATTTTGCCCTTACAATATCATCAACAACAACAACTAAACCTTTTATCCCAAATATTTGGAGTAGGCTACATGAACCAAAAAAAGAATCACGCCGGATAGATCACTTTGATAGTCCTTCTCCGTTCATTTCTATCAAGTAATATCTCCTCATTTAGACCTCTAGAATCCATATCATTTCGTATCACTTTCATTCATATTTTCTTCGATCTTTCCTCCGTTCTTTTAACTTGTCCTACTTTGATAAACTTCTCTCGTCGAACTAGTGCATTTGTAGGCCTACGTTGTACATGACCAAACCATCGTAAGTGATTTTCTCGCATCTTCTCATTGATGGGAGCTACACCTATGTTAGCACGAATATCTTCATTTCTCACTTTATCTCTCTTACTATTACCGCATATCCAGTGGAGTATGCACATCTCTGCTACACTTATCTTCTGTGAATGATGTTTCTTTATAGCCCAACATTCCGTGCTATATAATAAAGCTAGCATAATTGTAGTCCTATAAAATTTTTCCTTCAATCTTAATGGAATATTACGGTCGCATAAAACTCCTGTTGCTCTCCTCCATTTCAACCATCCAGCTTGTATCCTGTGGTTAATATTATTATCGATCTCTCCATCATTCTGAATAATAGAACCTAAATATCTAAACTAACTGTCCATTTGTATCTCTTACCCATCCAGTTTACAGTATTATAGTATATGGTCCGTCATTTACTAAATTTACACTTCATATACTCTGTTTTAGACCTACTTAATCTAAAATCTCTAAATTCTAATGTGTGCCTCCATAACTCTAACTTGGCATTTACCCCTACTCTTGTCTCATCAACTAACACAATATCATTAGCAAATAGTATACACCAAGGTATCTCATCCTGAATAGCTTTTGCCCTTACAATATCAAGAAACAAAAAATCTCTCCAAATAAAAATAAACGCGGATCTCTAAGTGCCATATTTTTTTCCTTACAACATCAAGAAACAAAAAATCTTTCCAAATACAAATAAACAAGGACCTCTGAGGGTCACATTTTGCCCTTACGACATGTAGAGACAAAAAATCTCTCCAAATACAAATAAATGTGATTCTCAAGAGCTTTGAAAATAGTTAAGTAGTTAAAACGTGGATCTTCATCCAGAGAGACCCGCATTTTAAGCTAAATAGCTAAGAAAAGCTCATATTTTGAGCTAAGAAAAGATCAAACGCATGCCCCACGGATCACATTTTGATCTTAGAATCTTAAAAGTTAAGGTTGTTCTTATTTAGCCCCAAACACAAGCCCCTTAGGATCGCGTTTTAGAGTTGAAAGCCATGTTTACTCGAATGCAGATTTAACCCGTATTTCAAAAGCTGAACACAAGGTCACATTTTAATTGCAAAATCGTCAAAAAATAAAAATTATCTCCGTTTAAATACAAACACGGATTTAATCAAGCACAACATGTTGCTAAGAATAAAAATGTAGATCATCGATCACAGAGAGATCATCATTCTGAATTCTAATTTAAAACTAAATATAACTAAAAAGCGGACCCCATCGGATCGCATTTTCTTTTCAAAGCCTTAAAGGATAAAAACTATCTTCATTTTGTACCAAAATATAGGTCTGAGCATGGCACATGAACTGTGAGAAACCAAAACGCGGATCTAAAGGATGAGATTCGTATTTCAGTTACAAATCTAAATGATCAAAAAATTATAGTTACGAATCCAATAGATTAAAAAACAAAAAATTAATCCTCAATTAAATAGTTTATTATTTGGATAGTTACACTAATTCAAAAGTCTCTAAACCTCTATAAATAACCAAAATTCAGGTTGAAGAAGAGGTTGAATTATCTCCACTTTGAGTACTTATGCTAAGAACTAGAGTTCTTCATGTTTAGTGCTTTTCAAAGACTGCTAACTCAAGAGTTCGTATTCAGATCGTCAACGGAGAGCAAGATTATCCTCCACAGCTATAATAGAGCCTCAACTTTAAACAAAGACAAATGGTTTTTCCTGGAAAATCGTTCTTATTGTAATTCTCTTCGAGTTTCAATAAAATTTTAATTTTATGGCAAACATGTTGGCCATCCAAATATTCTCAAGGCACATTGTTCCTTCGCACATGACCATGATTTGTGGGTTGTCTTGCCATATATGACTGGTGGATCCTATCTTCATATAATTTCAAAGCGGACATCTGGTCTTCTGGAATTACTGCATTGGAGCTTGCTCATAAAAATTTTTATCATGAATTTGAGTAATGCTCCACCATCACTTGAGTCTAGAAAGGCCTACCGCACGTATGCGGTTAAAACAATCCTTCTTCAAGCAAACAAGGTCCCAGGAGTACATAGCTCGAAAAATTTTGGAAGGGTTGCCTTCTCTTGAGGATCGTTTTCAAACATTAAAGCTAAAAGAAGCAGAGTTGCTCGCACAAAAGTTGATGCGTACGGACTGGAGAAGCTTGCAATCAAAGAGCTTTGCAAGCATTATACGAAGGACTTTGGCATCGAGTGTAGGATTGGATGATTCCACAATATATATGGTCCCTTTGGAACCTAGAAAGGTGGAAGGAAGAAAGCCCCCGCAGTTTTTTTTTTTTTTTTTTTTTGTTGGAAGGCTATTACTTCTACCGATAAATTTGAGATGCGGGGAGATGGACTGCAAGCAAATCCTTTCAAGTCCTCTCGTTAGCTCTGAGTTACAAAGCGTCTGCTGCAAATTCAATCTCTAAGGATGGGTAACACTGACAACAACAGAGCCAAGTGGAGTACACGTATGCGAACTTGGAGAGGGAGCCATACTAGCCTTCAAGAAGCTGCAGATCTCCATTGCTGGGCCTGGAAGCCTTCATAGCCTCTCACATTACTAAAGGAGGAAGCTGAGAAACTGTCGCACTTCAATGGTCAGAAAGATCATTTTTTATCCCCAGATAAAGTTATCTATTCAAATATTACTTCAACAAGTTGTGAAGATCCATTTGATCATCAGTCAATGGCACACCAGACTGCTAGAGAATCTTCGTTGAATTCGTTAGATATCTTTTGGCTGTGGGCTTCCTTTGTGAAGTATCTCTCTCTTCTGAAAAGGTGTGGCTGAAGGAGAGTATTCATGAATGAAGGGGCTAGAAGCAAGTCGTGTATCATAAATGAGGACAAGATTCATTAGGGAGCTTGAGGGTTTCTTGATTTTGAGATTACAGTCGACATTTCCAAGGTCAGGGATGAACTGCTGCAGAAGGCAGTGCTAAAGTAGATCCCCAAGACGAATTTGAGTCGAGCCCAAATGAGAACTCAAGGCTGTCAAAACTGACACAAAGTTCATAAACGAGCATTTAAACAAAAGGTTAAGCCCACAGTCAGAACACAAGGCTAAACCCTGCGTATAACGTGAGGTTAAACTCGCATACTGAAATCAGAAGGCGAGGCTGAACCCTACATATAATGTGAAGCCAAGCCAGCATAAAATCATTTAAAACGCGAGGCTAAACTTGCAACAAGAATGAGAAACTAACTCAATGCGCGACGCTAAACTAGTGTGCATAGATAACCCGGTGCGCAAGGGTAAGCAAGTGCACAGAACTTATTTAAAGTACAAAAGTAAACAGAAATATAAGACTATATCTCAGCTCCACGTAGAAACTCCAAAATGCGAGGCTAAGCCTTTGTGCATAGATAACCCAATGTGCAAGGGTAAGCCAGCGCACAAAACTCATTCAAAGTACAAAAGTGAACAGAAATGCGAGGCTATGTCTCAGCTTTGCATAGAAGCTCCAAAACACGATGCTAAAGGGCAACCCTTCATAGAACACTTGAAACACGATGATAACACTTACATAAAAACAATAAAACGCAAGGCTATCTGGCAGCCCGCTTGGTTGCTATAAGAGATGCAACACAAAAGGCTAACTTGCAGTCTAGGATAAAACTCTCAGTGCGCTAGGCTAAGTTAGAGCACGTGACTAACACAGCGTGTGAGCCAAATTCAAAGCATGAGGCTAATCCAGAATGTGAAGATAAATCAGAATGCGAGGCTAACGTTCAGCCTCTGTAGAAGTCTTAAAAAGGAAGGCTAACACATAGCCCCGTGTAAAACACTTGAAATGCATGGCTAATGCCAGAGTCAAAAAATACTGAATGACAGGCTAACCAATAGCCTCGCATATTCATTCCTGAACAAGTATGTGGTCCATTGACTTTCTATGGACCTTGTAGCCAGCGCAAATCATTTAGAACGCGAGGCTAAATCTCGCATATAGCGTGAGGCCAAACCTGCATAAAGTCATGCAGATACGAGCCTATGTTTGCGTACAACGCCAAAATAGTGTAAAGTCATTTAGAACGCGAGGCTAAACCCCATGTACAATACGAGGCTAAACTAGTGTAAAGTAATCCAGACGCGAGACTATACTTGCTTGCATTGCAAGGCCAAACCAACATAAAGTTATCCAGATATGAGACTATACCTGCATATAATGCGAGACTATGTTGCGTAAAGTCATCAAGACATAAGGCTAAGTCCACATTCAGAACGGGAGGCTAAGCTTGCAATTTGAATGCAAAGCAAACATTGCATAGAACGCATGACTAAGATATAGCCTCGCGTAGCAGCATTAGAGATGCTTAATCCGTGCAACATGACTCAAGAAAGGAAAAATTCTATGAAGAAAACTAACACATTTCCAACATACGAAGAAAGCGAGAAGATCCTAGTCTGCATATATTTCATATATCTGACTCTAGCTTGTCCAGAATCATGAAAAATCTCAAAAGCTATCATTAGCAACAGGCATCAAAGGACCAACAGGGGGTGGAGATACATTACAACTCCTATTTTTCACAGGAGGTTAGGATACATTAAAACACATATTTCTTCAGAGACAGAGTTTACTAAAGAGCAAGCTTATAACAATTGAACTTCGATTGAGCTGCAAGAAGAGCTGCAATAGGAGTGGCGGTAGTACTGATATCTCTCTATAAACATGTGATCCCTCCGGGACACTCACTTACTGAACCATGCATAAACAACATAAAGGAATACAATACACTCATTATTAGCCTCCAAATAGCTCAACAATTGCAGTTGAAATGCCTTGAGGCGTATGGCGATTCAAAGCTTATCAGCAACTAAGTGATTGGAGATTATGAGATTAATCATGAAATTCTTATATCCTACTGCCAAACAGCGATCAAATTGATCGATTGATTTGAGAAATTTCATATTGACCATGGTCGTGACACAAGAACGCGTATGTAGATAGTTGGCATCACTCTCCACGACCTTGGCACTACCACCTGAGTTGAGTAAACATATCACTATTGGAATCCATGATCTCCTTTACCCCAAGACAGTATTGGAGGTAGATGAAGTATACCAAATTGGAATGAACTTCGAGCTTCGGGCTTGGTGCTTCCCATCTTTGGACTACATGTTATATGCCATGCTCCAGAAAATCCTAAAGAAACGGCCTCAATAAAGAAAAAGGCAGCCAAACTCTACCACAAATCACATTACGGATCCTACTCCATTGCCTATAAAAAAAAGGCTCAAGAGGCACTTGAAGAAACCCACGACGGGTGCGGGGCCCACCAAATAGGGCCAAAACTTTGGGTCCGTATAAGAAAACTCGACTATTTCTTGCCAAAAAAGATCATTGATGTTGCGGCACATGCAAAGTTTTACCACACTTATCAAGTGCATGCCAATTTCATACAACAACTGCCAAATTATCTTCATACTTCTGCTACAAGCTAGCCAGTTGAAACTTGGAGAATGGATATTATTAGGCTGATTACTCCACCTTCGTCCCAAAAAAATATCGGTTTATATTGGTGATAACTAATTACTTCTCCAAATGGACTGAAGCATCCCAATGAGAGAAGTCAATACCCTACAATACGGTAGTTAATGATCAAGCCGAAGTCTTCAACAAGACCATTGTGAAACTCAGATAGAAATTCATTTCTTCAAGCCAATACGATTGGGATAAAAAGTTAGGAGAGTGACTGTGGACTTACCAAACCACAGTCCGCATTCTAAGTAAAACTACACCATTTTCTTTAGTGTATACCTTTGAGACCGTCTTGCCACTTGAAATCTAAATTTCATCTCTACGAGTTGCATTAACCACAGACATGATAACTGAAGAAAAGTATTGATGAAGGCTTCAAGAATTAAAAGCACTAGATGAAGAGCATCAAATGTGCAACAATAAACTGAATTATGCCAGGCACACATCTTAAAGGCGTTCAACAAAAAAGTCAAAAAAAAGACATTCAAAGAAGGTGATTTGGTCTTGGCTATCAAAAGAACGATAATCATGACTCACAAGATTAAGGAAAAATTCAAACCCAAAATGGAAAGGACCCTTCGTGGTAGAGAGTCTACACAAATGGAGCTAACCATCTAATCAGCCAAGATGGTGATAGAATGATGCTGCTTGTTAATGATAAATTCCTAAAAAAATACTACAGCTTGATACGAAAGCCACATTAGCTAAGGAGAGAGGAAATTAAAATCATCACCAACCCTATCACACCAGGGGTAAGAGTATAAACATCAATAGTTCAGAGCCCAAAGAAAATAGAAGAGGAAATGTTTGATATGTAAGCCCAAGCAAAATCCTTAATAAACTCACTATGCTGAGGGGAATAGCGTGGCTAATCCAATATAAACGGCGATTGGTAAAAATATACTAAATCTGTTGATAGCTGAAAATTTGCTAAAAATTCCATACAAAATTATTGTAATAATATCCTTATCCAATTACAAGGATCCATCACAGCCCAATGCGAGTAAAGCAAAGGGGAGAGAAAACCATATTCTCAACAACCCATCATACTGAGAAATAAAGCATGAACAACCCATAACTCCAAAGGCAAAGGAGAATGGAAATCAAATTCTCGACAACTCATCATACTAAGGCAAAAGCTTGAACTACTTCATGTTGCTAAAGTAAAGGGAGAGGAAATCAAATCCTCTACAACTTATCATGTTGAGCTAAATCTATGAACTACCCAATGCTGCTAAAGTAATGGGATGAGAACAAGTTTTTCGCCAACCTATCATACTATAGGATAAAGTATGAATTGCGCAATGCTGCTAAAGTAATGAAAAGGAAACAAATTTCTCGTCAACCCTTCCATACTAAGCGTAAAAGTATAAAATTAATAGCTCGAAGCCCCAAAGGCAAAGAGAATAGGAAATATTTGACATGTAAGCCCAAACAAAATTATCATTAACTAATCATGTTGAGAGGAATAGCATGGCTAGCCCAAGCAAATGGGATTAGTAAAGGCATACCAAATCCATTAATAGTTAGGGGTTTATTAAAAATTCCGTAATCCTGTCATGTTAACCTCTTAATTCTCAGTGATATTTGAATCATCTTACACATCTCAATTCGAGTGGTCACTCATCACGAACTTGTCATGTTAAGTACTTACGTCTGACAATGAGATTTGAATCATCTCACAGACGACAACAAACAATCACCCTTTGTGATCCTAAGCACTAACCAGCTTTGTATGTCATCTAGGCAAGTCACCCCTGGAATCTAACACAATCATTGATTACGTCCAAGACGCACAGATGAATCACCCCTTGAGCTTAATACGATCACCGATTCTATCTGATACGCGCGGACGAGTTAACTCTTGATCCTAACATGATCATCGATTCTGTCCGAGATACATGGATGAGTTACTCCTTGATCCTAACACTATCATCGATTTTGTTCAAGACACATGAACGAGTCGCCTCTTGATCCTAACAGGATTACCAATTATGTTCGAGACATGTGGATGAGTCATCCCTTGATCCTAACATGATCACCAATTCTGTTCGAGATGCATGGACGAGTCACTTCTTAATTCTATCACGATCACTGATTTTGTCCCAGACGCACGGACGAGTCACCCCTTGATTCTAATATCATCGATTATGTCTGATACGTACGGACAAGTCACCCCTTGAAGTCTCCTTGATTTTAGCATGGTCATCGATTTTGTTCGAGATGCATGGATAAGTCCCTCCTTGATCCTAGCATGATCATCGATTCTGTCCGAGCTACATGGACAACTCACCCCATAATCATTCAATTCTTGATCATACTTGCCACCCAGGTTGATCACTTCGCTCACAACACCATCACTACTTTCAAAATCAACAAGTAGTCATCGACTTTTGCCAACTCTTATCACTACTGTCAAAACCATCAAAACACGATCACATCATACAAAAATTCCAGAATAAAACAAAATAATAAGAGAACTAAATTATTTCTTTATTCATTTTTTGCAGGACAAAAAGGGAGAACATGGCGACAATGACTATCTCTCAGAATAAAAAAGTAAAAAGTGAAAAAAAGGAAAAGATATAAGAGGATCAGGGCTCCTATAGGGCTTTTAACTGAGATGCTACCAAGAAGATTTATTAAGAAGATTGACCAATGGATACCTTCATAGTACTACATCAACAACATTAATTATCACATCTAATAGTCATCGATGAGTTGCTATTATATTACGATCACTGAACGACTCATTGGTCAATAAATAGTAAAAACTCATAACAAAACCACTATATAAAAATCCAAAGTATTTCGAAACTCATTGCAAACTGATAATGAGACTTCGAAAATATTAGAGGGGGTCTTATAGAATGGTAAAAAAGTAACGAAAACCCTTGTACACTAGGCTAGCCGTTGGATTCACATCAAAGAATCTCTAATCAGATCAGATTTGGTTTTGATTTGGATATTCAAATTATATCTAATCAGACTTGACCCTGATTCCAAGTATCTCAATCATAACCAAACGCATCAGATTACAGATTCTGCCAAATCTTCTGTATCAGATCAGGTCCAGATACAATAAACCAGAAATTTCTAAATCTATCTAAAATAAAAATAAATATTTGACTCTATCTACAAGGAAGGTGAGATTTCCATCCCAGCTACAAAGTAAATGATTTAACCACTCCACGCCTGTAAACAGACATCAAGAAGAATGTTGAAAACACTTTTGGAGAGAACCATGGTCATTTTGACGTGCGATTGATGTGCTCTTGAGCCCATATAAGCTGGTCATCCGGTTAATTTTACGTGCCCGACACGTTTAAAAAATCAAGTAAGATTGTTGCCCTCATGCTGTTTTTCTCTCATCTCCCATCTATATCAAATCATCAACGTAGTCCACGAGCTAGATTCTATCACTATTATAAAAGCCCACAATTTTTTGTAAAAGAGAGGGAGATCATATAAATCCTCTCCTTTTGTTTTTTTTTTTTTTTTTCTTCTCATTATTATCTTGAAAATCATTGTAACTTGAAAATTGATGGCAAT
The DNA here is from genome assembly GCA_036321105.1 of Dracaena cambodiana. Taxonomy (NCBI): domain Eukaryota; kingdom Viridiplantae; phylum Streptophyta; class Magnoliopsida; order Asparagales; family Asparagaceae; genus Dracaena; species Dracaena cambodiana. Next base: position 40,862,242 of record JAYEPQ010000007.1, read on the forward strand.
AAAAGGAAGCGTGAATTTCACGGAAAATACAAATACACCCTAAGTGAATGTCGATCCAGAAGGAGAAAGAATCCTTCACAACCAGAAAGGATGTTAATTTTGCTTACAACAAGGAAATATTCTTCTCTAAGGCAATCAAATCCCTCTCGTATCTAGAGATAGTATTGGATTTCAACTACAACTCTATCAGAGAAAATACTATAATTACACTCATTCTCCACGAGGAGAGGGAGATCTGGTGTCTTCTACAAACTCTAGATCTTATAGCATAAAGATTCTCCTCTACATCTTTGTAGTCTCCTTCTTCACTTCAGGCTCCCTGCAATCAAGAGAGGAAACCAAGAGATTAAGAGATTTTATCATCGATTCAACTATAAAGCATATAACAAAGTGGTTACTTTCCTCCAAGAACATAGGGTTGAGATCTCTTTTCAACTGAACCTCGTTATATCTCCATGTACACACTATGCATTTTATTATCTAGTGAATGTAGGTTACTTGAAGTTAGAAGTCGCCCTACGAAAGTGACCTACCTCAAGACCCGATTTTAAGCCTGATTCCCATTTGGTGGTAGAATTTGGCTTGATGATATTAACTGACCAAACTTGATATCAATATAGTGAAATCAAGATTAAAATTTCTTAATCTCTCTCTTCTCTCTCACAGTTACAAGGTTACAAGGAGTATATAGAGATGAAAAATGAGAGGATTATTAAGAGGCAGAACAGGATCCCCTTTGCTTATGAAGTAGTAGTTGAATTCCAATACAATTTTTAGATATGAGAGGAATTATGTTGTCTTATAGAGAGACTTTTGTTGTAATCGAACTCAATTTTCTTATCTCAGATGGATTCGGTTAGTAAAAGATTTTTAAGTCTCTTGGACCTTGTAGGCTCATGAACTCTCTCTTTTACGGACCTGAATCAGTCAATTTATAACCAGATACTATCATATAGAGTTTACATTATTTATTTATTTTGCCTGTTGCTCGATCAGGTATATAAATATGAGAATAAGCCTGCATTATACTAATGCTATAGCCTCCATCTTTTTCTTAATTTGATGTTCTCATGAATTGTTGCTTCATAACTGATTGTTCACATTTTCTATGCAAAACATTAGCTGAGCTGATGCATTCATGATCTCTTTACAGCTGAGGCTATGGTTCTTGTTTAATTGAACGACAGGTTTTATGAATTTTTTTCATTTGCTACTTTGGTGATCAAAGATATATATATATATATATATATATATATATATATATATATATATATATATATATAGAGAGAGAGAGAGAGAGAGAGAGAGAGAGAGAGAGAGAGAGAGATTGCCCCAAGGAAAACACAAAAAAAAAAAAAAGGACATATCGGTCCCTTAAATCTTTATAAATTAACTTTAGTCCCTGATATTTTCATATTTTGATTTTAGTTCCCCAAATCCTTTGAATTACTTCACTTTAGTGCACCTAGATAACTTGCGTTAGACCAGTTAAAATTTTGGTCCGAATTTTTCGTTATACCCTGAAAGCCTCTTCTTATTGGATGCCTGTCTCCATTCTTCTCCTCTCTCTCTTCCCTTCCCATTAATCTCTCTTTCTTCCTTCTTTCCTTTCTTTCCCTAACTCTATATTCCTCATCTTATAAAGTATGACTTCTTTAAATAGCAAACTCTCTACAAAATGATCTAAAACTAAAATTAATTTAGGGTATATCAATTATTTTCTCTACCTCTTAAATATTAAAATTAAAATTTTCCGTTTATTTGGATAGAATAGCTAACAGAGGGACTAAAATGAAATAACTTAAAGAATTTGAAGATTAAAATAAAAATATGAAGATTTCAGAAACCAAAATATAATTTTTAAAGATGTAAGGGACCGATATGTAAAAATCCAAAAAAAAATAGTTTGAGCCAAAGAGTGCTAAGCTTGATAGGCATGGCACCCTGTGGCTCATAAATCCATGACCCGAGCCTTATTTACCAAATGAAAACAGATCTTCAAAAGACTGCTTGACTTTGTCATTGTAATTTCAACATACATCAATCGATCAAATTTTATTGTTTTTCATACACATCGTCACAACCAAAGAAATGAGAAATATTGCAAATTGCATTCCAAATGATTTCTTTGAAATATTGCAAATTGCGTCACAACCAAAGAAATGAGAAATATTGCAAATTGCATTCCAAATGATTTCTTTGAAATATTGCAAATTGCATTCCAAACGAGACGACAATGATCTTTTCGCAAACTAGTGTTCATGTTGATCTCTTTGAGAATCCTACTGATTTATTTGGCTTCAGATGGGGGGAGGAGCTGTAGATGCTTCCCTAAATATTTCTCATTCTGCTGCTGTCTGCTCTCACTTCTTCCTCATGTCCTCTTTTTCAAGTTTCAAAATAATGGCAGGCAATCGGGGTCCCTAATATTTCTCATTCTGCTGCTGTCTGCTCTCACCTTCTTCCTCCTGTCTTCAAGACCTACTCTTTTTCAAGTTTAAAAATAATGGCAGACTTTCGAGGATATCTACGACAGCCCAAAATACCATTACCATATCTTTTTTTCCCCCTAAATTTTTAACCAAGAACTGAGGCAACTATGGCAAATAGGGGGAAAAAAACTTATGGCAAAGGATCTTCAGCACTCGTAACTACAGAATATCAGCAAATAATAATAAATGGTGGACTCTACAGACACGGATTATATTTATATATATACATCAGGGGCTGAAATTCCCAGATATGATCCTTTAATCAAGAGCCATTTGCATTCCCTAAATTAAACTTCCTCTAACAAGTAAAAAATGGATCTTCTCCTTAGAGAGGGGGGCATCAGTGTCTTCATGTTCTCCTGCAACCTTGTTTTCGTCATCCTCCAGCAGTATTTTTTGTTGCAGGGTTGCACCAATGTTGAATTTTCTTATTGCTGTTGAAACCAGTGAAAACTTTCCCCATGCTCCAAGAGCAGGTATTCATGAGCATCAGTGAAAACCCATCGGAACACCCTGGAGCAAGACTAAAGGTTCATCTTGTTCCAAAGACAATAAGAAAATCAACACCATTAGAGGGGTTTTTTTTTTTTTTTTTTTTTTTTTGAGAAGAAAAAATCAACATTGATAGTTGTGATGCCAAAACCTTGGTGCTTATCCATGTCTTTGAGCAGGAGAAACATATGAAAACAACACAGCTTAAATTCTCCAAAATGTGCATTTCCCTCGTGTTATAATGGCAAGGGCGGACATGCCACAAAACCAACTCAGGAGATTGCTAGACTACCTGCGACGAACAAGAACAGAAGTCAAAAATATGAAAGCAATGAGATATACAACAGGCCCCAAAAACCGCTGTCCCCACTTGAAAAAAGAACATTCTAGCAAAATGTTCAAATTACTAATGCAATTAAGCATTCTGAATCAACAAAATCATCAAGACTTGTAAACAAACCTTTATGCATAACATTAGGCAAGCTGTATATTCATAATCTCTCTTTCCCATTTTTATTTGCGAGTAGCCTTCCTGCAACAAGATAACATCAGGTTAACTACAATTACTAAATAACCTGGGAAAAAAGAAAAGTTGCACAACTTATGTTTGATAGTCCATGTCCGTTTTGGCATCTAACAGTGTCCCAGGGATGGAATAAGCATATTGAACTTGATCTGTGATGCATATAAATTGACTAAGACTGAGAAAATATCAAAAACTGTGAGTAACATAAATGCTCGAAGGGCACTCCTAAGTACCAGTGAGTCTGGTAAACTTGTGTACACTGAGTCGAAGGGCACTTCTGAGTATAAATGGTCTGTAAACTTGCATACACTGAGTTACTACATGATGGCCAACCTTGCTTGACTGTAAGATTCATCAAACTCGAAAGGTTTTTACTATATGGAATCCGCCAAATCAGTTACAGGCAGGCTTACATCCTAAATCTTGGTGAGTTCCCCATATCTCATCCCACAAGTAGGCCCTTCATTACTCACCACTTCATGCAAAATCCACGATGGATCTAGAGAAGTTAAAATATGCTGAGTAAAGATATTGATGTATACTCATCTTTTCAACATTATTCCCCTTTCCTTCACTTAATAAAAAGGACAACTTCCTCAGGTTCCCGTCCTCTTCATGGCAACTAATGCAAGTCCTCGATTTAGTCCATATCAAACAGGTTGCCATCCAACTTGCCACAAAGTTGCAACCCCCTACCCCACCCCACACTCACCAAAAAAAAGACACGCCCACACCCCAAAAGAAATGAAGAAAAAGAAAACCCATACAAACCACCAATCAGCACCAAACTGCTCAGTATTGAGCCAGACATCACCAACTACATCACCCTTTCTTCATCTTCTACTCCTTGTTTCCTTCATCTTTGTTCCCTATGCCCTCCATCCTCTCATGTTTCCATCACCGACCATTGCCATTATACATTTTCACATCAGAGCATTGCGGCACAAGAGCCTGAAACAACGGTCTGCTCCTTGTGCAGTCTTATTGCCTCCCATCATTCACCAATCACCACAGCCAATATCAGGATAACACAGCACCACAACAAGAACTATGACATAAAGACTTTAAAACAAAGGACATCCTCCTCCAACTTTCTTCCCATTCCGCATCATCCACACTCCATAACAGCCACAATCATGTTTTCACATCACATGCATTATCATGATTTCACATCACAGCGTAACAAGCATTATGACACTGGAGGTGCATCTGTTGAGGTCATTACATAATTAACTGACTTAAATGAGGTTACTGTATAATGTATACGGTTTTTAATATTAGTATAGTAATGGATGGGAATTTTCTATAAAGGATAGGGGATATAAAATGTGAAATTGGGAAAAGAAGCTCATATCAGGCATGTATATCACACAAAGATCCATAACATATATAACTTAGATCCATAATATCCTAGATGACATTGGATAAAAGTGGTAAAATAATGTGTATAAAGTCGTTCATGGACAATAAATTTCACACAAGTATGGAACATGCTCAATCGTAAGTTCAAAACATAAATTACAAAACAATGGGATAGACACACTGAAGATTAAGATATCAATAATATCAGTTGTAACAGCAAAAGGCTAGCAGCAATAGTGACAATATAAGCAATAACAACAGCAACAAGGCAAGCAATAAGGAGAACATAAGAAAGAAAGAAAAAGAAACATAACCTTGAAGAAGGTTTTTGAAGTCTTAGTTCTCCAATGTTGTATGCAAGTCTCTAACTTCCGTCATCACGGAAACTTAGAAATCAAACTAATTTATGGTGTAAGTGAAGAAATTACTTTTTCCATATATACAGGGGCAATCTAGGATACGAGAATTGCACCCCAAACATATTTCTAAATTAAAGTCATGTTGGCCAATATTATCGGAATGATATCTTGGACAATATTACCAACATCGGCCAATGTGAGAACAAGAAAGTGTTCCACTTTTTCATTTTTATCCACACAATTGCCCCCCACTTAAAAAGATATTGTAGGGGGATATAACAAACTACCAGCTGATATTTACAACAACAAAATTTTCATCTCACCTTTATGTAAGATAATAAAATTATTGGGGGCAGATTGGTTTGTTATGTGTACATTGGTAAAAGGCTTTGTGCTAAATCGTTGAAGAGGGGTTAATCTTACGTAAATAGTGAGCTAGAGTTTGAATATAGGGTTCACCAGTGACACATTTCTTGGCTGCAACTTAAGAAACAAACAAAAAGTAAAAGAAGTTTTGGAATAGAAAAAGAAACACAAAAAGGACATGCTCGTGGTGGGAAGGAAAATGGAAGGAAAGAAGAAAGAGGGAAACAAACTTGAAGAATATATCTTCTAACATACTAACTAAGACCAATTTTATTTTGACTTGTAATTTTAAATTAGGATCTAACCTTTTGAAAAGAAAAACAAGAATATGATTATCTCATGGCCCAAAATCCTGATTGGGAACTATTCAATGGAAGAATATTAGAGATTGATTATTGAGAAAATAAGATAAATGAACATCATTCAAATACCTAACATGATAGATTTATTGATTTCTTGGACCCCATAACAATAGAATCAGATGTAGCAACTAGAACCATGAGTAGTTTCTCCAAAATGAAATCCACGCTTTTAATTCATGACATGATATTGTTGTATACATGTAAGTATTTGGGTATTATATTTTTGGTAAATATATGGTTAAATCACAAAGAATGTAGTTATTTCAAATAGTACATTCATACTTAATTTCATAACTTGTTATTTAGTTCAAAAACATTGTGAGTAGTACACTTATGAGTAGTATACTTATGGACCCACAATCAAGGTTTCATTGGTTTTTCCTCGGTTTCAATGGTTTCTTCTTAGTTTTAGCAGGTACTAATTCAAAACTAGCTAACAACTATAAAAATCTTTTAGTTTATTTAACCCATAACTTACATGTATATATTCCACGCTTGTTTGGCACTATGCATGCAAAACACCAAAGCTAGCAGCATATTTAGTAGTTATAATTTATTAACACTTGGTCTAAATGTTTCATGCAATGGAACTGAAACTCGAAACAAAATCGTCAAAACTAGTCAAAATTAGTTGTAACCTTTTATACAATGCAGGCCAAAACCAAATCCGAATTTTAAAACCTTGTTAAATACATTCCATGATCTATATTTCTATAATTTGGCGCTTATATGCATATTGTATTTTGGTTAATTAAGCAGTTTACTAATGATTTTGTTTACGAGCATATGTCACTTTAGATATAGTAATTAAATTGTTTTAACTACATCACAATATATTTTGGTGTTGTGTGCACAATATTTTCATGTTCATATTATTTAGGTATCGGTACACCAATTTTGACTTCATAGAAACTCAACCTATGAGATTTAAATTTTGGGCCTTTTGGAAAAATTTTGAAACTAGGTATTGAAGAAAAAGAAAACATTGACAACACGATAAATTAAAGAAATCTTGTTAAAATATTCTATTTTACAACATAAGGATATTTGTTTTGTTATTTGTTTATAATAGATAATATGCAATACCGTGTTCCCCTAATATACATACCTTTGTCATTTTTTCGGAGATATCATTGTGGTTTCAAGTCAATTTCAAGAAACTACTATGAACATGCATACTTTCTCGACAAAATACCACTTATTTATATTTGATAAAGTACATAACTTATATGTTACTTTTCAATAAAATATTATTTGTCATACCACAGTTAGAATTCTAGACAAATAATTTTTAAATGACCAAAATACCCTCCTAAATATTTATTACAAAGTGAAATATATTTTCAAAATGAAGAAAAAATAAATTATTTCAAAAAAACACAAACCTTTTAAGATCCCATTGCAAAAATTACATAATAATTTATTTTTATTTATACGTTTATTTCTTTATTAATTACTAAAATTTTCAAGAACTGCTCATTATAAATGTTCATTTTTATTTAAAAAAATTATCAACATTTATTTTTTTAACATTTTATACCAAAGAGTTAATTCTTATTCCTAATATAATTAATAATTATTTTATTTGTTACTTAATTCAGTAAATAAAAGGGAAATATTGGAATAAGCCCCTATTTAACTATTTGGATTAAGGCCCTCGTCTAAAGGAGTTATGTTGTATGCCCTTGACTCATGCTAACCCCTTAAAGCACAATGTATATGTATTTTCAGAATTTTCTATAATATGAGATATTATAGACAAATAAATACTCATATCTAGCTAAATGATAAATTCCTCTTTCCCTCATTTCTTTGAAGAATAATGTTTGGTGTTTTATAGTTTTCGGGGGAAAAAAAAAACTTCTAAGACAAATAAAAGCCAAAATTGAATATAATCTTCTATATAAAATGTTATGGATAAAATGGATCAAAATAACCTTATAGTCGTTAAAAATATAACAAGGGGGCAATTTTGTGTTGATTAATTAACTAGTGATTAGGAAATATTCAAAACATAATAATATTTTATTGTTTTAAGATTTCAGTTATCAAAATTAAATTCTCAATGCTTTATTATAAAAATAAATTATATATAATTAATAATTATAAAAAAATTAATTAGTAATGTTAATTCATAAAATTAACAAAATCAACTACAAAATAGAGTTAAAACTTAATTATAACTATCTTCTTCAAAAAATATGACTATTTGTCAAGGACAATCTTTAGAAATCTATTTTTTGTAATTTTATTTAAAAAATGACCAAATATAAAAAAAATTTCAAAAAATTACCATATTCGCGCTTATGTCGACAAATTGAGTATGAATTTGGTTGTCTTATAATTTTAATATTAAAAATTATGAGAACTGGGTTTCAATTTTGAGACCTTATGGACCTAAGATTCCCAACCTTATGGAAATTATTATCTCACCAGATTAGTATGCATGATTTAGCTACCAATATCATAAATCAATTGGGTTTACTTTTAGGACATGCACATAGATAGGAGTACATTTCAATGGATACAGGATTCTATTGAAATGTGAATTAATCATGAATTATTTATTGATGATGTAAGTAGGGTAACTCTCTTAAAATAATGACACATGAAGTTGTTTTTTGCACTTGTTTCTTCAATGACAAACTTTAGTATTGGAGCAAATAATATGCCTAGTTATGTGGAAGTAGTGAAATACGTCCTAGACGGAGTCAAGCGAATTACCGGCAAAGATCGTAAGAAAAGACCTTATACAAACTGGAAAATTGAGCACTGATTGAGCATACAATTGTAAAATCAAAGAGGCAATCATGTTCAAATTAAGAGACAACCCACCCCTCCCTTAGCTAACTACCTACAATGGAATTGGGGGATTACTCATAGGTGAAGTTTTTCCCAATCTAATCACCTACATGCCTTGTGGTCATATTAAGAGAGATGGTATGTCATATTTGAAAATTTATTTCTTTCATATAAATTTAAATTTTATATGTTTTGTTATTTTCATATTGATTTTTTATATTGCTGAGATTGATCATGTAGAGAGTTTGATAGCTAAGAACTTACTTTAAACTCATCATCATGATGCCCCAGCAATATTTGTCAATGCAAGGGTTTACTTCGTCATTCTCGAATTAGGTAAAAAAATGAACCAAAAAACCGATGTTATTTTACACACGTTAATGGTGTTGTATATAGTCTCGAGCTGCTAATGACGATGTTAGACCTCTTAACTAATATTGAGACAATAATGGTGAGGTTGGATCTATACAATTTCATACTCAATCTGATTCAGAGATTGAAATTGCACATCGTGACAGTGCAGGACGCCGAGACACGAAACAAAATGGTAAGAGGACAAAAACAAGTCTCCTGCACGTAAAGATGTATTCAGTGAGTGTTGGGATATCACTTTCTACTAATGATATAAAATTTCTGAAATTATTAAATTGTTGAGATATAAAATTTATGAAATTATTGTGATATGAAAATTATGAAATTGTTGTGAGATGAAATTATTGATGAAATGAAAAAACTTACGAAATTGTGATAATAAGAAGTAATTGTTTTGTTGACTAATTAAACCTAGGGTATGTATGTATGTATGTATGTATGTGTGTGTGTGTGTCTATATATATATATATATATATATATATATATATATATATATATATATATATATATATATATATATATATATATATATATATATATATATATTATATATATATATATATATGATATGTATAGAGAGAGAGAGAGAGGAGAGTAAACGGGAAATTCACCGGCGGTGAAAGGAATTCCTTCACCGCCGCTTAGGTGGCCCAATAAAATTATTACACGTGGCACCACTCAAAAAGCGGTTAAGAGAGTTCTTTTATTCGTTACCTTAAATGGCATCACGTGTAATAATTGTATTGGGCCACCTAAGCGGCGGTGAAGGAACTCCCTTCACCGTCGGTTTTCTCATATATATATATGTGTGTGTGTGTGTGTGTGTGTTGCTCCTGAGTTGTGTTTGGAGTATGTGTTTATAAGAATCTGGGGTTGGGAACCTTTGGTCCAAAATTGAAAGCAAGAAAAATGAATCCAGGGTTGACAGCCCGAGTTCAGAACCTACATTTTGAGTCTCAGGTTAGGTTTTGTGATTAAATAAGTAAAATAAATTTACAAGTATGACATACCATATCTCTCAATGTAAGCACGATGCATGTTAAAACACCTTTCTTCCCCCTTTTCTAAGGAAGTGAATGAAGAAACCAGGAAGAGGATATTACAGTTGGCAGTCAAGTGAACAACCTAGCAAAAACCAACAATGTGGCACCTGGTACATGCTCATAATTTAAATTTAAAGGGTAAGGTGCTGAGACGAAAATCATCTATTTTGCAGGTAAACTTCAAGGACATTCTACATAGACCCAACTTCATTTAATTGTTACCAAAAGCCTCTTTATGGCATTTGAATGGTCAGGATACATCTATTAAGGTTTAACAGTGGCTTGAAAGATTCTACTTCTTAGACAAAGATGATTAGTGCAAATGTGAAAAGTTATCAGCAAAAGAGTAGTTTCTACTAAAAATATAATAGAAATGTGTTTCAGCTGTTGCTCAGTAACTGTCCTCATCCCTCAGGCCAGAATAAACAAAAATTAGACTGTAAATTTCAAGAATACTTTCCGTTGCACTCTCCAGCCTCTGCTTAATATCATTGAGGAAAGAAATATGTCACAGCAAACATATTCTACAGTCTTGATTTTTCTGGGAATTATATAGAAAGTGCAATCTACATGTTACCATAAATGGTCTTTTTAAAACCCTTCAAGTTGGTGCTGGTTGTTCCCTGAGCAATTAACCAGTAAGATGAAAGTACTCACCATTACAGTTTCCCATAGAAGACCTAAACTGTTCAAAATAATCCTTCATTGCATCTGCAATTTGATAGAACAAGTTGCACTAAATGTAATAAACATATAATATAAATCATAAGAAAATTAAAATTTCATTTTGAAGCAAAAAAGAAAAGTCAAATGATTCAACAAGAAACTAACCATGTTCCATTGTTAAGGAGGGGTCTTCCTCTCCCACCCATCCAACGACTTTGGCAGGATTACCAGCAGACATGCTTTTTTGTAAACAAAAAGAAAGAAAAAAGTAACTTTTCAGTATCATTATTATCTCTCATATCTGTTATGGAAGCACAAATATTATTGTTTTAACGAAAGCTAAGGTAAGCAACTTCTTGTCTATAACTCAGTTTCAGGATTTAGTCATCTGATAGTAATTGTAGGTGTCAAATGCTTTATGGTAATCAGAAGATACTTCAAGATATTTGGGAAGAATCTGGATTTTCTGATATTTGCCACAGTTACCGCCTCCGGAATCATGATTTTGAAGAACAGCAACCTCAATAAACTCAAGTTTAGGATTAACAAAAATTTTCACTTTCTTATATACCACGTTAATTTCAGGCATTATAGATGCAAGATGGCACATGATTTGCTTATAGGAATAGGCGATTCCTGTGGTGCTAGATCAAATTCCATGTCTAGAACATGTGGCATATCTATGTGGATGTACACATGCGAAGAATAACTATCCCTTCTAAGCAGACCAATCGGCAAACTATGCATGTTATGGATAATCATAGACACTTTTGGACCAGCAATAGAGAAATAACCAAATGCAAATGCTTCCACTTCATTTCAGCTTTTTCTTACTGACTGGATATAGAAAGAAAGAGAAATAGTAGCACAAACCAGCTTGACTTAAAGAGAACTCCTAGTGAATTGTTTGGCATCATCATAGGAGATGGATGTTTCGCGAGAATATGATATAATATAATCGTCATTCAATGTGTTATGAGATTGATAAGGATAAGAGAGGAAGAATAACAAAAATGAAAGGTACGTATAGATTGGCAATCTCAAAAACAATGTTGGGCAATTGCCACAATTCAGTATCAATGTTCATATATTCTCCAAAACAAAAAATAAAAGAGCTAAATTTATTCTCCTACGTTCATTTTATTTACATAATGAAAAATTGACAGATGTGAGTTAATACTTGCAATATTTTAGTATGTGTTCTACCACAAGACACCTTCATTTTCCAAAGGTCAAAAAATGATCAGTGTTCTAAATATCGGATACTAGTCTCATACCGCTCAGCCAAATTACATATCGGTTACCGGATACCGGACGGAATATCGCGATATGACCTTAAATACCAAAGTGTCATATAGATGTCATACCGGTTAAAGAATAATCATATAATTGGCTATATAGAACATAATAAAATACATAAAACAAGTTTATAGTATTTACATTGGCTTATTTGCATTCAACTTACGAATTTGCAGATACCGTTTAGAATATTTACATATGCACAAAGCGACATACAATCATAAAATTAAGAAAAATAAGTTTTCAAGATAAAAATAAGTTTTCTATATGCACACAATTAAAATATCCTAATTAAAATATACTATATTGCTACATATTTTCAGTATGAATATTCTCATTCAAATTCACTTCTAATTAGTAATTACTCATCACTCAACAAATTATCAAACAAATTAACTTCTAAATTCTAATTAGACTATCACTGTTCAAACAAATTATCAAACAAATTAACTTCTAAATTCTAATTTTACTGTTTCGGCCACTCCCCTTTCAGTCAGTGAATCAAATTCACTGATTCACACCGAATCAGTAAAGTAAATCGATTTACTGATTCAGTGTGAATCAGTGAACCGAATCACTGATTCTGAATCAGTGATTCGGTTCACTGATTCACTGCGAATCAGCGAATCAATTCACTGATTCGGTGTGAATCAGTGAATTTGATTCACTGACTGAAACAATGAAACTCCATCCAATCAATGTGTGCAAACAACCAAATTATCTCAAATTTTAAGTACCCAAATCTTCAAACACATATGACAATCAAAACAAAATATTTATAAAGAAAAGAAATTTGGGATTAATTGGACTTACCACTTTACCAGTGAGGCACTGACTACTAAGCTCCTCGTCGGCACCGCTGGAAGCTAAGCAATAGGAGTAGAGAGAAGTCGGGAGGCTGGCGAAATTATTTTAGGGCAAATTGGGCTACCGAACTTTCTTTAGCGAAAATCAATCGAAGGAAAAAACTCTCAAAGTCTTGCTGAGCAGTTTTTTGTCTTTTTTGGGTTGATTTTGAGTTGCGACCCCTCGATCGGTCGAGGAGGAGAGGGAAGTCGGAGAAGAATGGGAGATTAGGGTTCATGAGCGATAGATTTGGGGGAGAACGCGAGATAAGCGGATTTTATTTTTTCCTGTCAGGTCGGATCAAAAGGGTAAACGAGTTTCAACTGCAACCCATACCCTTTAACAAAAAAACCGATATTGGCTCATACCGGCCGGTATTTATCATACCGGATACCGGCCGATATATCGCCACATGGCCGATATATCGACCCATACTGGTCGAAAACGATACGCGATATAAAATTGGCCATATCGTCTCGTTTGTGGGGAAAATCCGATACATCGGCCGGTATACCGGTATACCGGCCAATATTTAAAACAGTGAAAAGGATGAACCTGATATGAATTCTTGTACTATTTGTTATGTAAATTCTGATCTTGTAAGAAACTACTTGAAGCACCCATTGAAAGTAAATCTCACAATATTAGAAACAACTGGCTTGTTATATGCTGTACAGTGCTCCATCCACGCCCAACACACCTCCACCCCCAACAAAAAAGAAAGAAACAAAAACCAAAAAAAAAAGAAAAAGAAAAAGAAGACAGCACCAAGTATGGAAAAGCTATCAAACAAAGAAAAAGGTAGAAAAATCGGATTGTCCTCAGACAATGGGTGGAGGGGAAGGAATTGCAGGGATTATCCGTAACTCCATTCTCAATTTACATGGACATCCATAAATATAATAAATTAAAACAGAAATGACCTGAAGTATAGAGCAAATGAAAAGGAAACAAAACGCTGCAACTGCATGTTATCATCTGTTAATCAAATGGCAAGCAAACAACACAGGAATAATCGATACTAGTGTAAGATTTCCATCAAACAATTGGATATGAGGAGTTTCTAACCTGTGAGTAGGGACATTCTTCAATACAAGAGAACCAGCAGCAATCATCGCACCTTCTCCAACCATGATGTTACCAAGAATGGTTGCACCAGCTCCGATAAGAGCACCTTGACCAATTTTTGGATGTCGATCTCCGACTTCTTTGCCGCTTCCTCCTAATGTAACACCCTATATTGAGAGAGATGGGAAAATAAGTTTTAAAAGATGCTCTTAAGCAGCTCTTAGGTCAAAAGATCCATATCATTTGAGTGCTATGGATGAAAAGTGTATAATGCTCTCTAGAAGTATCAAGCATCCATGATGTAATCACAAATGAGAACATATATGAATACTATGGTTGACAATTAAGTTAGCCAGATGAAAGATTGCGGAAAAAGGAGAATACAAAAGGCTGTCAAGTTGGTATATGTCTCTTGTGCCGTCATTCTAATGTATCATATTGCATATATTGCATCGCAGGATAAGTTGATCAATGTATAGTAGGTAAGTAATCAAGTAGATAACAATATATATGAAAAAAATATGACCAAATCCAAAGCATAACTCAACAACAATAAAGTGAAAGTGCTAAACTCTGGCAAAACACAGAATACAAATCAGTAACTAATATGTAAACAGATAACAAATATCTCTAGTGTAATGACCATAATGTCCTTAATCAAGACGAAACAATATTAACAAACATGATACATCGCAAGATTCACTATAAATTGAAAATTGCTATTCAATTTTCCTCATTTTCATCTCCTTTGCACAACGAATTTCTCCTTCTCCATTATCTTCTTCTTTCTCATTGCATTCTTTCTATTTTGCAATTTCATTAACATTATGATGTCCTATCAGTTACGAAATCCTACCAAAAATTATTCTAAAATATACTAGATACTAAATATTAGGAATAAACAGCTAGTTGATCAAAATTTTACCACTGTATCTGTCTTCCTTTTCTCTCTGATAGACCAACGTTTTCCTCCAATTTCAAATTACTCCTGAATAATTGAGCAATTATCTAAGTAGTATCTTCCAGCAAACCAAGCTTTTTCTCTATAATCCATTCATAACATGATTCCGCTGGAAAAGTGAATCAGATCATATGTTTCTCCAATCTCTTTCCACTCCATTTACAATTACAATTATATATTTTATTTAACAAAAACCAGACCATTATCCATTATTCCTCCACAAGCAACCAAAAATATCAATTTATCATCTACTATAATTCCATCACTATAATCATCTTGAATAACAATTACCTCAGTTTTTCACCTTCATCAATCTTTACAAACTCTTACTTTTGTGCAAATGCCATCAAAGTATCATGGTTTAATCAATAATTAGCACAAATAAAAAAAGCTCATGAAAATTAGAAATAACAATTACATAATTAATATTTACTAGAAATTAATAGCTAAACCTATTTACTTCCTTTTATTTTTTGGATAGTGCTACTAGTTCCACCTTCAAGTTCAAAGCACTCATGGAAATATATCGAGTTGTTCTACAGGTACGAAAAGTTCCCTCTTCTTAGTTTGATCATCATTGATTCCATATATGATAAGAAAAGAAGATCAAATATGTATGACTTATTCCTTCTTTGCTGCATTTCCAATTATAGGTTGTACATTTAAAAAATTCATAATATAATATTTCTCTATTCTGTGGCATAACATAAGAACAAGATATGTGAAAATAGGATCTAGAGATTTGTTGTAAGTAGAGAAAGGGAAATGGGTGTATAATGATTGGCTTGTATTTTTTTATCGACTGAAATATGTATCTTGAACTCGGGTGTCCTCTTTAGTTAAGAGACTAGACATTTGAAATTTGCAACATGTAACTAAACCTAAAAGGTCCATCCAAATATATTTGAAATCCATTTATAAGTTAGGTCAAGTTATCATATCATATCATATATTGTGAACTATAAATTGTATCGCAAGATATGGAAACCAAGATGGAAGATACATTACCTAGTATATACGTGCATTGATATGTATCAATTTTCATGCATATCATATCATAAGACATGTATTGCATATCGAAAGATATTGACAACTACGGAATAAACTTCAATGCCCACATAATGCAAATGGTATGTAAATGATAAGAATCGACAAAGACAGAAGAAAATGAGCGATCATATTAGTTAAATTTTTCCTTCCTTGTTCTCTTTATATGTTGAAAAATTATTGGTAATATTCATAGAAGTTGGTATATTATATCAACATACAAATAGAAACCCGATCAAGAACATTCCAGAAGCAAAGGCAACATAAATTGGACGCCCGAGTGTAGAGGTCCTTAACACACTCCAAAACTCAACAAACATGATTGGACTCCTAAGTGAAGTTTAAGGCTGTTGGGATTAGGGACATAAATCCTTTTCTTCACACAATTCTGCTTACAGCCTCTACCTAATGTTAATTAGCAACTATCATATGTGTCCATTTAGGGTATACCCTGACTTTCACAGACATGCACTTCTTAATTGGGATAGGTGATAGCTGATGTTGACAATCTATCTTATACACCTTTTAACTAAATATGCACAGTTTATAAAGAGGAATAAGTTGAGTGCATTTCAAGAATGAAGAATAATGCTTATGAAAATATTACACTAAGATAACAATGTAAATGCGTATATACACCGAAGCAAACTAATAGTGACGAGAGAATACAAACTTAAGCAAAAAAAAATAGTGTGGTCGCACTCCACAAGTGGCTTCACACCATTGAGACAACTTAAGAAAAGAAATAAGGAAAGCTTATTCTCTCTTACTTACATCCAATAGCCAAAGCCGTTTTATAATAAATTCTACGTATCTAAGAAACTATTCCTAAATTTTATATTAAATGATAGCCTATCAAATGTAAAAGGACATGCCTTCAGAAAATTAAGAAGATTTCCTTACCATATTTAAAAACTAATTAATAAATAAATAAAATCCCTACTAAATCTTCACCAAATCTTCGTTCTAGGCACGACTACTATGCGACTACTATAGCAGTCTTTCTAAACTGTTATAGTGCTTACTTCTCTACAACCCAAGGTTTAAAAAATTGAGAAGGGTGATGTTAACAGCCAATCATTTATGGTATTAAAATTGACAAAATTGGGCATTCATATTGGTGATATAAGAAATATTAGCAATATCGGACTAATATATTTATTGTGTAATTGGTACCTCAAAATCTGATACAATATGCAATATATCGATATCGACCGAGATTTAAAACCTTGCTACAAATTCTTTAACTATAGTGTACTATATCCTCAACATCAACTTGAATAACAAATCCTGAAAAGTATGCGGGTTTCGAACTGTCATAGGAGAGTCCTTTATTCACAAAGGGAGAGTGGGGGTATATAAATAGAAGAAAGAAAGAGTATAAGAGGCTGGTTTTGCTAAGAGTTTGCTATTGGTCAGCTTGGGGTGTTTGTGTATATATATACAGATATGTATAATATACATATACATAATTTATATGTAAATATACATTACATATACATACATGTATATTTACATACATAAACATAATGTATGCACACACACACATACATAAACATACATATAAGACCAATATGATATATGCAACATATAAGGATATCTATTGATATTGAAAATCTTGCGACAAACCCTTTTACGGTAACATATTGTATCCTCGATATCAACTTGAATAAAAAATCTTGAAATTGTAAGATGAAACATTTGACAATAAATTCTTCTTTGTTAAAAAAGTCTTAATTGAACTTGACCACACCATCTTATTATGTAATCCTTGAACAATCATTAATATTTATGATGATTAATGGATAAGCCAAGATTTCAGTCTGACATTCAAGAATCTTCAACATCCATGCAATCTTTCCGGGCTATTGTAGAAAAATAAGGAGAGAGATTTTCTTTTTTTTACACTACAGTCTCAGCTGCTTACTGTTGTTTACTCACTAACTGTTGTAGCTTTTCTTTCCTTTTTTTCCTTACTTTTCCTTGCTACAGAAGAAAGAGGAGAGGACACCAAGTCAACTTAGCAGGACATTGAATCAATGAACTAACTTGGCAAGCCAAGGAAGAGCCGAGCTAGACAAGTAACTACAGATATAATTGTGCTAGTGAGATTGCAACTGAATTGGAGTCATGATGATGTTGCCAGAGGAAAGAGGAAGGGTTGTTGCAGTCGTTGGAGAGAGCACGAAGCGAGCCAGAGGAAGGGTAGGCAAGGTCATTGGAAAAGGGTCAGCGATGTTGTTGGAGGGTGTCAGAAAAGAGAGGGAAGGTCGGCAAAGTCATCCAAGAGAGGGGTGCCAACGAAGATATAGGAGGAATGCAGTAGGGATGGCAAACATCAAATGACAGAGGATAGATCTTGAGACAGGTGGGAACAGACTGCAATGGTGATGGTTAAGGTTAGACTATTAGAGTTAGTTTCTTTTTAACATATATGTATTTATTCGTACTCTAGTACCATTTTAGTATTGAAAATTAGAGATCTTATGACTCTTACCCTCAACTGGGGTTGATCATATTATGATGTAGATAAATAAGGAGCAAGTAAAAATATAATAGTACCCCTAAACTCTAATAAAGGAAAACATTTAATCGTAGGATTTTGAAATATCAAAGAAAAATCACGAGTCTAAACCTATCTGAAAACCTATTTAGGAAATCTAAGAAATCAAAATTACTAGACGTGCATACGAAAAATTATAGCTTTTGCATCACTATATTATCCATATTAATTTTATATTTCTAATGGTTTAGATGAAAAATAATGCAAGCCAAATAGATTTCTTTTTAACTAGGAGAGTAAATAGAGCTAGTTGTATCGATTGTAAGGTAGTGCCAGATGAGAGTGTAGTTACCCAATATAAATTCTTAGTTTTAAATATTCAAATTAAACAGAAACTTAGAAAGATTAAATGTAAATTAGATCATAAGATTAAGTGGTGGCGATTAAAAGGTAATCAAAAAAATTTTGTAGATAGAATAGTACAAGAAGCAGATTGGAGGGACCATGATGATTCTAATGTAACATGAAACAAAATGGCTAGCTGCATTAAAAGGATAGCTAAAAATATATTCGGTGAGTCGAGGGACAGTGCTCCACCATGTAAGGATACATCATGGTGGAATGACAAAGTAAAAAATGCTATTAAGATCAAGCGAGATATTTATAAAGATTTGAAGAAGAATAATAATAATAATAATGGAATAAGTTTTGAGAAGTATAAACTAGCAAAGAAAGCTGTTCGGGATGCAAAAACTAAATTATATAAACAAGTGTACGAGAAGTTGGATAATAAAGAGGCAGAAAATGATATATATATATATATATATATATATATATATATATATATATATATATATATAATTGCTCAAATAAGAAAGAGAAAGTCTAAAAACTTATGTACTGTAAAGTGTATTAAAGATGAGGATCAGACGGTTCTAATTCGAGACGAAGAGATTAAAAAAAGATGGAAAAATTATTTTGATAGATTATATAATTGTAGTTTTACTCAAGATTTGGGAGATTTTACTATTCAATGTGAGGATATGAATCGTAGTTTTATGCGCAAAATTAAAGAGTCTGAAGTAAAAGAGACTTTAAAGAGGATAAAATTAAGAAAAACTGTTAGTCCAGATGAGATTCCTATAGAGATATGGAGATAATTAGGAGGGATTAGTGTGAAGTGATTAACAAATCTTTTTAACAAGATTTGGCAAAGTAAGAAATATCAAATGAATGGAGGAAGAGTACCCCTAGTACTTCTGTATAAGAACAAGGACGACATTCAGAGTTGTTCTAATTATCAGGGAATAAAACTTATTGTCACACTATAAAGCTTTGGAAAAGGGTAATTGAACATAGATTACAAATTGTTAAAATATCGGAGAACCAATTTGGATTTATGTCGGGACGATCGACGACAGAAGTTATTCATTTACTTCGACAACTTATAGAGTGATTTCGAGAGAGAAAGAAAGATTTGCATATGATATTTATTAACTTAGAGAAACCCTATGAAAAGATTCCACGGGAGATACTTTGGTGGATACTGATAAAGAAAAGAGTTCCTATCAAGTATATCGACATAATTAAGGATATGTATGATTTAGTGACCAATGTCAGAACATATGGTGGTTTAACAAGTGATTTTTCTATCACAATTGGATTGCATTAAGGATTTACATTGAGCCCATTCTTATTTACTATAGTGATGGATGAGCTTACTAAAACCATTCAGGATGAGATATCTTGGTGTATACTATTTGCTGATGATATTGTCTTAGTTAATGAGACAAGAGTAGGGGGTAAATACCAAGTTAGAGTTATGAATACATATATTAGAATCTAGAGGTTTTAAATTGAGTAGGTCTAAAACAGAGTATATGGAGTGTAAATTTAGTAAACGACGGACCATAAACTATAATGCTATAAAACTGGTAGGTAAGAGATACAAATGAGCAGTTAGTTTAGATATTTGGATTCTATTATTCAAAAAAAATGATGGAGAGATCGATAATGATATTAACCATAAGATACAAGCTGGCTGGCTGAAATGGAGGAAGGCAACGGGAGTTTTATGCGACCGTAACATTCCATTAAGATTGAAAGAAAAATTTTATAAGACTGCTATTATATCAGTTTTATTATATGGTACGGAATGTTGGGCAATAAAGAAATATCATTCACAGAAAATAAGTGGCTGAGATGCACATGCTCCGTTGGATGTGCAGCAGCACCAGGAGAGATAAAGTGAGAAATGAAAATATTCGTGCTAAACTAGGTGTAACTCCCATCAGTGAGAGGATGCGAGAAAATCGCTTACGATGGTTTGGTCATATGCAACGTAGGCCTATAAGTGCACAAATTCGAAGAGGGGAGTTTATCAATGTATGACAAATTAAAAGAACGAAGGAAAGACCGAAGAAAATATGAATGGAGATGATACGCAAAGATATGGAGTCTAGAGGTTTAAATAAGGAGATATTACTTGATAGAAATGAATGGAGAAGGAATACCAATGTGATCGATCCGACATGATTCTTTTTTTTGGTTCATGTAGCCTACCCCAAATACTTGGGATAAAAGGCTTATTTGTTGTTGTTGTAGTTGTTGTTGTCATGGTTTAGATGAAAAATAACTTTTATTTCAATTTGTACAAAATTGGCGGGCAACTAATAGAACCTATTTGGCTTATTCTAAACTGTTACTTCTATCCATGGGGATAAGATTGTTATATTCATATTCATGTCAATCTGAAAACTTCATGGAGTAAAATTCACATGTACATATACATGGATGAACACAGGCATTGGTATGCATGTGTGTACACATACGGCAAGGGAGAAGAAGTGGGAAGGAGAAATGTTAGAAGGAGATGTATAGTTAGATACACAGAGAGAGGGCAGGTAGAGATTGCAAGCCTCCATTCTCCAATAGCATGAACAAGTAGCATTAAGATAGCCATGTTTTGTTGAAAAACAAAAAGCGAAAGACCTAAAAGACCCTACTAACATAATCATGAAAAAATAGAAAATTCAAACTTGCCTGCATTAATGAAACCTTGTTTCCTACAACTGCAGTTTCACCAATAACTAAACCTGTTCCATGATCCAATAATATCCCATCTCCAATCTTTGCGGCTGTAACATATGATAACAAGAATAATGTTAGAACAAATTTCAATGGATATTTTCCTAAGATCCACGAAAGATAGAAACTGCAAAGACGTACCAAAGCCACAAAAAGAAAGTGGTATTGGAGAAATTCAGGGGTACTTCATGCTATAAACCATAGAACTATTCAATAAACCTATATGCAAAATTAGATTGTGTTGCCATGATAACAGGAATAGAAAGATCATATATAACCTTGACTCCTCAGTTTTTCACATTGTCCCTTCCCGACCAATCCCCAAGCCAGGGTCAAGGAAGAGGGATACAACACAACAGGTAGCCAAAAGACAGTGGAAAACTTATCAGCTATCTATGAAATAGATCATAAAGTCCATAAAATTTTGGATATCCCCACTACCGCATATTGCATGGGTGCTGAACCACTGCAGTGATAAGAATCTAAAATAAACTGCAAACTCAAAATAGATGGTGATGGAATGAGGTGCATCAACAGATAAATAAAGTTCAGAAGGCACCTTATTTAAGATTTATGCAAGTGATAATGATAAAAATCCAAGAAGTTGGCTAAAAGGAAATAAAGAAAGCGGCTCGTAAGGCTAAATTCAGTAAAGAGAGTTTATATAAAGAGGGAGATGGATAAATGTACATGCACACACAAATATATGCATATGTTTGTATGTGATTGTACACACTTACTGAGATGAAGGAAAGAAAGAGTAGAGAACTAGGTGATCTGGTAATGTTAAATGCACTAAATTTATGGCCTGTTTCTGGAGTTTTTCTTTACAGCAGTTTGCGAAGTCAATCAACTCCAGGATATCAAATTGAGGCATGTTTGGCTACTAAACAGTAGTTAACTAACTCCTAAAATAAGCTAGATGGCAGTTCATAAAAATCTAGCCAAAGAGTACTTCTCTCAACTCCAAAAAGTGAAGCAAAAAGTAGTTCTAAACTCTGCGTACTTTTCTCAACTCCAAAAAGTGAGAGCAAAAAGTAGTGCTAAACTCTGCTTTGAAAACTGCATCTATAGATTTGCAAACTACCGTTTGCAAATCTACAGCTAGGCCATAAAATACATAAAGTTAGAAACCTTAAAATCCAAATAGGTCCTTGAGAGTGATAAATGACTCATAATAAAGGCCAATGAATTTCAAGAAGAATGGATGAGCTACTTCCATAAATTGTTTAATGATAATTACAACAGATAACTTAAGCCAGAAAAAACATATCACTTCACGAAAGGAAGTATATGCATTATTGAAAATGAAGTTGAGGATATTTAAAAAAATGTAATTTGGAGTGTTTTACGAGCAGACAATATTCTTGCTGAAGTATAGGAGTGTTTGGAGGACATGATCCTAGTAGCTCAAAGCAGTGTTTTAAATACCGGCCGATATACCGGTATATCGGCCGGTATATCGGTAAAATTGAAGAAACGAGACGATATAGGGTTTTTTTTACCGTTTATCGTTTTGGACCGGTATGGGCCGATATATCGGCCACGTGGCGATATATCGGCCGGTATCGAGATGAGAAATACCGGCCGATATTAGCTAATATCGGTTAATGGGTTTTGGATTTTGGTTACGGGTTAAACCCATTAACCTGTTAAAATCCGACCCGTTAAGAAATAAAACGGGTCGGGAGAGGAGAGAGAGTAAAGTTTTCGCATTTTCTCTCTCTCTCTTTCTCTCCCGGCGCGATCCGAGCGATCGATCGTTCCCGCGACCAAACCCTAACCCTAGGTTCCCAAACCAGCCCTAAATCTCTCTCTGATTCTTCTTCTCCCACTCTCTGGCTCTCTCTCTCTCGTTCTCTCCCCGCGATCGTCAGCCGATCGAGCCGAACGACCCGAACCCTAACCCTAATTTCCTAATTGAGCCATAAATCTCTCTCGTTCTCTCTCTTTCTTCTCCGCTCTCCGATTACTCTTCTCCCAGTTTGGGAGTCTTCGCCGTTCTCCAGTGGGGCAGTGGCCGTCGGCCAGATAAGTGAACTTTGTTTTTTTTCATTTTAATTTGATTTAGAGTTACAAATTTCTTCAATTTATTTTATAATTGTGTTATTTAGGTTTAATTGATTGCGATTTATGTTAGAATTTTTTTTTGTGTAATTTGAAGCGAATTCTTAAGTTGGGAGGGCTGAATTTGTGATTGTACTATACAGTGAATTAGAATCACTGATTCACATTGAATCAGTGATTCGATTCACTGATTCAGTGTGAATCAGTGAACCGAATCACTGATTCAATGTGAAGTCACTGATTCACATTGAATCAGTGATTCGGTTCACTGATTCACACTGAATCAGTGAATCGAATCACTGATTCAGTGTGAATCAGTGGTTCTAATTCACCGATTTTGTGTGTATGAGTTTCATGGTAGATAAAATTTGTAAATTTGTATTAGTATTTACTATTTATGTGTATTCAGTGATTTTGTGTGTATGAGTTTGTGTGTAAATTTGTATTAACATGAATATAATTTGTGTGTATGAGTTTCATACCAGTGTTTTAACTGATTTTGTGTGGTATGAGTTTCATACCAGTGAATACCAGTGTTTTAACTTATAATGTAACTTGTAATTTGTAAATTTGTATTAGTATTTACTATTTATGTGTATTCACTGATTTTGTGTGTATGAGTTTGTGTGTAAATTTGTATTAACATGAATTCACTATTTTTGTGTGTATTCAATGATTTTGTGTGTATGAGTTTCATATGCTTACAAGTTACGTTATAGCATGTGCAATTACAAGAATTACAAGTTACATTAAAGCTTGATTTCTTAATTAGATTAAGTTAATATAAATTAGTAACTTTATTTATGTTATTAACTTTATTTATATGATTATTTTTTTAACTTAGATTATGTTTATTAACTTTATTTATATGAGTAAAACCTTGAATTTTTAATTAGATTAAGTTAATATAAATTAGTAACTTATTTTTCTTAATTTTATGATTGTATGTCGCTCTGTGCATATGCGAACGTTCTAAACGGTATCTGCAAATTCGTAAGTTGAATGTAAATAAGCCAATGTAAGTACTATAAACTTATTTTATGTGTTTAATTATATTCTATATAGCCAATTATATGATTATTTTTTAACTGGTATGATACCGATATGACACTCCGGTATTTAGGATCATATCGCAATATCCCGCCCGGTATCCGGTAACCGGTATGTAATTTGGCTGACCGGTACGAGACCGGCATCCGATATTTAAAACACTGCTCAAACGGTTATTCAACAAGGTTACAAATACTACGAAATGCAAGGTAAGCACTTGACTTTAGTACCTATTTACCAGAATAAGGAGCCACGCAAAGTTGCCAAATTATCAAGGGATCAAACTTCTGATCCACACACTGAAACTTTACAAGCGAGCAATCAAATAAGGGTAAGAAAAAAGAAATTCTCAAAGCACAATAGATAAAATTGAGAAAGTGTATGGAGTACTCTCATCATAAGGTTTAGCACCAGAATGACAACTAAGATCCCATTCAATCAGCCTACCCAAGTAGATAAAATAAAGGAACCCCAAATGCAGTCATCTAAGGAAGGAAACTCTAATTAACAAATCTCATGTGAAAATTGACCAAATTTTATCTGTTATAACTTGGTGTCAAGCTTATGAGCGACGTGCAACGTTTAAATGTTGATTGATACGTATAGGAACTATTTGTATCAAATTTAGGGCACATCTACAATGTAGACCCTGTAAATCAGATGGATACTGATGTTGCTGATATTATGGATATTGCAAATATGAAACATCCCACTTTCAAGAAAGACAATCAGGAAAGAGGTGAAGTACCTGGGTGTATATCCACAGCAAAAACCTACAAGAAACAAACAAGTTGAAAATAAAAACCAAATAGAGTTAATTGAGTGGAAACCAAATTATTGCTAGGTGACGACAGCATTAAAATAGTTAAGCACATAAACATCACCTCACTTATTCGACTTTGTAATGCAAGAGCAAGAACTTGGCGTCCTTGGTTCCATAATGCATGTGCTACTCGATATGATTGCAACGAAAGATAACCCTACAAGAGAAGGAACCAGCATCCCAAGATATTTGAATTCAGTAGTTACTCGTAAGGGAGTTTAGAAATAATTATAACTTTCAGACATCAAGGGCACTCTAAAGTAACCAGGCAAATGCCCTAAGAATGTAAACATACAAATAAACCAACCTGTATTCGATTCCCTATCAATAATTTTGATGAATATGGATGTATCAATTCTATTTAAGCATATGGTATGAATATGGATGGTGCTAATTGTATCCGACATGGCTGAAGAGATATCCAAATAGATATCTGAATAACATTTGAATATATAGGATGATACAAATCAACACAGATTTGACGTTTCAACACATAAGAAGCACTTTCAGTGGCATAGACATAGTTATCAACAACTGGTATCATTTTCCCTCAATACTATTGTCAAACTCATAATATCTGTTTGTATCCAAATCCGTATTGGTTTTGTCAAATATGGATAGTAGTAAAAAAAAATATGAATAGTAAATTCAACATCTGACAATGTAACTTGAAGAAGAAAACATTAGAAATATGGTAATACTAAAATCCACTCCATATATGCTCTATTCACATCCCTATTATGAATCATTAAGTTTTTAGAACTTATGTTCTTCGAGTAGTTGTCTTTTGCATATTTATCTATGACCTAGGCTTTTTAAATATTGCAAAGATAGCCTTTTGCCAACCATCAAGTAATGGAAAAGAAACTGATGATGAATTTTAACAAACTAAACAATATTTAACTTTTTGCAATTTACAGGACAAAATATCCTACATTGTTCGTCATTGAGCGATTGGCAGCACACAAATCCACTACTTTTGTCCATATACCCTTTAATTTTAATTTAGTTCATGGGCATATACTTGTTGATTTGATGCTAAGATGGATAGATTAAGGATGATTTTGTTCAAGAATTAGGGTGGTACATGAAGTATTTTTTGAGTTTCAAAAAATTATCATATTTTGGGTATCAATTAATTGTTGGCAAACAAAAGATGTATCATAAAATAACGAAGAAACACAGTCACATAGGAAAATATGCAAACATAAGAAGAAATATGAAATCCATAAGAAACAAAAGGGTATACTAAAAGAACCAAACTATAATTACTCAATTATAAACTAACCATATAAATTTAGGAATACACTAGCACTTAATCTATGAGCATTAAATAAAAAATAAATAAACCATGCCTTAAGGTAGAGTAGTGCCCAGCTATACGATGCACATGCAGGATCTCTGTCCTTCAATGCCTGTATGGAAGAATTAATTCTACTTATTCAACAAATGCATAGCAGCTCCAGAAATAATCAGATAAAAAGCCAATTGAAATAAGTGAAAGAAGCTACTTTCTTTGATGAAAAGAGAGTTACCTGAAGATCTAAGCGAACTGAGCGTTGAATGCCATTATCATTCATCATCACATTGTCAAAAATGTCAATTAATTGTGTGGCCAGTAATGTTGGATTCTGGAGTCTATTAGCAAGCACAAATCCCAGTGCACTCTCCAAACAATGATGAGATAAAATACTTGCATACAAGAAACTGCTTAAAATGGGTTCCTTGTCAGCCTGAGACAGTTGTACGGAAAATGTCAGTAAGAAAAATCTTGATGTGCAAAAAAAAAAAAAAACAGATCACAAAGTCCAAAGCAATGCTTTAAAGGTGAAAGGCAAGGCCAAGGTGACAAATTCTTCTATCACCTGGGGTAAATGATGTAAAAAAGTGCTCCCCAGAGTGAAACGAGACAAAAAATATTTAAAAATTTACAAAAAAAAAAAAACCTTAAGATAATATATAGAATAATTTTATAAAATAATATATGTCAATAACTAATAGAAGAAGGATTATAAAGACATAAAGCACAAAAACAACACCATAAGCATAGCAAATTATACACCACATAGAGAATAGGCTATGAATAACATAAATACAAAGAAAACATTTTATAAAGCAACTTAAGGTCAAATTTCAATAGTAACTTTAAAAAATCAAATTGATATAGAAGACAAATACGTGTAACTACTAGCTACCAATCCCAAAATGGTTGTCTCACTTATAAGAATTCATCACAATGTATTTACCAGTCAAATCAAATCAATGCCAAAAAGGGAAATAATTTAGGTGGAGTTTTAATATAGATAAAGATCACAAAGTTACATATGATAAAAACCAAAATAAAAAAGAAAAGAAAAGGAAAAAAAAAGAGAAGCTAATAATATAATGGGCACATACAACCCAAAAATGCCCTTCAATATCTGCTTAAACCCATTTCAGGCCCTTTCTATTATAAATATTCACCAAAGAATAAAGTATTAAAACCTGTATATATATAAAGATAATTAAAAAATTTATAATTTTTATAGATAAAATCCTTAATAATAAAATATATATTCATAGTTTTCATAATATATTTCTTTTTCTTTGAAAAAATTTATATTATATTTCTGAGTAAATTTATTTAACTATTCAGATAAATTAGTGTCACCATATGATAGTTACTCTTCTTGGGGAAAAAATATATACTTAATTTATTATTTTAATAGATCTAAATTATATTATGTAGAAATGACCCAATGAAGACAACTGTCATTCTATGAGAAAGTAATATTGTTTAACTAATGCTAAATTTAGTATTCAATTATTTTAGTATAGGATGCAACAGAGTAATTAAGTCTTATGTAGTAATAACAGTGACAATACTTCACAGTAATAATTTAACTTATAAGTAATATAGCAATATATTATTATTAACTACTATCTAAAATTAGTTTCAATTATACTTTTAAAAGCACATGAAAGAAGCATATAAACAATGGCAAAAAAGAGTATAGAATCATTTGGTGGATTGTTCCAAAGTCAGGCAAAGGAAAACCATCGAATCATATTGCGAATGTTGTTTAAATCCATGATTTTAATATAAATTACTCTGATTTTGAATTCAACCTTGTATTCTAAAATCTATTTGGGAATAAATTGTGAAATCTAGATGATCGAATCGCTACAGTATGGCAAGTCGACAATTTACGTACATGTGAGAGTCACACATTGGGAAAATTGGTTTCCAACATTGGCGCTAATACCACATCTGAGAAAAAGACTAATCCCACACTTTTAGAACACAAAATTTATACTATTAAGAAAAAATTTTGATGCTTTCATGATGTATGCTTAATTAGAATAGAAATTCCTTTTGCAATATCTCTGTCATCCAAACTTTTCAAGGTATTTAGAAAATTAATAACCACTAATAGTAATAGGCGAAACACTTGCTGGAATCATTATAAGCAAATTCTTAAAAGCAATCACTGTTGTTGGTTTGAAATATAAGATAATTGTTGAACAAAGAACATGTATTGAGAATACATAATATCAAGTTTTAAAATCTTGGAATCAAGGTTTATGGTATCGAAAATGGTCAATATTAGGAAAAGATCGGACACATTTGCATATCAGCACGATATTATAAGGTCTATGTTTCTATGTCGGCATCAGACGATATTTAAGACTTTGCTTAATACATATGAACATGTGCCTCTAAATGAAAATATAGGTGTGTAAACAAATCAACTAAGGGTTAGCAAAATAACATTTTTCTACTTGCTCAAGTTACAAAGACATGTCTTTCTTTGTAATACTTATTATTTCTTGCAATGTTCATAAAGAATTCAAAATTAGCCTGAAAAGCTTATTATAAATTTAATTATGATGTATCCGCCAACAATTCGAAATTAAATGACACCTTTCTTCATAACTTGCATGAATAAATGTATCGTAAACCAAATTTGACAGATTTTTTCTATTCAGTAAAATAATTAATAAATAACCTTTCAACAAAACCACTAAACAGAGGTTAAATCGCCGAAATTGTTTACCTCAGACTTGGCTTCAGCTTTAATCGCCTCCCAAATGGGATCGCAGTCGCCATCCGAATCCGAATTCGAATCCATGTTCTCACTTTTGCACTTCGACGGCGGCGGCGAGGAGTAGGAGGAGCAAGGAACCCCAGCTCTCGCCGTCAATTCCCCGCCACCCTCCGCCCCCTCGATCAACGTGCAGCCACAAGGCATCCGCGATCTCTAGGGCTCTTAGAGAGAGGAAGCGGAAACCTAACCCTAAAGAGAGGGGGAGAGGGAATTTGCCGCGGCCCCGGCAAGGACTAAAAAGACGAGCGAGGGAAGAAGTGAGGATATGGAGTTAAGTACGAAGCCGGTCCCCTTAACAGGAGGGAGTGGTGTTGTTTACTTGCTTAGGTCCACGGCGGCTGTTGATAAGTGGGCCTTTTAATCACGTGTGAATAGGGCCTTTTCAAATAGCTTTTGGGCAGCAAGACAATGAGATTTGAGTTGTGTTTAATAAGAATAATTATAAAATGGTGGTAGAGGTTTGAAAAGTTATAAAATTTTATGAAATTTTAGTCTCATTTGATTCGTTGACTTTAAATATGAGTTGAACTATTTAGGGTATACTTATGGATGTAAACAAACTTGAAAAAGGTATGATATTTCTATAATGAATCAATGGATCGAAAGCAGACTGAACATGTATCGAATACCTAGGCCAATATTCGAATGTGATGCTAAGGAATATAAGGTTAATGGGATTTGGTTTAGGTCCCAACTAAAAGCCCTCCAGCATTCATATCTTAGTAAGACGTGGAGATAGTTAAAATTATTTAATAAAACAGCTACAGTAAGAGAGTGATATTAAGAGAGTGATATTAACTGTAGAATGGTTATATGTTGGAATGACATACAGGACGATAATCAAAGTATATTTCCACATGGGCTCCTCTTAGACTAATATTGATCATCTTGTTGGATCATATTTTATTATTTTTTATGGTATTAATCAACAGTTTTGGTTAAGGCCCGTTAGAATTGCGCTTAGGTTATGCTAGGTCAAACAGCTTTTGCAATAACATAAACCTCTTATATGATTTGCATCTAAAAATTTATGAGCTTCCGATTTCCCCATTGCATGAATATCTTACACTGATTTTTAGATCTTGGTAAAGATTTGGTAAGGAATCGTTCTTCACTTTTTCCATCCACATTTTCATATCATCTTTAGGGATGATAAGTTAGGATTTGGATCTTCTCTATGTTGCAAAACTTTTAGGACCATCCACAATATAATCTCGATCGTCTACTAAAGTAGTGGGTATCTGTGTGTGTGGATTACTTTAAGTGAGCCGCTAGCTCAGGAAAAGTTACGTGGGTAGTGGCAAAAATAAGTGATCCAATGATTTTTCTTCAAATTTTTTCTAGAATTATAGTCTCTACCTCCTTAACTTTAATAATTTTAAATTTAATAAACTTTAGAGTTAGTTTACATTTTCATCAAGTGGATATAAAATATTTATTAATTGAAACTATTAAAATTTGTGTCAATTTAATGAAGTACCAAATTAAAACTAAAGCCCAAGAAATTGGGTATGAGTAAAGCCTAAAGGGTCAAGATCATAATCCAAATAAAATTTCTTAAAAATTAATATATATATATATATATATATATATATATATATATATATATATATATATATATATATATATATATATATATATATATATATTAAAAACTAGCACATGCAAAAATTTTAACCACTCACATATCAGACAAGATTGCACCGAGGATGATCCTTAATATTTAGCAATATGGAGAGGATCTAGATCCTCAACAGAGAGTTTGGGAAAAATTTTCCACCCATTTTTTCTGTTTTCCTTATACGAACCATTTTTTGCGTATGGTATGGCAAGAGACAAATTCGTAAAACTTGTCCATTCCTTTTACCTTTTTCATGTCCTTTTTACTATTTTTTTTAATAATTTGAAGATATTTTATAAAGGGGCTATATATCTTCTTATTTTCATTTTGTTGAAATCAATTTTGATCAAATGGAATTGTTGAGCCAATTTTATCACCACCTAGAAATAGGACTTAGAATCAAGTCATGATCTCAGTCAGGCTCAAGAGAGTACTTTCAACTTCAAATAACATGTATAGAGATTATTAGATAATAAAAAGGAAAACATGGAAAAGACATGTACAAAAAAATATAACAAGGTACAGTCGAGATGGATTTTGAGTTACGTTCTCAATGGAAAATGGTTATTTAGTGTATACTTTATTGCCAAATCAGAGCTATAATCACTCGATATCGCTCTCTTTTCTCTCAAGATTATAAGAGTTTATGCAGAGAAGAAAAAAAGAGATGATTAGATGTTATGAGTCATCCCTCTCTTTATAGCGAAGGGGTATATATACTTTTTATTGGAAGAATCGTATTCAAATTCCAATACAGTCTCTGAATATAAAAAAAAAAAGATTTTGTTGCCTTATAGGAGAAGTTTTCTTACTATAGTCGAACTCAGTTTCTTTGTCTCATATGAATCCTAATTAACAAAGGATTATTGAGTCTTGTGAACTTTCTAAGCTTAATGGATCATTGCCCAATGGGATTTCATCCTTAGGTATTAGAATGTTTACAATAATAGCCCTGACTCTTGAATTTATTCCTGTGAACTCTTGAATATCGCGCACTCTTTCTGAATTGGTCAACTTGCTTAGTCATCTAGGACCAGTTGCACCTATAGAATGACTGTTCCAAGTTATTCAATAGCCTTCTTAACTTTTGTCTCGATAAATACGGGTCGATCATGATAGGCCCACATGTTCAGATCATATGATCGAGATTTGTTATCAATCAAGATTCGAATTTGCTTTTTTCGAATGGGGTGATAAACAACCACGTCCATTTTTCCACTCCTTGTAGGTTCAACCCCCTATGAGAGCTTATAAGCTAATGATTGAAGCTAGTGTTTTTAGCCATCAAGAGGAGTTTTAAGCTCGGGTTAGAGAGTTTTTGAGAGCCATTATCGTCCACCTTTCGATGCAATAGCGCTATTGATGAGTGGATATCAACTCTCGCCTTGGAATTGTATTCTTTGTTGTATTCCTTGAAGATTGGAGTAAGTCATCTAATTCTTAACTATTTTCTATTTCTTTAAAGGGCACAGAGGAGGCCATAAGCGTCTGCTATAAGTGAGGAAAGATCTTAAGGTAGTGCCCTTGTGGTTCTTTGTTTTCACAGCAGCATTACTTTGTAACGATCAACTCTTGCATTGGGACATCTAGAATTTGGAAGTTCTCAAGTGTTTTACATGAGTATCGGTGATATGGAGTGAAAAGACTCCAGATCTGGAGCTTTAACCTTTAGTTGTGAGTTAATCCACTGCAATTGGATTAGCCTCTACAATAGAGATCAAGTCTTCATTCAATTATGATACCTTAGCCTCATTGGACTGATCAAACTCATTGAATTGTAATGAACAATTGTTTTGTAATTGTGATTAAATGAATGAAATAGTTGACTTTTGTTTGATCAATGTATGCTTCAGTTAGCTATTAAGTAGTCTTGAAGAAACTTTGTATCTAAAAGTGCTGAGTACTTTTATAGGCATGGAGTCAAATATTGTCTTTTACTCTGTCCAATTAGCTTGCATGAATCTTGTCAATTTCACTTAGAATTTAGCTTGAGATTGCAAAATATAAGAAAAGAGAAATTAGTGAAAAAGACATTTAAATCAAACAGTTATCTAACTAGACAAGTAGTGTTGATCTTCTTTGTGGCTAATCGCCTTCGTTAGATGCTAGCCCACTTGAAATGAGTTAAATTCGCAGTAGTTGACCATTTTTGCACTTACAAAGTCTTCCGGGTTAAGTATTCAGATGACTTGCACCTATGATGAACTTTTGAAGTTGTTAGATTAGAATACTATTTGTATTTGGGTTTACTTTGAGTTTAGTATCACATCACCTATTGAGTGGTTTATATAGAGTTGAAAGGTCTATAAATATATGTAATTCTCTGACTTATGAATATAGCGATTGAGTTTTGATTCTCAATACTTTCTGATATGGTATCAGAGCAATCCAGATTTAAATCCTGCATGGTGCGTATTTAACTGTAGGTTTTAAAAAAAATTATACCGCTGCGTAAAGTCTAGGTTTCTGCCCAAAATGGGCCTTAAACTTGCGGGGCGTGTTAAAAATATAAAATAATTTTTCTCAACTCTCACCACAACTTCGGAATTTTGGTGCAGTGGAAAGGACTTTCAACATGGTATTAGAGCTTTCTTATATGGTGTTGATTATTTTGAGACTTTCTCTCCTATAACACGTTTTAACTACATTTGCATTCTCTTCTTTCTTACTGTGAATCTTGATTGGCCATTATTTTAATTGGATATTAAAAATGCTTTCTTATATGGTGATATGTAAGAAAATGTGTATATGGAACAAGCTTTAGGATATGTTGTTTAGGGTGAGAATATAGTCTACAAACTCAAAAAAATAATTTATGGTCTTAAACAGAGTCCTCGAGCCTGATTTGAGAAGTTTTTCACTGTAATTACTGGTATTAGATTTCAGCGTTGCCACTATAATCATTATGTTTTTGTCCGGCATACTCGTTCTGGTATTATTATCCTTTTTGCTGTGTATGTAAATGATATTCTACTAATTGAGAGTGATACAATAGGTCTGACTAAGATAAAAGATTATCTCAAGCAATATTTTATAACTAAAAACATGAGAAAGCCGAGATATTTTTTTGGAATTGAGGTATCTTATCATAAACATGGGTTACTTCTCTCTCAAAGAAAGTATGCCCTAGATCTCTTGGAAAAGACTGGTCGTCTTGGGTGTAAAACTGCTAATACTCCAATAGAGTGTATAGTGAAGATAGTGATTTGTATGAGAATGTCAAGCAGTATAGAAGAATGGTTGGCAAGATTATCTATCTCACAGTCACTATACCTGATATTTTTTTTTGCTATTAGGTTGCTGAGTTGTTCATATATAAACCAAGGGACATATACTGGAAAGCTGCTCTGAGAATTTTGGTATATATTAAGAGATCTCCTGGTAAAGAATTATTTTATAAAAAAATATGGACATGTTAAAATCTCTGCTTTTTCAGATATTAGATATGTAGGAGATAAAGGAGATAGAAAATAGACCACTAGATATCTTACATTTGTTGGAGGTAATCTAATCACATGCAGAAGTAAGAAACATGATATAGTATCTAGATCTTCAGCTGAGACAGAATATCAGGCAATGGCACATACTACGTGCAAATTGTTATGGTTAAAAAATTTGCTAACTGAATTTGGGTTCAACTCAAAAGATCATATGCTTATGTACTGTAATAATCAGTAAACCATTTATATTGCTCAAAATTCAGTATTTTATAATCGTACTAAGCATATAGAGCTAGATTGTCATCTGATTCGAGATAATTTGGTGAAAAAAATAATATGTACTCCGTTTACTCTTTCATCAGAGCAATTGACCGATATTCTAACTAAACCTGCATCACCAACTGTGTTTTCTAATCTATGTAATAAGTTGGGTATGATTGATATTTATATACCAACTTGAGAATGAGTGTTAGATTAGGATACTATTTTGTATTTGGATTTATTTTGAGTTTAGTATCACATCGCCTATTGAGTGGTTTATGTAGAGTTGAGAGATCTATAATTATATGTAATCTTCTGACTTATGAATATAGAGATTTAGTTTTGGTTCTTAATACTTTCTGACATGGTATCAGAGCAACACATATTCAAATTCTGCAGGGTACGCATTTAATTGCGGATTTTTAAAAAAAATTATACAGCTGTGTAAAACCCAGCTTTCTGCCCAAAATAGGCCTTCAGCCTGCGGGGGCGTATTAAAAATACAAAATAATTTCTCTCAACTCTCACCATAATTTCGGAGTTTTTGTGCAGTGGAAGAGATTTCAACATGGTATCAGAGCTTTCTTATATGATATTGATTATTTTGAGACTTTCTCTTCTATAACACGTCTCAACTCTATTCGCATTCTCTTCTCTCTTATTGTGAATCTTGATTGGTCATTATTCTAATTAGATGTTAAAAATACTTTCTTATATGGTGATATGTAAGAAGATGTGTGTATGGAATAACCTCCAAGGTATGTTCTTTAGGGGGAGAACGTAGTCTGCAAACTTAAAAAATCAATTTATGATTTTAAACAGAGTTCTCGAGCCTAATTTGAGAAGTTTTTTACTGTAATTACTGGTATTGAATTTCAGTATTGCCACTATGATCATTCTGTTTTTGTCCGGCATACTCGTTCTAGTATTGTCCTTCTTGTTATGTATGTAAATGATATTCTACTAATTGAGAGTGATACAATAGGTCTAATTGAGATAAAGAATTATCTTATGCAACATTTTGTAACTAAAGACATGGAAAAGCCGAGATATTTTTTTAGAATTGAGATAGCTTATCATAAATATGGGTTACTTCTCTCTCAAAGATAGTATGCGCTAGATCTCTTGGAAGAGACATGTCACCTTAGGTGTAAACCTGCTAATACTCTAATGGAGTCAAATTTAGACGTGTGGAGTTAAGATAGTGCTTTATATGAGGTGTAGAATGAGAAAAATTATTCCTGCACTAATCCAGATCCAAAATCTGAATGCGAATCAGAATCTGAATTCAAATCCAAAATCTGAATCAAATAATAATAATAAATAAATAAATTTTAAAAAAATGATGAAAGCCTCGCGGACGCGAGGCTGGGTCCCAACCTCGCGAGCGCAAGGCAAAGTCGAAAGCAAAAGCGCAGCAAAAAAAAAAGGGGTTCACCCTCGCACTCACGTGAGGGCGCAAGGCCAAAAGGGAGCCACAAGGCTCAGGCCAAAAAAAAGAAGAGAAGATTAACCTCGCGCTCGCACAAGGCTGGGAATCCTAGCCTTGCGGGCGCGAGAATCAGGGGAGAAAAGAGGGGGCACGAGGCTCAGGTGGAGAAAGGAAAAAAAATATTATATAATAATAAAATAATAATATAATAATTAATAATTAAAAATAAAAAAATATTATTTCTCTCTCTCTTTCTCTTACACAATAAATTGGCCCTGCCCCAGATTATTTTTCAATTTTTACAAATTCTAATTAGATCAAAATTCTAATCAGATTCTAAATAATTTTTGAGTACATGAATCTAATTAATTTTACTTGAATTTGATAATTTTACAAATTATAATTTGAATTTAATTGATTTTGAGTGTAGAAACAGGACCCGATTCAATGAATCTGGAGAATATCAAATCAAGAGAAGATTTGAATATCTCATCAAGATTACAAAGAGATTTCGATTCAATCTATAAAGAAACCTTTTCAACAACCGGGGATCTATAAATACCCCTCAAGAGAAAGAACCTTTGGCAATTTAATTTCGCGAGAGAGCCTTGAAGCTTTGGTACTGATAGAGAAAAAAGACCTTTTGGCCAGATCTCTCTTCCACGCAAGAGTTCGTGCTTACTCCTAGAATCAACAGAGAAGAAGAACGAGCTCGCCTCTAAATCATTGACGTTGGATCGTCAACGAGAAAGGATCGATCTCCATAACTGCCTCGAATCCCATGATTTTTTGTAAAAAGAGAGTGACGATTTATGAGTCTCCTCTGTCTATTTTTTTTCTTTATTTCTTTTTATTGTAATCAAGTCAAAAAGAGAAATTTTGATACTCTGTAATTTTTCTCTGATTCAATGGCAATTGAAAGATCCCCTGTTTTCCCGAAAATAGACTGGCGACCACAGTGAGAGAATCTCCTATACTGAAGAGGAGTTGGTAGTCCAATCTAACATCAACGAAATTGGAGAAACGATGGAGAAGTTGGTGATCGAGGTCGAGATTGACGCAAAGCGTTCAACATCACCTAAACAAAAAGGTGATCTAATAGTTTTGGATGACAAGGAGCATTGATCTATCAACAGACACTTGAATTTTTAAACTCTGGTCCATCAGAACTCGCTGCATATAACGCCAAAGGAGAACCCATTACGGTACAAAGACGGACCCAAATCCGCAATCGGAACCTAAGGGTGCGCCGTAAAGCACTAAGAGTACGTTTTGCACACCAAGCACGAAATCAACCTCGCCAACCTGGTGAAAATTAGCCCCGCCAATCTGTTGCTAATCAACTTGGTAAAAGTTAGCCTCGCCAACCTAGCAAAAATTGACTCCGCCAACTCAGTGCTAATCAACTTGGCAAAAATCAGTCTTGCCAACCTACGAAAATCAGCCCCGCCAATATGGTGCTAATCAACTTGGCGAAGCTCAGCCCCGCCAACTCGGCGAAAATCGGCTCTGCCAACCCGGTACTAATCAACTTGGTGAAAATCAGCCTTGCCAACTTGGCAAAAATCGGTCCGCCAACCTGGCGAAAATCAGCCCCACCAACCTGGCGAAAATCAACTCCACCAACCCGTTGCTAATCAACTTGGCACAAATTAGTCTAGCCAACCTGGAGAAAATCAGCCCCGCCAACCTGGCGAAATTCAGCTCCACCAACTCGGTGCTAATTAACTTGGCAAAAATCAGCCCCGCCAACCTCGTGCTGCTCAGCCCCGCCAATCTGGCGCTCCTCAGTCCTGCCAACCTGGCTCTGCTTAGTCCCGCCTACCTGGTGCTCCTCAACTCTGCCAACCTGATGCTGCTCAGTCCCGCCTACGTGGCGCTCCTCAGCTTTGCCAACCTGACGCTGCTCAGCCCCGCTAATCTGGCGCTTCTCAGTCCTGCCAACTAGGTGCTTCTCATCCTTGCTAGCCTAGCACATATCTACCTGGTATGAACAAAACTAGATGTCAGCCTGGCATAAGTAAACTTGAAAACCGAACTAAGTCTAAGCCAGCACGTGTGACTAGTTCAACTAAGTCAGTGTGCGAGACTAGATTAGTATACCAAGCTCATCTAGTGGGCGAGGCTCATCCAACACGCAAGGATCTTCCAGTGCGCGAGACTAGAGTTAAGCCTCAGCCTCGCATAAGAATAGAAGAATGCAAAGCTACCTAGCAGATTAATGCAAAACATATCAAAACTAATGTTGGACATAGAACTAATCTAGAGGTTGACAAGTATAACTTCCATGACTTCTCAAAGACATCTGTCTAGACAAATAAAGCTAACACAAGAAGTAGGCCCCGCCCGCAAAAGATGGTTATATCAGCACCTCATGGAGAAACTCCGGATTTGCGGAGATGTCTCACAAATAAAAAAAGGGTGGCACGACTCCATCAGTCCTGCTGCTGTGATCGCAACAGTTTTCCCTCACTGTCGCTGTCAAGTCCCAAAACCATCTAGATTTAAATGGTTGTCGGCACCAAAGTCCAATATTTCAGAAAGAAGATGGCTACAAAAACAAAACTCTAACTCAAATCAAGACTTGCCCACTTTCAGGTCTAATATGATGAATAAGGACAAGAAACCAGTCGTCGAAGAGTATCCCTCTGATATAGAAGCAGAGGAAATCTACAATCACACACACCTCAGGTCAGGTATGATGGCTCCCTGCAATTACAAAAGATTGGTCGGGGATTCTGACGATAAATATGAAGTATTCAGCGATCATTCGATCATAACAATGATGCGATCGTACGCTTCCTCTGGGTCTGGTAGGAGGATGGTCCACATGGTCGAACAGTTGGCCTAGCTAAGTCAAAAGATTAAGGCACAAGAACGCCTTATTCAAGAGCAACAAAAGAGTATCGAGGACCTCAAAGCGATGCTTGCAAAGGTATTGGACAACACTCAGAAGAACACAGAAGACGAAGCAAGGGGTTCTTCCTCTTTTGATAAGACCAACAAGAATGAGACCAAATCCAACCCAGATACCGAGGGAAAAGGCAGTGAGGAGGAATATTTTGTTGATCCTCACGCCGAAAAATTGGAGAAGCTTCAAAGCCAGATAGAAGTCTTAATACACCGAAAAGGATTGCAGGATGCAGGGATTACGAGACCCTACCCAATAGAGTGGGAGTCCATACTATTTCTGGCAAAATACAAGCCTCTTGAG
Source organism: Dracaena cambodiana (assembly GCA_036321105.1). Taxonomy (NCBI): domain Eukaryota; kingdom Viridiplantae; phylum Streptophyta; class Magnoliopsida; order Asparagales; family Asparagaceae; genus Dracaena; species Dracaena cambodiana. The sequence continues at coordinate 40,901,891 of JAYEPQ010000007.1, forward strand.
TTAGAGTCATATGATGGAAAGGGATGCCCAAACCAACATATGTACTACTTCCTTTCGCAGATCGACCATCTCATAGGTGATGAGTATCATATATTGTATTTTTCCTCCCATACTTTATCTATTTTTGTATATAAATAAATGTTACTCGGGTATTTTTAGTGTCTTTTTCAGATAATCCGATTCATACAAGGAGATGATATGAAATCAGAGTTGGAGTAGGAAATCAAAATCCAAAAAGTTTCTAAAGTGGGCAAGACTACGAGACTACGATTCTTCAGAGAGTAAAAGTGCAATACAGTCATCAAAATAAACTCAAAAGGAGAAAATACTCGAGGGAATGAAAATTCAAAAATTATATAATTATTTTTACTACTAATTAGCGATATTTATCGCTAAATAGCGGCCCAAAGTATGCCCCAATATCCAAGTTTTCTCCCGTGGCTTCGTTGTAATCTTGTAGTTTCACAATTGTATTAGAATTGGGTTTGGTTTTCCGAAGCCTATATATTGGCCGTATCTTTGTATTATAGAAAGGATCCTGGAATTTTGTACTCATTTTCTCATTAATAAAATTAGGATTTTGCTGAAGGGTGATGGCCATAACACCGTGCTCCAGAGGTAAGCCATTGTTTTGAGATCTTTACTTGCTTTCTAGATAGAGTTAATCGCTTTTAGTTTAGGTTTTACTGCTTTCTAGATTAAGGTTAACCATATTCATGAATAAAAATTTGATTTTGCTTATTAAAAATATGAGTAGCAAATTAGGTTAGCTCTAGAATGTAGATGAAACTAGAATCCACTATATAATTGCTTTCTAATATTTTTCTTCTTAAATAAAATAAATTAAGACATAATTTTTCTATAAAAAGATTAAAATACAAGAACTCGAAGATTAAGACTTTGATAGGTTATACTTGAATTAGGTTTATTGATAACCTACACTTAGTTAGGGTTTGGGGTTATTGATTTTGTTTTTAAATTATCTAAAGATTTAGTTTGTTTTTATGAAAAGTAGTATCTTTGATGAGTTATAATTGCACACCACTTGATAGCTCATACTTAGGGCACTTTAAATAAATATTAAACTAAAAAATCAAATTTTTATGATAGAATAAGATAATAGAAGTAAGAATATGGTTGGAAATTAGTGGATTCTAAATCCTAGGCTATTTAGAAAGTAACAAATCCAATCTAGAAATTCATAATTAGTCCGTTAAACTAAGGAAAGAGTAAGAAACGCAAAAACACATTAAATCCCTGTGAGACGACCTGTACAACGCTACACCGATACTGTGCGCTTACAATAAATATCACATCAATAGGCAATGACCTAGTGATGACAAGAATTTTTGCAAGTACTCTGCGAGGGCCTGCATTCACTTGGTTTATGCAGCTGCTCCCGGAAACTATTAATACCTGGTCTGACATTGAGAGGGAGTTTCTAGCCCTCTTCTTTAGAAACGATACCAAAGTATCCATCCACTCTCTTCTGGCAAATAAACAAAGAGAGGATAAAATGGTTAAAATTTTCGTTTTGCGTTTCCGCGAAATATCAGTGCGATGCCCGCATGACAGTCACATGAAACATTAGTGAAAACTTGCAAACACAATCTCCAGACCAGAATATTAGTCAATATGGAAGCAGTAGAGTCCAAAACTTGGAAGGATCTTGTTAAATAAGGCTAGAAAACGGAGGATATAATCCGACGTACTGATAAGTATCATGCCCAGACGAGGATGACCATGAATCAGCCACGACCACAATTATTCCATCTCAAGGGAAATGAGGTAATGGCCACCAAACATATTGCAAACAAAAAAATACAGAATAATCGAGATTCTTCTTGATCGCAACGGAGACACGATTTCAAAGATGAGCAAACAGTGACCTTATTTTATTTGTTCAACAAATAAAGAATGCTCAGGTTACCCGAAAATCAAAGGCCAGTGGAAGTTAGAAAAACAAATGATCCTAAGTATTGCCTTTACCATCAAAATATTGGGCACCTGATCAAGAATTGTTATGATCTGAAAGATAAAATTCAGGCACTCGTTAATACAAATGTTATCCAGTTGAGGCATGAACAAAAAAAGGTGTCCGCGAATGCGACGAGAGTAAAATGATTGTCATAAATTATAAAAAAATCAAAAAAATAAATAAAAGCAAAAAAATTCAAAAAAAGTTAAAAAAAAAAAGGATAAATTTTTGTTGCCCAATGCAAGCAAGACAACGGGAAGAGAGTAAAACTCTCACAATCCTATCATACTGGGGTAATAGTATGAAATCAAACAGTCCAAAGTAAGAACGCGAGACTATGCCCACATACAACGTGAGGCTAAACTAGTGTAAAATTATGTAAGGCATGAAACTAACTCGAGACTAAGCTAGTGTGAAGTCATCTAGACGTGAGGCTAACTCAAAACTAAATCAGCGTTCATGATTATACTAGTGCACGAGGCTAAACTAGCGCACAGAACTAATCCAAAATACAAAAGTAAATAGAAACGCGAGGCTAAGATTCAGCCCCGCATAGTCTTTTATAAAGAAAAAAAAGTAATCTATTACCACATAACGAACTTCATGGACAGCCAAACAAGTTTCATATAGAGAGTGGGACCCACATCCAACTAAACAAGGATATATATGAAGCCAGCGTAAAGAACGCGAAGCTAATACCTGTGAATAGTGCAAGACTATGCAAAATAAAACCAACAAAAGTGTAAAAGCTCCAAAACGCGAACTTGCAATCTCGCGTAAAATAGTTGAAATGTGAGAGTAATACATACGCGAGGCGAGCCCAACCTCTGCCTCGGCGGCGAGCCTAGCCTCCACCTTGCACGGTGAACCTAGCCTCTGCCTCGCGTGGCGAGCCCAGCTGCCGCCTCCCGCGGCGAGCCCAGCCTCTGCCTCCCATGGTGAGCCTAGCCTCCACCTCGCGCGGCGAGCCCAGTCTAGCATATTGCACAGCGAGCCCATCCTTCGTCTCGTGCAGCGAGCCTAGCCTCGGTCTCGATCATTTCATTACTGGAAGAGATGCATGATACCAAGCTAAGTTGCAGCCCGACGTAAAACTTCAGCGTGCAAGATTAAACCACTGCACGAAAAAACACAGTGCACGAGGCAAATCCAGAGTACAAAATTAATCCAAAGCACGAAGCAGTCCAAAATATGAAGCTAACTCTCAGCCTCGCATAAACTTCCAAGAAGAAGAAAGCGATCAATTGAATTACAATGACAATTCAAATGTAGCCCACACAGGGGTTGGGACCCATACCAATAAACTTTGTATGCAATTCAAAGCAAACTCCATATACAATGTATTGCCAAGCCAGTGTAAAGTCATCTAAACGCGAGACTATACTCACAGCCAAATGTGAAGCTAACTCGCAGCCTTGCGTAAGGAGTTCAGAGTGCGAGGCTAACTCTCAGTCCCGCATGAACTTCAAGAAATGGAAGGGTAAGGTTTGCGTCAGAGACTTAAGGCGCCAAGCCAACCAACAGCCTTGCATAATACCTGGTGAAGAAGAAGGTGATCAAATTGAATGCTTATCGTAACCAATCAAATGAGGCCCACACAGGGGGTGGGACCTGCATCCAATAAACATTGCAGTTAAGCACGCATAAAAGGATCAAGATGCGAGGCTAAGCTCATGTAAAGTAACTAAAGCACAATGCTACGCCTGCATAGAATGCAAAGTTATACTTGCAACTAAATGCGAATTTAAGTCAGTATGCAAGGCTAAGTCAGCACATGAATCTAACTCAGTGTGCGAGACTAAACCAGTACACAATTCCAATCCCGCATATAACGCGAAGTTATACTAGCCTAGTCATGAGGCTATGCAAGCTTAAAATGTGAGGCTAAACCCACAAATGTAGGGCTAACCTTAAATTTTGAATGTGCAACAACAAATCGAGTTGTATCAAACACAGATCTCGAGAGCGTTTAACAAGAAAGTTAAATGAAGAACTTTCAAAGAATGAAATTTGGTCTTAACTATCAAAAGACCAATAATCTTGACCCACAAGACTAAGAGGAATTTCGAATCAAGTGTGAAGGACCTTTTGTAGTAGACACCGTCTACTTAAACGGAGCATATCATTTGATCAATCAATACAGTGACAGGATGATGATGCCTATTAACAGTAAATTCTTAAAGAGACACTACATCTAACCACCTTCAAAAAAAGGAAAGACTAATGAATTAACCGTCCAATATTGTCAAAAGCAACGGAAAGAGAAATCGAATATTTCTCGCCAACCCTATCATACTAGGGGTAAGAGTATGAAACTGATCACCCAATACCAAAAAGGTAAAGGGAAGAGGGAACGTTTGGCATTTAAGTCCAAACAAAATTTTCGACCACTCATCATATTGAGAGGAATAGTATGGTTAGCCCAACGCAAACGGCGATTGGTAAAGGCACCTCAAATTCGTTAATAGCTGGAGATTTGCTAAAAATCCCGTGAAAAATTTTGTCATAATATTATCCTATAAGGATGCTTATGACCCAATGCTTCAAAAACAAAAGGGAGAGAAATTCAAATCCTTGACAACTCCTTATACTGAGGTAAAAAGCATGAATTATTCAATGTTTTAAAAACAAAAGGGAAGAGAATAAGTTTCTCACCAACTCTTCATGCTGAGGTAAAAGTATGAACCATCCAATACTTCAAAAAATAAAGGAAAGAAGAAATCAAAATCCTCGCCAACCTATTATGATAAGGAATAATGTGCAGACAACCCAGTGCCCTTGAGATAAGAGGCAAGAGAAAGCTAAAATTCTTAACCAGTCTTATCATATTGGGGGTATCAATAAATCCTTAGCCACTAAGGCAAAGGGTAAAGGGAACGTTTGGCATCTAATCCCAAACAAAACGCTCAATAACTCATCATGCTGAGGAGAATAACATGACTAGCCCAACATAAACGGCGATTGGTAAAGACATGCCAAATTCATTAGTAACTGGGGGTTTACTAAAAATTTTGTGAACCTGTCATATTAAGCTCTTATCTCTGACAGTGAAATTCAAATCGTCTCAAAACAACCAAATATGTCATGTTAAACTCTTATCTCTGACAGTGACATTCAAATCGTCTTAAAACAACCAAATCTGTCACATTAAACTCTTACTTCTGACAGCAAGATTCAAATTGTCTCAAAACAACCAAATATGTTAAGTTAAACTCTTATCTCTGACAGCTAAATTTGAATTATCACACACTACAACAAATAGTTTCTTTTCTGATCCTAATCCAATCACCGAGCTATGTCATATAAGAAATTATTATAATGTTAAGGCTAAAAATCTTTTACAGTGGCTTTGGTGATACTGGATCATCGATTGATAATTAATACCCAGTGTGATATGTCCGTCACTGTAATATGGTACGTGGATTGAATTGTAATATTTAACGGTATGGTATGGTTCAGTACCATATGATTGAGGCTGGGACCATGGTATGTACAAGCATTTATGTGATAATGATAAATAACGCTATCTTATCCATCTGTACAATTTCTATAATTAATTTGGACGATGACTGAGACCAATAGAATACATGATTAAAATACATAGAGTAATTATTTTCATATTTGTTTATTTATTTATACATTTATTTATACTTGTTTACGTATTTAATTTATATGTTTATGAACAACACTGACATAAATATGCCCACGCACACTAATACTCATGTACTATGATAGTACACATTTTCTCTCCTTAAAGTGTTACTTGCTGGGTTTAATCCTCTGAGTTATGAACCCATGTTTAGAATGCGAAGAAGTAGAACCAACCCCTACTGAAGACCCGTACTTCATTGAACAGATCGAGCGACAGTAATTATAGAAATACCTTCTGGAGAACCTCTATATATTTTGTTTATATTTTTTTTACTTGGACACTGCTTTACTCCTTTAAACTTTTGGTTCTTTTGTGTTCATATTTAGAGCTGAACGCCATCTTATATAGTTAACTCTTTCTATAAATAAAATTTTTCAGTTTCAGATATTTTATTTATCAATCTGAATGTGGCAGTAATTATGCTTATTCTAAGATCCTATAACTGATGGATTATCTAATATACATTTCAGTAGTGTTCTCCATTTTGAAAAGCATCTGAAAAATAGGGGCGTTACATAGTGATATCAAACCCTAAGTTAGGTTGAAGACCATAGGACTACTGCCACATAAGAATATGTTTATGACTCATTCTTATTAATTGTTTCTATTTTTTGATATCTAATTGATCTAGTATCATGCCTGCCCTATCATGTCCTATTTGTTTGAAACATCTCTCTTAGAATTCCTTTTATTGATTAATATCTGGTTCGTTGCAGAATAATGTCGATTAAATATTCTACGAGTGCGAGTGCAAGTCCAATGGATGAGACCTCTGAGCTTAGGAATCTAGCGCAAAGAGTAGCATATACACAAAAGACCACAATAATATTGTTAGAGAAAATATTGCATTCCAAGGAGCCGGAAAGAACCGAAATGGTATCAGATTATTGGAGACTGTAGCCATTGGTATTTTCTGGGATGGAAGGGTTGCTAAAGCTGAATAATGGATTGTAGATATGGAGAAACTTCTGAAGGTGGAAAGAATCCCGAAGGAGAATCAGGCTGATGTGGTGTGTATTCAGTTGACTGATGGGGCCAGAACATGGTGGCTTGCTAAAGAAGGCACCAGGAACCTCTAGCTTGGGAAAAGCTTGTGAAGGTATTTCTTGCCAGGTTTATCCCTATATCGACGAAACAGGACATGAGGAAGAAATTTCTGGAGTTGCAATAAGGAGAACGGACTGTGGATACATATGCTGCTGAGTTTGCGAGACTCAGTCATTTTGCCCCGACCCTAAGAGCTAATGAAAAGGAGCGAGCACATATGTTCTAGCAAGCATTGAGATATCATCTAAGGGAGTATTTAATAGGTCATAACTACAAGACCTACTCAGAGATATTTGAAGTAACATATCACCTAGAGCTAGTAACCAAGGAAGGGAGACCAGCAACATTCAAATGTCATTTAATCAAGGGGCAAGTTCTTCTTAGAGCTTTGGAGGCTCCTCAACAAAGCGGCAAGTAGTGGCGAGTAAAGGAGATCCTTTAGCATTCATTTTTTGCAATATGCTGGGGCATGTTCGGAAAAAAGTTAGATGAGCTCAGGGACTGTGTCTGAGGGTACAGTCAAGACAATAACCAGTAGCCGAAATTTCTTATCAGCAGGCACCAAAACCAGTTGCAATGTGACCATCGGTTCGAAGGATTGAAGGACCGAGCCCAGAAAAGATCTTTGGAGACACAACAATAAGCCTATGTCAGAGCCCATGGGGAGCAGGACGGAGGTAGGGGTATATTAGACTGATGAATGCTTAGGAAGTTCAGATCATTGGAGGAATCGTAGCATGTACGATTTTAGTTGGCAAAATACCAACAACTGTTTTATTCAATTCTAGATCTCCACACTGTTTTTATCTCTGTCATATTTGTTTACCACAATTCCATTGATTTTGAAATCTTACCTACAGGGTGGAACATTAAGACTAAGAATGGTAGTATCATGACTAATAAGGAGTGTAAATTATATTTCTAAGTAATTAATGGTAGAGAGTTTTATACCAACTTACTAGTTATCAATGGAGGGGGATATGATGTTATCTTAGATATGGATTGGTTGAGTACCTTTCATACGGTAATATATTGTAGGAGAAAAAGAGTAATATTTCATATTCCTGATCTACCATAGTTTGAATTTATTGGTGAAAGTTAATTCCTATAACCGGCTAAATCTAATGTGTCCCCAAAGGGAGGAGTTTTGGAAGCTATGAAAGTGAGAGAAGGGATTATTCCTGTAGTATCAGAATTCTTAGATATATTTCCTAAAGAGATAGCTGGACTACCACCAGTAAGAACAGTAGAATCTAGTATTAATATTATCCCTGGAACTGAACTAGTTTATAGGCCACGTTATCGAATGGTAGTTGCAAAATTAGAAGAAGTTAAGAGATAAGTAGGTGAGTTATTGAATTTGGATTTTGTAAGATCTAGTGTTTCATCTTGGAGAGCTCCAGTATTATTAGTAAGAAAGAAAGATGGGAGTCAAAAATTGTGTGTGGACTATAGGGGTTTGAATGCAATAACAATCAAGAATAAATATCTATTATCGAGAATAACTGATCTGTTTGTTCAACTGGGAGGAGAAATAGTATTTTTGAGGATAGATTTTCGTTCGGAATTCTATCAAGTAAGGGTCCAAACAAAAGATATTTTAAAAACTTCATTTAGAATCAAACATGGTCATTATGAATATTTGGTTATACCGTTTGGAGTGACTAATATCCAAGTAGTATCTAGATAAATTTGTGGTGCTATTTATTAATGATATATTAATCTACCCCAAGAATAGAGAAACGCATGCTGAGCATCTGAGAACAGTTTTGCAGATTCTGAAAGAGCAAAAGTTATATGAAAAACTGAGTAAATGTAAATTTTGGTTGAATAATGTTACTTTCTTGGGTCATATAGTTTCTAGAAATAGTATATCAGCCGATCCTAAAAAGATAGAAGCTGTAATAGATTGGTCTATACCAAAATCAGTGTCGAAAATTTGGAGTTTTCTAGAGATGGCTGGGTATTACAGGCATTTTGTACAAGATTTTATAAAAATCGCATCCCCTCTGACTAAATTGATTAGGAAAGGAGTGGAATATATCTTGAAAAGGAATGTAATAAGGCATTTGAAGAAATAAAACGGAGGCTAACAACAGTACCAATGTTAGCAATTCTAGATAATTCTGGAGGAATGAAAGTTTATAGTGATGCTTCGAGACAGACATTGGGATGTGTGTTGATATAGAATGAAAGAGTGATGGAGTTTACACCAAGACAATTGAGACCTTACAAAAGGAATTATCTGACTCATGATTTGGAGTTAGCAGCGGTGATTCATGTTTAGAAGATTTGGAGACATTACTTACTGGGATAGAGGGTAGAGGTATACATTGATCATAAAATTTTGAAATATATTTTCACTCAAAAAGAACTGAATATGAGACAAAAATGATGGTTAGAATTAGTAGCAAATTATGACTTGGAAATTAAGTATCACGTATGGAGGTTTAATATAGTGCCAGATGCATTGAGTAGGAGGCCTGTAGTGGAGAGATTAACTCAGCAAAAGAAGATTTTAATGGAGATGCAAAGGATAGAACTGAAAGTAATTTTACTAGGAATGACAGCACAACTTATAGAGATACAGTTACAATTATTATTGATAGAGCAGATTAAGCAATTTTAAGTGTTTGGGTTGGCTTTCTTATCCTCGTACACCTCCTCAAAATGGAAACACTCTCTAATGAAGTACTAGAACTATTTACTTCAGTCAGTGGCTCTCTCTCTCCTGTTCGGTCTTATCTGAAACTTGTATATTTTCAGGTGTAACCATTTTTTTCCCTTCAGATTAGGTATTTCTTCTTTTTTTTTATCCACGGGATCCATCCCATCCTGTGGCTCTTCCAGCTCCAAGTGCTCTTTCTCAACTGTTTTCTCACTCTTATTCTCTATTCGGTCTTTATACATACAATCCTCATTGAATACTACATCTCTGCTACGAATCACCTTGTTATGCTCATAATCCCACAAGCGATAACCATATTCGTCGCCACCGTATCCAATAAATGAATACTTCTGAGATTTAGAATCAAACTTCTTTCTCATCTCATGATCCACATGTGCATATGCTTTACAACCAAATCAATTTAAGAATGAATAATTCACAGTCTTACCAGACCACACCTCCTCTGGAATTCCTCCATCTAAAACACTAGCTAGATTCTTATTGATTAGATAGACTATCGTATCTACAGCGGCTCCCAAAAATTGCAAAGATAAACCTGCATGTAGTCTCATACTCCAAGCTCGCTCCAAAATAGTTCTATTCATCCTCTCAGCCACGTCATTCTGCTGCGGTGTTCACGGTACAGTCTTTACTCTCCTGATCCTGTGGGTAGAGCAATAGTTATCGAACTTTCTATTGCAAAATTTCCCACCATTGTCTGACAACAGACATTTCACCTTCAAACTTGTTTCATTCTCAACAAGAGATTTCTATACCTTGAAGATCTTGAAGACATCAGATTTCTTATTAAGTGCAAACACCCATATTTTCTTGCTTGCATTATCTATGAAAATGACAAAATAAAAATTACCTCCAAGAGACTTCACCGAAGAAGGCCCCCATATATCTGTATATACCAACTCCAATCTCTCAGTTTTCTTATCATTGACATCCTTCATAAAACTAACTCTTTTCTGCTTTCCAAACACACAGTTCTCATAGAAATCAAAGTTAACATTTTTCATATCTGTCAACATACCTCTAGAATGCAATACCCTCATGCCGCTCTCGCTCAAATGACCCAGCCTCTGATGTCATAAGGTAGCCTTTTCATTCTTCACGGTGGCCAAAAAAACAACGTGATCCACCGAGTTTGAGAGTAAATATAGAGTTCCCACTGTCTCACCCTTAACCACTATCATTGCTCATTTTCTGATCTTCCACTGTTTCTTCTCAAATAAGATTTGATAACGCTCGCCATCTAACTTGCTAACAGATATCAAATTTTTCTTCAAATCTGGTATGTGCCTGACCTCTTGTAAAAGTAGCTTCCACCATTGTGTAACTTCAACTGAATTGTCCCCTTTCTGATAAACTTGCATTCATGCCCATTATCAACAGTCACATGTCAAAAATCACCTTGGACATAATTCTCAAACCATTATCTGCGAGTAGTATAATGGAACGAAACCCCTTAATCCACAAACCATAAATTTGACCTTGATTTTGTATGAGCAGACAAGTACAAGTCATCATACTCCTTACTTGGATTTACCACATTCGCTCCCTCCTTTTCTTTGTTTGGACAATCTTTCTTTATATGACCCTCTGTCTTACATTTCCAACACACTAAACTTTTTCTTGAACTTCCCCTTAGATTTTGTTCTCCCTCTTTACTTTGACTCCCTGCTTAAAATTTTTCCACTTTCCTTCCTTCTGTCATTATCAACAAACAGAGAAGTACTTGTAGAAACTGTGCTCTCACCTATACTCTTTTTCATCAATTCATCATTCATAATTGTACTCACAACATCATCAAATTTAAAAGTATATTGGAAGTATTACTGATAGCCATAACAATATTACTCCAACTATCTGGTAACGAACACATAAATATCAAAGTTTTATTGTCATCAGTAAAGACAAAATTTAAGGATTCAAGTTGTGTCCATAATGTGTTAAATTCATTCAAATGATTAACAATTGAACTATTAGAAATCATCCTCAAGTTGAACAACTTTTTCATTAGAAACAGTCTATTTGAAGCAGACAGTTTCTCATAAAATTTAACCAATGCTGACATCAAAACTGAAGTGGTTTTCTCCTTGGAGACGTTGAACACAACCTGTTTTGTCAGGCACAATCGAACCCGCGCCAAAGCCCTCATGTCCAATATTTTTTACTCCTCATCTGTCATCTTTTTTGGATTTTCTTCAAACAGTGGTTGATATAAATTTTTTTGATATAAATAATTTTCCATCTGCAACTTCCACCATTGGAAATCTGTCCCATCAATTTTTTCAATCTTTCCCTTCCTATCTTTAGCCATAAATCCCACTTAAAATCAACACCGATCTGAGTAAAATCTTACCCGAACCAGGGCTCTGATATCAATTATTAGCAAAAATAGCAGAATAATACTAATGCAACAACCAGCGGAATCAAATAGTTAACCGAAGAGAAAAATAGTAGAGACAGAGAACACGCAGATTTAACGTGGTTCGGCAATATGCCTACGTCCACAAGGACACGATCAAAAAACTTCCACTATATCAAAAGAGATTATAATACTCTAGTCTCAACCATAGGAGAAATCAATGAAAACACATAGAATATGAGATCAAAACCTCACCTCACCCACTACTACAGTCACCTCAATTTCTCCTGCTGTGCTTCAGCCACAACACACAACAACAGCAACAGCAACCAACAAACAGTAGCAACGGCTACACCAGGGTCCCAAACAAAAGTAGCAGCCTCCTCTTCTCTTCTTTGCTTCAGGCCGCAACAACAATAACACCAAAAGTTGCAGCCGCCTCTCAAAGAAAGACAAAACCTTGGCCAAAAATAATTCAACCGCCACCTATTTTGCTTATTTATTCAGCCAATCCAAAACCTAGCCACACGCCCCCATATATATATATATATATATATATATATATATATATATATATATATATATATATATATATATCATAATGGGTTTGGATCGATTTTGGACCCGTTTTGGTAGACCGAAACCCGCTGCGACAATAGAGCTCCATTAGCAACAGAAAAATATACTTAGGACATGTGTGTTGGATTTTAGTGGATCTTGGAAAGACTATTTGTATATGGTAAAATTTTCTTATAATAATAGTTATCAAGAGAGTATCAAAATGACACCATTGAAAATCTTATATGGTTGGAAATGCATATCTCCATTGTGTTAGGACGAGATTGAAGAACAAAGTATTTTGGGATCAGAGTTGATTACTCAAACAATAAAATAAGTGAAGGTTATGTAAGAACATATGAAAGCGGCCAAAGACAGACAAAAGAAATGGACAGATCAATACAGAAAATCATTGGAGTTTAAAGTAGGAGATCAGATATTTATAAAGATATCCCCGATGAAGGGTGTAATCAGATTCGGTAAAAAATGAAAGTTCAGTCTAAACTACATTGGCTATTTGAGATCACGAAAAGAATTGGAAATCTTACTTATAAATTATTATTACTACCAGAGATAAAAAAAAACTGCTCATGATGTGTTTCATGTATCACAATTGAAAAAATACTTGGATGAAGAACATAAAGTAGTTGATCTGTCCGATGTGGATTTGAAATCAGACCTATGAAAAGCATTCGATAGTAATTATAGACCGATTGGAGAAAGTCCTGAAGAATAAAGTGATACTGTTGGTTTTTGTTTCATGGGATGAACAATCACTAAAAGATTCTACTTGGAAGTTTGAGAAAGACATTAGGAAAAAGTATTCATACTTTTCTTTATGATCAAGTAAGCCAATTGAATTTATTTTTATATCATTATATACCCGTATATACTTTCATGTTTTTTAATTTGGAATTTCAAGAACGAAATTTTTTTTTTTAGGTGAGTAGGATGTAATATTTCAAAATTCATGCTACATGTATCCATCTTTTAAGTTTGATCATACTGAATAAGGCTACCAAAGTTAATTTTAGACACCAAAATAATTTTCGATGAATGTAATTTTAAATCCGTAACTCCAAACGACATTCGGTCTTCGCAGTTATTAGTTTTCTAAATTTAAATTTTTTAAAATTTTTCTTTACAAGCCTGAACAATATTTCCAGATTTGCAAATTTAATAATATTAAATTATTTTTATAATTATTTCGAAATTTTACTTCTTTTATTTCGGATATCGAAATGTTAAACGGGCAATTTTTTTCTCTCGTTGAGTACTATGCTCTGCATTAATTTGGTAGAATTTGGAGTTGAGTACTATGCTCTGCATTAATTTGGTAGAATTTGGAGAACGTTATAGGAAACCAAAATTATTAAATAAATAAATAAAATAATTAATTAAATCTTCACTTTTTGCTTCATCCATCTTATGATTAAAGGCAGTGGGCTTTGATGATTGAGGCGGTGGCCTCCATATAGTATCAATCAGCAAGCTGTTGGAAGAGATTGAGAAGATTAACGCCAAAAGAGAAAAAAAAACAAAAGGAGTTACTCATAAATAAATTTTCCTTCAAGTAGACCAATTCATATGCAAATTAACACATAATTAATACCGTGAATACTATTATTCATAAATAAATTATCTCCTTCACCTTCTTTTCATTTCCTTCTCTCCTTCACTTCTAACCAGAGGATACCGCCTCCCTCTCAAGGTCGCCCACGGCAAATATGCAAGTTAATACATAATTTATTTTTCCAGTTCAATGAGCTCATGGTTATTTCAATTTTTACTTTCAAATTATTATTAGAATTTCTTTATCATGGATTGATTTTAATTTATTACTAATATAGTGATAGAATTTGTATAGCATTTTAATTGGATCATGTCTTAATTATATAGATTGATAGAGTTTGGATTGATAAATGACCATACAAAATAATAATTTATGTAACTTGTTACAAAAATAAATTAATATAACCCTACCTCCAAAACTGTCTTCAGATGAAATGCTTATATTTATGATTTATTTTCAGTTCAACTTAACTTTTCAGAAGGCATGATCAGGTTTATAGGCAATTTTTTAGCATATAAATTGATGGTGCATACAGTTGTACAATTATCGAGTATCACTTACCATTGTATATCTATTATATACATGATGCATGTGCTCTGAAAATAAATCATGGTATAATATTTATAAATCAAATGTATCATGTATTATGAACTCGGGGATAAAAAAACCTATATGATGGATAAGAGCCATGTCGTATAAGGAATTATTATAACGTTAAGATCGAAAATGTTTTACTGCAGTGGTTTGGGTGATACTAAATCACTGATTGATAATTGATACTTAGTGTGGTTTGTCCATTATTGTAATACGCTATGTGGATTAATTTGTAATACCTAACAGTATGACATTGTTCTATGCCATGCGATTGAGGATAGAATCCTGGTATGTATGGACACTTATACAACAATAATAAATAGTGCTATCTTATCCATCTGTAGAGTTTTCTATAATTAATTTAGACGATGACTGAGACCAATAGAAACATGATTAAAGTACACATTGTAATTTTTTTGTTTATTTATTTATACATGTATTTATACTTATTTATGTGTTTAATTTATATGTTCACGAACAACGCTGACATAAGCATGTCCACGCACACTGATACTCTTGTACTATGATAGTACACATTTTCTCTCATTAAAGTATTATTTGTTAGATTTAATCTCCTAGATTTTGAACTCAGGTTTGGAAGGTAAAGAACGGGAACCAGCCCCAACTGATGACCCATACTTTATTGAACAGACCCAGCGACAGTAATCTATGAAGTACTTTTTGGAGAACTTCTATATATTTTGTTTATATTTCTTTTGCCTGGGCACTATTTTACTCCTTTGCTCTTTAGATTCTTCTGTGTTCATACTCAGAGCAGTATGCCATCTTATATAATTAACTCTTTGTATAAATAAAATCTTTTCAGTTTCAGACATACTATTTATCAATCTGAATATGGCAGTAGTTACGGTTATTCCAAAATCCTGTGACTTTTGGTTGTCTAATATAAATTTAAGTAGCATCCTCCATTTTTGAAAGCAGCTAAAAAGTGGGAGCGTCACACTTAATACAACACCAGTTACGACGTACCAAATGAGAATGGAGGGAGGGTTGTATAAAGTGATGCATCCGATAGAGAATTGGATTATGTATGATGCAACATGATCGGGTGATAGCTTATACTTCTCGGTAGTTGAGGCCACACGAGAAGAACTACCGATACATGATTTGGGACTAACAGCAGTGGTCTTCACCTTAAAGATCTAGAAGTATTATTTATTGGATAGCAAACTGGAGATCTATATAGACCACAAGAGGGTTAAGTATGTCTTCACTTAGAATGAACTTACTATGAGACAGGGGAGGTGATTCAAACTAATGGCAGATTATGATATTAATCTATAGTATCATCCTGGTAAGATCAATATGATTCCAGATGCATTAAGAAGGAAGACCATGAAATTGTTTCTGACTCGACAGAAAGAGCAACTTGAGAGGATCAGATAGGTAAAATTGGAGATTGTTTTACCTATTATTGAGATACAGGTGATGGGTTTGCAACTTCGACCTCCATTGGTGGAGAGGGTTAAAGAAGCTTAGAAGGATGATCCTAAGTTGCAAAAGTTTAGAAAACATGTAGCTTGGAAAGAGGACGGATTATATACCCATGTAGACAAATCTCTTCTTTTCAGCGATAGGCTTTCCATACCCAAAGAAAGAATCGATAGGAAGTGCTTTCAGAGGCTCATAATTCAGTTTATTTCATGTATCAAAGTTTAAAACAACACTTCTAGTAGCATGGGATGAAGCATGGGATCATCAAGTTTGTTGTATCCATATGTTTGATATGTTAACAGGCAAAGGCTATGTACCCATGGACACAAGGACTAACCATTACCCATATCTGAGTGGAAGTGGAAGAAGGTTATGATGGATTCTATCACGACTCTGCAGCATAGTCATAAAGGTAATAATACTATCTGGGTACTATCTCACTAGGGCAACACATTTCATACCATTTTGAGTGGGAGAGTTAGTATGTTTGAAGACTTTCCCTACACGAGGAATCATATGTTTTTGCAACCACGAAAAGTTGAATCTACGGTTTGTTGGACCATTTGAGATCATAAAGTGAGTTGGCAAGGTGCCCTATTGCTTGGCAGTATCACCTTTATTGGAAGTAGTGCACAATGTCTCATGTTTCATAACTGAAGCAATATGTATGAGAGATGAGTCATATCATGGATCATTCAGATTTAGAGACTAAACCAAATCTTTCCTATTCAAAGTAGCGAGTAGCCATTATTGATTGAATAGAAAAGACATTAAAGAACAATATGATTCCATGATGTTAATTTCTTGGAACTGTTTGTTGACATGGATACAATATGGGAATGAGAGGAGGACATCCGAAATTGATTCCTGTATCTTTTCAATTGAAGGTATAGATCTCTTTTTTGTGTTATTTTGAGTTGTTAAATATCGAGTACAAATTCTTTGTTTAAGGGGGAAGGATGTTATCTACTCTTCTAATGACTACAATTTTATTAAAAATACTATTTTGTATTTTTAAAATGAACTTTCAAAAGAAAAGATTAAAATAAAAAAAGAGTAAGCTAAATTGATTAAATTAATAAGCAATGGACATTAAGATTTGAATCCATAATCTTATTGAACCCACACTCAAAGCAACTAAACTACCCATTTAGTTGTGGTTAATATAATATATTGACAAACTAAATTAGACTTGTCCATTGTCTAATTATTAGAATGAGGTTTGATTTAATTTATATATTTTATAGGATTCTATTTTTAATTAGGATAGTGGAATTAAATTATTCCCTATTGGACCTTCCATCTAAAATATATTTAAGTCAAACTAGAACCTCAAACGTTTTAGAAAATGAAACCTATGACCACAGTACTTCTCTTTGCCAATGTAGAAAATAGGATGATTATAATCTAAATCGTACACTCTCAAGTACAAAAAATCGACAAGTATTATAAGAGTGGTAACCCAAAATAATTCTCTCGAGGATCATTTTAATTATTGTATTAGACACTAAAGAAATAAATTACAAAATAAAAAGATTGAATTTTTAATTAACTAAAATAAAAATTGAAGGATTTTTAATTACTTAAAAGAAATTGTTAACCAGATAAATAAAATCCATCGTAGAATAATTTACTGGATAATATGCTTATGCTTGTTTACCTCTATTGTATAGATCACATAGTCTTCTTACAATCCGAAAATATATCTTTAAAGCATAAAATCAAATAAAGTTATAAATTTGATAACTTGGCTAACTTTTCCCTATTAATCTTATATGTATTTTGAGTTTATCTAAGTATGACATATGAATAATAAAAATAAATGTTCAAAATCTAAATATATACCGTATCTAAAGAGTCTACGGCATATCAAAAACTAAATACCAAATATATTATCAAACTATACATCTATCAAAAACTAAATAACAAATATATCATCAAACTATACATCTATCAAAAACTAAATAACAAATATATCATCAAACTATACATCATTGAAGACTCATATTTAAAACCTCAAAGATAATAGAAAACCAAAAATATCAATTTTATGTAAATCAATTAAGTATGATAAGCAAATAAATACATACCAGTAAATTTTATAGGATTCATTATCTCATCTGAACTAATGAAAAAATTTAGCCGCTCCTACGCATTATAGTCATCAATATGTAATAAAGGAGATTCTTTTATTAATAGCTGTGAAAGAGTACAAAATTAAAAACATAAAACTCAATAATATTTTTTCTATATCGTATACCTCTAAAACTTTCAATTACATTGAATATTTATAGCTTCTCAAAAATCCTTCTAATACCCCAAATTTCGAGCTAACTGTATTGCTCTCTTGAGAC